>QYAJ01000006.1:0-672686 GCA_003988865.1 Phialocephala sp. D728
TCCCCCAAAATACCATGAGACCCGAAATCGTCGCATAACCTTAACTAATCGATCGATAGATGCACTCGCTCTCACTCCTCTAACATGATTCATGAAGATGCAGAACCTTACTACGAGTCTACGAGTGACGACATTCCTTACTTACCTACATACTTACCTACATACTTACCTACTTACTTACCTACTTACTTACCTACTTATTTATTTATTTATTTATTTATTTGTAGACTAGATGAATGGAAGAATAAATAAATAGAGAAATAAATAGAGAAATAAATGAACGAAAGAAAGCTGGAAATGAGCGAGTGAGTGAGTGAGTGAGTTAGTTGGTTACTTGGTTACTTGGTTACGACGACGATGATAACAATAACAATAACAATAAAATTAATAATGATAAGAATTTTAGTTGAAAGAGGAGAGAAGAAAAAGGAAAGAGGCGAAAGAGGAGAGAAGAGAAGAAGAAGAAGAAGAAGAAGAAGAAGAAGAAGAAGAAGAAGAAGAAGAAGAAGAAGAAGAAGAAGAAGAAGAAGAAGAGAAAAGGAGAAGAGAAAGAAAGAAAGAAAGAAAGAAAGAAAGAAAGAAAGAAAGAAAGAAAGAAAGAAAGAAAGAAAGAAAGAAAGAAAGAAAGAAAGAAAAAAAAAGGATAATTTGAAAAGTTTTAAAGATAGATATAAATATAGATAAGTAGGTGCTACGTATATATCGAGATAAACGAAGGAACCGAATTCCCCGTATCTCGAGGCATGAGAGTCGAGAGTCGAGAGTCGAGATACGAAGCGAGCGAGCAAGCAAGCAAGCAAGGATTTAGGCATAAAGTAGTAGATAAGAATGCCATTAATCGATCGATTACTTATAAATGGTAAGTAGCGTGGCAATGGAGGGTTTTTGTGCCGAGGAGGGAGGAGGGAGAGGCATAGATTACACGGACGAGGACGCGCCCCAATCATGAAGAGAAATGTTGATTCGAACGCTGATTGCAAGTTACGCTTTTTCTTCTTCTTCCATGCTACTGACAAATAAATAATATAATGTGATGCAATGCAATGCAATGCATCATTCACCTACCTCTCCGGCTCCCCGGCTCCCCCGTCCCAAAAACAAAAATCGAAATCTCCTGCCCCCGATCCTCATCCCCGTCCACACCCCCATCCTCACCCCCTTCCTCACCCCCCTCCGCATCCACCATCAGTAACCTCACCGCACACCTCTCCCTCACTACCCACCCACTCTCACGCATCAGCTCGAAGAAAACCAATTCACTCTCATGCCTAACCTTCATCGCCAACAACACCGTTACCTCTTGACTCCCCTCTCCTTCCCTCACCCTAGTCAACGTCTTGACGAGATCAGGTACTACGTCTGGATTGTAGGTGCAGTCTGCTATGAGGATCAGATCCCAGGTCGAGGAAGAGATGTTGGAGGGGAGAGGAGAGGACCAGTCTAGGACTTGGTGTGAGGGAGTAGATTTGCTTGATAAGGATGAGGATAGTGGGATGAGAGGGAGGTTACGGGAGAGGATCTCGGTGGCTTCGGGGAGGTCTGTGAGGGTGATTTTGGAGATGTTGGGGAGCAAGTGGGCGAATGTAAGGCCGACGATACCGCATCCTGCTCCAAGCTCGAGGATGTTGAGGTTCGGTTTGCGAAGGAGGGCTTCGAGTTTGGGTAGGCGAGGTAGGAATTTGGGTATTGTTGGTGGTGTTTTGAGATGTGGTGATAGTTGTGAGATGTATGCTGAGAGCACGAGGCCGGCGTCCCTGCGAGGATGGAGTTAGTTGGATGAGAAGAGTGACGTACCTGGAGTGCACGCGTACCAGATGTGGCGAGCAATCGATTCTCCGGTTTCCTCCCAGATACTGATAGCTCCTGAACTGGTGACGAAGCGTCGTTCCGCTAGTGGTAAAGCTGTATTGTTGAAATCAACGTCGATTTCCATGCTGCGGACCGCAGCGATGCCTCCACGGCCGGAAGTTCCTAGTGCGTCTTGGAAGGTATCGACGGCATATGTCCGGTCAATGGGCCGAACCGACATCTTTACTAGACCCGTACATCTCTTCGGCACAGCTATGCTGACTTCAAGACTCCGCATACCGTTATTGCCATCCCAGGTATACCAAGCTAGCTTGATGGCAGGCACGGGTACACCCGCTGGATCCTCCAACAGGGCTTCAATGGTAACATTGGAAGCGAGAAATGATTCTCCGAGGTCAGTTGTGATAGTTACCTTGGCAGTCAGGGTCCGTTGATCCTTGCCAGTACGTATGAGGCGCGGAACCTTGAGAAAGCGGATGTAGTGCATAGCTCTTTCGCTTCCGCTTTCCTCCGCGGCGGAACTAGTATATGGGGGGAGCGGGACACAGGCGGAGGTGCCTCTCACTACTGTATGTCGAATCCCGAACCCAATCAATATGCACCGACGCGTCCTGTTGTCTCAAAAAGGGACGTCAATTGACACGGGCGGAATCTGCAGCGGGATAAACTTTGTGCCCCTCTGCATGTGAATTCCAAATCCCGCTATGGAAATGCACCGAGGGTTTTCTCCTCCTCCAAAGGCGGAAAAGAGGCACAGGCGCGGAATCTTAGCGGGGTAATCCTGCCTGCCTCTCTATCGCTGTATGCACAATCCCAAAACAAACTATCGATATGCAGCCGCCAGCCTGACTCCTTCAACCAACAAAAGCTCACACAGCCTCGTAGTCAGCTCTCGTCACAATAACCTCTGAGGATCCGTGCGCCGCCTCTGTGCCGCAATATTTTCCCGTGAGAAGGAGTAGGCGCTTCGGTGTCAGCTTTAAGCGCCGCCTTGTGTGATGAGGAATGTGATGGTGTAACAGTCGTGCTGAAGGGGTGTAGTGGAGGAAGACACAATGTTCGGCGGCTGCACAGTGCGGCTACGCTTCATACGCTTTTAGATGAACTGCCGTAGAGGGGATGAGATGAGACGGTGATCCTGCTGCCTCTCTTCGTCCGTTGTGCTCGTCCAGCCGTGCCGCAGCGTAGATCCCGATCCCGTGGCTAGCTGCAGCCGTAGATAAGATATGGTACTGGCACCGGTATGGTAGGGAATCAATCGAAGGATGCGTGGAAGCCTTGGAAGGAAGGAGGGCTGTGTCTGCGTCTCTACGGTACGGCTGTTCTTCGTTACTGCAGCTGAGTGGTACGGACCGGGCGTGAGCTCAGACCAGCGCCGGCTAAGCTAAAGATAATGTCGAGAGATAAGAATAGGAGGATCAGATGCGAGCGGGGAGGCTGGAGGTAGTCTGGACGTCGTCTCGTTGGTGGGGTGTGATCGCTTTGGGGGCGGAGCTGAGCCTCAGGGTTCTTGAGGACAGCTGTGAAGTCGAAGTGGGATGTGGGATGTTGTGAGATGTGGGGTTCGGTTATGGTCGATTGACCTTAAAATAGCTCGCCTCATTGAAGACTGTACCGCAAAAGCAATCACAGGTCAGCACGAGCACAGCCAAAGTAGGGAGGTGACTCTGGACGCTGCATAATTTGATTGAGGGAGTACGAGCTCTGCAGTAGCGGGCTCATCGATATTGAGGACCTGGGGAGATCTGCACAGCGTGAAAACCAACGTGCCTTGTTTGGGACCGTGCTCTTTTGGCAAAAGGAAGCCTTCGTCAGATGGGGTATTCTTGCAATTGACGACCAAAGTGTCTGTCCACACGGAACGCTTACCCTGCCTCGCGCCCGCGTCCCAATCTGCAACGGTGCTGCACCCGCAGAGCGCAGAGTCTGGTATTATCCGTCAGTGGCCAGGCCCGCGATCTGGTCTCATTGGTCGGGTCGGGACGTGAGTTGTCAGCTCGGCCGGTCACTGGCGGCCTGGACTGTGGACACAAGCCCGAATGTGAGAGAGAATAGACCGGAACCGGACGCGCCGACGTGCGGGTTGCAGCGCAGGACGGTACAGTCAGTTTGTACTAACGGCGACATTTGAGTAGAGTGCTGAGTAAACGGATTCCTAACCAGACAAGGGAGCGGGGAGGATGGAGATACCGGTAGCGTAAGGCGAATCTCCATGCACGCAGTGCGGAGAGATTGGTTGAGAGGCACCGACGACCTTCTGACGCTGTCCATCAGGGTTCGTAAGCTAGGGAACTTACAGGACATACCCTCTTACGTCGTCGTCTGCGGCTTACTGAGTGAGGAGATGGAAGGCTGGAAGGCTGGAAGCATCGACGACGTAGGTGGAGAGGCAATGGATCGCATGGCAGACATCGGATACCCGAGGCCCAGTGTCGTCGCGCTGAAGAAGAGAAAGATGGTGGTGTCCCCACGACCACGAGGCGTTCTCGGCGTGTGTTGCGATTCGTTGAAGGCGTGCAGCGTGTCGCAGCGGGCGCTGGGATAGGCTAATCGCTATCATTCCATTTCCCTCCTCATCCGTCTGTGTGTGTGTCTGTGTGCATGTGTGTGTGTTTGTTAGTGATTTTGGTCTTTCGAGAAAAACCTGGCTGGCGCCCAAACCCGCCGAAGGGGTGGAGTGTGCTGGCGCTCGCGACGAGTGCGGGACCAGATGGAGGAGAGGAGGGGTAAACATGTGCCTTTGGGCCTCTGCCCGCATGGACAGCACAGAGCAGTGGGCTTGGCCGCATTGGCGGTTGCATTGCATTTGCATGGCATGAACCACTTCCGTTTGTGCTTTTTGGAGGCGGGTGTTTGAATCGCCGGTTAGTGCTATGCGGTGCGTTGTGCTTTGATGTCCTGGTCGAACCCAAACATGGGATGGAGGGGTTGGGGGCCGGTTGGGATATGCTGCTTAGGGCTGTTGTCGCTGATACTATTCTGATAAACTAACTAACTGTAAGACCGCTGCGGTTTGTGCGATATACATTACCCCTCCATGTGAGTTTTCTGCGTGCCCTCATGTAGATGTCTAAAATTGGCAAGGAGTGATCTAAGTGAGTGAAAGTGAGTCGAGAATCGTAATATCCCGAATAGGAAGGGAGGGTAGTGTAAACTGGGACAACAGCGATGACATCGATTTCAATATGAGGCGTTCCAATATACCTGAGTCACTATGGAGTCACAGCCGCATGAAGTGAATCAGTTTAATTTTTCTAATGTTTATTGTGGATTTGTGAAGAGTAATGAAGGGTATCATCTGTAAGACTGATCGAAATGCGCGCAACTGACAAACAGACGCCAGTGCACTGCCCCATGCCTCCAGAGAACAACTAGCTACTACAATTACAATTTCCCAGCCGGTCCCAATCAATGCGCAGCATCATAAACCTTGAAATTCAATCCCCAAATATGCGATCCCCTGGTGCACAGCAAACCATAATCCAACTTTTCCCATTGTCCCCGCCGAACGTCCGTAATGCGTGATCTGGATTACCACCCAATGCTACCTGACTGACCGGAAACGGGGGTGTCCCCATATATCCATCTATTATCTTACAATGCATCGCCGGAGAGCATATAGAAACGCAGTGGTATCTCGTAAGAAATGTGATGAACGTGACGGAAGAAATAGACAAACTCCTCGTGTATGAAAAATCCTATTGTCCTGGTCGGCGAAGGATGTCCTCGCAGTTGGCGTCGAAGCGTAGATTCCACAGGCGAATAGATGACATGAACTTCTCTGTGGCCTCAAGTTCCCGGTCGCGACCAAAGATGGAGTCGACGAATTCGGTACCTGCATTCTTTCCCAACTGGGATGAGTCTCTTCCTGACTTCCTGCCTGCCTTCAACATTGGTGTCTCGCAAGCCTTCAACAACTTCTTTAACTTGTCTGTAAGTCTCTCCCCTGATTCGATGAAGTCATCGACCATCTCTCTGTTCTCTTTAGTTCGAATGCGATCCATGCATTCTTCTGCGCGCTTGACCTTGCCCGCGAGTTGGATTAGCAAGAGCCAAAGTTCACCAGCCATGTCTGCAATAGGTGTCGCAGGACCGTGATGGTAGACGGTCCAGTCGTAGATCCATTTGCCGAGACTGTTAGCATCGAAGACACTCCCCAAGAGCATAATGGGTTCTTCTGAAGGATCCCAGTTCTTGAGTGAGTATCCAGGTGGGATGCGATGTTTCTTAGCGTCTGCCTCGGTGGCAACGGCGATAGGGTTTGGCTTTCGTGGTGCCGCGGTCGGTCGCGTCGTGTGAGGTCGTTGTGGTGTAGAAGACGATTGGCGGCGTCTTCTGGGTAATGCGTCGTCGTTGTATGGAGACTCTTCTCTGTCATAGTACGCGCCTTGAGCCTGGGAATAGTAGTACTTATCAGTGCCATGCCCACGATAGTTTTGACTTGACTTTGTCGGCCGGCGACTATATTGGCGGTAGATTACTCCATCCACCAGATAGTCCACATATTCATATTCGTCCTCGTCGGAATCCCCAAAAGAGGCACGATAGGAGTAAGAATTTCGCCGCTCATGATGGCGCGGAGCCGCATACGAACTTGTTTTTCGACTCACATTGGCTGTCGCGTAGTATCCGCTGGAATTATATCTGGGCGAGAAAGCTCCCCTTGGGGAGAATCCAAATGCATCTCCAGTTGAGGTGTGTCGCGCGTGGCGAGGCGAAGGTCCTGGTCGCGCGGTTCCAGGTCGATAGTAGCCGTGGGCTCCTCCAGAGGGGGATCCAGCCGGCGACGGGGTTGCGCTGTAAGGGTAGTGTGCCGCTCCTGTGAAGCCAGGAGGTGGCGTGCTGTATGGCGTGTAGGTGTTCATGATATCCAACTCTTGCGATGTCCCAACAGACACCCGAAAAAACGAAAAGAAAAAGGGTCAACACGCCTAAAAATCGAGGCGTTGAAGAATGTGACGAGCCCGTCACCGTGGTATGTAGTCGGTACGAGAGGGAAGGGGAACCGTTGTCGTTGATCCGTACATGTCAAGAACTGGCTTTTCGAAATCCCACGGCGAGGATATCTGGGTTTTTCGAAGTCGACGTATCGGCTCCGGAAGGTGCGAGAATGAGCTGGACGAGGATCCGGCTCGATGTGGGTATTGGTAAGCGTGTTGATAAGAGCTTGTGGGAGCAAGAGTTTGGATCGATGATGGAAGAAGACTCGAAAGGGTTTGGAAAAGGCGTGGCTGGGAGTATTTAACGTTTTGTGCGAGAGTTTTCGGTTACGACTTTGTTGTGCTGGCGTCTGGCTGAGCAGGGTATGCGAGGATGGGGATGGGCCACCACACAGGGGGATGACTCTTTGCTTGGGTCAGCGCCACACGGTAAAAATATTCTAGGACAGGGGGGTTCTCCAGGGGCTTCTGGAATGTGCGAAAGCCTCGCAGTGCGCGCACTCGCGCGGTCTGAGTGGCCACCGCCCAAGGCGGTATGGGATAAGGGTAGGATGCGCGACCCAAGGGGGGGCACTGGGACGGGGGGCACTTACGAACAATGGGAGATGCCCCTGGACGCTCAAACCAAAGCCTGTGCGAGGTCGACCATCATCATTTTAGAAGCGAAATTGACCAGAGACACAACCCTCTTCTCCGATGGCCGGTCGTATTAACGGTATTATCGACGGGGACGGGGAAGCAGCCACTTTTCCGCGAGCCGCCAACTGAGAGCGTTGGGACGTGGGTACTGAGCAGGTCCACACTGGCACCGAAGCGTCGGATTCGGGATCGTGATCGTGATCGTGATCCTGATATACGGAGCCGTAGGCGTGGAGGGCGGATGGCAGTTAGGCGGCAAGATGGCGCGCTGCGATAGCACAGTTACCCAGAGATTGCAATTGTGCGATGTGCGATGTGAGAAGTGACGTTCGCTGGGCTGGTGTTTGGATGTGAGTCCTGGTGCCGTATTTGAGTCAGAGACGCTCAGGAGACTCCGGATTCGTCACGGTCAGCGTGGCAAAAAGCAGTCGTGTTTGACGTCGAATTGAATTTGCGATGCCAATGCTCAGGCCGGAGAGTGGCCAGCCGGTCGAGACACCAGGAGGGCAAATCGCCAGAGTTTGTCGATAGCAGCTGAAGCTGAACCGCAGCACTTCGGGCGTGACGGTGGACAACTGGATACCGGTCCTGGGTTCGCTGGATGTGCACCGGGCAGCGCAGGCAAATGTATCTGAGATGTATTCGTCGCCTGTCCTGGGGAGCGAGGCCGACGATGGCGGGTCCTGGTGGTCGACCTGGGCAGCTCTGGCCTGCTTCTGCTGCTGGTCGCACCGCCGAAAGGGCCGGGCTGCCTCCTCAGGCTAAAGCGTGTTGGAAGCAAGAGCGCGACGGCTACGTGAGTACGGGTACGAGGGCAGCGACCAGAGGCCACGATCCGTCGTTTCTTAGCAAAGGTCAGATGCAGACATGCAGCTGCAGAGTTTGGCAGCCAGCCGATACACTTCCGGTCCTATTGCGTTGGGGTGTATTTTGGACGAGGCAGTACAGCACCAAGTACAGCATGCAGTTATTAAATGATGACCTCCTTCATAAGTGGCCGAAGGGAAGACGCGGAACGTGGTGCAGCGGCAGCAGCAGTAGCAGCAGTAGCAGGAGGTGAGTGAGCAGTGCTGCGCATCTTATAATTGGAACGCGGAGAGTGGGAGCATGGAGAGTGGGAGAAGGTGAGGGTCGAGAGACAGGTTATAGCGAGAAGATGGTGAAAAGGTTGTGGTAACACCAGCATCCTCAATTCGGGGATCCCAGGGAACGTCAGCAGCATGTCATGAATTGAACCTGTGACTGCTGACTCCCCGACTCCCCATCAGGATCAGGATAAGGATGAGGGGGGAAGGGAAGGGAAGGGAAGCGCGCAACGAGTGGCGCCGCCAGCTGCTTCTTTCGACAAAGATCGTGTCGTGGATATCGCCGATACCCCTCCATCGCCTCTCCCTCTATCTGGTGTATCACCGATCTTACGCGCGTGGGTGCACACCTTCACATAAAATCACATAACATCACATAAACCACATCAATCACATAAATCACCTAAATCTTCATGACACCCTCACGACCCGTCCGCGCGCTATCGCCGTCGCGAATTCACCATCGAGACCATCTCGACGCCGGGGTTGGGGGCCGAATACCACCATAGCCGACGATTGTGGATAGAGGGGAGAAGGGGGGGCCCTGTCGCACGATTCCTATCCCGACCTCAACTTCTCGTCCATGGCACCGTTGCAATCCCAGGTTCGTCCATCACGCGCGCCCTTAATTGCCAATCCAATTCATATCACACAAACCCAATCTTCAGCACGGCGCGAAGCACGAACGACTGGCCGAGACTCAATTGCCCCGACCACCATCGCAGCTCTCGCGAGCAGCGAGCTGGCCATCACGAGTCACGACCGATATTGCGACGACGAAGCGCAGATGTTGCGACCAGCGCGCGACCGGGACAGCAGCATCTCAGGAGGTCGTTCAGGGCCGCGAACACTATCGAGGAACGGGTCGGCGCCGCACGCTGCAGTGGCACAGTGGCAAGATGGCATGGCCTGGAGCTACAGTGGGTTTCCAGCGAGATGGTTCACGCACTGGTGAAGCTACCTGGCTACCTGGTACCTACTTAGTGAACGTCCCTAGTGCACCCATGGGGGGGGGGGGGCCGCCAGTGCGCGACGGGATGCGTGGTCGATTTCACGTTGGAGAGAGCCAC
Organism: Phialocephala sp. D728; assembly: GCA_003988865.1. Taxonomy (NCBI): domain Eukaryota; kingdom Fungi; phylum Ascomycota; class Leotiomycetes; order Helotiales; family Mollisiaceae; genus Phialocephala; species Phialocephala sp. D728. The sequence goes on from QYAJ01000006.1 coordinate 9,544, forward strand.
CAGGAGGAGCTGGCAGCGATCATGCCCCTTGCACGAGCACCAACCAGCACCAGCGAGACCAGCACCAGCAAGCAAGCAGGTGGGCAGGCCGGCAGGCAAGTCCATCCATGATCCCGCAATTTTGCGTTCGCGGAAGCACTCCCATCCCGGCCCTGGACGGTCTGTCCTCTCCGAGCGTCCTAGCCTCCTCCGTGGCTTCCTGGCTTCCTCCGTTCCTCCCTCCCTCTGCTCCCATCCCTCAATCCTTGGCTCCCACACGGCTCTCCCTCTCTCTCTCTCTCCTCCTCCACTCCTCCTCCTGCGAGCCGTTGCATTCTCCTCCGATGGTCCGTGTTCGGTTGGGGCATCGCATATCACACTATCCCCCCTCCCCTTCCCCCCCTTTTCACCTCGACCCTCGCCCGCCCAGCTCGAAAAGGCAATATCACACTTGATTCTGCCGCTGCCTTGTTTCGTTTTCCGCGCTTCTCCCTGGCCGTCAATTTGCAGAGTTTTCACCTCCTCTCCCAACACGAATCCTCCCTTCGAGTTTGAGTCATTGTGCCCTCACCGACTCGGCCTGCTCTGTTCCTTCTTCGTGCCCAAAGTTCCCAAAACACGCCAGTTACTGGAGTCCCGACGGTGTTTGCATCGCAAATGGCTGTCGCGCCTCGCCAGAGGACCGCCGCATGCATGATCGACGATATGATTGGCCGAGCATGGCCACTATTGCAGCGATTGCAGCTCGTGCAGGAGGAGTCTCTATCGCAAACCCTGCAACTCACACGTAGCACAAGTAGCACAAGCCCACCCCCCTGCCCACACATCCGTCCGCTGCATGGCAGGCGCGAAGTCCCGCACTGCAGCCAACAGCGGTGCTGGATCTCTGTTCGCCGGCCACCAAGGCTGCAGCCGAGCATCACTTCTCGTCGTCTTCAATGCTCCAAAGCTCTCTCCACCTCAGCTCAAGTTACATTACGTTCTGCCTGCGTGGATGTGAGGTGCGCTGTAAGCGGTGAACTGCCTACGTGTCGCACAAGCAACGGAGAGCAGCGACCCAGCAGATGCCGGGTGATGTCACGGCGGGCACCGCAGTTCTATTCCTGCGCGCACAAAGCTGCTGATATTTTAATCGAAAAATCATTCGTGTCCAATATCCAATTTATTGCGCTGCCCTGCCCAGCACGCCCCACCCCTATCGCCCATCTCGCGCACAGAGCACACAATGCAAGCAATGATACTTCATGTTTCTGCCACGGTCGTTCTGCCAAAAGAAGGAATCTTCTGGCCGGGTCCCCGTTTGCAAATGCCCAGTGCAGAGGGAAAAAGTTTGGGAGGCCTCGGCGCGTCCAGTATCAAGCCGCAGGCTGGGGGGAGGGAGAGGGGGGTCATCAGATGTTGAGTCGCGCTTAGGGCACAACACACGGCCAATTGGAGGGGGCACCCCGGGCCCAGCGCATTTGTGACTGGTCCCGGGAGCCGGCTGAAGAGGGTACCAGTGTCAGCCTCATGAGACACCACCCACATCCTCGCACCGAAAAAAAATATGTGTGTGTGTGTGGGTGTGCGTGTGTGTGTGAGTGTGTGATGGGAGTTCTGCGACCGGCCAGGGGCATTCTCCCTCTCCCTTTCTCTTTGCGCATGGCGGACCGTGTCGCGATGATAGGCAGCGACCGCGGGAGAGGTTTTGTCCCGTTTGGCAAATATCCCACGTTTCAGAGTTGAGTCATCAGAATGGAGAACCAGGCTGCGGCTGCGAAAAGGGGGGACCCGGACCTCGGAGATCGTCCGAGGAGGTACGTACCCAAGCTTCAGCCTCGACGTGGCTGAGTCACGTGTGGCGAATCAAGTGAGTGGCCACACGGACTTATCGGCGATGCGGGATGCGCTGGTGAGGCGAACTTTTGCCTCATTCGGCGTGGTATCAGCATCGCCATGTGATGCGGAGAAGTATCGCTCGCTACATACATGCGTACGCAGCAGTGCAGTGCAGTGTAGTGTTCGACGCAATCGCAACTGCCTTCGCCAGCCTTGGATTCGTCATTTGTCCGCCCTGATTGATTCTACGATTCTCTCTCTCAGGGGAGTCAGGAGTCATCTGACCGACCCCCCAATCCCATCCAGATCTCACCACTGTAGACCAGTCGTTTTCGATCGATGTATCTATCTATCGCCGAGCCTTTCGCCTCGCCCGGTTTCCTACTGTATGAGCAACGACGCATGCGAGTGATCAAGTGCTCGTCGTCGTCGGTTGGGTCCCTACCTACTCATTCCGGAGTCACGTTCGCGCCGAATCGTTGGGGAGGGATTGAGTGAGTTGCATTGAACTTTCTGCTTGGTTGTATTGTGATGCGATGTCGATGTCGATGTGATGCGATATCAGGGCAAAGGGCATCAGGGCATCGTGAGGCTGAGCCATCGCAACCAGTGTCCTGCCTGCTCTCTCTTTCTGCCTCCGTTTCTGCTTGACTTTATTTTTACTTTAGGCTTCTGAGTCACAGCTTCGATGGTCCGACAAATCAGCGTCCGGCCGCTCATTCTCACTCCCTCGCGCGCTTCGTAACCTCGCAAATGAACGGAAGCGTCAGCGTCAGTGTCAGTATCAGGGTTGGGGTTGGGGTTGGGTTTGGGTTTGGGTTCAAATGCCCCCTTCCAGGGCGTGGGCGTGGGCGTGGGCGTTCCTTCGGGACTCATCTTCAGCTCTACCCCAGATCCAGACCCAGACCTAAGTGAACACTGGTCTGGGGTGCATGGTTCGTTCGTTGATCATGGTTTTCTTGGAATCCTCGTCCTTGGGATGGGATAGGGATGGGATAGGGATGGGATAGGGAGGGCATAGGGAGGGCACAGAGTGAGTACGCATGTGATTCTGCCATCATCTCCTCGCTGAAAAGGGGAAGGTGACGTCTTTCTTGCCCAACTCAAAGGCAAGGCAGATTGATGGATGGGATGGACGAGGCTGAAGCCGAGAATGAGTCTGAGAAGGAATGAGTCTGAGCGTGAGGAGTGAGCAGTGAGTGGTTTCGCCCCTATCTTTGCTTTGCTATTTGCTTTTTGCTTTCTGGGAGGGGTTGGAAGGGGTTGGAGTCAGTGCTAGATGAAGGCTAGAGGCTGAAGGGAACGATGAGTGAGCATGAGAGTGTGTGAGTAAGAGTGAGAGTGAGAGGGAGTGAGGGGTCGTTTCATGTTGTAGGCAGAAGCGTTGGAGTCAAAGCCAGAAGGAGGCGATTTCCTAAGGCTCACTAATGTCGAAGCCTGAGATCGTGGTTGTGGTTGTGGTTGTGGTTGTCGTGGGTGAGTGAGTGGTTGTTCTGTTCTATTCTGTTCTATTCTGTTCTGTTCTAGAAGGGTGTTTACATTTCTGTTTCTGTTTGTATTTCTATCTGTGGCTGGGGGCTGCGGGTACGAGGGAGGTGTACTGTACAGTACTTGGAGTTCCGGTAAATGTTGAAATGTTGAAATGTTGGTGGTAGATTAGCAAGTCACTGCACTTAACCATCGACACCACGCCCAACTCAATCGAACTCGAAGTCCGTACCTGTTTCGCACATTCTACAATAATCCTCGGTCGAGACTCGATGTTTGGCATCTGGTATTTGGCATCTGGCATTTGACGTTTGACGTCTCGCACGATCCGGATATTCATTCACCTATCGAATATCATATCATATCATATCATATCTTCTCATCTCATACACATACGCAAACGCGAAGTCCGTACTATACCTACGAGTCTCGCACATCCATCCGTCCATCCACCCATCTATCCATCCATCCCTTCATTCATTCACCCATTCGTTCATCCCTTCACCCCTTCTACTCCTCATCCATTCTACTCCTCATCTTACTCCTCATCCTGCTCCTCCTCCTCCTCCTCATCTTACTACTCCGGAACCTCGACTCGACACGATATTTATCATCTATCTCATCCGAACCGATCCAGCTATTCTCCTCGACTTTAATAACCATCTGTCTGCCCACGCAAGCAAGTCCAAAACCCAACCCCGTCCCAACCCGACCCAACCCCCGTCCCCTCTCGCAAATTCACGGGATCGTATAAATTTACAAATAATTAACTATTTACTTACGGCTATTCCCATCCATTCATCTATCCATCCATCCATCCATCTATCTCTTCCTTCTACTCCTCCTCCTCCTCATCATCATCACCTCTCCAATCCAATCCAATCCAATCCAATCCTCACAACCCTCCTCACAACCCTCCTTCCTCCCATCCTCAAACCCCTAAAGAGACAGCTCCGAGATGGCCTCACCAAAATGTATATTACTGCAGTATTGTTGAACGAAACCAACTACTGATAATCCAATCAAACAGCCATTAAGTCCTACATGCTGTCCTCGATTTATTTAGTATCTATCATCTCTCTCGGTCCCCCAGAGCCTCCATGGACCATGGCCCGTCATCTCTCCTCTCCTCTCCTTTCCTTCCCTTTCCTTTCCTTTCCTTTCCTTTCCTTTCCCTTCCTTTCCTTTCCTTCCCTTTCTTTTCCCGTAAATCAAGATCTGCGAGATATACTTATGCGTTCGGAGGATGCATGACTCCATCGAAGAGGGACCTGGACCTGGACCTGGTTGATCCCGTTTGATCCCGTTTGCCCTGATCAGGCCAGAGGGAGGAAGTTCTTTGGAGACTCCCCCCCTCCCCCTCTCGACTTGGGGGGTCCGACTTGGGGGGGTCCGAATTGTGGTTTCGAATCTTTCGATAGAGGGAGGGAGGGGGGAGGTTCTGCTTTGTTGGATTTGGATTTAAATTTGGATTTCTTGGGGACTGGACTGGACTAGCTAAGGCGAGGCGAGGTGAGGCGAGGCGTGTTTAGGTCCCCTCCCCCGCCCCGCCCCCTGTTGTGGTTGTGGTTGTGGTTGTGGCTTTGCAGTGAGTGAGTGAGTGAGTGAGTGACCTTAACAGACGGACGTTATCGTTGTCGTTATGTTAGTTAGGGGTTCTGCTGCTAGGCTAGGCTTTCCCGATTCCTGATAAAGGTTCTTATTACTTTGTACTATAATCACTACTTTGAATTAGTCTGGGGCGGGCGAGGGGGCGCGGGGGGCGCGGGTATGTTTAGTTCGCGTTCGATGTGGAGTCGTAGTACGTTACGTTCCAAAGGTACAGACAGTACTTCCGTACCCCGTTCAGCGTCGTGTAGCGTACTTCTATAGACTATATAGTCCGTATCCGATAGGCTAGACTGACTACCTCTTAGGGCTAGGGGATAGATAGATAGATAGTAGTTATGCTCGTTTCCGCGTGTGGGGGCGCCGTGTTGAGTTTGTTATTATTATTATTATTATCTAACAGCACTTTGAGGCAATGTGTACAGTATTTGTACTGTAGAACTATCTAATTCCCCTCAAAAAAAATTGAAGTTTCTCGCTGTTATGGTGTTTTTTATTTTTATTTTAAAGTTGTTTTATTTATTCCTTCAGTATCATTCATGCTGAGCTAAGTATTGAGATGGAAGCTACTGTACGTGACCTCGAGGTATCAACCTTCATGATTGCTTCAATTCTTTCGGACCTTCAACGTCCGCATCTACTCTGCTTCATCAATCTATCTATCTATCCCCCTTCGTCGCTAACGTCGCTTACGCTATAGATTAGGCGTCGCAGAGATGTATATAAACGCTGTGGAATCGTCTAATAGTGGGAGTTGACCTCTCCACTTTGGGGGCCTCACCCTAAATGGGCGAAAGCGAAGTGTCCCGCGAAAGCGAAGTGTCCCGTTTTTTTGTATGGGCGCCCTCACCAAAAAAATCTACGAAAATTTAACGTTTTAAAATCGCAAAATGTAAAATCTTATATACGTCTAATTTTTTAGCTTTTCTTAATAACTTCTCAACTACAACATTAAATATTTAATAATAAGCGATGTAATTATAGAATAAGATCGTATAAATTAATTGCACTTTTCAAATTTTTTATATTTTTTATATTATATAAATTATTAAGTGTTGCAAATCCCAAGTTTGTATAGGAAACGGGACACTTCGCTTTCGCGAGACCCTTCGCTTTCGCCCATTTAGGGTGAGGCCCCCAAAGTGGAGAGGTCAACTCCCACTATTAGTTGATCGGTCAAGCAAGCTATTAGTTGACGAGCTGAGTAGTTTATCACCTGATCACGTGTTCTCGTGTATTCACATTCAACGCCCAGTCAAATAGCGCCACGTTCTATATATATATAGCCTTGTCGTATGTTCTAGCGAGTCCATTCTTATTTTTACTACTCACAGTCTCAGCTTCTGAAACTTTCAACACCTGGTGTTCTGTTCACTTTTCTCGACACTATACCGTTCTACCAGAGGCTCGCCTAAAGTCTTTTTTTACATGCTTATGCAAGATGTACTCGCCCTTTTAGATTCCAACTGGCCTTTAGAGATACCAACCTGATCATTATGGCTAAACCCGACGAAGCGACTCCGCAAATGCACGATTTCCTCTATTGGCTTGCACCCTTACCATATGACCAATATCACGCCGACTACCTTTCGCGTCGTCTTCCCGGGACCCTAGAATCATTTCTCTCGTCGACGAGATACACCGATTGGCTACAACAAGAAGTTGAAGCCACCCGTAGTACTCTCCTAATTGGAGAGTCTGGAGTTGGCAAGACAATTCTCGTATCTGCAATCATCGACGACTTGAGGAAGAGATTCTCGGAAAAGGCGGATGTCGGAATTGCGTATCTGTATTGTACACGGCAGCATCGCGGTCTTCAAAAGACCTCCGATCTGTGTCTACGGATTACAGCCCAGCTCTCAGCTCAATGTTTGACCAAGAAACGCTCGCGCATGGCCGGTGGCCTTCCAGATGAAGTCGATCATTTGTACCGTATGAAGAACTGGTCGAGAATACGACCTACGAAAAAAGAGGTATGGCAATCTTTGAAGAGTGCGGTGAGCGTATTCGAGAGAACCTTCATTATTGTGGATGGCATCGACGAGCTGGAGGAGAAGAGTCGGAGAGAATTTCTGAAGAAATTGAGGATGTTGATGAGAATTTATGTGGGCGTTAGAATGTTGATAAGCTCGAGGGTCCGAGACGGCATTGTAGAAATTTTTAAAGGTGAAAAGGGGGGTATTAGTACTATTGAAATTTGGGCGCAAGAGGGGGATTTGATAACTTACATTGACCGGGAGCTAGACCGGTTTCCGCAATTTCTCCATGATGACCAGCATCTGAGATTGGAGCTCAAGCAAAAGGTCATGACGGCATCCTCTGGTAGCTTCCTGCGCGTCCATCTCTATATGCACTCTCTCGAAGCTCGCTCAACATATGAATCGCTACAGGGGTCATTGCTGATACTCCCTGCGACACTCACACTGCAATACGATGAGATTGTAGCAACGCTCATGCAGAACAATGACAATGGCCAAGGTTCAGTCATGGCCCTAGCCAAACAAGTCCTGAAATGGCTGGTCTTTTCGAAGCGACAGCTCACCTTCTCCGAGCTCCAATATGCTCTGGCCATCGATTCTGAGTGTCCCCAGTTCAAGCTAGAAAACTTACCAACGATGGAAGATATTCCAAACAGCGGCGGATTGATGAATATAAATCACGCAAGCAGAACGGTCCGCAACCATCACAGCCAAATAGAGGATTACCTTCGGCATACGGTGGAGCGCTGGTGTCCAGGTGCCGAGAGAGAAATTGCCCAAGCATGCATTGCATTTCTTTCGCTTTCAGCCTTTGAAACTGGACCATGCAAAAGCGATGCTGAATGCGAAGAGCGGAAAGCGAAGTGGCCATTGTTTGAATATGCAGCACTGTACTGGAGCCAGCACGCTCAAGACGCCAGGTCCTCGTTTCCACAGGCTGTAGAGTTACTGCAAAACGAGCAAAAGAGAGAAGCAGCTTGGCAAGCCATAATGACAGTGCAGGTGTATCCTCTGATACAAGACAAGGACAACAAGTGGAGCGAAAAATATTCGAAGGATGCGAACGCCCTGCATGTGGCTGCATACTGCGGGGTGTCCAGCATCTTCCGCGACCTGCTTGAGCGCGAAGACGTACATATTGATCAGAGGGACAGTTACGGGTTTACACCTCTTGCCTGGGCTGCATATGCTGGGCATCAGGATATCGTGAAGCTCCTAATGAACAATGCTGATCCGGATCTCGACGCAAGAGATTACAATGGGCGCACACCGATGTCACTGGCGGCTGAAAACGGACATGAGAAGGTGGTGCAGCTTCTACTGGAAAGTGGCGCCAATCCTAGGCTGAAAGATCTAAAGAAAGCAACGCCGTTCTGGTATGCTACTGCAAAAGGACATGCTCCAGTTCTAAGGCACCTAGTCAGTCGCGAAGGCGTCGATGGAAATATCAAGATGAAGATGGGCGGGGATGATGACGATGTGCACAGTCCACTTTCTATCGCAGCTGTCAACGGCTACACTGAGGTTGTCAGTCTACTGCTCGATGATGCTAGATTTGATCCTCATGTGAAGGACAAGAAGGAACATACCCCACTATGGCTAGCCGTCCAGAACCAACATGAGGAAACAGTCAGAGTGATTCTCGATAAAGTTGGAATACACTCAGACTCAGATACACACGGCGCTGATTCGGTTCTGTACACCGCAGCGGAACAAGACAGTGAAGAGATCGTTCAGATGCTGCTTGCTAGAGAAGAAATTAACTTGAAAGAGACTCCGAAGCTGGGAGGTTCCGCTCTAAGCAGAGCCGTGCACCTTGGGAATGAAGGGATTGTGAGGTTGCTGCTCGACAAGGATGGTATGGATATTTCCAGCGCAAAATGGAGTGATGGGTGCACAGTTCTGCATATCGCAGCCTTCAAGGGCAACGCGACACTGACGAGGCTGTTGCTAGAAAAAGGTGCCGACCCGAATGCTCAAGATGACAAAGGTCGGACACCGCTTTACCGAGCGGCGGAAGATGCGCGTGAAGATGTGCTTGAAGTCCTCGTCTCAACGCCTGGTATTGAATTAGAATTGAAGGACACAGAGGAGAGCCGCACCGCTCTCTCATGGGCAATCGACCCGAAGTGGCCTTGGAACAAGTACACCGATTACAAAAGGACTATCCAGATTTTGATAGCTGCCGGCTGTGATCCAGACTCGAAGGATGCTAAAGGCCGCACGCCACTCTCATATGCTGCGAGCGCAGGCAAATTGACCTTAGTTGAGCTGCTGCTGGACTGCGAGACAGTAGAGCCTGATTCACAGGACGAGGATGGCTGGACACCACTGTTCTGGGCGGTTGCACATGGACACGAGAAGGTAGTCGAGGTCCTCCTTGAAATCCCTAATGTTGACGCAAATCTGAGGAGCAGACAACAATACTCCTATAGTCATGGAGAGACGCTGCTGTGTAAGGCTGCTGCTCATGGTAATCTTGCTATCGTCAATTTCTTATTATCAAGACCCAGCATCGACTTGGAAGCCAAGGATGGCAAAGGCCGGAACGCCTTGATGCAAGCGGTGATGAATGGCCATGCCGACGTTGTTCAGCGATTTCTCGAGCTGGAAGTGTTTGATATAAATTGCAAAGATGATGACGATCTCGATATGGTTTCAGCCGCCGCAATAAAGGGACATAGTGAGGTCGTAAAAGTTCTTGCGGGATACAAAAGCATCAAAATTGACGCGATGAACGGAGATGGCCGAACTCCTTTGTCGCTAGCGGCAGAGATGGGTCATGGAGGGGTATTAGAGCAGCTGCTGAAAGTTCCTATTGTAGACCCCAACTCTCAAGACCGAAATGGGCGGACACCTTTGTCGTGGGCAGTCGGCCCAGAAGGTGGGTGGACAAGACGAACCGAAAATGCAGTTCATGTAACCGAATTGCTACTTCGGAATAAGGATATCAAGATAAATCTGGCGGACAATAGAGGTTGGACTCCTTTGTCCTGGGCAGTCCAACAACATGAAGGAGATGCCATTGTCGACCTACTTCTCGCAACACCCGGAGTCGATGTCAATTACAAGGATATGGAAGGACTCACGCCAATTGCTCTGGCTAAAGGCAAAGGTTGCGAGCTGGCGGTGGACCAATTGAAAGGCGTTCCCGGCATCCATATTGAATCGGTTGAGCCAAAGACAGCTGCAAAGCGGAAACATCTTGAGCAAGCTGCCGACAATGAGTCCATCATTGATGAAGAAGAGATTCAAAACAAATCCAACCTTGTAGACTATAGCAGTGATTCCGGTGACGGTGAACCAGGCGAAAGCGAACGTCACCATTTGCGCGACGAATTAAAGAAGGAAATGCACCTTCCTTTGGTGCCTCAACTAACGGACGAGCAAATTGATGATGAATTATGCAAAAGATGTGAAGCGTTTGATTTGGACAAAATCTTCTCATGGCGTCCGAAAGGTGGGAGTGGAGACATAGTCGCTAAGTTGGGAATGGTGGATGAGACTTGGGAATCAAGGACTTGTGCCATGTGTCGTCTCATCGCGGCCATCCGTCCGAGAACTGCACTGGGCGACAACGTTGATCACGAGTTACGAAGCTTTTCAAGTACTGATGCCTGGCTTTGCCAGGATCTGCTTCGGTGCCACCGGTACTTCCAATCTAGCTGGATCGACACAGTATTCCTAGCTGTTGTAGATTCCTCGCGCGATCGAAGATTTCGTGGGGAAATCCACGATGTGCTTCGGTCGGGTTTCATCGCACGCGTGGGATCAAATTGTCAGAACGGGTTGAGAGCGCTCACAGTCCGTAGGATGAAACCCCATCAGATAGATTTCAGCGTTGTGCGGAGTTGGATCGATTGCTGCATCGACACGCACCTCAAGAAGCGTTGCAAACCCAAACCGAAGGCCTTCGCTACTGTCCCTCATCTCCAGCTCATAGACTGTGTAAATCGAAAAGTCATAGCACCTTCGTCATCTATGCAAGAACGATATGTTGCATTGAGCTACGTCTGGGGACCCTACGAAAGACCAGAACTTGATGATAGTAATCATCTCCGGGAAGTAGAAGCGGTGGTTGAGGATGCAATGCATGTAACGCTTCAATTGGGATTTACTTATCTCTGGGTGGACCGGCATTGTATCACCCAAAACGACAAAGCCATTATGAAGGAACAGCTTCATGCTATGAATATTCTGTACCGCAACGCTGAGCTCACAATCATCGCTGCTGCTGGCTCTGACTCCTCGTTCGGACTCCCAGGAGTAGGTCACCGACCCCGGGCAGCGCAGGCATGCTCAAAGATCAAAGGTCACATTTTGACATCTATACCAACCGATCCGACGAACGGCGTAACTACTTCAAAGTGGCACACTCGAGGTTGGACCTATCAAGAAGGACTTTTGTCGCGCAGGCGGCTGATTTTCACCGAGCACGAAGTGTCGTTTGAATGCCATAAATTGCTTGCTCGGGAAGCTATCGCATTACCAATGCGCATATATCGAATGTCAGCTAGGATTTCTTCAACTCGTTTGCATCCCGGTTCATGGAGCTTCCCTCGTAGTGGGGTCGGTGGATCTCGCAGCCCCAGCTCGGATTTGTTCACTCGACTCCGAGCGTATACTTCTCGAAATCTTACATACGAATACGACGTTATAAATGCCATGCTGGGAATCTTCCAGGCTTATGAGGAGTTAGATCCTCCAGTATATCATTTATGTGGAGTTCCAATGTTGACAGGAAATGACCACTCTTACTCCAAAAAACCTGCGGCCTCGCTTGAGGGCTTTACCAACGGTCTCTGTTGGTACTTGAATCGTCCTGCAGCTCGCCGTTCAGGATTTCCTAGCTGGTCATGGGCTGGCTGGAAAGGAGTAGTGGGAGCGTACGGGAAGTACGAGATTGACCGCTCCATGGGATTCGCTATATATATTTCCATCGTTTTGGGACCAGGATCGCTCGTGCCTTGGGACGTCTTTCAACGGTTCCGGGCTTGGGAGAGGAAACCCCTGCAACAGTACCACGTGCTAGAGATAACGGGTGCTGTGATCGAATTGAGTATCTGCCAAAAGAGGGACTATTGGGGTGAAGACGAATGGGAGGCTTTCTTGTATCATGGCGATGAAATCAGCAAGGCCCATGTTCACCTCGATCGGACACCGTACGATGATGTCGAATTCAGTAAACGCCTTCTTAGTGAACGTTGGCTTGGTCTTCTCATTGGAAATTCCCGTGACGGCCATGGTGGGTCGACCCACCTGCTGGTCCTAGACCAGAAGAAGTCTCCATGCGAGCGCATAGCATATGCTGAGACTGTCTCGACCACATTAGTCGATGAAGGGTTTGAACGGCGCACTTTTCGGCTGGGTTAAAGCTCGATAAGCCGTGAATAGTTCTTTGGCAGCTTGTCGACGGCTCGATCTGGGAACTGGGTAATGTCGATCCAGCATAGTGCGTTCGTAATGCTGCAGCTGCTACGGCCTGAGCGCTGAATGCGCTGCTATACGTGATCCTTGAGAGAAATGCGTGCGTGGCTGGATATTTTGAGGGTTGGAATGTTTGTATTGTGTTGTATTGTGTTGTATTCTGGGTGGGGATGTTGTTCAGCGCACGGTGGGGTTAGAAAGTACGGTGGAGCATGGAGTATAGATTGTGGGTGTTGAAGAATATCCGGGAAAGCTCGAGTTCGAGGTCGAGCGCGAGTTCACGAAGAAACAGATAGATAGATGTGCAATTGAGGAAGGATTTGAAGAGACAGGTTTGAAATGGTGGGTAATTTCCTTCTCGAAATGCCAAGCGATTGACCGGATTTGCGTGCTTTCTCAGTCTTACTAAAATATTAATTCAGTTAATCGATTCACGAACACCAGAACCGGAATTGGCTGAGTCTGCTGACATTGGTGGTCGAGTTTTGCTATTTCCGGCTACAAGAGGGAAAGGTATCAAAGGCTGGGCTTGCATAGTGTTAGAGGTACTACGAAAATTTCTTAGTCCTTCTCGTTTGAACATTGATCTCATCTTTTGAAGTCCGAATCAAACATATAGGTAAAAACGAATAGGTTAGGTTTCATCATCGCTTCTTGCTCTTCACGAGTCCTTCGCGTGTGTACATCGTCGAATCAACATGTGGGCTAATGCTCACGTTCAACCCACTCGCACAGAAACAATTTCCATTATTTGAAAACGGCCTTTAGGGGCATACGACTAGAGTATCCCAGCTAGTGCTACTCATTTCTCGTTTTAGGCACGTCATTGGGATCTGTTTAGAGTTGCGTTCGTCCTTCAGGTCCGGCAGGAACACGTGATCTCTCCCCTGAGATTATCCGATTTCGCTTAACACGTACCGCTCTCCGTCGTCAACGAAATAAACCCACAAGGTAAGAGAGACCTGAGAGTAAAAAAAGGATAGAAGATACCGAGGAGCAAGGAGATATAGCTTGAAAAGGGGAAGCCAATGGCTTCAGCACTCGAGGCATTGACATCTTACGGGGGGAATAATCGATGCAATCTCGCTCGGCAAAATCCTAAGCGAGCTCACCCACCGCCCCTCCCTAAAGAAAAAAGAGTTTCAACAGCAAAAAAAGTCAAAAAGATATGTCAGAGGTTGGGTCTGCCTCCCTCCCTACCCATTTCACTCCTTTCGTCCCCTTGACATATCTTTAGGACTTTAAACCCTATTCTCACCCTCCATTGAAGTATACTCGCACACTGGCGCGGGTGATCAGTCCGCGTCGATGTGTTTTCGACCTCAACTTCGTTGGATGAGACGGAAGGGTTTTGCTTATTGAGAACTATATGTGAGCTTGAGTTAGCGGGGAGAGTTCGGCAAGACAGGCTAGCTTATTGGTTTGTTGGTACATCGGGAGGAGGCTAGGCACGCTACCCCTTATCCAATTTTCTGGTTGAGCCGAGGCTAGTTATTGGTACCAACGTGCTGGGAGAATGCTTGTTTGGATATTTGATGGATTTGAGAGTATTGTGCTATAGCAATTGTCGTCCCCAAAACTCCGTTTCGTTCGTTTCGTTCTCCATCGACACCAGCTAAGTTCTCCGTCGCAGCCCTTCGACGCGTCCACAATACTGACACAAGCAGGACTTCCGTCCCATATCGCTCATTCTCACCCTCTAATCAACAATAATATCGCTCTCATCGACTTCCTCGCACAAGACCTCTTTCTGACGGCTTCCTTCGTCCAATATACCTTCGATCACCCCCTACATCTCTCCGGCACCTACCAATGCCGCGGTATCGAGGCATGCTCTTACACGTTTCTTGTGCCGCTCTTCAAAGGCTTTCCCTCCCACCAACAAACATTGGCTAGGGCATGACATAGCCGCCCTTCAGGTGCTGATACTGCTCGATGGCGTTGAGGAGGAAATCAAGATAAGGGCTAAGGGTAGAGAGGTTGAAGCTTAGGATGCGTCTGTGGAAATGAACGAGAACTCCTGTCTCGGAAATGCCGTGCTGCCATTTTAACACTTCGCTCGTTGTTGCTGCGGATTCGAGATTATAGTATTGGATCTGTTGTTGCAGTTCATCGATTGAACTCTGGCGTTTCTCGACGGGACAATCTTGGGGTGATATCAAGAATACACTTCATTAAGCTCTGGGAAGCACCAACGACGAAGCTGAAATCATCTCGATAGGCTATGGAGGAGATTAGAGAGTTCAAAGTGTTGTCATGGTTGGTTGGTGCTTCACAGGTTGCGCTGCTGCATGGTATGGGCTTGGACCTTGGCGAGACAGAGGCTCTGAGCTATGATCGATGCTTCTCTGATTTCCCTCAGGGTTATCGCTCTTTCGCTTTATGAGAAAGTTCTATGCTCCGTTGAGATGCGCTCTCCAGCATTGGATGGCCCAGCGTACATCTGTGTTGATCGTGTCAGCGCCTCCCATTCCAGGGTAGACAGCTACAGGGATGAGGTGGCCATACTTTGGCCATGATCGGAGTCCCGACACTGGTTCACACAGTACTGAAGTCCAACTCTCAAGGCTTCTCTTAGATGCCCACACCACCGGTATAGAATTTTGTTGCTAGTGCCAACATCCTGTCTCTTCGAGAACTTAGTTGAGCCAAATTACCCGCTGGTTGGGCAGGCATAGCATAGTACAGAGACTTTCGTCCTCGACTTGAGCCTTGCCGTGCAATACGAGGACAGCAGGACAACCGTGGGTTTCGCTTATTCACAAATGGCATCACGTTCGGTGGCGCGAAGGTGAGATAGTGGCGATATAAAATCTTGTTTCTGTACTAGCTGCAATCTGTCATCAACCTCTCCGATTCCAACTTTGAGATAGTCCTTCCTGGCAACGGACATCCATTTTTTCACCGTTGTATCCGGGGTACCACCAGCACTTTTGAGCCAATCTTCAGTCTCCAAGCTCCACAATGATGCCACTGTAGACCATAAACTCCCCAACGAGATGAATTGACCGCGCACGCAGAACAGAGCAGTGAAAAGTCCAACTATGCAAAGATGTAGCAAATTGATCATCACCACGACAGTGAAAAATCTTCTGGTCGTTGGAAGAAGCACCTCTTCTCTCCGGACCATCGTCACAACTTGCGATTCATTGAACTTCTCGAGGTGCTCATAGTAGGCCATGCTCAAAAGGACAGTGTAGTAGGATTGTAAAGCAAGTGCAGGGTTTCGAGTGTCTCGGAGAGCATCTTGGAAGAGTGCGACTTGTTTCTCGTGGGCTACCATAGTCCAGTCGCGGGATGAGACATCCGTGTCTGCGACCGAGGGAATCTCACACTTGTTACACATAGCCACGGTAACATTGGCAGAGCCAAGCAGAGCATCTAAAGCAAGATACGCGATGCTGTAATCCATTTCCCCATATTCTGGGGCATCCCAATCAGATACGTTCTTGAGACTGAAAGTGTCCCTGCTCGTCTTTGTGCTACTTGCCCCGAGCTGTCCTAGGACTTCATTCGTGTTATAACTCATGTTCTGATTGCTCCACTCCATAGAAGGTTCTTCATATTCTTGCGAATTTCTAGATGCTGTGACCGGAATCAATTTAGATACCATAGATGAATAGCATACGGTGAGCGATATCGAGTAGGCTAGATTGGTTGTGGAGATGTGAACCCAATCTCCGTCATCCTGAACATCAGATATCTCAAAGGCGACTTGACACTTCCCTGGAGGATCATTGCCACTGCACTGGTCCTCGAGAGTAGCGTGATACCCGCTTGTCATATTCAAAACAAAATTAATCCTAGCACTCCCTGAATCAGTGTCGTCCGGGCCAAGAGGAGAGATTATTCGACTATTTGATAGGTCGGGTACACATAAAGTTAAAGGCCACTCGTCGTTTACTTCCCCATCGTCGAATAATGTGAAACTGCGCTTGAAATCCGTTGAGGCTTCAGTCGATGTTCGGTTCGCTTGCGGGAATAGGGGCCTTTGCGAAGTCATATTGAATCCTGGTGCAATCATGTCGGTTCGAAAACGGCCTTCAATGAAGCTAGGATAGTCTAAGCCTGGACTGGCGGTCATGACAAGCTCCGAAAGTGTAGGTTTCGTGCATACAACTCTGGTATCAAAGACCAGAGCAGGACCGGAATATTTGATGACTCGATTACGTTCATCCTCTGATCCAAGCGGGAGAAAAGCACGCAGGGAGACGCCCGTATCTCTAACCCCAACCTGTGCGCCCTCAGCATGGTGCTTAGAGTATTCGAAGAAATGAGTCAATGGCGAGGGCTGTCTCGATATATATTCGATTCCGTATGTTTCTTGAGCGAAGGAATGGCTATCGGTCGTGTTCTCGCTGAGCTTCATTCCACAGGAAATATTGTTTCGGACCACGTCAAGTCCTCCCAAAGAGACGTCGGACAACAATGCACTTGAACTGAATTGAAGCAGAATTGTTGTGATAGTCAGCCCTGTGAGCGTGCTTCTGATGATCAAGTTCGATTTCATCACAGTCCTGAAGTACCAGAACATTGACAGTGGACCCGCACTTTGACTCGTCAAAATTCCAATGCCTGGCGCATCGGGTAGGCAAACCTCGAAGCGTTCCAAGAGAAGCGCAGCTATTTGTGACACAGAGATGGCTGCCTGTGCAGTGACAGTCCATCGCAGCAACATTGCTGTCAAGGTGACAGCTCTCGGAATCCAGCCTCGATGAGCAATAATGAACCAAGTAGAATTTGAGCTCCCAGCAAACCATAGGAAGGCTAGAAACGCAAGGCAGCATATATTACTCGACGCTGCTGTAATAAGCACAATAAGATTGTATGTACCGATTCGGCTGGTAATCGATTTACGGCTCCTCTTAAAGGGTCTTCCTGGATATGAGAAGTCTAAGGACGAGGCTATTGGAACGGCCTCTATGCGTACTTCTGAAATCGAATTGTCCTTGAAAGCTGGGAGGCTTTCAGATGATAGACAACGAGGGTCATTAGGTCCCACGCTAGCAGCCAAGCTTTCAAGATCGGAGTTGGTATCAGTTGATTGCAGTTTTTGACTGGAGTGGACATCTCTTTCTGAAACTGATTCTCCTAAGATCGGCTCAGAAACTTCTACGTGTATTGCTGCCATATTCGATAGTTTTCTCCTTCGAAGCTTTTCTGTTTCCCAATTCGAGGAGTCTCTGAGAAAGATGGGATTGAGATTGTCGTTTCATTTCGTACTGCATCGAAAGTCTGACTTGCAATACTTCCACGCAAGGAACTCTAGCAGAAGTAAACCATATAAATGGGAGCACAACAGCTATGAGGTGGATTCGACTCTTCTATGAACCCTCCATTTAGCTGTAACTGAGATGCAGAGCGGCTTTTGATCGCAGATCTTGCTTCGTTGCTACCGAACAGCGTTGCCAATCCGAGTTTGGATAAACTGTTGCTGATCGCATATACGAGCCATAAGGTGTGGGTAGGTAGATGTAGGATATTGAGCTAGGTGCGTACCTCTTCGTTGTGGGAGCGGAGGTGAGGAAGCTTGAGTAGGGCATATCGCCGACAAAGGGTTCTCTTGGGACATATGAAGCAATATGATTGTTCTGGCCAAGGTTGCATAGATTGCTCTAGCTGAAATATGTCTAGGGTAGAAGCACGCTCATTCGGAGTTGCTGGGCCGTATGTACTCTGGGGACATTATTCATATTGAAGTAGGCCAGCGGACACAGCCCCATTACTAGAGCTTGCCTGCACAACGAAAGCTTCGAGTGACATTCTGCCACTCTGTTGCCCCCCATGGCGAATGAACATGCAAGATAATCTGACCCAGAAGCATAAATTGACCTCCCGAGGAGGTTGGAGAAATTTGTGGGTCGGTTGATAGATGGGTATGGTCATGTGACTAAGGATCGGCGCTATGATCTTGCATGACGTTAAGAGATCTCGTCTCTTTCTCCTCGATGCCAAACACAGCCAACCATCGAGACCGACGGACGCTGGACGCTGGAACTAGACATTGGAACTAGACGCCTAAAAGCGCTAGATTTCAGCACGGTAGGTACTTTTCTTGTTTTCCCTTCATATTATAAGGTTTGTCCAAAGCAACTTTGGATGTTCATTTCTCTCCATTCTAGCCTGCGGCCAAGCAGACTGTCCTCTCTAGATAGGAGAAGAAGTGCTATCAATTGTTCAAGACATAGTCTTTGGGGAGAAGCGAGACCGCCTTCCAGCGTGCCAGCACTCATTATGCCACCGAAACGCAAGAGGTCTTCTGTGGCAGTAGACACAGTTTCTACCAACGGTCTTCCACCCTTGAGCAGACCAATTCTTCCTCTAGGTGCTTCCACACAACCACCACCTCCCAAGAGACAAGCCTCTCGCAGTGGCAAAGTCGATACCAACCCAGACCACAACGCAGATATCGTGGATGGAAAGACAGCTCTGAGAGCAAGTCCAGATGCAGACGAGAAAGGAGAAGCTTTTGATATCAGGAAGGTTGAGCCAATGACTCCTGCAAAGACGAACGGTGTCAATGGCGAATCAACTCTTAAGCAAGAAGATAGCGACTCTCTATTATCAGATATCGAAGCTCCAACTCTAGCACCGACACCAGCAAAGAAGTCTAGAAAGATCCCGACTAAAAGCTCGATAGCTGCGAAGAAGGGATCAGACGAGATCAAAGCTTTCAAAGCAGAACAAGCGGCAAAAAAATCTGCGGAGGCTAAGGTCAAGAAAGAGGATGATGGAGATGAGTGGGACAAGAGGGTTGATCCTGATGGTGATGATGAGGCGCCAGCAGAGGATATTGATATCTTGAAGAAAGAGGCCGCGAGGCCGCCGCCTGTAAACAGCAATTGCCTCCCATTGCCTTGGAAAGGAAGGTTAGGATATGTAGGTACCATATTCCCTTGAAGTGAACACACATTGACAAACTAGGCGTGCCTCAACACGTATCTGCGGTTCTCGAATCCGCCAATCTTCACATCACGGACCTGCCGTATAGCGTCCATTCTCGAACATCGATACCCTCTGAAAGACCCATCGCAACCCGAACATGCAACCAAGAATCGACCGGATAAGACTCAACCTGACTCAATCGAGCGCGGACAACGATATGTGGAAGAGCTGTGCCTCGCCAACATTAGAGATATACCCAAGATGCTTCGATGGAACGACAAATACGGCATAAAATTCATGCGGCTAAGCTCCGAAATGTTCCCCTTTGCCAGCCATGCAGAATATGGGTACAAGCTCGTTCCCTTCGCCAGTGAAGCTCTGGCCGAAGCTGGCAAAGTTGTTGCGGAGCTAGGCCATCGGGTAAGTACCCATCCAGGACAATTTACACAGCTCGGTTCACCTCGTGCAGAAGTGATCGCGAATGCTATTCGAGATCTAGAATATCATGACGAAATGCTCTCGCTTCTCAAGCTGCCAGAGCAATTGGATCGCGACGCAGTCATGATCTTGCATATGGGTGGTACATTCGGCGACAAACTGGCCACTCTGGAACGCTTCCAAGAGAATTATAAGGGTTTATCATCATCCATCAAGCAACGCCTTGTCCTCGAGAACGATGATGTCTCGTGGTCCGTACATGATCTTCTTCCTGTTTGCGAAGAGCTCAATATACCGCTTTGTCTCGACTTCCATCACCACAATATAATTTTCGACGCATCTCAACTCCGTGAAGGAACCCTGGACATCATGTCTCTCTATCCTCGCATAAAGGCTACTTGGGATAGGAAGAATATCACACAAAAAATGCATTATAGTGAGGCCTGTCCGGAAGCTATCACAGGGAGGCAAAGAAGGAAGCATAATCCACGACCCATCACATTGCCACCTTGTCCGAATGATATGGATCTCATGATCGAGGCAAAGGACAAGGAACAGGCTGTATTTGAACTGATGAGAACGTTTAAGTTGCCTGGCTGGGATACATTTCATAACATCATTCCGTACGAACGAGATGACGATAACAAGCCTTTGCCCAAAAAGCCTAAGAAGAAGAAAACGAAGAAGCAGATAGCTGCTGAGATGGAGGAGTTCGGGAAGGAGCTCAGTGAAGAGGAGGAGATCGCCAAAGAAATTATCCCTGAAGAAGAAATCGGTATGGGCGGGAAAGAGAATCGAGTCTACTGGCCTGTCGGCATGGAAGAGTGGCTAAGGCCAAAAAAGCGCGAAGTAAAAAAGAAGAGTGGTGAGGATGAAGATGAGATTTTCAAGAATCCCACACCTGCCAATTTCGAAGCCAGGAAGAAGATCATGGCTAGGAACAAAGCTCCGCTTGAAGACGACGTCAAAGAAAAGTTGAGAGAGGCGAGTAGTCTAGCAGGCGTAAAGGCTATCCTGGACGAAGTAAAAGCTAAGCGTCTCGCGGAAGAAGAGGCCGGAAACGAGAAAGAAAGCGACAAGAAACCAGCCAAGAAAGGAAAGCCCACCCCAGCAAAAGAAAAGAAGGTTCCAGGGAGTACAAAAAAACCTGCGCCTGCGAAGAAGAAGAACGGTAAGAGTGACCCAACAACGAGTCTACCGACTATGGATGAGGAGGAAGATGAAGATTTGAGCATGCCGGATCTGTCGAATGATGAGGGAGATGTAGTTGAGAGAAAGATCATAGCTGTTGCGCAAGTAAAAGTTTCTGGGAGGAGTAGTGGGAGAGTGAGGGGAAAGAAGATGAGCTATACTGAGGTTGGTGGAGAGAGTGATGAGGATTAGGTGATGTGTAGTTTTGGAAGGTTTGGGATATGACCATCTAGAGGTCTAATCTACGCGATTTCGATCAATGTCAAGAAATGTCACGTTCACTCTTGAAATTGCATTGTCGATGCTAGCACTAGACGTTGAGATGGAGAGGCCTTTCTGGTGGTTGCGCATCCTCGAAATCACATCGCTAGCGTAGAGACTGCCGTGTTTTCTTCGGATTCGAACCAGCAACACAATCAACTTTTAGCCCCCACAGCCTCGTCGTAATGACTTCATACCGCCAAGCACCCGTTTGGCTCACCATGGCCTTGTGGCTTGCCGCTTGTCTCATTGAGGAGATCTTCAACAGCCCCCAACTCCAATGGGCACGTGCCAACATGCACTTCTGCAGCCTTGCACAGCCTCCGCATTTCAGCTAAGTGCTGGCAATGATCTTGGACTTTATGCGACACCTCTTCTGCTTGCTTTCCTTTTTCAATTGCAGTCAACCGTCATTTCTCATCGCGGCTCGATCAGTCTCCTGTGCGATCTTGTTAGACTTCCCTAAGCGATATTTTTATACTATCGAGGGGTGAGAGCGGGCGCCAGCCTCGTCGTTTAGGTTATGACCCAGAACACAACTTCGGCGGACGCTCGCGTTGGATGGGTGTCTTCAGGAGATGGGAGGAGCACCTCGGATATTCTATGGAGTTGTTTCTCCGTTCTTCTCGTCTGCACTTGGAGTTGCCTTCATCTCAATGTCCCGAGCATTGAAGAGAGCGAAGCTTGTTGGCTGTCCTGGCATGGAATACCATATTGGCCCTCGAGACCCTTATTCAATAAATGGAGTAGGAGAATCCTTTGGATGGGGGCTATCGTTATTGCGCCTGAGCTGGGTGTTGCGATGGCCATGCGAGATTTCCTCTCTGCTAGGGAGTGCATAGCTGAGTCAGAGGCCATACCTGATGGTCTGGAGTTAGAGGAAGGTGGAGGAAAAGCTGAGAGAGCGAGTATCCAACAGAAGCTCACCACAAGCCATGCCTTCTTGGCGAATATGGGCGGGTTTAGAGTCAGACTACAATGTCGACAGGCCACTCCCGGAGGGCGAGTCTCTTTATCTGGCACAGAGGGGACAAACGAAGACTCCGAAAACTTACTTCCTCCACAAAGGGAGACGGATGGTGCTGGCCAAAGAGTCTACGAAGGCATTGTGCTCAACTATGAGGGATTAGGTAAGTGTAATTTTAACACTTCCAAAGCTCTCTGACTAATGACCCGTTCCAGAAACATTGCGGAGACTTTGTCCCGATATACAGATCCCATCTGAAGAGGATATAAAAGGACTCAGCAAAAGCGATATATTTACCAAGACCTTCGCTTGCGTCCAATCGACCTGGCTCGTTATCCAGTGTTGCGCCCGCGCCAATGCCGGACTCCCCATCACCCAACTCGAGCTAGCCACCATCGCATTTGTCGTCTGTGGCGTTCTGATGTATCTACTCTGGTGGAACAAACCCTTCGGGGTAGAAAGGCGGGCACTTATCGTCGCCACCACCGACCGAGTCATCAACCAAAGCGACTTCGTGATAAGATCAAACCGCTACTCCGCGGTCAGCGGACCAAATACTGTTTTATTAAACGACGGATCTCAGTGGCAGGACAACCAATATTTCCTCGAGTATCGGGTTATGAACCCAGAGCTGTTCAGCCACCTAGGCGAGGACGCCGAGTTCTTCGTAGAGATCGGACGCGCGGTATATAGAGCCATCATGCATTCTCTCGGTTTCGAGACCACACCCATCTACCCAGCGCCATCGGCCGGATCATCCATGGCATTCTACCTATCCGGGACGCTCTTCTCCGCATTCCACATCTTGGCGTGGAACTGGGAGTTTCCGCGGCGAGCGGTCGTGTACACGTGGAGGACGTTCGCCGTTACTGCGACGTCTGCGAATCCGATCGTGATCTTGTCGTTTGTTTTCATGGACGCGCTGGAGGTTCATGGCGATTTGCTTTCTACTATGTTTGCGCTGCTGGGGATCGCGTCGGTGTTTCTTTATGTTGGTGCGAGGTTGGGGCTGGTTGTTATTATATTTTATTGCTTCTCTTCGATGCCGGCTGGTATATATGAGACAGTCAACTGGACGAAATTCTTGCCGCATTTCGCTTGAGAGGAGAGACGGAAAGAGAGGTTTGGTTTCATGTACTTTCCGGAAACGTTTATAGATGTAACGGTATATACGTAGGCAGAACATAGGCAACGTTTGAATATATAAGATTCGATCAAAAAAAAGACGTTTCATATCCCACATACGCTAGCCAGTTACCTCTACATCTTCGCTCTCCAGGTTATGCTTCGACGATGAACTAAGATACCTGCACTGCAAAAATCACGTGCGAGCAAAAAGGTGCCTTGGATGTGCTGGCACTGTTTGGAGGTGAGACTTCAAAGGATGAGTTTTTGGCTATAAAGCTATATCGATGAGTAGTCGGGGAAAAGTTCATAACTCGTAAAACAAATTGGTATCAAAAATTCCAACAACGCTATCAATGTCCCTGATCACCTCGATCATTTTCTAGCCGAACCCGGTGTGTCCCGTCATAACACCCCACCCCCGACACACACATCGTCTTCAAGTATTAAGAGTATAACGACAACAGACAAAGCTTCAAGGTCTAGTGATTAACAATATCATCACAGCTTCATTCCACTACATAAACACAAGCATAATCACAATCATTAAACAGGAGCAGTTTCCTCCGTAGTAGCCGCAACATCCGTCTTTTCGCTCTCTCTAGGCGGCGGGATCGTGCCCCCGATCGGAGCAGCAATCTTGATATTTCCCGCTTCGATATCTTTCTGCAGCTGGTCAAGACGCGAGCCCTTCGGTACGCTGCGCCAGGCGGGCAGACCGCTGTCGAAGACTTCGTCCATTTCTTCGAGGGTTTTGCCTTTTGTTTCCGGGGCAGTGAGGAACATGTGGATGAAGGCCGCGCCGTTGAAGGTCGCGAAGATCATGTACATTTTCCAGTTGCTAGGGATTGTTTGTCAGTGAAGGTTTATTGGAAGGGAGGGAGGGAGGGGAGAGGGAGAGTTACATGTTCCAGAGAAGAGGGGGGACGCCGAATGCGAGAACGCAGTTCCAGAACCAGTTGGATGCGGTGGCGAGAGAGACAGCCTTGGCCCGGATCTTGTTGGGGAAGATCTCGGCTGGGTAGGTCCAGGATGTAGGTCCCCAGGTTGTTGCGAATGTGCAAACGAAGAGATAGGTCATGGCTACGATGGCTTTTGAAACTGGCTTGTTGTTGTTGACGATCCAGGAGATATCAGAGTTGGTACTGTTTCTGAGGGTTCCCACGTTGGCTTGACCGTACGATGCTTGGAGAGCTCCTACGATGAAGAGATATGTCATCATGAGGAAGGATCCGATTAGCATAGCGGGACGGCGTCCAAATCTGTCGAGGTAGATAATGGCGGGTAATGTAAGTGTGACGTTTAGAATGTACTGAATGGAGGCGGTGAGCAAAGGACTGGCGATATTTGCTCCTTCCATAATATCTAGCTTTTGTCAGTTTCTACCAAACTCCAATATATTAAGGATACTCACAGACGACGTAGTACATCATGACATTCATGCCGCAGAGCTGAGACCACATCTGAATAGACATGCCGAGCAACACTCGCTTCAACATGCGGGGCTCGACCAATTGCTTGTAACTGCTGACGGCTTCTTCACGTTCGAAGCGCAGCGCCTCCTCGATTTCTTGGTACTCGGCAAGGACCTTCGGATGGTTTACGTCTCCCCCGCCGTGCAGCGCAGCCATGACCTGAATCGCTTCTTCCCAACGATCCTTGGATGCGAGCCATCTTGGCGATTTCGGGAGGAAGAACATCCCGAAGAATAAAATAACTGCAGGTACAATTTGGATTCCCCATGGAATACGAAATGCCGATGTTGGTTGGTTTGGATCATCGGGTCCACCACCGACTTGAGCTGCACCATATTGAATAAAATATTGAATTAAAATGCCCCACGTAATGGCCCATTGTTGCAGTGAGACAACTCGACCACGAATCTCCTTAGGAGCAATTTCTGACTGATAGACTGGGCAGATGGATGAAGCAATACCGACGCACAGACCAGCAATGACACGTCCGACTACGAGCATGCCAATATCAACCGAAGCGCATTGAATGCTATGGGGGCGTTAGACATGTACAGAGTAGAAGCTGAACCACTTACATAGAGCCTACTACCCAGAAGATTGACGCGATCTGAATACTGGTCCTTCGAGAGTATCTATCTGCAATATACGACGAACATAATGCCCCAACGAGAGAGCCAAAAGGCATAGCACATGTTATACCCCCCTGTCTGTACGACACTGGGTTTCCGAAGTAACGTTTGTATGCCTGTGTTCCCAACACACCGGACATACTGCTGATGTCGAAACCGAAAAGCCCACCGCCTTTTCGAGTCAGTAAACGCCACGGAAGCCATTTCTAAAATTTGGAGAAGATTTGAAGAGAAACATACCAATGGCGGCGAAGGAGCAGATGAAATAAACATTATTTGTCTGATACATGATGATAGTTGCGAGACTGCCTCTTGCTATTCCGGTCTGGCTTTCGGTCAGTCCCTTGGACGTCTACGGGACGCTATCGTGAATCAGAGGGCGCAGAATCGAGAGAAAATTCAGGCTGGCGGAGGTGTCTGAACCTATATAACTTCTAGCTCGCTCGCATTTCCCCGAGAATTGGGCTGTCGTTGTATCTGGGATTGCATGGTTCACGAGCTGGTACAGGCAGAGAAGCTGCCACAGGACGGAGAAGACATTGATTCGTTCAATACAGCGTTCTGCAACCCCAGGCACGAAAGGGCGGGGAGAGACCCTGGTGGCATATTTTCTGGACTGGTGACTAGACCGCATTAAAGCGTAGCAACTTGAGGGAGGAGGGAGGGAGTTCATATCTGGGGTGGCTGGATGCTCATCGGAGGTCTCTCTCCAGGTTGGGGTTTTCGGGGCGAGCAGGCGAAACAGGTTGTCCCATAGGCTCCAACTTTACTGGGACAAATTGATATTCAGGGATGATGCAGACGTTACCTCGTTACTCCGCACCCGACGGCGACCCTAAGATCGTCAGTCATCGTCTGGCTCGCTACTCCGTCCCTTGGGTCCGTCGCCCTGCATTCTGCACATCATGTACCGGATGTCCAGGCTCTGACGAAGCTTGGCATTGCTGATATCTGGCAAACCTCACCCAGCATCGCACCACAAAATCAACTCTACCTCGGGCGAAGTCGGTCTCGACATTCCAACATTGATTGTTTTCGTTGTGCACTCCCTTGGCGTCTGGAATTGCTCGTTGTTGTGTCGCGGACATTCTCATTAGGTCCCCCTTTGTTGAAGTTTGGTGGCTTGATCCACGATCGGTAAGACCGAAGGAACGCCGCAACTTAGCCCGATCTCCCTCAGTCCCCGCATTCTTTGGCGTTTTCGTGGGGCCGGCGGGGCGTCACGGGCTTTGCGCTACGCGGCCCTTGTCTGGGAAGTGTCCTTCCAGGGGCCTTCCGAGCATCAGTTCATTAACTCACGCGACAGATAGGGGAGTAGGTGAAGGCTCTGCGCCCTCTGCGTGTGGTTCTCGACGAGCGTTTGATGCGAATCCAGGCGATCATGTGTGAACCTGTTCCAATTCTGGAAAAAACGAGGGGGCCGAGCCCGAGAAGTTTTCTAGGCGAATGCCTAAGATGGATATATGAAGCATGTGATGCCTCTTACCTTCCGTATATTTCAGACTACTACGTAGGAAGCCCTAATCTTCGGAATTCAACTGTAATAGAGAGCTTCGCGATGCGGCGACTTTGTGCAGGATACGGAACGGTACCTCGATGTACAAGCCACCAGGCAATCAGCGTGCCAAGAAAACTGCCGATTCGAGGTCGAGAACGATGTGTAACCGGTGGAGAAAACGCCCGTGAGCAAGGGCCGTTGAACGGCACAAGATTTGCCGAGGGCAATCAACGTCTCCCATCAGGATGCGCAACTTACATTGTGTAACACGATCTTGAGTGGCTGTGGATGGCTGATGGTCTGCTCTCATGATCATGCGGTGGACAAGCACCAGGGACATTGCATTTTCCGAACTGGAAGGTAGCACAATATATGCGGGGTCATTGTAAGATGCCACCAACCATTATCTGGAGAGAGGCGTTGTGTCTGGGTGAAAATCGTCTGGAACTTCTCCCATCGCGGCGTATTTCATATCGAGTGACACGATACCAAATCCAGCGCGTCGAGCGGGACTTGCAGTTTATTGCCAGTCACTTGGAAGTTAATATTCCCTTCAAGAAGAAAACTTCATGGATTGTGCGATGCAGTGTGGCAGACGAATTGTGAGAGAATTTTGATATCCATGATAACAAGGCAATGGCTCAGATGGGGCACTGCGTCGAAAGATAGGTCTCATGCACCTGCTGTGTCCCTGTTGATGCTCCCTGAAGAGTGCGATTTCATGCATAAAGATAGCCCATTGGTGCTTTGGTATAGGTTCTGGACAAGATCATGTGGGCCGCCTTTTGTTAGCTCACTTTCTTATTCTGTCGACATTCGTCGATGTCGCAGATCACGAGTAGTCTGCGTTGTCAGGTGTCTTGTAAATGTTGAATTGAGTTGTAGATGATTGATCGAGGTCAGCTTGATTCCGTGTAACGTTGCAAACTGCTCGTCCTAGAAACAAGTTGTCTTTCGGCCTCATTTCTTGCGATGAGGAGACAGTTCCTCTACAATGTTCTCGGGGTGCTTCCATGCCAGCGCAACATATCTATGGCAGAGTTAACTTTGGATATCTTAGGGAAATGGTATGGCATGTAGGCTAGTCCATTGGGCATACTTGGTATGACTGCCTCTAGCAGCTATTTCTCCTTTGCTATTGGTAAATTGTATCGAGGTGTATGCCAACGTTTTGCCAACTATGAAGTAGTTAAATATAGTCGTATTAATCATGTGGCTGACTCACATTTATCACATTTCACAACAGCTTTGAGCACATCTCCCACTTGACCACCGGAATTCAGGTAGGTAACTGAAAAGAGTCAATCGGGTTAGGTGCGTACCTGAGCTAACTCGAGCCTACCGTTAAGATCCGTCGATACGCCTGTGGCATGGAGACCCCGTGAAGCTACCGCCAATGATCCACCAAGGTCAACTATGAAAAGTATCAGTGCTGGATTAGGAGTTTTGCTCAGATGCTTTACCCATGCTGGCAATAGTTCCTCCGTGCATGATATTCAAACGATTCTACCAAGCCGTGAGACAATTGACTTGATTGAAAAGATAACAAAACTCACTGTATGTTCCTTCTTGATATCAAGCTCGAAGTCTACGCGGCCGGGCTCTGCAGCGGTGACCCGAATCTAGGGACGTACAATCAGGCCTCAAATCTTTCATCACAAAGCACCTTATATCTAACGAGGGTGTAACAGAAATGATTCATGATTTCTTACATTTTCTCCGAACAGTCTAAGTAACGGCTATCAATCAGTATATTAAACGAACGCAGAAAGAGAAAAACACGAATCATGAGCAAAATGAAATGCCATATCGGTAATATCAAAATGCAAAGTCGACTTGACTTTGCTCTTGAGAGAAGGAATGCTCTTTCGTACCTCGGTTCGAGCCCAGACTCGGCTTGGAAGGACTTCAACACCTATAAATGCATTAGTGAGATTGCGTAATGTTAGAAATCGCAATCGTATACCGATCGTACGAATCTCAAAGCCGACATAGCGTTCTACACTCAATCGCGATGTTGTAGGAAAACAAGAGGTTGTTGATATTTCCACTTTTGTTCAACATCACGGGGAGGAGAGTGGCCCGTGCATGAACCGAATTGCTCCACCAGGCTGCATCGACGAGGCTTTCAAAAAAGTCAGCCGCATGCCAGAACAATGATACATCGATAACAGCTAAGGACTCGAGACTTTGGCGCTATTCAGGATGTCTGTCTCTACGTCCGCCTCCTTCGAGTACCTGGAGAGGCTCCCAGGTGTTACTTTCAGGCGACTGTACCAGCAACCCTCAACAGCGCTAGCCATCTTCCGTCGAATGCTGCCTCATCTTGGTATGAGTGAAGATCCACAACCGACTGTCATGGCTGACCGTCCCTAGCAAAGACATTTGTGATGGCCTTGTTATACATGTCTAAACCTTTGCCACTCACTGATCTTGATTCTTGGGTTCAGCCCAATAGCAAAAGGTCAGTCCTCATGCTCCAGTTTTCACGCCCTTCCTCACATCAATCAGGGAAAGAGACCAAGCACTCTCACTGCTATCGCGACTCCATATTGTTACGATCACTGCGCCGAGTCGAGACGACCCCCAAACCGTATCTCTGACACAGAATTTTGGCTCCTCCTTAAGGCTTGCCTTGACTGGTGGTGGTGAACATCAATCGTTCGGAGTGCCATCTCACGACGCACTTGCAAACTTAGACACATCATATCTCGATGACTACGCCAGAGACCAGTGGGAGGGTATATTGCATTATGTTGTGAGCAGTGTTACAGAGAACCGAGGACATGGCAGCCAGGGACCGACCGCATCAGTCAAACAATTGCTGGAAGCAGGAAAGCTGGTTACGAAAGGAAGGCATTCAGGTGGTGGCATCACCCAAGCAGGCTTTTCATTCCTGCTTCAGGAGGTCAACGCCCAGGTCTGGACCATGCTTCTCCTTTGGATTGAAAACGCTGAGCAGGTTAGTCCAGCTTCTCCTGCCCTCTTTTGGATACTAATGCACACAGATGGGACTGGACTCGGTTGATGTGCTCTCATTCCTGTTCATGCTTGGATCTCTCGAGCTGGGTCGCGCATACAGCACTTCTACATTGACAGAATCTCAGCAACAAATGCTCAAATATTTGGTGGACTTCGGTCTTGTTTATATTCCTCCTTCAGCGTCCAACCAATTCTACCCAACACGTCTAGCCACAACTCTGACCTCTGATGCAACTGCTCTCCGCAGCGTGTCTGCCGGCTTTGATGCTGCTCTTACAGCCGCAAGCGGGGCGAAAGGATTTATCATCATTGAGACGAATTATCGTCTGTATGCATATACCAACTCGCCCTTGCAGATCGCTGTCCTCGCTCTTTTCACAAGACTCGGTACTCGTTATCCTAATATGGTCTCTGGACGCATAACTCGAGAATCTGTCGCTAGAGCAATCTCCCATGGAATCACGTCGGACCAGATCATCTCATACTTGAGCACACATGCGCATCCCCAGCTAGTGAAGACTGCATCCGTCAATGGGAACCCAGTTCTTCCTCCTACGGTTGTTGATCAGATTCGATTGTGGCAAATCGAGAACGAACGAATGAAAGCTACGCCTGGCTTCCTGTTTCGAGACTTCGACAATCTGAAGGAATATGAAGCTTGCGTAAGGTACGCAGATGAGATCGGAGTGTTGACCTGGAAAAGCGATGCGAAGAGGATGTTCTTTGTGACAAGACACGAGCAGTTGAGGGACTATATCAAAAGTCGCAAGACGAAGTGAGGGATCGGCCTTATTGGTTATAATTCGTTTCGCCTCTGCCGCAAGATTTGCAATAAATTTTCAAGCAAGCATAGCGAGGCGTTAGGTTCAGGTGGGTTAGCATGGATTCATAGGTTGGTTTATGGGGTCTTCTTTCCAGCCAAGGAAAAAAGGTCTCACAGGCTTGCAGGTCTAGACAATGAAGTCTGGTACTGGGTCTCGACATATCAAACCTAGAATGTCCAACTTATTTGGTAGCGGGGGCAGTCGAGGCAGTCCACGTTGATTTGTGGGTAGAATCTCGAACACGTTGGCAAAGGTAGCATGAAAGCGACCTCTGACTCATGGACATGGCAGCTTGCAGTCTCCGCACTCGATGCACAGATGCCATTTGAGAATTACTCCTCCCCTTTCCAGCCTAGCAGCTAGAGGATCCACCGCTTTGCAATCCACGCTGTTCTCTTTCCTTCCAAAAGTATATATGTCTCGACTTTACAAATAGAGCCGGTCGAGAAAGAGGACAAAGCTCCACCTCGGTATGGTTCTCGAGAATCACATTCGCCAGAAGCGTCAATATCTGGCTGTCGCGCAGCCGTCTTAGTCCCATGGCTCACTTAAGTTTAGCTGCCCTTGGAGGAGATCGGTTTTTGGGCCTGGGTCTAGTCTCGGCCCGCTCCTTTAGATGTGGCGTACCCAATAAAGCATCTTCGGGCACCGAGAGTCGCTAGCACCGAGTTTTAGGAATGCCATAATAATATATCTGTTGATATGCTGATATAGGGGCGGAGATTGTTGCGGTGACAGGAGCCCAAGATAATTTTCTTTTGCTCGGCTATCCATGATTGGCTTCACACTACGTCACTGGGCGTTTTGAGGCGGTCAAGGAACATCACGAAATGCAGACAGTGTCTTTCAAGACTGCAGCAGAATATGAAACAAAACTTGATCTTAGCCACCATTTTCTCCTCTTCTTCATTCGGTCGAACAGTATACAAAGTGTTATCTGCTCGAGCATCAGCTGTGAGAATATACGAGGCAAATCCGCTGATTTTGTGAGACAAAGCAACTCACGTGCAAATCCATTCAGGCCGTGGCTGCCCAATCAAGCAGCATTGGCCCCTGTCATATGCTCGTCACCCCCAAGCCTGTTTCTATTCATCAACTCCAAGCACCCCACCGACTTCAGACATCACACATCCGAGAATAAATCTCTTCAACTCCAGCCTCCACATTGATTTCTTTCGCAAATCCATCCTCTTATTATTTTGCGCCAGCAGCCTACGACAAGCCATCCAACTTTCCGACAGCCAACAAAGCGCACTTCGCGCGCGGCAGTTGCAGCGGGGTACAAGATATCGCATACGCCATAACTCGGCACATCTACTATTGAGCTCAGCGACCGCACATCAACACCAGACACTTCTCTAGAAGACACTTTCTTGG
Organism: Phialocephala sp. D728; assembly: GCA_003988865.1. Taxonomy (NCBI): domain Eukaryota; kingdom Fungi; phylum Ascomycota; class Leotiomycetes; order Helotiales; family Mollisiaceae; genus Phialocephala; species Phialocephala sp. D728. The sequence continues at coordinate 41,495 of QYAJ01000006.1, forward strand.
ACACTTGCAGCTACAAGATGTCACGAGATTACGGATCCGGTCGTGGTCGAGGGGGAGAACGATGGGACAGTGAACGCTTCGCCGTTGAGCGAGATCGTGCACGATTCGAAGAACGAGACTCCCGCTTCTCGCGCACAGAAGACTTCGGACGAGGACGAGGACGAGAACGAGAACGAGAACGATCAGTTGATGAGATATACGAACGACGAGGACCTCGAGGATTCGAAGAAGATAGATACGAGCGACGAGACTACGAGGAAGATAGAGACTACAGCAGACCGGGCCGAGACAGGGGGAGTGTCGTTATTGAGAAGGAGCGCGAGCGGGAGAGGGACTTCTACGAGCCTGAGCCACCGAGGAGGGCAACTAGACCATCTTTCTTAAGGCGGCAGTCTAGTTTGGATACCTTCGACCGTAAGCCTTTGACGAGGTTCGTCGAAAGAGAGGAGTATGGCCCACCTGCGAGATATCGGCCAGAAATCAGACCTCCCCCTCTGACACCGATTCCTTTGCCAAGAACAAGAGCTCTACCACCTCCACGACGATTTGCCGAACGAGAATACTATGACGAAATCGAGATTGCAGAGCCAGATTACTACGGCGATGAACGTTACAGAGGATATCCCGAAAGAGTCCGCGAGAGAGAAATCATCAGGAAGAAGAGACGAAGCAGAAGCCGAGAGAGTCGAGCAAGCCACAGCGTCCGAGGTAGTGTCAGAAGCAGCAGCATCGCCTCTTCGAGCAGTAGCGACACAACAGCTATCAGTGTAAGAAGCGAGTTCCCGAAGAAGGGTAAGACTAGAATGCCTGCTAGACTTGTGAGCAAGAAGGCGATCATTGACCTAGGATATCCCTTCGAAGAAGAGGTAGATTTACTCATTTCTCGACATTTACACGTGCTAACATTCTTTAGGGAGAAACCATCATCATATTGAAAGCTCTTGGCCGTGAGAACATCGACGAAGTCATCAAGCTCAGTGGAGACTATAAGGCATCCGAAAGTGAGTCTCCAACTTCTTATTCAGTCTATGCCGCCCCTCGTTTTGCCCTAAAGCCCCTATAGAAGTTTTCGATCCTCCGGAAAGTCTAACGATGCATGCCTACAAATCAGAGATCGAAATGCACGGGGCGCGCTCTGAGGCCGGCACTGTCATCGAAGAGCGTCACGAAGTTTTCACCATTCCCCCACCACCTCAAGTGCAGTATGCACCGCCGCCTCCTGCACCCGTCCAAATCGTGGAGGATACTAAGATCGTCGAACGCCGCGGACCATCTCCTCACCATCATCACCATAACGGCCCTATCATTCTTGATGCTCAACCACGCGAGGAAAGCACTTTCGTAGAGACACGGAGGGAGGTTTATGAACGTTCCGACCCTATGCCCATTGGTCCTCTCGCCTTAGCGCTTCCCCCTGAACGCCACAGGGTAAAAGATGAGCGTGCTATTCGGGCTGAGATCAAAGCCCTTGAAGCTGAGAAGGAAGCTCTCCGAGCTGAAAAGCGCGCCGAAAAGGAGTTGCGTAAAGCTGATCGAATCCGTCGGGGAGGCCGAGCATCTGAGGGTGACCTGGTCCTCTACGAACGTGACCGCTTTGAGTCGGACGACGAAGAAGTTACGATAGTTAAAAGGGAGAGAGTTGAGGAACCTGAAGGAGGAGTCAGAATTGAGAAGGATAGGAAAGGTAGGATGTCTATCAGTGTACCGAAATACTATCGCTAGATGGTATTCTGCTGTCCTCTGGTGGGTCACGGCCTCAGGGGATTCATTTTGGATTGAGGCTGACCTAGTTTCTTTGTAGTCCCGCCGCGAGGCTTGGTCAGAGCTATGCTTGCTACTCTTACATAAAGTTATGGAGCAACCAAGAATGACCTCGAATTCGTCGTTCCGGTGTACCAAATCCAGTCTGGAGCGGGGAGCTGTCAGGCGCATCTAGGGCGGGATATCTTCTCATATCGTCAATTACACTAGGAATGCATCGACCGGCGCCAGGGTAGGCTTGAGGATATACGTTAGGATCTGAAAGATCTGGGATCGGCTGTGGCGGGATATATTAAGGTTTTCATTCGGTTCGTCTTTCAACCTTGAAGATATGTTTTAATAGTACTATGGATATAAATGGAATGCGATGAAATCACGAACTTTATCACTACTTTTCAAGACACTTTTGGACTGCGTTGTCTCATTAGCAAGTGCCAAAAGCAGAGAGCCGATCATCAGCCCTTTATCTTCGATGCATGTGAAAATGATGCTGAAGAGTGAACTCGTTATAATTCACAGCTCAGTGCCTTCTCTTCTATCCTCCTCGTTCAACAAATCTCAACAACACGTATATTGAGACTCGTATATTTCCGCTCATCTCACGAGATCTCACGTCGAGAATGACATCCAACAAAGCCTAAAGAGATCTTCTGATCTTTCTCTAAGCATGATTCAGTATCTTGCATGACACAATTCACGAGATGCAACATCATATTCTTGCAGACGAATAGTTGTTTCGAAATCCAAAGCGTGGGTTGTTCTTTAAATCTTATACTAGGCTTCAGATTGATTATTAGGTAGGTAGGTAAGGTCTGTCCATCTGAATGTTCGTCGTACTTGATAGATCGACTGGCCATTTGCCTTATTCCAGATTCGCGAATAGATAGGAGTTCTCTCATTCCCTCGGCTCTTGTGCTTGCTAGTTGGGGGTTATGGGGCAGACATCCAAAAGATAGTGGGTGGAATGGGGATAGTGAGAGGTTTATTTGTGCTCCACCGTCGGCGCAGTAGGTGCGTGGTTGCGTGTGTATGGTGCTGATGAAGTCAAGCCCCTGACAATGAAGGAAGGGAAGGGAAGGGAAGGGAAGGGAAGGGAAGGAAAAAGACACCTTGGAACTTGGTGATGTCTGAAATGGCAAAATCTGAAGAGTTTGGGTTCTCATCTCAACGATAGCGTGTCATACCATTATCACATTTTTTCTTCAATTTGGGAGTTGTTCCTTAACCGTATTACTCTCTTTTGGAAATTAACTTCTTTTGCTTGTCGTTTTTGTCATGAATTGAAGCTTCGTTCAGCGCGCTCTTTTGTTTCCTTTGTGTATGTGTTTTCATGGAGTTGGAGATGTTGCCTATGATGTTGTTGCGTAGAGGTAGGGTGAAGTGTGATTGGAAGATGCTAGGTATGCTGAATGACGGAGGCTAATGCTGGTTGGGTGGCATACTGCTGCTTATTCTCAATATCACATGTTTTTCCTCACGTCCTTTCACTTTTGAGTCATGCTCCGCTGTCCTAATTCCAGATCCCAATTCAACGCCATCCTCGTTCAAAGCAATGTCAATGGTCAATATCCATCCTCTTACCAGTCATGCAATCAAAGCTCAGTCTCAATGTAGAACTCACAACTCACAACTCGTCATCGAGGGCCATATCAACAGTTCTTGAAAATCCCAGCTCGTAGAGTTGCATGTTCCTCGCATTCAAGCATCAAGCTTCCTAATGACCGTGGTATCTAGTAACTAGTATCACGCATCGCTAATGACTGTATTCCGACCCGTTGGTGTCCCTATCCCATCCTAATCCTAAGCCAAATCAAAGCCGTGAGACCGAACCCCGTCTACACCTGATCCTAGGTGTTGAACCTGATAACGCCTTTGTGTACTGATCGTGTATGTATGTACTGTGCTCGATTCTCATGTAAAGCTTCGGTGAACCTCCCAGACTCGCAAGCTCAAGCATCAACACCCGAACTCTTTCCCACATCCTCTGAGGTCGTGCCACTCATCACTGTATCAGCCTTCTCCTCTTCAGCTGCACCCTTAGTCCCAGTTGAAGCCCCAGCTCCCCAACTCCAAGGCATCCAACTCCCACTTGAACTCACCGTCCTCTTCGTAGTCCTCCTCTCTATCTCCAGATCAACATCTACATCCTCAGCTCCAGACTCCGCATCAATCTGCTCGAAATCCGGTTCGGATTTCCGGGAACTGAGTCCCGACATTCCGCTTTTGGGTCTCTCTTTTTCCTCCTCAGCCCCGTAAGCGAGGTGCTCTTCACTCTCGCTACTACCGTCGAAAAATGGACCTGGTTTTCGTGGTGCGGAGGATGAGGAAGGGGGAGAGAGATTGGACGCTTCTTTGTCGAGGGCGGAGAGGAGGATGGAGAGACGTTCTCGTTGGGCGGAAATGAATGAGAGGCGTTCTTCGCCGCGAACAGAAGGTGGGATTAGGGTCCCTGAGTTCGAGAGATCCTGGGCTGTGGTGGTGCGGGAGTTGGAGCTCGTGGTTGTGGCGGCCGTTACGGCAGACGCGAGCAGCGAGTAGAAATCATTTGCTGTGCTCGTTGCTCCTGCCATGGGATTCGCTGGGAATGCGGGCCTAGCAGACGGGATATTGAAGCGCGCGATGAGGGATTGCGTGTAGGAATATGGAGTGGGGGTTGATGGTGGGGTTGGCTCTTTCGGTGGGAGGCCGAGGACGTGGGTTTTTATGAGCTCGATAGCTTGTTTGAGGTACGTTATCCCGGCGGATTTGGCGCGGTCATGGGCGCTGGAGATGAAGTCGTCGATGGCGAGTTCGTTCGTTTCGAGGAAAGGGTGGACATGTTCTTGGTAGAGGACTTTGGCGCCTTGGGTTTGAGGGAGGATTAGGTAGAGGAGGAAGAAAAGACGGAACCAAGCGTAGAATGGGATCCTGTAGCAGTTTTGTTAGAGAGTGACTTGTGATATTTGGGGAGCGTATACCAGAAGAGGATGGCTCCAGTCCATGACTCAACGAACAATGCGCATGCCAGCACAACCCAATACATCAACCATGGTTGTAGAAGCGCAGGATCGTTCGTCTTGAGCGCTTTGTAGGAGGCGAAAACGGGGAAGAGGAAAGTAGGGACGGATCTGCAGACATGTCAGGATCGTGTGATGTTATCGCTGACTTCGGGAGGGAGGTGTGATGATGGCGGGGTATGCTCACGATAAGAGGTTGGCGAATGTCGCGAAGAACATGATGGCAGATCCAGTGTTAGGCTGTGGGGCCTGCGAGAGTGTAGAGAATTCGAGAAGAGGACGCAATTGCCGTCCTGATATTCGAGGGAATGAGGGACAACAAAGGAGGACGGGTCAGCACCGAGTCAGAGAGGTAGTTGTGACCTTAGCGATGTCTCTTATCAGCTTTATCGAGTTGGTCTCGTGGGCAAGCACGGGTCTCTTTGTAGCCTTGCATTGCTGTCTGCCTAATAATGAATGCACCTGGGGCAAACTGGCTCGGTGCTCGAAGCCACGTAACGATAGCTATTGTAGAGTTCATATCTGTCAACAGTCGATGCATCGCGACCACAAGTGCCCAAGCCTGGATGTCCCGATGTTTCTTCCTCTTCTTCCCCCTCAGTCGCCCTCCCGGTCATCTGCAGCCCTGCCTGAGTCGCAGCCGACGCCGCAGTGCTGCACCGCTGGCCTGGGCCGAGGACCAACCCCTGTGGCTGCAGGTCATGACCGGAGAGAAATTGCTGTCGGGGTCTGTTCCGTGCCTGTCAGTGGCCACCGCCGTCGAAGTGGCTGAGGTTCTGGACGTTGAGCACCCAACAACATACCACGAGAATCACCATACGCGATCCTCAGACCATCTCATGCATTGCATGCTTGCTTTGTGACGCAAGAAGAGCTGCTGCAGGATCACTTCCGGTCCTAAAAAGGGTCATGGGCGCCGCACTTTCCCCATTTCGCCCAAAACCCATAAAAAGGAAGTATTTCCACCCCTCAACCTGACATTTCGCCCGCCACACAAAAACAAAACAAAACCACCATGTGTATCGTTCTAGCAACCACTGCACATCCTGATTACTCCCTCATCATCCTCGATAATCGAGACGAGTTTGTTATCCGTCCTACGAGCAGACCGCATTGGTGGTCGTCACATCACCAACACATCCTCTCTGCGAGAGACCTTCAGCGAGCAGAGCAAGGAACATGGACGGGCATCACGAAGACGGGAAACTTCGCAGTCCTGACGAACTATCGAGAGACAAATATTCATGATGCGGACCATCCAATACAAGGAACGAGGAGTAGAGGAGGAATGGTGACCGCTTGGCTGACGGCGCCAAACGATGAGAGCACCCACGAATTTGTACACCGCCTGTTGGAAGAGGAGGGCGTTGCAGGCGTTGGAGGATTTTCGCTACTTTGTGGCAAACTGAGGAGGCGAAGAGATACAAAACACGAATTGGAACCACTAGCTATCATATCAAATCGCTGCGATAGCTCGGAAGATGTTCCTTGGATTGCGGGGAAGCGAGGGGAGGTGTACGGATTGAGCAATACCTCGTACTCAGATCCTGACATTTGGCCCAAAGTCCAGATGGGTAAAGAGAAGGTGTTGGAGGTAGTGGAGAACGTTGTAGAGTCGGGCGCGGGAGAAGAGGAGCTAATTCAGAAGCTCTTCACTATTCTTGACACCGACACTTTACCCGAGCAGAACGGCCTGGACTTCGAGGCGTTCATCATGGAACTCAAGAAGTCCATATTCATCCCATCTATCGGCAAGGCAGCAGAACCACAGATTCCGGCAGATCAAATCGCAGCTGCTGATGCCAATCTGGCCGAGGCCGAGTTGAAAGAGAAGGAAAGACCAGATACCAGTCCTGATATGAGTGGCATCTATGGTACCCAAAGGCAAACCATCATTCTTGTGGATTGGGAAGGAAATGTAACATTCACAGAACGCTCTTTATGGAATGATAAAGGAGATCCTATCCCTAGGGGCGAAGCAGACATGACTTTCCGCTTCAAGATCGATGGATGGAAGGGCGAAAGTAAGGGGAACGAAGTCCATACTCTTGCTGTGTTGTAGATGACTGATGTTTTGGCAGAGAATAGATAGTGATTGTTTCTGAGTTGGGTGTCGAGTTGGCACTGAGCATATGATAATGAATCATGTCATTTATGCTTATTGCCTTTCTTGGGCTTCCTTGAAGTGTCCGCTCTGTTATGCCATGTCCTTTGCCATCCCAATTATGATCCAAGCCTAATATTTTGCCCAAGTTATTCTTTTGGTCTTGCTTGAGCTGTTTGCTCGTCGTGCCTTGTCTTGTAGCAGCCCCGTCGTGGAGTTATGCCCATGATTATGCCAAGCGTGTCATGTGGTCGTACTTGGAATTTCTGCTTCATGATGCCGTAACTTCTCCCATCCCTATTATCTATTAGATGTTAGCCAGTATTCTACCCAGGTTGTTCATTTGGTCTTGCAAACGGTTGCTCTGCCATGTATTGTCTTCCGCGATCCTATCCCGACAAGCCCAAGATCCTACCAAGACTCTCAAGGTTCCTTTCATTTGGGGAAGTTCATTTATGCTTTATAACTTGCAAAGGGAGGGAGGTCCTTTGGTTTCCTCATTGGACATGGTCTGTTAGATATCGGATACCTGCTACCAAAATTGATCTTCTGAAAAGTCTGCTTGTGCTTCAAAACTGGGAGAGATATGACCATAGTCTTTATCGTGGGTTAGTTTATTTGATATCTATTATCGACATAGGGCTAGGAACACGTGCAATATCTACAATTCGCTTGACATTCGTCCTAATGGAAATTTTTATTCCAAACTCAAGTCGTTGTCTCGCTTGTCCTTCCAAGATCTATCACCAACTCGTTCAGCAACAATTTCAGAGAGGTTCCTGCTCAACGACAAAGTCTCCGCTTCGACGACTAAGCAATCCAATCATACACCTTCGTTCGCTTCAGAAGCCATATTTCGCATTTGCTAGCTACGAAAATGTATGTTCCTCACGTCAACAAGATGACTCGATCTCCGAGCAGACTCCAACTACCTTCCTCATACCGAAGAACCTCTCTATCCCCCCTCGCCGGAGCATCTCCCAAGACTGCACCAAAGACTACCTTCAAGGGCACTCCCAGAGGTACTCCCAGAGGTACTCCCAAAGTCGATCTCAATGTCACAGAGCGCGCTTCTCATAAACTTGTCGCCGCTGTCGCTCCTCAAGCACCTGTCTTCCCTCGTACACGTTCGTTCGCGCCAACTTCGAAGCTCACTCACTCCTACTCGCTGCCCGCATTTACTTCCAACCACCAGACTCCACAGATCGAGGTCGATACCATGGGTAACGAGCATCGCGAGATCAAGTTCTACGATGGGTATCCAGTAGCTCCAAGTCCAGTTGCTCGGGATATCGTCAATGAATTCGTACTGTACAACGAAGGACAGCCCATGCCAGCTCATCGCGTCGTCACCATTCAAGGCACTGATTCATTCCCTTTCTAGTAAACCCTCCTCAAATCTCTGACCACAAGACAGACGAACTGACAATCAAAAGCGCTAAGCCTCGTCCAAACACTCTCAATTCCAACCTAGTCCCTCAACCCGAACTTCAACAACGTCCCATTGTCGCCCAGAAATCCAGAAACTTCTCTCTCCCACTCTGTCTCCGAGAGCCCGAGTACCGCTACTATGAGCCACTAGGAAACCACGTGCAATGGGGAGCTAAATGGCTCAAGATCCTCGACGACTCCCGCGAAGACGCTTTCGAGGACGAAATCACCACGATGAACGAGGTCCGCTCAGCTCGGGAACGAGGATGGGTCAAGACAGAGGACAAGCTGGCCGCCAAGCTGCGGATGCTGGAGATGGGACGCCGCATCCCGTCAGACGAGGAGGAGGTCGACCCCAAGGACTTCCAGCGCATGAAGCGCGCGTTCGAGAAGCTCGCGGCCCAGTGCGCGCTTGGCCCCGTCCGCGACGAGATGCGCGTCTACCAGGAGTGGCACGCTCGCAAAGAGCGAATTCCGGCTCTAATGCCCGATGGGAGGGAGTACGGACCGATCTTGCAGATCGGGGAGGTGGTGGAGTTAGACGGCGCTCGCCACACCGAGGAGAGATTGCGGGTGCGGGCCGAGCGGAGGGCGGCTAAGGCTGCAGAGGAAGCTGCTGCCGCTTCTGAGACTAAGAAGGGGAAGGGCAAGTTTGCCGGTGTGTTTAAGTGGAAGTAGTGATGTGTGTTTGTGTTTGTGCAGATAATTTTTTCCCTTTGTTTATTTTCGTGGCATCACGTGATAAGGGGCGTTAAGCGAACAGTCCCTGGGACTTTAAACGACTACGAATGTAAAAGTATTTCCAAAATGTTCTTGAACAGATTTGTGAATATCCTAGAACGAAATGCGATTTTGGAATAAGTGTTTTAATGACTTTATATTTATGTCGAGGACGGATATTCTCGTTTGCTTAAATCGGGAATTGAGTGTTCGGGGAATTCAGAGATTTTGAAGTCTTGACATTAGGATTCGAGGGTTTTCGAGGACGGACATTCGAATGTGAAATGCAAAGATATTATATCCAATTTGAAGACAAATATTCAAATGCGATATATCTATGTTCGCAGATATTATATTCGAAGCAAGGACGTACATTCCTGTAGATTAAATCTCAAATTTGACGATTTTAAGACTTCAAACATTCTCGAGTTTTAATTTGAAATTCGAGAGAATTTTAAGATAAATATTTTGATTTTTCATGAAAAATTCTAGGATTCAAATATTCCTAGGTGCTGATTTTAGGAGTCGAAAGTTTTCTCAGGACGGGTATTCTCATTTCTTAATATTAGTAACTGAGAATTCCAGGATTCCAGGATTCCAAACACTCTTGTCCCTCAGAGGCAGGACTTGATAGAAAAAGCATAGTTATCTCTCATCACGATATGTAGTAACACTCAACAAATATAGAGACCAAGTCAAGCCTTTAATTTAACAAAAGAAGAAACCATCCCCGTATCCTGAAAACAGAAGCAGATAAACTTTCGAGGTCGCATCTATTGACGGACACTTGAAAACGATTATTCTAAACATCAACTTGAGAGTAGTTCATAAACACTGGTGTAGATATCGTTAAGTGACGAGGTTGTATGGTGGTGGTTTAAGCAAGAATCTAAGACTAAAATTGATGAGGAGTACTACACCCATGTAGGAAGTGAGGAGTGAATGTTACAGGCGTGAAGATTCTCAACGCAGGAGCAAGATTTTTGTGAACAGTAAGCAGAAACTAAACACAAACATAAAACCCTGACGGGATGTCTGCATACGAATACCCGTTGAAGAAAGAATTGGGCGCGAGTAAGTATTCTCTTTCTTCTCTCCTATTATTGTCTCATCATTACTTTCCTTCACAGAGATTCTGTTGAAGTTGAGCGGGTAATCCAAATCAAAAATTCGGACTCCCGAGGATCAATTCGTGCCATTAGTGCCAGTGTTCTCTCTCCTACGTACCTAGGTATTCGTTCATCTTATTAAGAAGCTATCCTTCTAACAAAAGCTTGATTACACTTCTAGACATATCACAACCAAAATCAATGATGGCTAATATTTATTTTAGGGAAGAAAGTCGAGCTGAAAGCCTGGGCGAGTCTAGGATTGGAGGCGACGATGGTGGTGGCAAGTAGATCCCGTCCTGAAGTTTCTCTGAAGTCGAGTGTGTAATTTCCATAAAATTGCTAGGCTGATGAGGCGATCGGAATAGGAAAATGAGATGATGGTGGAGAAGGAGAAGCTGAAGAAGCAGATGGCAGAGATGAACAAGCATTTGGCAGAGAGGGTTGAGCAGTTGGTAGAGAAGGAGAACCAGTTGACAGAGTATAAGGACAGGTTAAAGAGGGCGAAGGAAGAGGAGATGGTTGGTGCTTTGCACAAAGTGGGCGAGGAGCTCGCCTTCATGACGTCGACCTTGGAAGAAGAAAATGGAGAAGAGGGCGGCGGAGCAGGCGGAGGAGTTGAGGAAGCAGCAGATGGATGAGGTACAGGGAAATGAGTTGAAGAAAGCACTTGGCGATTTGGAGCTTTGAGCAATTAGAATCGCAACTGAAGAACACCTTTCGTGGCACATGGCTATCATATCGGCACCGAGAGTGATAGGTCTCGATTTTAATTCAATGAAAGAACATTAAAGAAAATCAAATGTTGAGGTCCATGCCGGACAATCATTTCATTAATACTGCCATCTCATTCAGCTATATCAAAAATATATAAGAAGAGGTATGTACGCTGTAAACGTGACTCATAAACCATGTCGCAACTTCTCTCGTCCTTCAAATCCCTGCCAGACACACTTTTTACTTTTTACAACAAGCCCCCTCCGCCGCAGCCGCGCCACCAACCACAACAGCCAATTTACTCATCTTATCTGCCGCATCTAAGACTCCCTTGCCTGCCGCAATCTGACTTGGCGTACTGCAATAGCTAGGCGGGACATCCAATGCCGGATTTCTCGCAAAGAAATTTCTAGGTCGAAGGAGGAGAGTCATAGGCTCGGCAGGCATGACGGGGAAGTCTTCTGGGGCAGGGAAATGCGTGATGCCGAATGTGTGCCAGAGGACAATGTCCGTGTTGTCGATGCTGGCGTCGCCGTTGGCGATCCATTCGGGGATGCCGCGAGAGGGCTCGCCGGAAGTTTGGGGAACGTGACGGCCGGCGGGGAGGATTTGGTCGTCGTCGTCTAGAGGATGTTAGTTTCGTCGTCACTAGTAAAGAGGTCGATATGGGGAATGCTTACATTTTGTGACATGGACAGCGTGGCGGGCGAAACCTGCTCGCTTCCATACGAGCGATCCCTCCTTTGGCAGCAGTCTAGGCACTTCTCTGCTCACCAGCTTGTAGCTGACAGGCTTGTGAGAATGAGGATTGAGTTTGTTGGTGTTGCACATATCCCATGTTCTCGAAGTGACTCCGTCATAGTCGCTGATTGCCTCCTTGACGGTCGAGTACTTGGTTCTCTTAGCGTAGAAAGCGTTTCCGTAGGGATTCTCCTTGCTACCAACGTATCCAGCGCCTTGAGTGGCATCAACCTGGAAAATAGTGTTGTCTGGTCCATCGATATTGGGATCGATTCGGAGACAGAAGAGATGTTGGTGGTTGTGTGCGTTGACTCCTGGGTAGACTTCGGTTCCCCAACCCTTGGTGTCCTCTCCTGGGTTCATGGCGTAGGTGTTTAGGATACCAGTGAGCTTGATCTCCAGCTGAACGGTACCATCTTGGTGGAAGATCCAGTACACACAGTATTCGTAGTTGGCAGCTGTGAAGATGTGGGAGACGATGAGTTTTCGTCCTCTGGTAACAATGACTGAGTCGTCGCGGAAATCAGTGTGCTTGAACAAGATACCAGAATCTTCCTCGTGAATGCAGATGGCGTTTTTGATAGTCGTGCTCTCTCCTGCTCTGTTCACGAACGCAGCATCCATATAGTGAATTGCCCCCTTGCAATCACATCCCAGAGAAAGACTGTTGGTCATGTATCCTCCACCGTACTCACCAAGATCGAAAGCGTGCTTCCTTTGGTGAGGATGTTCTGGGTTTCCGTATGGGACCACCATCTCTGCTAGAGACAGTCTGTAAAAGATTGGTCGAACATTGCCGTGGTCATTGTACGCGATGTTGTTCAGCACAATTCCCTCCTTGTAATTGAACCCAATATGCACACTCCAGTTCTGCCACTTAATGACTCGTCCCTCAACCTTGAATGAGACGCCTTCTGGCTGTGTGATATTGATTGGTTTGATATCCGTTCTGTAACCTCCATCTGCTTCAATGCTAGCTGCATGGTAGTTGTTTGGCTTCGACTTGCTGAGTGGTCTGCGGACCTCCGGGATATCGATATGAATGATCTCTTGCTTGCCAGCATCAAAGATTGGGCAGAAATCGAGAGGGAAAGAGTATTGGCTGTCATCAACATGTGGTCTATAGTACATGAGAGCTTGCTGCAATCGCACATCGCTGCCAAATCTGTGATCATAACCAATTGTCCAAGCTATTATCATTAGCATAGACTAATTGAAGGCGACATTGAAAACTTACGGTCGCAGTAGACTTTGTGCATATCTTCCGCTGGAATGCCACTGAGCACACACTGCTCAATAACCTTGGGATCCTTTCTGCATACATGTTCCACAATCTGAAGATCTTCCATGGTAATCTGCTCTTGGTCAATTGGCGTTCCATGTCAACTCAGAATTCTACTCACCAGAGGCTGCACACCGTCCAATTGCTCCCACTTAATGATCTTCCCTGCTCCTAAATCCACCAATCCATCAAAAACTTTCCCACCAGGTGCAATTGCAACAATATCCGCAATTCTGGTTGGTCTTGGAAGAGAAGATGGATTCTCCAGCCAATTCAACATCTCCTTCTTCGGTGGTTCCCGCAGCGTGACAGCATTATAGAACAATTTTCCCTTCGCTGCACGAATAATCGAGACTGCGGATTCAATCTCCTGGTTGGAGAGAGGATCGAATGGGTGAGGTGGCGGCGAGGTCCCAGTAACATGCTGAGCCACGGACTTGAGTCTATCGAGAGCCATCGTGAAGCTGTGTGTCTGTTCTGAGGAATTGCTGTAGTTTGCCGTCTTCAAATCAACGGCACACCTTGTTATTATTATCCTTAGTTCTTTGTCCTTGAATCGTCACTCCCAAGCAGGTCAGACGATAATATATCCCCGCTTCGGGATCCCTTGTATCAAATCGGGCTTCGAGACCGACAAGTAGGATGCATATTATTTTCAACCATATGCGAAGCTTCAATGTGCGTTCAATAGCCGGGCCCACGACCCCTCCATTGCAGAGATAGCTCCACCATATCGCCCACGCGAAGTCGGTGCTGGATATCAAGCTCGATAATTGTGGACTGTTGGTTGGATAAGGATACTGATAAGAGCTGCAGCCGGGTTTCTTACCCGAAAGCGGTTTAGAGGAAGGTGGGGAACTCGAGTCGTGGAATCGGGAGTTCATGCTTGTCCAAGTTCAGTAGGCGTATCCCTTGAGACATCTTGACTATGGGGCGATGCCACGGAATATCTTGATGAAGTCTGGGAAAGCAGTGAAGGGCCTGAGATGTTCTGAAAGTGCAAGTTTCAGCCCGCATTTGACGATGGTAGCCGAGGATGACAGGGGCTTAGGGCGTTGGTCACGTGAGCATATCTTCTTGGAACTTCTCCTTCATTATTTCTACTCATGAGCTCATTAGCTCTGACATTAATTTCGGAGCTCTTAAGGTCCGACTTAGTCCAAGAATAGTCTTACATGCCATGTTAATTCGTCATGCTAGTCACGTGCTTACATAATCACATTCACCTAACAAACAATTTTGGTGTGTATAGTGGTCATTATATATAGAGATCTGCCTCTTTACTACTAGCAAACGTTAGGTCCAACACCCAACTGATCAGCAACGGCCTCGGCCAGTACATCTTGCATAGGATATGTAGGATGAAGACTATTCAACCAGAAATACTGGTTCACAGGAACTCCACAAGATGCCGTAAGAGTATCTGGTTTCGGTGTGCCGCTAAATCGCATTAGCTTCATCTTTCAAGCTCCAGAAAGAGACTCACTTCTGATACGCCGTACAATACGCGGTAGTATTCTTGTACCCAGCAGTTTGTGGATAGCTCTTAGGATCATCGAGCACCTGCGTAAAGTACTTATTCGAGTCCACGGTGAAAATGTTGACATCTGGCTTCTCCGCCTTCACGCTCTTCGCCATGTCAACCAGAGCAGAATTCCAAGCCGCAATATCAGCTTTCTCAATAGCTTGATTCGCAGCTGAGTTTGCAAGTGCTAGCGGTGATCGATCAACAGGTGGAACATTAAGGAGTGCGAAGTTTCTTGCTCCCGCATAATACAGTTCATCGACCAGTCCTTGGTAAACGGCAAAGATCTCTCCGTTCAAAGTGGTTGTCCCTGCGACGCCTTTAGACCATGAGTTACCGACATCATTGATGCCGTCGAAAATCGCGAATAAAGTATCCTGAGAAGTCCAGGGGGCAGCTGATGGCTTCGATGCGTAAGCAGGGAACCACTCATTTTCGATTTGCTGAGCGACGGATGACACGGTCGGAAGATATGGCGCAACGAGGGCAGAATTGATTGTTGCTCCTCCATATGCGAGGTTATAGGTGAGAAGACTGGAAGAGTTGTACTTCACAGTCAGGAAATCGACCCAATTGGCGCCATTAGAAGCCGTGTACCCAGGATATGTAGGGTTCCCCAATGGATTTGTTGGAGTTGGCTGGGTAAGGGTAGCATTGAAGCCAGTGGTCGTGTATGAGTCGCCACTTGTAAGAGGTCAATTGATGTATGAAAATTGGAAGAAATGAACCTACAAGATGAATGCATGTTTGATGCCGGCCCATCCCGGCCAATTGGAGGTGGCCTTACAGCTAGATGTATGATGAAGGGCAGCAGCTTGAACCGAATATTGGAGATAGACGGCCGTAGCCAGCAATGAAACAAGAGTTGAATGCATGTTTATTAACTGATAGAATCGTAACTGACAATTCTCGGGTGCCTGGGGCGCTTGCTAGAAAAGAATGACTTCAATGCCCAGATTGACACCCGAACAAAAAATACGAAACAGCAAACAAAAGACAGGCCCATCATTTTATATCATCTGAAGAATTCAAATTATAAAAAAAAGGTTGCTTCGACCCGGTACCTTATTCCGGACAAAGCTCCAAATTGAACAATATCGCCTACGACTCAGGCACCAGGGGGGGCAAAACAGCTCGGAGACACATCCTCCGCGATGAAATGAGGATGAATCGTCATTAAGCTCATGATGATGCTTTGCGGGGAAATTCATTATCTGTGAGCAGATGAGATGTGCCAATCGTGGGAAAGAATCTAACAAGTCTTGGTGTAGAGATTTGCATGTTCTGACGTGGAGAGACAATTGAATTTGATGAACGAGGGAGGGATTGGTTCGCATCTGTGTCGGAGTTGCGGATCTTCCGAAGCGACAGTTCCTAGAGAGAAAAATTAATGCCGGGTGCATCGTTGAACTTCAGATGAAGGCTAAGACGGTGAATTGTTTCTGCGAGAGTGCTGAATTGTTGAAGTCAGGAGGTCCTTTCACCAAGGCATTTCCTGCGCTATGCGAGAACATTGATCCGGCACTAGAGGGCTGGCCTGATAGCAAACTGGAGCTTTCGATTCGTTTTAGGTGAATTCTAGTATATACATGAGTACTACCCATTCCGACATGTTGTCTAAGTGAACCATCCTTGGATTTTCTTCTTCCAGGTCTTTGCATGCACTTCCTCTGTCTCGTTGGCAATCACTACGTCAACGCCTGTGTACAAATCAACATCCTCACTCTTAAGGGCCCAAGGCTCACTCCAATGCCAAAATCTATGTCCAAAGTAGATAACCAAAAAGATTGGGATGCCGACATAAGCAGTCAGGAAACTGCTCGCGTTAAATCGTCCCGGGAAGAAGACATCGAAACCGTTGATCAGAGTAAGTATCGTGAAGGCAACCATGGCAATCCAAGCTCCAATCGGCTGGAGGATAGACCGATACGGGATTTGCTCGGTTGGGAGAGCTTGAAGTAGATATGCCTTGCGGAAGCGGATGTAGACGATGCAGCAACAGATCCAGGAAATAAAGCCAGAGGTATTAGTTAGGTTGACAAACCATCCGAACACGACAGAGCCGCTGCTTGCACAATTGAGATACGCCAGCGGGGAGAAGAGAGCTGCGGCAATGACGGCCATATAAGGCACACCATTCTTCGTGCACCTTGTAAAGATATGAGGAGCGTTGCCAGCCACAGCTAAAGAGTAGAGCGAGCGGGAGGACATATAAAGGAAAGAATTTCCGGATGACCATGCTGACGTGATGATTATAGCGTTTACTACCATGAATTAGTGCCATTTTGAAGAGAGAGGAACCGATGAGGATGAAATTTGAGCGCAGAGCCGCTCTATCGCGAATTCAAAGAGACGAACAAGGAAGAGGGTTGCTTACTGACGGAACCAAGACCAGAGATTCCTGCGTCGGCAATTCCGACCACGAAGGCAGATGACTTAGCACCAACGCCACCATCTGTCAGGCGGGCATCGTTGAATGGGCAAATCACACCGATAGCGAGGACCGAGCCGATATAAAAGAAGACCAAACGCCAGAAGTATCGCTTTGCTGCTTTTGGAAGATTGCGCCGTGGAGATTTCATTTCACCACCAGTGACGACTAACAGTTCTGGTGCAAACGTGAAAGGGAAAGCAGAGAGAACTACGACTTCGACAAAAGCAATGAAGCGACCGGTGGCACCTGGTCGAAGAAACTCATTGGTAGCACCGGGGTCCTTCCAATAGTGAAAGCCGAGGATGCCATGCTGATTTGCTAAATTCGAAAGTTGTTAGGGGGGGGGGCACTAGATAGGATGGAATGACTTACGACCACCGCCCCAGAAAAGTATGAAAGAAAGGATCAATAATCCGATCATCATGAAAACCTTTAGAGACGCAAACCAGAACTCAGTCTCTCCGTAGTATTGTACAGGCAGAGTGTTAAGTCCGACAATAACAACAATAAAGATAGTGATCCAGACCGCAATATTGACAGGAGAATTCCAGTAGTCAATAACGAGACCAGCTGCAGTGATCTCATATGGGACAAGTATACCGAGTGAGTAGAAGTAGAGCCATCCCATAGCAAAACCAAGACTGTTTGAGACATTGCGATGTCCATAGTACGACATCGTCCCACCGCTGACTGGAAGATATGCCGCAACTTCGGTTATAGCTGTGACGACGAACAAAACCAGAACACTGAGGAGCATATATGCAAGTAGGATGAACAGAGGTCCGCCTTTGGCAAGAGTACCTCCACTACCCACGAACAGACCAGTCCCTAAGCAATGGTCAAGATTGCAGGTCTCGATTGTGTAATTGGAAGTACTTACCTATCGTCCCACCCAAAGCAATCATCTGCGCATGACGAGCTTTGAGACCACGCTTGGTTGTCTCAATCCGCTCCACGTCTCCATGGCCTACCTCAGCATCGGAGGAACTGCGTGTACCATGTTTCTCATCAAAGACAGGAGGGGAAGTGCTCGTATCGGCGACGTCGACTTGCTCGTCAGCCTTCATTGTGCCTGACTCAATTTGGTACTTGTGCTAGGGCAAAGCTTCCCCATTCCTGGGCCATTGTCAGATATATAGTACTCCCAGCAGATGTAAGACGATAAGGGCGATCGGTGATTCCGTGGGAATGGTATGATAAGAGCTCCCAGCTCCCTTGCCCCCGGGTCAGTTTGACTGCATGCAGCATAGGCCCATTTTCGCCAAGCTGATACGAGGCTCTGGTACCCTTGTGCTGACAACTGGTTGTAGATATGCCCACCATCTTTGCTTGGCACCTCAATGCTACCCCCTAGGATGCGGGTGTTGCCGCGACGTGGAGGGGCGTCCCTAGAAACTAATCTGCAGCTTTCTCCAGATGTTCTAGAACAGAGATGTGACGG
This sequence comes from Phialocephala sp. D728, assembly GCA_003988865.1. Taxonomy (NCBI): domain Eukaryota; kingdom Fungi; phylum Ascomycota; class Leotiomycetes; order Helotiales; family Mollisiaceae; genus Phialocephala; species Phialocephala sp. D728. The sequence goes on from QYAJ01000006.1 coordinate 59,756, forward strand.
CTAGTAGCAGGAACAGAGATTGGCTGATTGGTTCCAGCTGAGAATGTTCTATACAGCACACTTGTGTTATCTATACTGTACCACGCGGCTAAAGGGTGAGCACTAGGTGCTTGTGTATCTCCTGGGATTTTCGGGCTATAGGCAGACAACAACTGGCCGATGTTTTTGCTCGTGCCCTGTGATTTGAAGCTGGGAAACAACCAGGCATAGCCTATGATAAGGATAAGTTGGCCGCACCAACAGCCAAGAGAAGTTAGGATTTGGGGGTTCGGAAAGAGTTTTGGATTGGTGAGCATAGCCCGATCCTTGTAAAGTTAACGTCCCACAAACGTTCAAACGTAAGAGAAGGATGTCGCCTCGTTCGAGCAAAAGCTGTACATCAGGCTCAAGGATGAGGAAGGAGACTGCGGCGTTGAAGTTGGGGGGTAAAGAGGCGCCAGCGCCACCTTCCAGCCACGATCGAGATAAGAACCGGTGCACGTGACATTCTTGCAGGGATACCAATGGTCAGCCTCAGGACATCGAGCCAGAGTAATGCAGCATGTGATCGAGACACGTCACGAAGTGCTCCTGTTTGAACACATCCTCGACAAGCTTTTGATTTTTTCGATATACCGAGCGCATTTGCGATGTTATTTCAACTCAAAATATTGTCCAATCCTACCATCAAGAGAACAGTACTGTACAGTACAAGCAGCTGACTAGTTGAATGTCCTACAGTTCACCAGATAGCCCTTGCATATTTATCCAGAGATTGGCCACCGGCCGTGTCGAACAAATGCATCTAAAGCCAGGATAACAGCCAGACATTGGGCAAAAGCTTTCCTCGAAGTCGGAGAAGAAGCCGAGCATTGAGCGAAGGGCGATGTGCAACGAAAGACCCTAATTGTTGATCACAAGTATAGATTTCAGAGGAGCATTTCGTACCAATAATTAACTGGTGGAGTAGACCCATTCATTCTCATGACTGATGCCAAATACTATCCAAACCAGTCCACCTCTCCGCCCTCTCCGGCACTTTCCGTCTCCGTGATTCCCTGGCATTTTTACAACAATTCACAAAACTCCAAACCACGAAGAGTGGCCGTAAGCACCTAAAAGTTTAGGTTAGCCTCACACGACTAATCTTTCCCCGCATTTTGCCTTCTATCCAGAAAGTCCGCAGACAGATATAGATAAGAATGTAACACCTACACAACACAAACAAGCAATATCCAACCCACCAACTGGGGCTTACTCCACTCAATCTTCTCTGTTATTCTCCGCATATCGCTATCCCATACCTGCAACAACGCTGCAACACCTAACCCAACAACCACCAAATCCCCGACTATAGTGTAAGGTGCTATACTCTTCTCCAGCGATCGGTTCCAATGAGTCGCTGTAGGATGCGCCCAAACAGGGGGTCTGGTGCGTGATACGGATGGGGAAGACAGGAGGAGGGTACCGAGTGAGACGGAGTCGAGGATCAAGGCTAGGACTGGCTGTACATAGACAGCAAAGTGTGTATCAGCTCGGAAGTTTTCATGAGAAGGGGGAGAGGTGGGATGAAACAGAAGCTAGGGAGTTACAGTGCAGATAATCACAGGGAATATCTTCCCTTTCTTCTCCCATCGGACGGCGAGGAGGATAACCATCGTTATTGTAGCAATTGAGAGCAGAATTGCTAAGACTCTCACCAAAATTCCAGTTCTGGTGCAGAAAAAACGTGGATCTCGTCTTGCCATTTTCAGCGGGATAAGGAGCCAGGGAGAAGGAACGAAGAAATATCAGAGCATTTCGAGGAGGAGGCTGGTGGTATGACGTTGTGACCCATGGGTTCTGTAGCTCTAGATATATGAGGCCGAGAGTAAGAAATTCGTTTTCGCATCGTAGGCACAGCATTCAGTATGGGTTTAGCCGTTGTGGATAATTATCCTCGATACTCTATTTGGATCCGGGGTTGGGAGGCGCAGATTCCTTCAATGGCTTGGCGAATTATGATGCGCGATACGCGGTGATGGGATAGGAGAAAGTAAAATTCTCTCGTTGCGTTGTCTGTAGATCCTCGAACAAGTGCTTCTTCAACCTCGTCGAGTATTTTCCTTCATCCGGAACACCTCTTCACCAAGACAACCTGCCTTCGCCCATCAATCCTAGACCTAGATGTTTTCAAGTCCCTATACCTTCCTCCTCAGCAACCCTTTGAAGAAATCAAAGCTGTTGCTATCACTCTGCAACTCCCACACTTTTCCTGTCTCCCTATCTTCCCACCCTAATTCTTCTGCTCTCAACAACCCCCAATTTGTCGTAATTCCCTTGATTCTTGCTCTTACTCCTCCCTCTGCCTCCAATGTCACAATCTGGTCCGTATGCAACCAATGCCTATAGTAAGTTTCCTCCAGCTTCCTATCAAATCCCGTTCTACAAAAAGATTTGTAGATGGTTTCGAATCTGGTGAGGATACGCGCGAGAAGTTTTTCGAGGGTGAACGGAAGGAGGTGTGAAGGGAGAAGGGCGTTAAGAGATGTTGTTGGCGCGGCGTTGGTGGTGTTGAGGCCGATGCCGACGACGAGGTCGTAGTTCCCGTTTGAGTAGGAAGAGTTTACAAGGATGCCGCCGATTTTGACGTATTCTTTCTTGCCAGGTTTTGTGAGGTCTTGGGCGTCTGCAGTGGGTAGTCAGTCAAGTACTAAATTAATCATGAGATGTAGTCACGAACAGATATCATTTGGCCACTTGAGCTTCACCGGCGTGTTTTGGTAACCACGATCGTATGATTGAATACCTTCCACAATAGCGATTGCAGCTAGATATTGAATGAAGACCACGGGAGCTTTATTTCCGAGCTCCATGGGGTGCTTCATGCATACGGAGAAGATCAAGCAGCCAGCCGGTGATACCCAGACATTCGAGCCCCGACCTCGGCCAGCAAGTTGTGTCGTAGCTGTAAAAGTGAAGCCTGTAGGTAGATTGGACAGCAACTTGGTGTTCCTGTCCAAACATCAGCATGACAGTTACAGAAGACGTGGGCTAGACAGACTTCTCAAGTATTGTATTGGTGCTTGTCACAACCTCTCCGTACATGAGGTGATTTCCGTACTCTTCTGCCTCGCTCCCACCCTCCTCTTGATATCTTCGAAGATTGGCGTAGAATGCATGGTGGTTAAAACATGGTGTCTCTTTAGTTCCAGGCCAGTTCGATTCATGCGGAATAAGTCGTTTCGTGATAGCGTTATAATCGACTATTCTATCATCCGAACCAGCATCCACTTGGTCAGCTGTCTCTTCTGTTCCTCTAATAACGCCAGGTAAAGGAAGTGCTTTGACAAGATTGTTCAATGACCATCTCGAGTCTTGCTTCTCGAGATGAAATGTATCATTCTCTCCTTTAATGTACTCCTCTCCGTCTTCGATTGTGATAATATCTTCCCATGAAGCCAACAATTCCGGGACCAAAAAATGACTTGAGGACGAAAGATGAAGTCGAGAAAGGGACGGTACCGAAGATGTGTCTTGGCTTATTATCAGCCCTAGTTTTGCTAGACAAGTTTTCAAGAAGTTGACTCTTGACTCATCGTCCTCTGCCAAAGCTTTCACCTTGCTCGGGTAGCCGGGGCCATTTGCATTGGGATCCAGATTTACTGCTGCAAATCTAACCTGCAATCAACTTAAATTCTACGATAAGGGTTTGGACTTACTCTGGGTGAGGGCCAGTCAATATAGCTCCTCCCTCGCCGACTTTGCAGTAAACCACCGCTGCTCCGCCGTCTCCAGCTTCAACATCGAGTGATTCCGAATAAGTCGCTAGTGTTTCGACACCTTTGTCTTTATACTTCGCAGCGTCAACGAATACGCCTCCGCCGTTGTAATACGATCGAAATGTCTGAGGAACAATTCCCGTCTTGAAGGCTTCCTTCTCAACCTTGAGCTCGACGGCTCTTGCTCCTTCTTCGCTGTGATACACAAATCCCTTGAAAGCACCTCCACGACAAGTCCCAGGATAGAATGACAGCTCGCGAGATCCTACAACCTCCAAAACTCTGTTTCCTACTTCAAATTCACACTTCGAAGTCCCGTAGTAACCTCCTGCACAGAAGCCGAGGTAAGCCCCACCTCGACGGACAAACTGCTCGATTCTCCTATTTCCCTCTCCATTGAGGGACCGACAATACCCCATGTCAGCACCTCCAGGAAATACAAGAAGTGCACAAGAAGCAGTCCATGGCTCTTTGAGAATGACTGTATCAGTCACGGGAATGACGGCGTAGTTTGGTGACAGTAGTCGTCTGAGTGTGTACAGACAATGCCGGACTGATTCTATTGTGCTTCCATTTCCTATTCTGAATTTAACATCTGAATCCCTTAGGGATGAAAACGTAGATACCTGAGTATACCAAAACGTTCATCTTCCTGCTCGTCATATTGCCAGATCCGGGTGTCCTAGCCCAACCGAGCCGAACTTACCAAATCTCAGAATCGTCCGACTTTCTTCAAAGCCAAACAAAATCCAATGTCAAAATCAGAAAGTGATTCGAAGGTCGCTCCTTTGGCCGAAGACGATGATGAGCCAGACGAATGGTGAGAAACCTCCTCAGTCTAAGATAGCCCAACAACTAAGACTTTTCTCCTCACAGGGACAAACGGATCTTCAGTACCGGATGCTCAGGTTCGTCTCAATCTCATTCTCCTTTGGTTTCCCTCAGTATAAGACTCATATAAATCCCAGTTGAGAACGCAAAGATGACAGACTGCTATTTCGAGAAGAAGGACTGGAGGCTGTGCAAAGACGAGGTGAGGAGCTACACGCTTTCTAATTTAGCGATCTTCAGCAAAATCTGCATCACGTGTACCGAATATCTCCTCCAATATGAACATTGACTGATGATGAGAGTCTGAGGATAGCTTGAGACATTTAGGAAATGCTGGAAGCAGCATCAGAATGATAAGAGGACAGATACAAAAGATGTTTAAGGTTTGAGATGGGGGAAACGTCTCGGCGACCGACATCATAGGTCTTTCGGCGAGTTGTAAGAATATAGCAATTGTAAATATAGGCTAAGACACTCTCCTCTACATTCAATTACGTTTATCTACGTGTCACAATATGAAACAATAGGGTTTTTAAGCCTAGTATTGACTATCCAAAAATGGCAGTCTTCGAAGTCAGTCCAAAGCGTGACTTCGCGATGTGAAGCTTCCTCGCGACCTCTTCGCGTGCAACCTCTCCTCCACATTAACTATGGCGACCATAATACCTCGCGCCGCACGCTCTGCTTTCGCAGAAGGGTCATCTTCCACTATCTCCCGATTATCAAGACCAACAATTCGATCATCGAGATCATGTATAGCTCTCCGAGCTATCTCAACCAGCCCTCGCAAACCCGCAACAGCATCAACCTACGTCCGCAAAGATGCCGTCGCAGCAAAACCCCTCCTACCTACCACATCAGCAGCACCCAAACCCTCCCCATTCTCTGCCTTAAGAGCAAATACAGATTCTATCGATGACCAATCTCCCATCAAAGACATGACGAAAGGCCTCTCAGACGAGCCTCTTATCCTCGACGAGAATGAGAAACAAGTCGACTGGACTCGTTCCTTCCATGGATTATCAGCTCAGCCATTCTCTGAGAAAGCCTCAGAGGTATTGATGGCTCCTATACCGTTCGATGATGTGGAGGTCAAGCCAGATGGGATTATTTATCTGCCCGAGATTAAGTACAGGAGGATTTTGAATCGGGCGTTTGGACCTGGAGGCTGGGGGTTGGCGCCAAGGGGAGAGACGATTGTTACGGGGAAGAGTATCACGAGGGAGTATGCCCTGATTGCTCATGGAAGGTACGTTTATTCTGTATTTGACTCCGCAGATGTCAAACTTGTGGCTACGATGTCAGGATAGATGACTGATATTTATATGCTGCAGATTAGTATCCGTCGCACGAGGCGAGCAAGACTATTTCTCCCCTGAAGGCATACCGACCGCAACCGAGGGCTGCAAATCGAACGCGCTAATGCGGTGCTGTAAGGATCTGGGAGTGGCGAGTGAACTGTGGGACCCGAGATATATTAGGACGTTCATGAAAGAGAAGGCGAAGCAGATATGGGTTGAACATGTCCCGACGAAGAAGAAGAAGCAGATCTGGATAAGGAATGGTGACGAGCCCAGATACCCATTTAAGGAATCGAAGTTTAGTGCATAAATGATGGAGTTTAGATAACATAGAGAGGTCCTTTAAGGATAGCATGAAAAGGCACACAGGTAGAAGCATCGGATGTATCATACAACTACAAGCGCTCAAGGAAGCGTTAGAATGACGGTAGGGTCTGAATGCTGTGGTGGCCACATAGACTAGGACTGGAAGCGAATGAAGACAGTTCGAGATGAACGAAATCTCTCCACTATACAATGTCGGCCCAGCTCTCTGATGTTGAGAGTACTCAAAGTCAGTGACTCCAAGTACATTTACGTAGAGAGGGAGAGAGGGAGAGAGGGAGAGAGGGAGAGAGGGAGAGAGGGAGAGAGGGAGGGAAGTCCTCGTCCTCAACCTAGGCTTGGAATAAGAAACCAATCATGTAATTTATTTGTCCGCACGCTCGTCCTGTAAATACATTCATAACCGCTCAGAACTCAAAACTTTGTCGCAAAACATATTCTGCCTCCAATTCCATAATCCCAAACCAATCCCTCAAGCCTTGCTAAACTCAACCATCGGTCCATGCTTATTACAAACAAAACAATCATCAGTCCTATATTCCCCCTTCCTCTTCTTCCTCTCGCCTAAGTCCCCCACACCCCTCAAATCAAACAACCACAACACTCTCGCCATCGTAACCATCATCTCCATATACGCCATACTCTTCCCAATACAGGCTCTCGGTCCATAACTATACGGCGCAAAGCCCTCTACTATTCCCTTATCCAGGAATCGTTCAGGACTGTAGGCAAATGAATCCTTGTAATACTTCTCGTTGTGATGAAGTGCGTAAGCTGAGACACCGACTTCGACTCCTTCTAGAATCTGGTGACCGTCGATTTTGATGCCGCCAGGAAGTACCATACGAGGTAGCATGCTGGGGACGGGAGGACTCATCCGCATGCTTTCATCCAAGCATGCATGCAAGTATTTGCACCCATTCAACGTCTCTCCACTTCTAATATCATCTACCTCACAACTGTTAAAAGCTTGCCTGAATTCTTTCTTTGCCTTCTCCAAGGCATCTAGGTTCCTAGTGAGATAGAAGAATGTTGCTGCTAGAGTGGTAGCGGTAGTATCTACTCCGGCAACGATGAGATTGCTAGCTTCACTCCAGAGTTCGTTTTCTTGGAGCTTCTCATTCGTCTCGGGTTCTTAGCTTCCATGAGATAGTGGTAGAAATCTCGGCGGTCTGAGTTCTTGAACTTGGTGCGCTCGCCTGCGCGGGCGATGGCCCAGGATCGAAATTCTGTGCGGCCAGTGAGGAGGGATGGGAAGAAAATTCTTGGGACAGGGGTATGTTGGAGAGCGATAGTGGAACCACACTGTCAGAATTCGGCGTTAGCACCATGTACATCAAATCGTCAGAGCATCAAGCGTTTGTAAGGTGTAATGTAAGGGAAGGAGATGCTTGACTGACGACGAGAGCAAAGCGCGCAGTACCGGTAATCAATTCCATCAAGCGTCGATTCTCAGTCTCGTTAAGCATATCAAAAGACTTGCCGAAGCAGACCTCTCCCAGCACATCTCCTGTCAAATATGTGCTCCAGCTTGACATATTCATAGGCTCTGACCTAAAAGCAAGCTGCTCACAGAAGCGTCTGATATATACCAAAGTGTATTCCTCACCCGACTTGATAGCCTTGTCAGAGAAAGCTTGAGAAAGAATTCTCTTCTTCCTAGCGTGCATGTCATTTGGAATTGCAGAGAGAATGCTAGGTCCTGTTCGGGAGATCAAGATCTTGTAGAAATCACCCTTTCTGGTGTCAGCCTTAGCGGAGTTGATGGCATGAAGTGTTGTATTGGTATTGAAAGATAGCCCGTTGGGGCCATAGCGGAAGGCCGGTCCTGGTCGAGTTAGAATTTCAAGAGTGGGCGGACGAGGGACCACTTACCATATTTTTGATGACAGCGATGAAAGTCTAGATGCCTGTCACCTTTTCAGGCATGATAGACTGAATACAGGTCTGTGATTTTAGCAACAAATGGTCCCGGATATCTCGCGAGAGGATGAAAGAGGTATCGATAGATTACGAGATTAGTCAACTGCGCAAGTATGAGCTACAAGGTGTCGCTAAAAGAATCCACTGATACATACATAAGCTAGGAATAGAAGGGCGAACAAGACCAGCAAGCTTGTGAAATTCTCGAATGTTTGAATCGAAGGCATCTTGTCTGGCAATCCCGTATTTCAGAATGCGGAAGAAAACAGGTGATAGTCGTTCATGCGGGGTAGATCACTTTGATTTATAGTTCCAGCTCACTTACCGTTTTCTTAAGGTGGAGCAATTACTGAAAGTGAGTCCATGGAATGGTATAGCTTCGTATTATATAGCATCCCATTGGCACGCTTTTTAGTCCGCTTATGGGAAGTCTTTTGTGCAAGAGAAGCTGTGGATGATGCCCCAAAGGGCACTCTTCATATGCATCACACATCAGCGACTGCACGCTAGCCCTTGGTCCGATTTATCTACTAGGTTCATGTGAACCTGTTGTGGCACAGCAGCTCGCACTCCTCGCTCGCTGCTCTAAATGATGATTGGCCTAAAAAAAAACTGGCGAGAATCATCCTCAAATCTGACGAAGAAAATCATCAGCAGTATGAACCGCAAAGTAAGAGCTCGATAACGCAAACTCGAGCGAAATGTACTTCTTTACTCAAAAGTCCGACTCTCTTGTAAGTTGCATGGTGTGACACGTGAATAAACGACTCGAGAGAAAACAGTACGGTCATTATCGCAAACTTAGCCGTCTTAGACCGCTGTGGGGGAAATGAGGCTACTCTCTCATAGCTACCTTCTTGTCCTGTAGAGAAGAATAATTTCTGAAGCCGACTTGCGCAGGTGCAGCAATTCCATTCCCACTGGATATTATACCCTCTTGAAACACTTGCCGGCTCTGAAGTAGAGTCGATGCCGATCAATGAGGACTTTGCTCAGATGATATACAGTTCTTTAGCTCAGACGAGCTTTCTAGACCATAGAAGACAAGTGCAAAAGCCGACCCTTTGGTGTTCGGAGTTCGAGGCTGATTTAGCTATCCGTAAAGACGAGGAGATAACAATATTATTGGGTAAGGGGGATGGTAGACAAGCAACAAATAAATTTCAGAATCTGGCCATTGGGGTTCTTTGTGTTTGTCATCTCAAACTGCCAGCTGACAAGTGGCGTGTTACTTGGCAGAGACTTTGAACGAGGCGAAAAGCCAAATGCACCCGAAGTTATCCCATCCAATCAGCGTCCCGCCATTTACAATCTGTCGACCCATTGCAAGGCAAGGCTGTAAAGGCTGTAAACAGCCGTGGCTACATAAAGACTGTCGTCAACCACTTTCATGCAAATATACACCAACTCTCATACACATAATTGACATCTGCCAACCTCCTTAGACTTTCACGAAAGCAATACAATCACCTCTAACAAACAAGACCTCAATCCAAGTCAAAATGGTTACTCCAAGCACCTGTTGTGGCAAGAGCAGCCAGGGCTGCGTCTGGTATAATTCCTCATAGAGACTTCTCCCGGTGCACAATGAGCTAACTTTCGTCGCGCAGCGCAACACAAGCCAAATGCTCCTGCGGCGAGAAGTCTGCTCTTCACTGCACTTGCGGAAAGGCAGAAACTGAGAACATTGTCACTGGACCCCGCTGCTCATGCCGTACGTCTATTCCTTTATGCAACATACTTCTACACGATGCTAACGTATCGCAGGCGCTCGTCCAGCTGGCGAATGCACTTGTGACCGCGCTGCGACCGAGAACGCAACTCTAGCCGGCTCTCTCTGTTCATGTGGTGCTAGACCTGCTGGTAGGTTATCCCTCCATGATGGCAAACAGACAGAGATTGACAAGATGACAGACGCATGCACCTGCGAGAAGGCAGCAGACGGTGGACTCAATCCTAACGAGATTGACTTCACCACTAAGGCATAACTTCTCTTCGTCACCGCACAACCTGTACAAAGCATGATTTGAAGGGCGCAGGATGGATCAGGATAGGGCGTTCAGGAGCATTTCTGCCATGGGCCGTGACTCTTTATGTTGGGGACGTGGCTTTCTTTTGCAATTGGGATATTGGGCACGCAAACATCCGCGGAACATCTTCTCTAGTTGTTTGTTCCTTATTTTCGTTCGCGCTTATGGAGAATGGGAGGACATCAAACCTTTTATACTGCTCTTGGACTCTGCGTCCGCCGTCTTGGTCTCTCTACGGATCATAATATTCATAACCCTTTTCCTGACCCTCTTCCTCCTCATGCACGTTCTCGATCCTCGACCTTTCTGTGTAATGACAGCTAGTATGGTGGTATTTTGGCAGGAATTGGCGGAGAACATCCAGCTCTTTCAGTCCTTGGAGGACGAAGAGCATGATGAGAAGCAGCCGAAGGATTCTGGCAAGAAAGAGAAACCTAAGGCTGGTATGCCGAAAAGTTCGAGACCACCCGCCCCTGCTCAACGACCTCAACCTATTCCTCAACAGCAGCCTGGCGTTGAAGAGCCTAAGCAGCGAGCTTCTTCTGGTGCTTCAGGATTCGGATCCGAGTCAATGAGCAAATGTAACGGCAAATGCAATGGGAATAGAAATGGCAAGGGCAAAGGGAAGGGTAAAGACAGAAAGAAATAGACCTTCATAGCAAAATACAGCATCTCTTTGCGCAACCCAGAATTTTCTCAATATCAGCACCGTGTCCAAGGTTCAACCTATGTGATATTTTGAATACACATAACTCCAAGCACCTTGTAAAATAACTTCATTTTCTACGGACAGGTGGGAAACACAATTCTCCGCGCTTATATAAATCTTGACTAAAAAAATTCCACCATCACCCTGTCAAGCTACCACTATCTCCACAAATGGCCTAGCCCGGCCAAAGACAGGATCTCCGAGTCCGCCTCGCAAGGAGTACGCTTGTCCAAGAACGAGCATCACGTGTCAAAAGGCGGGGTTGTGACGGGCTTCGGACTTTCGAAGCTATGCGACCGCATGCGTTCTGATTGGAGCTTGAGCTCGCAGCGACCTTTATCAGCCTTTGAGCTCGAAAGATATATACCAGACTACGAACTCTCTGATAGTATCTCCTCACACCAAAAAACTCCTTACTGCGCTCTACACACATAAAACCGACTTCCACAACTTCCACAGTCCACCTTAATTTACAACTCAAATCTCACAAACAATCAATACAACCAAAACCTCCACCCCCTAAGATGGCAGACTCAACCCTCAACCCTCTCCCAATCCGCCTCGCCCAAACCCTCGGCCTGACGTCCTCGCTCATCCTCGCTGGCCAAACCCTCACCCTCTCAACCTTCCTCATTCCCCGCCTCCTTGATAGTCCTACACCCCTTATGCTCCGCCAATGGAACTCCATGTACCAAACCGGGAAAAAACAAGGACCACCCTTCGCCCTGATCTCCGCCCTCTCCTACTGGTACCTCTGCTACCAATCGCATCTCTCCTCTGCCTCCACAATATCCTCGAAAGTCATCGCGTATGCTCTCGCCGGAGCTCTTAGCATTGGAATTGTTCCATACACGTTTGCGTTTCTCATGAGCACGAACGCGAAGTTGTTGAAGAAGGTGGAGGAGACGAAGAGCTTGGGGAAGACGGAGGAGGTTACGGAGGTGGGGTTGGGGAATCAGAGCGCGCATGCGTTGGTGGATTGGTGGGGGATGTTGAATCTGGGAAGAGGGGTTTTGTTGGTTGCTAGTGGTGTTTTGGGGGCGTGGACTGCTTTGAACTAAGCAGACAAGTCGAGATTAGGGATACAGGGTAATAGCAGAGGAGAAAAGATTTATGAATCGGGTTATGGGATGCGAAACGGAGAATATGATTGCTTTGAAGAGGTCGGACTTCTAGGAGTTTGGAGTTTGGGTTGCAGTGCAGAGTGAATTGAGAAAGAGGCGAATGACCTGTCTACTTTCCTCTTTCCATCATAAATAATAGGCCACCAATATGTATAAAAACTCCGCTTTGCGTAGACATATCTCTTCTAGCATAATATGCTAACAGTCACGGTCGTATAATGAATGGATGGTGATGGTCTAACCCCTTGTGAACTCGAGTTTGTACCTAGGTAGTTTTTCTCAATCATGACTTGGCTTGGTATTCTGCTTGAGAAAAGTGCATATCTCCTGCAAGAATTAGATGTTTTGGATAAAGATATTTATTGTCGACTCGCTGAAGTTTTATTATCTTTCAAACCAATTGGCCTCTCCCCCATTTCAAGAGCGAAACTTAGAACTGGAATGAACGAATGGAAATATGCTCCTAAGCTCCAATAATTATCAACGTCAGTTCTCCTCAACCCTTGATTGCAAGTTATAGCCTAGAAACCAGAACCTACTTCACTTTATGACACGACCAAGGAAATGATATTATCTATATCTTTCAAACCATTACTCATCTCCCAAGAGTTCATAGCCATGGTATCCATCCCCACCAAACGCCTTCTCACCGGCTAAAGTCCAGCCTTCCCTCTTCTTTAGCCACTCTCCCCCAAGGAACTGCCTAATACAAGTATCCGCCGGCTTTTTCTGGGGACTCTCCAATGGCACTAGCGAATAGAAGTTGTCATCCATTCTGGTAGGTTGACAACTACACTTGCCTTCCCTATGGGGTGGACAATGATGATTGATATCATGTTGATAACCAATGTCTCGGAAGAACCAAATTTCGCTTTTCGGTACGAACATTGCAACACTAAGGGTGTGTACGGGAGCGTCGCCGAAACGTTCGTAGTAGAAACCGCCTCCTTTATCGAGCCAGTCAAAGTACGCCTCATTGCCTTCATCTCGCCAGAAAGTGAGAGAACCAATCTCAAAATTGGAGAAGAATTGGCAGTTATTGTATTCGCCCCCAGCTTGAGAATCAAGAAGCCAGCCTAGATCTGCTTCGGGATGAATTAGATGTGGATGAGCCGCTGCGAAAGCTCGTGTGCGAGTCCATAGAGAAGGAAATGAGCGAGCATCGTCGAGGATGTTCATGTTGAAACCATATTTCATATTGTTGTCACGCATGAAGCGGAAAACATCGTAGTCGATGTCACAGAAATAGTGAACCTAGCATAATTTGAGTTTAGTTTGTGAGAAGAGTGCAAAAGACTTACATCAGGCTCGATTCTCCAGTACCAGTCAAAGTTTTTGAGAAATGGATGCTTATAAAAGAATCCACTATTCCATCTACACATATGATGATAGCTAACCATCCAGCCTTTCCCAACACCAATAGCGCCGAGGTATTCAAGACTGTTCATGAATCGACTTTCGTCAATCCACTCGGGTAGTGACCAATCTGCCTTCGGGACAACTTCGTAGTAACATTTCGCTGCAGTCAGATTGCGTGTCGCTGCTTTGAACTCTTCTGTGAATGGTTCATCGTTGAAGAAGATCCATGGATACTATTTGAATGTCAGTCTATGTCATGCAACGTGGTACAAGAAGTGTCACCAAGTATTTGCTATTCCACCTGTATTCCAATTGTCTCATACTCTGCATCATACCCTCCAGTTCGGAGTTGCGTACGAGGCTGATTAAAGCCGCCCGTGGCTTTCGATTCCCTATCTCGAACCTTGACATGTAGCCATCCGCCACAGCATACCTATTGTTCGAGTTCTCCTCCAACCATCTTATAGGGTCCGGTCGTTTCTTGTCCGTTGCTGGCAGTATAGGGCGTATAGGCTGATATACTATCAAATCATGGATAGTTGCAGGCCCAACATTTCCGTGTCGAGATGTAAGAATGAGAATCAAGAAGGTGAGAATAGCGAGGAGAGCTATCAACACTATTCGCCGTGATGAACTACTGTCGATGAGATGGTTAAAACTGCTAGATGTTCAAGTACGAAATATGGCTTACTGCTGCCCAAGCCATGCAAAATTAGGAGTTGGTATCTCCTTGATTCCACGAAACGAATGTTTCCATTTCTTTGGAGGCGTGTGCCAGAAATTTGATGAGTCTGTGCTGCTCGAAGAGGGTGCTGAACGAAAGGACCAATTGCTATTCGACGACGCAGATTGAATGGGCGTATATGGAAGAGAGCGACTATTGAAGGATCGGAATCCTCGAGAAGGCATCGTGGGAGTGTTCATCTTTTCGATTAATGCAGACGCCAAATTTGTCGTTTTGTCAACTAGCACTTAGAATAGAAAGAGCAACATGACCTCTACTGCCCAAGAAGGAAGTGTCGTTAGATGAGAGGCACTTGCCACTGGAAAGGCTAGGCTGAATCGATATCATGCTAGCAAGAATCTGCTTCATTCTCTTCATTCTTTCGATCCATCGCGAAGTATCAATATTACAAGTCATTTTACATTCCTACATCTACACTGATCCTGTCAATCAGATGCCTTTCCATCAACCACTGACTCCTCAAATGCTAGCCAAAACTCCGTCGCAAATGAGAGCTGCAAAAGCTCGTTTAAGCCTATTTTAGTCCATATTCTCCTCGTCGTCCATACCAAGAACTCTTGCGTACTGGACAGTCAATCTTTGCAGATCTCGGAATTTTCCTGGGGCTATGTTAATGGCTGCAGCAATGATAGCCACAAGAGAACTTACCCAATATTAGTACAACCTCCCGTAGAAGGTCTTTCCTATCCCAGCCGCAGAGCTGGTCATCTTCGCTCATCCAACCTTTGCCTTTCTCACCCGTACCGTCCTGGTTTTCCTGTAATATGCCTCCCATCGTACTCCTTAGAAGCTCCTCTACCTTGGTCTTGAGACCTTCAGCACCAAGGCGCTTGGCGTACATGAATAGGTAGATTCTGAACTCCTCCTTGGCACCAAGTTGCAAAGCCGCAGCCACGCGATTTTCGAGATGTGCAATACTAACACTGGACTCGAAGCTTTCGAACCCTTCCTTTGATAGCAACGTTTTGACAAGTCTCTGTAAGGTGTATGCTCTTCCTTTGAGAAGCACCTCGTTCGTAGTATGTCGCTCAAGATGCGGAATGATACCGGCGGACACGTTCGATGCACTGACTTCGCCATTACGAGTAGTGTCTGGGCCAACTCCTGTGGATTGTAGGCTGCTGATTGAAGAATCGTTCGAGTTCCAGTACTGACTGCCGACAGCCCACCAAGCTTCGGATAGACGCTGCCAGCAGTACATGTTGGGCGAGTATAGATATCCATCGCCATTGCTGAGCGTGACAATGATATTGCCGTTGGAATTCAGGTGAGCAGATGTGACACCTGGAGCACTTGTAGTATGAGTGCCCAAAGAGTGCATTGCAATCTCCAAAATAGGGGCGAGCGAGACAGGTGGATGAGGTGAAGAAAGTGACTTGAGGTTCCAGACATAGCACATCCCAACAGCTGTGATGCAAAGCAGCCACCATCCTCGACATTCGATGATAACCGGCTGAGCTTCCAACACCATACCATTAAGGATTCGCCGTCCGGCGGGAGTCCAGGTGTATATGCTTCCATCCTCGCAAGCAGCGGACCAGAAGTTTTTGTTCCCAGTCACGAGGACGACTGCTCTAGGGAGATAGTCTTGCCAAAGAGTCGCCCCTCGCTTTGTGGCACTGACACGAGATGGGTCTCTAACCTGATTCGCGATCGTGGGTGGATTTTGTGCCTCGAAGATCACATCCTCGCCTACCTTTGCAGATTCTTCGATTGCTACAGTACCATTCGTGCCATTCGCACCAGGCTTTGAAGGTGGGAGCGTACCACGGTCTAGGGATCGAAGGATATGTGTTCTGATTTTCGGTACTGCTAAACGTACTTGGCTGACAGACAAAGCAGGATTTAGAACAGCTGGTCGAAGGAATTCCGGAGTTGGGACTACACCAGTCTGTGGGGGTAATGGCACAGCAGGCTCTACACCGTTGACACCATTGACCATGATCGAGACAGGTCCAGATCCTAGAGCTGGTCGCTTGTTAACATGCTCTTCCTCCTCATCTCCATCGAGCACAATTGCTTTACGCTTGTTTCCAAGCAACATGGCAGCCAATCCGCCTCTAGGAAGACCGTCATATGGTTTTGAGAGATCGAGAATTGGTTGCGGGGCATCAGCGTGCACATTGCTCAAGCTTGCAGCCATCAGCTGTGATTGAGGCAAAGAAGAAAGACCCGTTCCGGACGATGAGACAAGCAATGGAGCAACTCTTTTCTTGCCCTCCTTGGTAATAGTCACTCGCTGCTTCATGGCTTCGAGCTTGGCAGCATTGGGATCTACTGCGGGTGCCGGTACTGGTGATTCCTGTGTTGGTTTGCCATTTACTATGGCTGGTGCTGGTGCTGGCGCTGGCGCTGTCGAGGTCACCCCGGTCATAGGTGTCGAGGCTCCATTTCCATTCAGGACCGGGGCTGGAACGGGATTCGAGCCCGCATCGCCCATGAGAGCTCCCATTCTTCCCTCGGCCCCTCGTAGCTCTCCGGCTTTACTTTTCTCTTCTAATCGAAGACCAGCAACATCTTCCACGACACCAACACCCCTACGGCCAACACCGAATTTCTGCAATGCTTTATCGTTCTCGGACCATGGGGCAATGAAGCCAAGCTCGCCTCTCTCGAATTCTAAAGCAATAATGCCTCCGTCTAGACTGGACGCGAATATAGTCAAGCCATCGGGTGTCCAAGCAAGGTCTGATATTGATTTCCCAGCCAAATCCTGGCAGACAACCAGAGGTCGAGAAGAGCTAGTGTTCCATATACTGAGAGTCTTGTCTTGACCAGCGCAAGCTATGACCGTTACAAGAGCTTGAGTGCTGTAGCCGCTATTGTCAGTTGTTTCTGCACTTATCTCATGTTTGCTGAACAACCGCGGAGAGAACGTGCAGACTTCTGTGGGTCCCTCATGTCCAATGAGATTAATATCACTATCCCATTGCCCTCGGTTTATGATTGCAACAGAGCTCACTGGGCCGTTGACAGCATTGGCAGCCGCTATATGGTTTCCGTCTGGGGACCAAGAACATCTTCTAAAGTACGTAGTGAGTGGTGAGGAAGTGAAAGGTGCGACAATCGTATGCTCTAATACAAAGTTATTAATCGAGTCATATGCTGTCGCGTTCGGTGGGGGGGATGTGAAGCGCCAAAGTTTGATGGTCCGGTCATCGCTCGCAGTCGCAAAATATTTGTTCGCAGGATCGAATGTAATGCCTTTGACATGGCTCTGATGTACCGATAACGTCTTTAACTTCTCAAATGTATGCCCAGACCACACAACCACCTTCGAGTCCAAACCCACAGATACCAGTATCGAAGAATCGTAGGACCAGCCGAGATCCTGTACATCGTTGTCGTGTCCTATCAAGCGCCTCAAGATCTTCCAATTTTCTGCTGGTGGTGGCTCATTTGTTCCTGCCTTATATTAATGTCGTAGATTTATAGAATTGTATAGCGGGTGGCATACCAAAAGATGCAGAATGTGATGGTGGATTTGTATCAAGGTGGTAAATGCATATGATCTTATCGTCCGCGCCAGAAGCCAGCCATCGTCCATTAGGAGAGAATCTGACCGTATGAATCGTCCCCGAATGATAGCTCATATGGCATAATTGCTTCGGTTTGGTATAGCGTGGGTCTCCTGCCTCAAGGATGGCTTCGGTAGACCAGATTCGAACATATCCATCTATTAAGCTCGACTCAGCATCACTCATCGACCCATCGCGTTCCAGATCCCTTACCTCCAGCAGCAGTAGCCAGTCTGTTTCCGTCAGGCGACACATGCAAGCTGTAGACTTCAAAGTCTTTCTGCTCTCCTGTGTGTCAAGGCGCATGAGCGCGCAGCAGTTAGTCCATATTCTCATCAGGAGTTCATCCAATATCGTTCGCAGATCCTATGAGCCTAGAGATACATACCTTTATGACCGAGCCAACTCGGCTTTATGAATTTCATCGTTCACCAGACAGAAGGTTGATTCGCATGGTTGAATTTGGTGCTGTGTCGTAGCTTGACAGCAACGCGAACTGAACCGCGATAATTTCAGGACCGGTTTGGCGATTGGTCTCGAAATGCCGGTTCCGAGCCTCCGCTTAGTGTGGGGTAGTTCCAGCAGGGTCATTCTACAGTGAACGACACAAGGATGGGTCACACGATTTCATTCTGTTATGTATAAAGAATGTGCTTGAATAATTATCGAAGCATGATCTATGATTATTTATTTTATCAAGTACGGCCGGCCCACGCTATGGTGGGATTCTGCGAGTTTTAGAAAATGCAGCCTGGGGGGAGTGAATGGCAGAAATCGAAAAATTGAGCGCTAGGTAGATGTCTGGGGGGAGGATGGGGGACTGTGGAGGGCATGGTAGGCATGGTAGTGGTGGCATGGACAGACA
Source organism: Phialocephala sp. D728 (assembly GCA_003988865.1). NCBI lineage: Eukaryota > Fungi > Ascomycota > Leotiomycetes > Helotiales > Mollisiaceae > Phialocephala > Phialocephala sp. D728. The sequence continues at coordinate 78,225 of QYAJ01000006.1, forward strand.
TTGTGGTGATGAATATTTTTTTTCTAGATGAAGAGCTATATTCATGTTGACTTCTGTTCTAGTTTACTTTGTGTCTTCGATCTTGAAGACGTACTTAGATGCAGAATTGACTCCCGACTTCAAGTTTGAAAGACCCTTCTCGACTCCATTCAGACCCCCAGGTACGACTTCATAAGGATGACCAGTAAACCATCCTTCCTGCAAGCCCCGAGAGAAGAGCCTGAACCAAGCAAATCCAAACTCTTTACCACCAAGCTTCACGCCAGCCTTACTCTTTTCCTCCGAAGGGCCCATGTGAACACTGCCAACCATAGTGGTGCTTTTCTCGATATAGTCAGGTATATCCGAGTAGTCACCTGCAGGTAGAACTAGCGTTACTTTACCACCTTTGTTTGACAGGATCTTGCTGATGTTCTGGAAGCTGCCCTTTTCACTGACCGCATCGAAAGCGTGGTGGACCTCGTTCGCTCCAGCTTTCTTCAAGGAATCTTTGATACCAGAAACCACAGCTTCATCGCCATTGCGGTAGTCGACAATATTATCGCCTTTCTCTCGGCTAATGAGTTTCTCAACAAATTCGTGGCCTTTTCCAGCAACAGCAATAATAGGATGGATGTTAGACGCTTGAGCTAGCTTAATTGCATAAGCACCCTACAAATAAGTCAGACTTGAAAAATCCACGAGGGGCGATAGTTCTTTACCACAGCGCCAGAACCACCATAAACGATCAAGGGGATCGGTGTTGTTGGAGCGTTCCATGGCTCAGGAAGCCCTAGACGCACATAAAGGCCAACCGCGGCCGTCATGGCAGCGAGAGGAATGGTAGCACCCTGTCCTTGTCAGTAATTGAGTGTGTAATAGGTCAAGAATACTTGCTTCTTCAAAGGAAGTCTTCTTCGGAAGATGGAAGGTGGTGTATGCCCAAGCAATAGCATACTCGGCAAAGCTTCCATGTGGCTCCATCATCTGGTGAAAAGCAGCAACTCTGTCTCCTTTCTTAAACTCAACAACATTCTCTCCCACCTCCTCGATAATCCCGGCAATGTCATCTCCAGAGTTATGAGGCTTGCCAAAATTCTGTGGCCTCTTCCAATCTTTGGGATTAGAGCCTGAGCAGACAACTTTAATTAAAACTTGGTCAGCATTGGGTTTTGGAATTGGCACATCCTGAATGGTGACTTTTGGGCCCTTGGCAACGATGGCTTCCTTCATATTGAATAAAGTTGATTGCGAAAAGTTCCTTGCGGAAAAAAAGAATGATGGATTGCTAGGTTTTAATAAGCCTGTTGAGTTAGGGTTGAGCTTAAAAACTCTTGATGGGATGGGATGATTAAAGAAATGATGAAAGCTCCTGATATATACAATTGAGGTCCTCATAGCATGATAATAAGGAGAGCGCATATGTATTTGTAAGAAACTGGTGCAATATACACTATATCGGATGACGCAAGCGGGGTACAAGACGACGATTAGCCGGCCTAGTTAAGCACAATAGATATCGAGTTGATAACAGCGGTACTGCGGCAACACTATTACCGTACAATTACTCACATAACAGAAGCTGCTCATGGGCATAGCTCTTGACTAACAATCATAAAGCCTTAAAATTAATTCAAAATCCAGCGCAGCCACTCGCGTGTCGCAATCATAGGTGGACATCGAAAGAGGAATCTTTGACTTATTTCTGTCGAATATTCTTAGCTTTCCTCTTCTTAAAGATGATACCTGTTGCGATTGGGTCTTCTCCTTCCTGCTTCACGTCAGGAGGTATAGCAACTATTACATTATTTCCCTCGGAGTCTTCCCTCTTTATCCCGGCAGATGGTTGTTCCTCAACGCTCAATCCTCTATTGACGCTTGGCAATTCCTCGGTTTTCGTTTCCGTCTTGACTTCTTGTTTGAATGCCGTGCCCACTTCACTCTTTATGGCAGGCTCTTTACCCTTCCGTGTAACATTGTTCAATAAGGCATCCAGATCTCCTTCATCCTCGTCAGCTGGATGTGTTCGATATGTTGAGCCCCATCTCCTTTTCTTGGCTTCAATTGCTTCTTCTTCTTCCTCTTTCTCAGCCTGTCTTTTGCGTACGCCAAGTGCTATGGCATCGGGTTTCTTCTCTCCGTCTCCATCCTCTATAATACGTTCCGACAAGACCTGCCACGAGGATGCCATAGCCATATCCGGTCTAAACTCATCTGGTATGCTGACGCCCATCTCTGCAAGCTGTGCCAACTGTCGCTTTCTGTCTGCTGCTGTTGCTTGTGGCTTTGGTATTGATGATGTTGGTCCTCGCCCAAGCCCGGAACTAGAAGAGCTTGCGCTTCCACTACCTACCGGCAAGCCATTCAGACGCGCAACTTCAGCTTTTGCCCTTTCCCTGTCCTTCTCATCTTTCTCGTGGCCTCGGTGCAGATCTTTTAAGAAACGCTTTAGGTTGCCTTGGTGCTTGGGAGTTGCATCATGGTTCGTCCTCTCCAGCTTTGTATCTCGGACATAGGTTTTGCAGTGCTTGCACCAATATTTTGGCTGTCATAGATTTAGCAGGAACTTTACATGAGTTAGAGATGCGCCTACTGTTGACTTCCAGTATTCGGACATCCTCGAGATGCTCTTGATGGCGAATTGATGTGCTGTAATATTCTACCACAGCGCGTCCTAGATATTGTACTTGTGATAACCGCCGCAGCCAAATTTATAGGATCGGACCCCGATAATATGGTTTAACCTTCGTTGGTAGGGAGTGAAATGGGGAAATGTTCATGCCATGTCTTTCGAGAAGGCGGAATCAAGCCTCGTTGCCTCGCCTAAAAATCTAGCCTCGGAGGCAACTCGCTCACAAGGCAGAAGTCAGGACTGCCAGTCAACCACTATAATCCAAATACACAGACATGGCGTTGGAGGTGGCATCCCGAATGGCTTTAAACGGGCCAATGCTCAGCAACAGCATTGCGACAGCCGTTCCCGCGGTCCTGGCAACCCGAGCTCTCCACTTCACACGAGCTGCTTCCATTCCCGTTCTCAAAGCTCAGCAACAACGAAGACAACTCTCCGTAACTCCTAGACCAAGAGCACAAACAAACAACAGTGGCTTACTTGGTATCAACAACTCGAATATTCCCTCTTCTTATTTCCAACGCCCTCGACTCCCAGCAAACACCATAATCAGATTTGTGCCACAGCAGACAGCATGGATTGTAGAGCGCATGGGAAAGTTCAACAGGATCCTGGAGCCAGGTTTAGCTATTCTTGTGCCATTCTTGGACAGGATAGCGTACGTAAAGAGTTTGAAAGAAGCTGCCATTGAGATTCCTAGCCAGAGTGCCATTACGGCAGACAATGTTACTCTAGAGCTTGATGGTGCACTATTCTCTCCAGCTACTCCCCTGTCAGAAGTTAACATGATTAGGTGTCTTATATACCCGAGTATACGATGCATACAAAGCCAGTTATGGAGTCGAAGATGCCGAATACGCTATCTCCCAACTCGCCCAGACAACCATGCGTTCAGAAATCGGTCAATTGACGCTCGACCATGTCCTCAAAGAGCGTGCAGCACTCAACACGAACATCACACAAGCCATCAATGAAGCAGCACGAGACTGGGGCGTTGTTTGCTTGCGTTACGAGATTCGAGATATCCACGCACCAGATGGAGTTGTGGAAGCCATGCACAGACAAGTCACTGCAGAACGTAGCAAGCGTGCTGAGATCTTGGATTCAGAGGGTCAGAGACAGAGCGCTATCAATATCGCTGAAGGTCGAAAGCAGAGTGTTATCCTTGCATCTGAGGCTTTGAGAAGCGAGCAGATCAATATGGCAAGTGGTGAGGCTGAAGCAATTCTGCTGAAGGCGAAGGCAACAGCTGCAGGTATAGATGCGGTCGCCAAGTCAATTGCTCAAGGAAAGGAGTCCGCCCAGGGAGCAGTCAGTCTCAGCGTTGCAGAGAAATACGTCGATGCCTTCGCCAAGCTTGCTAAGGAGGGTACAGCTGTGATTGTTCCTGGTAATGTTGGGGATATTGGAAGTATGATTGCAAGCGCAATGGCAGTTTATGGCAAAGTTGGAGATGCGCAAGCGAAGACCATGGCTGCAAAGATGTTGGACCAACAGGGTACACAGCATTCCGGGGAAAGTGGAGAGAGTGTACTGAACGAGGCGGAGACACCCGCCCAGGAGATGAAGAGAAGTATGCTGGCTTCATTTGAGAACACAAGGCAGAAGAAGTGAGCATTATGGATGAAACGAGTAAAAGTAATGTACAACAATAACTTCCTCTATTTTGTTACAGAGGTGAGGCGTAACTCGAACAGTCTTTTTGTAGGACTAAGGATACGAGAATCACTTCTCAACAATACTGCACTCAATAATGAGCAGTAGAAAATTAGCAAAATGATGCTCCCAAATCAACAAATTTGATTCCTCGGTCTCTCAATGCAATGCTTTTTGTGACCTTTTCATTCTCCTCTATAGAAATTCATACACCGAAGTCCATCCCAACCTCATCCAGCGCCCTCCCAAGCCATTCCAACACCTCCTGATCCATAGCCGCTGCCCTCACAGCCTTAGCAAATAGCGGGTACAACCTATGTAAATGCTTCTTGCTTTCACTTTCCACTCCTGGAGCATCGGGAATTGCATCTGGTTCACACCTCAGCTGCACAAGAGCCTTCAAAATATAGAGCAGCTCTTTCCTCTGCGAAAGTGGTTGTGGCATTCGACCTCGTAGTGGTTGATCAGAAATATATGCTCGGAGCATCAGACCAGCTCGGAGGATAAGATATGGCGCAGCTGCTTGCGAGAGCTTAATTCGAGCATCTAATCCATCGTGGACAGCGACAAGTGAAACGAGTTCGTCAAAGCAGACGTAGCTCATTTTCGATCGAGGCGAAGGCGTAGGGTCTACAGTTCGTCCTTTCTGAGGTTGGTAGAGATGCGCAAGCAGCTCCTGTCCTGGCTGCGGTAGCTCTTGTGGTTCAGGCGCATGGATGATTGACATGCGGAAGAGGGACTCTGTGTACGCTCGACGAGTCTTGTCCGGGATTGCTAGGGAGCCTAGGGCTGGTGTGATGAGCTCACGCAATGCGAGGAAGGACGCGATATCAAATTCTTGATCATCTTTGATGTTGACCGTCTCGGATGCGTCTGAACAATCAGCATTCGTAATACCATTGGCAATTGTAACAATGGAGGACCAGATCGGTCGTAGTACTTCTTCTTTCAAGCTGGCCTTCACAACAATTGGAAGAATGGACTTGAGGACAGCCAAAGCTGATATAGTAGCTTGCCGCCAGGGTGAGATGCTCTTCGTGGTGATGGAGAAGGAGTACTTCAGGACTATCGGTTGTGCGAGAGCTGAAAGGGATGTCGCTAAAGCCCCACTGCTATATACGTCAAGATCGGAGCAATGGGAGATTACCAAGGTTTCTAGAAGGGTCATTGAAGCCTTTGATAATGCAACATACGTTGGACGTTGTGCTTCGCCACTCGAAGGACTTCTCGAATCAAAAGCTAGCCCTACAAACTCCGCTACTTGTCCGATGAGGGCAGCAGGGATGCCTTTAATATCGGTACGAATCATCCTCAGAGACTCTAGTACTTGGGTTTGTAGCTGTGTGAGGTAGTCAATGTCCGCCGAATAAGTTGCTGCTGTTGCTCGTTGAATAGTTTCACGAAGCAGAGTAATCATTCTTTGCACGCGCTGATCGTCAACGTCGTTGTGTATAAGACGATAGATCTCTTGCAGTGCGGATACGTATGCAAGCAGATAGTTCTGGTTATCGAAGCGTTTGTTTGAAGGATCCGAATCTGCTACAGGCATTGAATGAGACCATAGACCCCAAGCAAGATCAAGAGCGGCCTGATCGAAATTCGTTCTAGAACTCGTCTCCAGATTTCCACGAGAAAGGATTAGTTGCAGAGCTTTGAAGACAGCTGTGCTGATCTCGAGGATCTGGAATTCGAGTAATTTCTTCAAGTGGTCGAGTAGTGCCTGCCAGGACTCGCCAAAAGTAACATGACTAGACAGAACATCAAGGTAATCAGCGAGGAGGTTTGTGATACCATTGAGAACCACAACAGTGGTTTCATTCCATCCGCTCTTGTCTTTGTCTGATACCGAGGATTCGGGATCATTGATTGCTGTCAATTGGTCCTCGATTGAGGACAGTAGTTTGAACATAACAGACTTTAAACACATAGACCAGGCTTCCGCGCTTAGCTGGTCACCATATGCGTCGAAAATTCTCAGTAAGGTCTGTATGGCGCCTCATAATCATCAGCACGTAGTCCAGACAAAACTATAGAAGGGAGCTCACTATTCCTTAGCTCCAATCTCTCATCTGTTGTCACGGCCGTTAGGCGTAGTAACAAGAGCATCCATAACGCAGCATCGGACACTGCAAGATCCCCTCCCGAAGCCATCTGGCTGAGTGCTTCCTCGCTAGAGCCTTGTATCAAATCAGGGCTCATAGAGAAAGAGCTTGTTCGCCCAGATATGAAATCAGACAGAACCCAGAAGAAGGTCACAGTCTAATTAGCCACATTAGTCAGTGGAGGCTTCCAAGTCACCCTGAGGTATTGTACATACCGTCAAAGAAATGTTCAGCTCGTCATCTTGAGTGCAAAAATTATAAAGGGTATCAACAAGAATTATGAAGCAGGAATTTGGCAGTGAAGATAAAAAATCGGAGCAGATAAGCTGAAGAGAGCTGAAGGCAGATCGTATCAACTTAGCAGAGCGTGTTGTTGAGGTCTTCGACCCTTTGATGCTACCCTCATAAATAGCATCATTCTTAACGAACACACTTCCAATGATGCTGAAGGTAATATCCCATCCACTAACAAAGGTCTCGCCGCATTGTTCTAGAATGCTCTTGAGGCCCTCGAGGACAATTTTGTGGACGTCGATATCGGTCGAGTGAATCGCCACTGATCTTTCTCGTTCTTTGGACTCAAGTGGCTGTATCGTGTGTCTAAGAGTTTCAAGCAAACGCAGTTGAATAACACCTCGGACATCTTCGGAGAAAGACAGCGTCGCAGTAGCTGCTTCGATGATGAGACGCACGAGGATCTCCGCAGCTCTTAACCTCACAGATGACGGTATAAAAGTGGAACAAGCAGCAATTATCAGCTCAGAACTGAGGAGAGCGTAACCGCTAATTTCTGGGTCGTAAGTCATCAACCGACCAATATTTATGCTTGCAACCTCTCCAAGCTTTGCTAATGCAAACAGATCCTCCTGGTGTGTTGTAGCAGCAGTGTTGAGACTCGTAATTCTACGATGAGACGACGAGGGGCGTCTGGCTTCAGGTGAAGGAGGTCCGGAGCTGACTGATCCTTCTGAAGGTTTGGGCGGTTCTTCTTTAATGAATAAGGCGCAAAGTGCTTTTACTACCTGCACGAACGACTCATTCGGAAACTCAAAGGTGCTTTCAAGTAGACGAGACGCAGCGGTCTCAACAGCCTTGATCTCTGTGCCAAAGTTGGCCAAGAGGGGATTGTTGTCACTCGATTGGTTATCCCCCTTTTGTGACGCTGTAGGAGTCCTGACTTTGGTACTGGAGAAAATGACCATGTCGGCTTGCTGAAGGGTACCCAGAATTATGCCCCAAGCAGTGTCAAGTGTCGGCCCAAGAGCAATACCCAAGTTCAAAAGAGCACGAAGACAAAGCAAGTTTCGTGTGTTGAGGGTGGATATGCCTGCATCCATAGATGATTGCCGACCTCGTTCATAGGGGAAAGTACCAACCAAGCTATCTACGCTCAAAAGGCCTTTAGCGTTCTGAAATATAGTCTGCCTCTCGGAGGTTGGCGTAGCTGGCGGAGCAGGAGCAGGTGGAGGCGCTGTCAGCAGATTGGGTGGGACTGCAGCCTTGCCAAGTGTAGTCAAGAAAGCATCCCGCGGCGTAGAAAGCCGTAAAAGTCCAGCCACATGAGTGAACTTTTGAAATGATCTGACAAGCCCATGATAGTAATCTTGATCTAGGGCAGCATTGAGAAAGGTGGAACAAGTAGCAAGAATCGCGGGCCAACAATCGTCTACAATGCCAGCGCAGATCTTGATTTCGTTGAAGAGAGGATGGCTCTCGAGTTTCAAAGGATTGGCCGGTATGGGATTTTTCTTGACGGATGTACGTCTTTCGATCTTAGGCTGTGAATCCGGTGTTGATGGAGCAGAATCAGAGTCTTTAGACTCCATCTCACTTTGCCGTCCCTTCTTCCTAGGTCGATCTGGAACCGTCAGGGGAAGTATGAATTTTGCGAGACCTTCGGAGAATCCACTAACACAAGCCAGCGCGAGACTGTAAATGTAGGACTCTGGTATAGACGGTGGTTCGGTCTTGTCTAACTGGTCGATGCATGGAACTCGCATTGTGCTCCACTGGGTACTAATCCCAGCCGCAGGTTCACTAGACCCTACAGAACTACTAATTATCCCAGGCACTCCACTTGCCTCAAGCATTGCTTGGTCGGACCCGGCACCACTGGTGGAAATAGCAACGGGTATGGTAGACTGAGATCCCAAGCCAATGACAGCTGGTTTTTCAGTACTAAGTCTGACGAAGGCAGCTACCAAGTCTCGGAGGATTGCCTTCCTGCCTTCTTGAGCATCATACATGGCGTATATTCTCCTGATCAGTGAAGCATCAGCGAATATGCCTCTCAAGGCCTCCATACATAAGGACCTCTTCCACAGAGCAGTATCATGGTCGAGCATATGCGTTAACAAGCTTAAGGCCATCTCACCCTCGCTTATGAGTATGCTAAGGTGGTTTCTGATAAGTGTATAAAGAATTCGCACAATTCTGACAGTCACCGCAAAATTCAGCTTTTCTGAGAGAGAGCTAATGATGAACGGCATAACCCTGATTCGAAGAATATTGGCTTGTTCGGGATGGTTCAGGAAGATCTGGGCATGATTGGTCAACACGGACTCAATCAACTCAAGTCCAAAAGTTTGCGGTAATCCGGTAGACCTGAGAAATTTGGGTTTCTGAGATTCGGTAAGCAGACAAAGATCATTGAAAACCCTGTAGGCGTCCAGAGCGGCTGCTCGAAGCTGAATTGTTCCATCTTCGATGGGTGCCTCGCCAATGGTTGGAACTTCAAGCGCAATTTCTACCTCTTAATCAGCATGTCTCTGAGATGGAGCATTGATATGTCAACACTGACTGTCTTCCACAACCACCTTGTCAAACACCGACACCACTAGTTGCTGCAAGGTTGCTGCTGCCGTGTTGTTGACTATTCCATTCTTGCTAGCTTGTAGAATGGTACATATATTCAGAGCGGTAGCTAGTAGCTCTCCTTTGAGCTCATCCGCATAGTTTTGAAGGAGAGACGGCAGTGCTTGTAGGATCTTGAGCTGGACATCAAGTCCAGCAGATGTAGCTTCATGGAAAGCTTCGAGGACCTCTCTTAACCTCGACTTTGGAAGAGCACGTGATACAACTAGTCGCTGGAGGCATACAATGGCAATTCCGGTGTACTTGGCATTCTTGCTGCTGCAAGCAATGAGAAAGGGCGTAATGAAGTTTGGCCGTTGGGTGAGATCTACTGCAATTAAAAAATAATCTTCAATTCATTTTTAAGAGCACTTGCCTGCGGCTATTTGAGCTTCAGATGTTGACCGGAGACCCTGAAGCTCATCTAGTGACTTTTCTGCAGCCTTGTGATCTCAGCCCGGGATTTAGAGTGTCGGGAATTCCAACACGTAACTCACATTCCGAAGCTCTGTGTGCTTTCTCTTGCTTTCTGATATCAAATTCCCCAGCTCGGTAGCCAGTATCTGAGCCGTCATGTTATCGTTTCAAAGTCAATATCTCCATGATCTCTTGCATTTCGTGTTCTGAGATGGAGCGAGGTGGCCGACCGCGCCCAAGGCTCCATCAGCCGAAGTTTTGCCAGACCGCTTTAGGTTAACACCCCGCCATCCACATTGTATTTGGTGTCACGTTTGGGGTACATCTTGCTCATTCACTACTCAACTCAAAGATTTTACACGACGTTTGTGACTACTCTACCCAACAAGAAAGTTGCACTTTCGGAAAAACCGTCAAAGCACAAAGTACAGAAAATCAAAGCTCACCGGAAACATGGGAGCCAAAGTACCAAGAAACTTCAGGCTATTGGAGGAGTTAGAGAAAGGAGAGAAGGGACTCGGAGCTGGTGAGCTTAGAGCTGGCATGAATAGCCTCACCGCATGGCGCTGACTCATGAATTGCTTCAGAGGCATGTTCCTACGGTCTCGCAGAAGGAGATGACCTGTTGATGTCGAACTGGAACGGCACGATCCTCGGCCCCCCACATGTACGTTCAAGCAGCCATCCTACATTATTTTGTACGCGTGCATGCTAATATGTCTTTGCGCAGAGCGTTCATGAGAACCGAATCTACTCCCTTAAGATGCACTGCGGTGACCAATACCCCGACAAGCCACCCACTATTCAGTTCATCAACGAAGTCAACCTCCCCTGCGTCAGCCCAAGAAATGGCGTTGTAAGTTTGCTCTATAGATGTATACTCACGGTTCAAGGCTGATATGTCATAGGTCGATCCCGCCAAGTTGCCTTGCCTTGCCAACTGGACTCGGGAGATGACCATGGAGACTGTGCTGATTGAGCTTAGAAGGTGCGTCCTGTCCCTACGATATATTTGTGCTCTACAATATTCTAGGACAACACTGACTGACTCTTATCCAGATACATGGCCCACCCAGCAAACAAAAAGCTGCCACAGCCACCGGAAGGCTCCACCTACTCGTAAATTTCCAGTCCGACTCTTCGCCACATTTTATAGAGCGTCGAACACATAGGAGCATAAGAGAGAACTAGGGGTCGAGGACATTACATGATCGTTTGATTTTCGCGTTTACGGGAGATGTTATTACGGGATATGGAGCAAGAATGGTAGCACAAAGACAAGGAAGAGAGGGCACGGCTGGCTTTCTTTAGGGATCATGATGCATCAGCGCGGCGAATGGTTTTTCTTGTTTTCAAATGAGTGATGCGAAATGAGAATAGTATCGATGACTTCAACAAACTTTGCTTAGGCGTCTTTGAGTTATATACAGTGGTCATGCTATCCTAACGTACAAGAAGCAGGCAATTTGACGAAGAGTCACCATGGATGGTTTCCCTGCTCATCAGATCTCGCCGGCTTCTCTTTCATCGCTCCTCGAATCTTCCTCTGCATCTTCTCTTGGTTCTTTAAATGCCTCCTCTCAAGCCTTTCCTCCTCCCACAACTTCTTCTCCTGCGCGACAATCTCCGCCATCTTCTCTCCCAACTGCTTCGCCTGCTTCCCATCCTGATTAATCGCCTGCCAAGTCTCCCTCCTCTGACTCTCTGCCACAGTACCCCACGAATCCCACCACTTCACGACATCATCCACATTCTCGTTTCCATTCTCATCACCAGTCCACATCTCATCCTCCTCATCAGCCCTCCAGCCCCACCTCCTATCCCTTCCTTCCCACACCTTACCACCATCATCATCCCCATCACCACCACCAATATCCCTATCCACAGCCCCAGGGTCCTCAACCACCTTATCCCAAATATCCTCCCACTCCCCCATTTCCTTCAACCCCTCCAACTCATCAATCCTCGTATACCGCCTCTGCTTCCTCTTAATCTTCGTCCTGAAAATCCTACTCACAAACGCACTCTGGGGTTTCTTAATCCTTAAGAATGGATAGGTCCCATGTATTCCTACTAATTTCGGGACGTGTCTTCTGCCGGTTAATTTCTCTTTCGGTAAGGGACGAATTTCGATTACTTTGGGAGCACCGGGGTAGGGCGTGATGCGTGGGCGGATGAGCCGGAGTTTTGGAGGACAGGAAAGGATTGCGGCTTGGTAGGAGGTTGAGAGCGTACGTAGGAGAGTGTGGATTTGGGTTAGGGAGGAGTTGGGAGCGTAGGCGGGCGATGAAGAGGCATGGTGAAGGAGGGAATGGGCCTATTGAAGGCTTTGTTAGCATGTTAAACTTATGTAAGGGAAAACAGCCAGTAGCAATAAGTCGAGAGGGAGAAGAGCTGAAGAAGTGGTGGTACGAACAGCATAACCCGTCTCCAGCGCCGGCACAATCAACCTTGGACTAGCATGATATACATTCTTCCGAAACGCCCTCTGAATAAAGTGCTTAATCGGATGCGTTTTCCCTCGTAAAGGAAAGTCATTGGGGAGAGGCACGCGAACACATTGCTTGAGAAGAGCGCGGTAGAGCGCAATACCTTTCTGGTGTTAGAAAAATGTATAAAGAGGAGGACTTTAGAGGGAGCAGAACATACAAGCTATACGGTGAGCGCTCGATTTACGCGGGAGGAATTGGCCGGGGGCTGGCATTCATCTGTCAGTTGGTCATTGAGGTCGTTGGAGTGAACATGTTGGAGCTCCGAATTATTTTGGACGGTCACTCGAGGCATCACGTGCGATATTGCCCTCCAGGGGTTGAGACATCAGGGGATAATAAAGTAGCTTGAATTTGGGGTTTTAATGTCATGAATATACGGAAATAAATCTATTGTAGGGAGCACATAATACTAGGAGATTAATTCACGCAGGGACAGGTATTTGAAATTGTGTTCAGAAATCAATTAATTGTAGACTCGGTGTTGCTCGCTCAAAGGAACGCCTTCCCAATGCATCCCTGAATGTCCGTTCCTCACCCAAACTCCGAAGCATGCATCTGAAATTTTCAAAAGAACGAACATTACTAGATTCCATAACTTCTCCTCCGCAGTCAACGCCTCCTCAATCGTCGCAAACCATTCTCCGCCTCTGCCCTGGTCATCTTTAACCTCCTTAATGTTCCGGAGGCCATTCTCGTCACGCTCCTCTGAGCCACGGGACATATACTTATGCTCGCAATACCCCTCCATCCCTCTGCACTTCTCGTGCTCAATCACCTGTTCCAGGGCGGTCTTCAATGCGTTTGTCTGGGTCTGCGGGATGAAAGAGCTCAGCCTCCGGGACATTATACTCCGTCCAATCTTCGGGAGACTGCCGAAGGTATACTTTGCGTATTGCCTTTCAAGACTAGCTGCGCAACAAAGTTGTGAATGCATGCCCTGACAGACCCTGGGCAAGGGAATTGTCGGAATTGGGGCGGTCATGCTGGACCTCGGGATCCGGGAGGGCCTACTTGGGAAGGGAGGAGGTGCGTGGCGGAAACTGAACTCTTTCAGGAGGTAGCATCCTCGGCGGTTGCACTCTCAGCAGCGGGGGTAGGTTCCTCAAGAGCAGCGGCTTCCGTCTCAAAGAGTGAATACTCGTCTTCTTGGTAAACTCGTCCACGCTTTGCTTCCATTACTAAAAAGAAAAATGTCAGATATTGCTTGGGACTTTTCGAGTTCCGCATACTTACTGCCTTTTCGTCTAAGGTAGTCCAGTTCGTTCATATCTTGACACTCATCAGGACGGCTGAACCCTTTAGTTTCAGACGGCAATTCGATAGTGCGTGATATATCAATCTCCGACGATCGACGAGACTTTGGGCTTAGGGATTTTTCTGATAGCTTTTGCTTTAAGGTTGAAATTCCTTCAATAATAGCTTCGCGCAAGCTTCTTCTCCGTGGCTGGTCGATCAGATCTTCGTTACTCTTCTCCGCGCCCAGCTCAACATCTTCTTGTGGCTGCTTTGCGCTGGCTGGAGAAAGAAAAAATGTACGTCGAAATATGACAGGTACAGAGCTGCGTCGTCGTTCTGGATCAACCTTGATATTCTTGCTCCATCGCTTAGCTCGTAAAAAGTCTGCAATTCCTAGGGCAGTTTTTGCGAGTGCTTTTGAGTCTGTCTCTACGCTTGCTGAGGCTCGAGCATTTGGATTGATCGAGCTTACAAGGACCGTTGAACTCGGAGGTTGCTGGTTCATTTTGGCGAGGTTCAGGCCGTAGCCAGAGCGTCTCAATCACGCTGTTGTGATCGCTAGTCGCGCCGTCTCCTTACGCTTGGCTTCTCAATAAAACCAAAGAGCGAAGTCTGTGTAGTGAAAAATCTATCTTTTCCAGCATCCCAAATTCATCGATGAATAAGAAATTGTGTGTGAAGGTTATGCAGCGGCGGACAATAGTCCAAATCGCAGTGCTAGTAGTTCCCGCAAGTCTGCGGGAGCTTGACCATAAAGGAGGAAGTCAAGGACTAGAACCCAGCTTTGACAGCAGCAACAATAGCTGCATTGACGTCAGCGGGCCTGAACCCAGGAGCCCTGCCTAGGCACACTGCGTGGCTCAAGATGCCTGTTCAAGTCCATCAGCATGTTTTCAGTGTAGGAGAAGAACTGCTTTGCCGTGCACGTACCTTCCAATAAGATATTGACATTGATAGTTACCAAGCGTTTCTTGCCAAACGCCTGGTCACTGACCAAAGTCTCAGGAGTCTGATTCGATGTGCCTTGGTCTGGAAGCGTGTTGAAGATAGGATCAATGTTGCCAGCATCCTTTGCGGAGCCGTCCATTGACCATAGGGTAATCGGGAAAGGGAAGCCTTTCGTAACGGGCTTATCGTAATCATAGCTCTGGAATAGACCGTTATTCACGAGCGTCCTATCTACAGGACTTGTTGGTGTTTTTGGAGAAGGAATTGTCGGGAGTGTGTCGACGCTATCACTTCTGGGAGATATAACTTCTGCCAGAATAGAAGCATCGAGTTCAGCAGTTATATAATCTGCGGATGGGGGAATTTCAAGGCCGCGGCCACGTAGATATCCTTCAACATCATTCGCGTCGAAGAACTCTCCTTCAAAGCCTGGTAGATTGCATCTCATGTCAATTTGCATTAAATCCTGTGCCTGGCCGACAGCTGGGGAGAATGGTCCCATGGAATAGCCAGTCCGGAACTTGGGCATGATATCTGCATCAATATCGCTATCATGATTCGGATAGAACGTCCCTGAGCCTCCAATATGAACGAAAGGATTGCGCCACTCCTGGAGTGTGTCCTTGTCGGAAGTTCCGATGAACTTTCTCAGCCTTGCAGTAATGGTCTCCTTGCTGTCGTACATTAATGTGAGGCCAAAAACTTCCTCGAAACGCTCCTTTGACGGGTTCTGAGCGGTAATGAGCGCGTATCCTCTTTCAATTGCGGCTCTCTGTATTCGTCGCGCGAATGAAAATTCCCCATAGGAATGCGTCTTAGGCAGCGGCAGCTGATTTTGAGCGAAGAAGTTCTGGGTGTAATCCTCCATAGGAGGAATTTCAACTCGGTATTGTTGAAGATCCATCAAATCAAAGGGAAAGCTTGCATTATCTTCTGTTGGTCGAGTGATGACTTGAAGGTCTCCTGGGCGTGATCTGTGCTCGTATGTATGAAGCTGCGTGTCTAGTGATACCTCCTCTACTGGGCTGTCAGAGCCGGACAATCGACCGATATATCCGCCGTATGGTGGGACTGGGGCATCTGATATTCGTGGGCTTTCGTCTTGTTGTTTTTTAGGATTTGTCCTTGCAATTTTCGTCCGTCGACTAGATTCAGAGCCCGCTTGCTTCCCAGTTTCTTCACGTTGCTCATCTTGACTTCCTTCCTCGAGAGTGCTGGATTTAGCTAAAGCTAGAAATCTCTCAGTCGTTGATTGAAGTTGCTGACCAAACTCTGGCTCTCGTTGAAGTAATCCTTGACCCACGGCGTAATCGTATAGGCTGATGAAAATGTTGCTCATCTCCTCATTGGTACCTCTCAAATCCTGAACCTGCTTCTCCAGCGAGGTGATAGTAGTTTCCTTTCGATGTCGATACGCTCTTTGGGCCATGCGGATCTGAGTCCGTCTCCTCTGCGCAAAGTCAGATACTGGATTATATAGTCTCACGTGACGAGGTAGGAGAGTTTGGACATGATGTCTTCAAAAATATTCAGAAAAAGCAAAGTGACGTTTGGGGACGAAATCAACAGAGTAAAAGGAACACTTCAGGATGGAAGGGCACGGTAAAACTCACATCAGCTGCGGTTTCATCTTTGGTGTCAACTCGAGGTCTTCCTCTAGCTTTCTTTCTAGCCTCCTCTTCATCATCTGCAGTCTGAGTGTCGATCTTGTGCTTCTTCCTTCTCTTTGAACCTTTCTCGTACTCATCACTATTCGCCCTCATGTCCAGATCCAGTCTCAAATCCGGCGTGTCAGCAATCCCAAACGGGAGAACTTGGTCATTCTGATTCCTCAGCCTGGCCTCCTGGGTACTCATGGATAATCTCCCATCGTCGTCTATCATGAATCAGTACCATCTCCTATAAACAAAGAAAGCGAAAGGCATAAAACATGAGCTAAGAGCTCCAGCACATCATAGACAAGGAGCAAGAATAACGGAAAAGGTTGATTACAGGACTCTGCGTTCAAGATCCCCAGATTGTTTGCGAAGTTATGTGACATCTGGGCGCCGACGTGGTACCCCGTGCTCTGGTAAGGATGCTGTCTGAGCCGAGCTGGGTTGAAAGAGAGCGTCTCCATGCTGCGCGACGAAGGTGGATCGTAGCTGTTTAGTATATGAGGGCTCTGGCTCTGGGACGATGTCACGTTGGTTGAGGTGGAGGTTGAGGGCGTTGATAATCCACCTGCACGCGGAGTTTCGCTTCTGGGCAAGTCTAGACTAGTCTCAGGGCGTCCCAAGCTAGAGTGGTTGGTTGTACTCTCTGAGCTGTGGGTACTTTGCATGGCCGCTTCATGGAGAATGGTCAGGGCATAGTCATCGTGGGGGAAAGAGAATGCATCCATAATTCTCTCCTCTTAAATTCGTGGGAGCTCGGGTCCCTTTTCTTTTCTAGTTCTTTGAAAGATCCAAGGAGCGACGGCAAGCAAGCGGAGGAACCTCACCGCCGTGAGTCGGATCCCGAAGCCAACTGTCATTGAGAGATGACCTTGCGTGCGCAATGCGAATAATTGGTAAGCAGTAGCCTGCTTGTGTGTTAAAGTTGAAGGCTGAACCGTAGCCGGTAAAACGCCGTTGGTGCTGAGGCTGGCCTCGGATGTTGATTTGAATAGTAATCTTCCGGTCTCGTTGAGAAAAGGCTGGAGACCCTTGTCGATTTTGCGGAGTTGCTGCGGGATTTGATTAATAATCTGTAACCCTGCATGGGCAACACCAATCTGCATTATCCTCATACGATGATTATTCAGACCCCGACATCCCCTGCCCACGGGCAGACAATGTCAAGATTTAAGACCAGTGATGTATCCCTTCACACCCCTCATCGTGCATCCTTAGAGGCAGTTGCCGTGCGGCATTTCTTCCGACATGATTCTGGTTAAGCTTGACTGTGCCCAGGCTCGCTGACTTCTTTTCATCCTATAACGCCGAAACTTCCTAGCCAACTAATAGCCTATTGCTTTCAAAGCACAGCCTTGTGACAGGATGAGGTGCTCTACCCCCCGGAAACCTTGCGTCATTACCGGTCGAGACATCCGCTATCGTGCTTCTCAGTCCTTTCAAAGTCGTATATCAAGTTAGATATAGGGATACAAATGGGCAAGATACGAGATAGTTCTCATATCACAGTTGTAGCCTGAAGGTCCAACATTATGATTGATCCGAATCTATTCCTAGACCTCGAGCATTCTTACTTTACAAAGTTCCGCCAGGTAGCTTCCAGTATCAGCACCGCTTTAACGCCATTCATAATGCAATAGACCGAGACCAAGACACCAGGCAAATGGGCAAAGAAATAAGCAAGCGACCAAGAATGAGACCAAAAAGTCTGCTTCCAGCCCTAGAGCTCACATGAGCCCATCCCGGTCCTCGAAAGCAAGATCGAACACATTGAACACCCCCAAACCGCAATCCTCCGCAATGCTTTTTATGAAAACCGTTGTATAGCCAGTATTATAGACTGGCAATATTTTCCGAAATAGAGACCGGGTATCTTTGCGTCTATGGAAACCGAAGATAAAAATTCCCCCGCGTGTTTGGTTCGTGAGAGCATGTAATCGGCATTTATTGGTACAGTGGAAGAATGCTCCATGCTTTAGAGATTCTGTTGATGTTGAGATTGAGCTTCGACGACATTGTCCGAAAGATTGATCAGGAGCTGGGCGAGGCATCGCTTGGTAGCTGCGTCGTCGCGAAGGACTGAGGAGAAGGTAGCATCCCGAAGAGGCTCCGGAAGGCACTGGCGCAAGGCCTCGCGAGCGCGAGCGTTGTCACTCAGGCTAGAGCGATGGTCAACTTAGATACAAACTTAGACACAACGAATCTGAAACAGTTTTTTCTTACCGGAGGAAGCAGCGAACGACGTGCTTGAGAAGTCTCGCTGTCTGTTGCTCCACAAGTTGAGAGACCATGTTGCTCAAGACTGTTCCTACTGCATAAAACCGTTCATATGTAGCGCAGATATAGTTCAATCCATGGTCGTCAAGAAGAATCTTCTGAACGATGAAAATAGCAACCGTCTTGCTGAGCTCGGAACCCGTCTCCATAATACGAAGGCACAAGGGAATAATCTCCGTTGTCAAGAGGAAGTTGATAACATCGGATGAATCATTCTTGACCAGAGCGCCGATGACACCAAGTGAGGTCAATCGCAGATATTCGAAAGGTCTCGACTTGGAGGTAGTATTGAGGAATGGATAGAGGAAAAGAGGGATATGCGCTATTATGGTTAATTATAGGGTTTAACGATGCGAAGGGAGACATCCATACCATTCAAGAAGAGTGCTCGGGTCTCGTTATGAGAAGCAACACATTGCAGAAGGGCCAGCGCATTGCAGACACGGTTAGAAGCTGCTGCTGTGAGTTGCGACGGATTAAGGAGGGTGTAGACAGAGATGATCTCCTGGAGGAGAGAGGTCATAACACCTTGCGTATGTTAGATTATTTATGATCAAACTGGTTCTTATCGTCCAACATACCGAATGAGTGCCATAAGATCAAAGCAAGCTCTGGGACTTGTTCGCGCTTCTTGCTAAGCTCTAAAAGAGCCGCCTCCCTTGTATCCTCATTCAGCAGATCCGCGATGAATGCCAGAGTTCTCCTGTTCTCTTCAGATACGTTATCCATGAGAGGCTCCTGGCCATGAGCTGAAGTAATCGAGGGAGCAGCAGAGTTGTGGTTAGCAGCAATGCGATTATAATGCTGTTGTTGTGCGGCAGATGCAGCGGCTGCAGCGGCTTGTTGGGCATGTTGATGGTGACTTTGCTGATGCATCCATGCTGGCTCGCCGTGAGGGTTGAACTGTTGCTGGTGGGAGAAAACGTGTGCCCCTTGGAGCATCTTGTTCGGTCGATGTAACCAACGAGTAGGCTCGCTGGCTGAGTTGCTGATATAGGAAGGGTCTTGGGAAGGGTTTCAAGGTGCGGTCAATGATGGCGCACAAGTGTTGATCGCAGGTGAAGGCAATCGGGTTGCTCCCCACTTACGATTAGAAGATGAAGTGTCTAAATACTTGCTTTACTGTGGGTAGACGTGGTTGTGCTCGGAAGATTGGAGTCGCTTCCTGTCGTGGACAACCGGTGAAGCTGCGGGGATTGCTAGTGTATTCACGTGATGCTGCTATGATGGAAATGGTCAAAGCTCACAAAAAGAAGGATCCAAGAGACCTCGACACCGTCAAAACCTGCCTGAACACTTTTCAAGACATGGTAAAGGCAGCAGATCACAGTTTTTGTGGCAGTATCGTGATCAAGGATTCAACAGTAAGTGGTATTCGCATAGTAAGTGACCCCTATTTCATTCAGGTAAGCTCAATACTGTACCTGGGCAATCGAGGCTTTAATCTGGACTTTCATCTGCATGCTTAAAGTGAACAGAAAAGTTATACTTCTAGCTGTAACGAAATTTCATTCTTTTCAACGAGTCCAGTCAAATAGGAAGAGTTTTGCTTGATCTTTCGGACTCCTTTGTGAGCAAGATGTGTTGACATCTTTCATAGATCTCTCACCTTCGGATTTTATTGGAAGACCTTCCTTCTCATATCTTCATCCAAAATAAAATAAAAATTTCACTCTACCTCTCAATAGCCAGCATTCCATAATCAGGCGCTATAATTTCTTGAGATATATCTATGCAAAGTCGTAAGAACCTGCTTCTCAGATTATGTTAGGTTTCACCCAATGCACCCACGAGCCAATACTTCTCTACATCGCATTTGTACCGGCTTAGTGGCATCATATTCTATGCCCCCTTCGAATCCCAATCAATCACGCTTAGTCGCAACCGAATCTGCTGTGTTCATTGCGACGTAATTTTTATTTGCGCCCTTACCCTCGAGCTTAATCACCGATAATGCTGCTAGCAGAGGTCTCAGGAACCTTTGAGAACCGAGCAAATTGTGTTAATGATGTTTTTAGCATTACTATGAAAGACGGCAGTCAAGCTGATGGGTACGCTACGTGTGTGCGCTGCGCTCATTTTTGTGTCATACTCTCTTCTCCCAAATCTGGTCGCCTGTAACTTACATCCTCTCATGCCGGTGACGAGTTATGGATCTTTATCGGACTACAGACTCCCTAGATCTACGATTTCAGGGTTTTCGCGTTGCGGGTTCGCTAGGAAGGCAGGCTTTTGCGTTTGCATATTTATAGACGAGGGTCTCTAAGCTTATATAAAAGGCCCATTTCATTGAGCGCTATGCTTCTACAATGCTAGAATAATGACTAAATGACTTGCCCCAGCCATCGAAAATAATTCAATGGAGAACAAGATGGAGCCACCCCCAGTGCATCACATCGAAGCCTTTTAGGCCAAGGCTATCAACTATCACGCACTGAAACATGATATATTTGAACCAACTCATGATGAGTCCTCAATCATTCCTCGGTTTCCGACCAGAGTAATCAATCTGTTTAAAGTCAGGGCCGAATTGCCTGTTTCGTCAAAATCTCCGATTCCGGATAATGCTGCTTACGTAAGCGGCTCATGTCACAAAGCATATATATCAAGTGCACCGAGGCCATATAACCCAAAATAAGAAAGGTTTGAGTTATAAAGACATCGTGCTATTTCTGAAAATGAAGCATTGACAATTCATACTTAATTACTTTCCTCCTCATTCCATCAATATCTCGAAAGACACAATTCCAATGCCATGGCAGACGGACGAAAATTGGTAGTTGTTCTTGGAGCAACCGGTTCTCAGGTGCATCTCCAATATCTGCGCATTGCCGTGTGCATGCTGTCTAACGCCAATTATAGGGAAACCCAACAGCAAAATATCTCCTGAAGCACTCCTCTGACCTCTTTCGCGTTCGCATTGTCACGCGAGATCACACCAAGCCAGCTGCTCGCGAACTCCAAACCCTCGGAGCAGAAGTCGTGGAAGCCGATTTCGACAATGTTGCCAGCATAAAAACCGCATTCGACGGCGCACATGCCATCTTTGCCATAACCAATTTCTGGGACAAAGCGGACTACGATCTCGAAGTCGGGCAAGGAAAGCTCGTCAACAAGCTTGCAGCTGCTTTGCCGAATTTAGAGAGCTTCATTTTCAGCAGTCTACCAGATGGAAGAGAAGCGGAGGGTGGGAAATTCCAGAACATATTACCATACAATGCGAAGACTGAGATCCGGGAGGATCTCCACAAGTATCCCGCTCTTGCGGCGAAGACAATAGAGCTTTTTGTTGCGTTCTATTACCAGAATTGGCTGAAGTATCAAGCCGTATTTGGACCTCAGAAGGTATTAATATTTTTCATCTCTATTGTCCGCACGACTTGAGAAAATGCTGATAGAAAACGAAGGATGAGCATGGTGACTTCGTGCTGTCTATGCCATACCCTAGCTCGACGAGCTTTCCTGGAGCTTCAGTTGATGACACAGGAGTCGTGGTTGACAGTCTTTTAAGGAGGGGGAATAAATACCATGGCAAGACTATTATACTTGGTGCTGAGAAACTGACACAGGAGGAAACACTGTCAACCTGGGCCAAAGGCAAGCCTCTCGAGCCATCCATAATGTTCGTTGACATGATTGACATTTTTCAGCATTGGGTATTAAAGCTCGATTCGAACAAGCATCGCCAGCAGATCATAAGAAAAGAATGATGGATAGTGGCCTTCCAGAGCATCTGGCAGTCTGTGTTACAGAGCTTTCTGAGAATCTAACGTTCGAGGGAGAGACATTATTTGCTGAAAAATTCGTGCAAGCGAAAGATGTATGTTCTATTCCCATCCCAGACTATGAGGTAGTATACTGATAGTGCAGATCATTCCTTCGGGATACAACCTCAAGTCCTGGAAAGACTATGTCAAGGAAGAAAACTGGTCCCCTATGCTATGATCCCCGAATACGAACAGAATTAGGACTGATGAGATTGTACAGCCGTGGCTTGGTAAAGTTGGCGGTCTGTGCCCCTTGAATAATTTTCTAGCATCAAGCCACTGTCCAGCTATTGCGTCTATTTTGACTACTTTTCCGGTTAGTGATCATGATACCGGCCGTACCCACTCCCAACGCCCCGGGCCCGGGCCGGTGCAAGGATCGCTTTATCAGCAGCACATCGTCACCTCCGACCTCTCGGATCCTTCACAACCCTTGAAAATAGTATATCCGTATATCCTAAGTCCTGTCAGCAAGCGCTGTCCTGCCCTAATTGCCTGATGCAGTATATGGACTACTTAGTGAGCACGTCCCCTTTTTGCCTCGCTAGTGGCGGACAGCTAAAATTGGCCATGCCGAAATGTACTGGTAGGGCTATGCCACACCGTTGTGTCTCCTTAAATTTCTCTTGCATTTTATACATGTGGAGTCGAGCTGGACGTGTGAAGATTTGTCTGCATCTCGATTACTCATCTATATCACGTGAATATATCACTTCCTCTCCTGACTTCATCACCGAGAGTCCTCTACGTTAGTCCAAACTCAGTTTTAAGTATTCTTTAGTTTGTTCTCTTCATTAATTCAACCAGAATCATGGCTTCAATACGAGCTAAACGACCTAATCTGAGGTCTAAAGATAAAGAGGATGATCAGTTAGGTTCTAGCGTAAAGTGAGTTGAATATTCAAGCACAATCTCTTATGAATGACTGGGCAACCAGATCAAAAGTTTTGAATGGTACTTTGACCGACTTCGTTTGCCTCATCTGTGTTGTGGTCATTTCTGACGTCTGTAACCAGTAACCAAAAACCAAGTCCCCCATCAAACAATGATGCGTCACCGTCCTCAGCGACATCTCCACCACCACCACTACAATTTATCACTCTCACAGAACGTCCAGCATCGCAGAAGAATGACTATTCTTATACCGTTCGTTCTCACGCTATGCAAGCATTTTTGCATGAGAAAAAGAACGCCAAGGGCGACAAGGCCAAGCAAAACCTGGGAGTAGCAAAGGAGCACGATCAAACACCAAAACAGCTTTCGGGCAAATTCAAATTAGCTTCTTGGTCACGGAAACCGCGTAGCAAGAAAGCCAAGACGCAAGCAACAAGAGAGGATACAGCCGAGCCCGTTCTAGTGAAAGAGGAGAATATACAAAATGAGGTAAGCAAGCGCTCCTGAACACTTCTACGAAAGAATTCAGTCGCATGAGCTCACGCCCCTCACAGGCTCAACCCTCAAATCCCATTCAAACCTACGGCAACGCACTCCCAATTTCGCTGTCCAATACACGAACACGGGAGCTGCTCTACTATTGTACCACCCCTCTCTCAATTCACCCTTTACATCTAACATCTCGTACGGACAATACAGCATTCATATCCAACGCGTTCGCTATCAACTATGACAATGCGTGGAAACCATTCAGTATCACTAATGCCGCTTTACTCCACGCGACGCTGTGCCTCGTTGCTCAGCATGAGGACTTGCAGAGGGGAACAGACGAATCGTCCGTGAATCTGTTTCATAAGGGCGAGGCGATGAGGTTGATGAATCGAAGGTTGCTGGAGAAGTGGCATTCTCTTACCGATGCTGATATCACTGCCGTTGCGATTTTTGTCATTTTGGAAGTGCGTTCGCTTTCTTTCTGCCCTGGCATTTGGAGTTGAAGGTGCTGACACCAACTTAGAGCATAAATGGGACTTTCGAAGCAGCAAACGCCCATCGAGTCGGACTACTAAAGATGGTAAGACTCCGAGGCGGCATCTGTTCTTTCGAGACAAACAATGTCGTCTTGCGGGTTCTAGCTTGGTAACTTAATCTGATTCCCGCCTTGTACTCAAACCACGACTAACGACGATACTCAGGTCCGACATCGTGTTCTCTACACGCTTCGGCTTCCCCACGAAATTTTCGACCCTCTCTGAAGGCATCTCTTCCTTTCCCCAAGTTTTATTTCCACCCGGCGAACCCTACACAACCATCTTCCAAGACCCAAGCATAAGCACAATCTCAATCCTTCAAAGACTCCGCTACATGTCGTCCACAATCGACTTCCCAAAACTCTCCCTCGAAAACAAGAAACGCATAGTCGACGCACTCTACGACACCGAATACACCATCCTGACCTCACCCCACATCTCGCAGTTCCAATCTCCAGAAACCTTTCAGCCAGACCAAGATTCTGACTTCCCGCCCCCAATGGAGATCGAGACACAAAACCAATCATCGCATCAATTGCTCACAGCGGCATTCCATATCGCTTCGCTCTTATATCTTCATCTCATGATAAGGGAACTTCCAAATCCGGCATTGCTTCATAGACGATTACTCGCTCACCTTATTACCCTTGTCAATAGCATCTCGATTGAACTTTCCCTCTCGTCTTTATCCCCTCCGATTCCACTCGACAACCTCGATCCAGCTCTCCATCCACAGCTAAACTCAGAAACCCCACAATTCAGCCAAGAGGAACTCGATATCCTGTTATGGGTCGTGTTTGTTGGTGTAGCGGCGAGTAGTGATAAAGATAGTAGAATCACATTCGTGATGGCGATGCGTGGCGCTGAACCTGATGTGTTGTGGAGTGAGATGGAGGACGTTGGCGTTAGGTTGAGGGGAGTGGCTTGGAGGGGAAGTAGGTGCGAGCATGTGTTGGAAGGGTTATGGAGTGAGATGAAAGGTGGGGAGAGTTGGTACTAGAGGGGGTTCTGATTTTGATTTGTGGCTTTGGCGTTGGTGCATCTCGGCGGGCGATAGTGTTGATGTTCTAGTGCATATTGGGTACCGGCTGGAGCATTATTGCATTACAAGAAAGTGCATGCTGTAGACTCTGGAAGCTATGAAATATTGGGATTGTTCAGCCCGGTCTCTTGGATTCTCGAGTGCCGTAAAAAACCACGAATGATCATTGTTAGCGAGTTCGCTTGGCAAGAAAAGGGGTAGCAATGGACGTTCTCCTTGACGGTTGATGTTTCCACACTTCATATTTTCTAGGCTCATCCAATGAACCAAATCGGCATGTTGAATGGCATCAATATATCCAATGTGAAATCAAATCAATACACAGAAGAAAGTCTGTGCAATATCCTAGTTTAGAAATATCAAGCCTGCCGCTGTAGTCATGGTCAATGCTATTATCTATCATGTCTCTCATTCAACTTTTGCACTCTGCACATGAATGTTCCATATATACAATCTATACCCAATGCGTCTAAACCTTTAAGTCACCTCAAAACGCAACACTAAACTCCATCTATGCTTCCCTTACAACCCCAAGTCGCATCTCTCTTTACCCTCTCACTCCATCCTCACGACCAATTTCCTTCCCATCATATCCCCCCTCCTCAATCTTTCTAACCCCCCAACCACACTTTCCAACCCAGCCTCTAATACCTCTATCCCGGGCACCACCACCCTCTTCTCCTGCACCAACCTATTCAACTCCAGCGCATACCTCCTACTCTCCTCCCCCAACACAAACCTTTTCATCTCCACCGTCTTCACCTCCACATTCCCCGGCACCTCCGCTTTAAGACTAATCATCGCCAATGGAGCAAACAAACACTTTTTCCCCTTATCCTTCGAAAAGGCTTTGAGGCAGTAATTCGCCGTGTGGGGGCCTACGAGGTCGATTGCGCGGGTGATGTTGTCCCCTGCTATGGCTCGGACTTCGGAGACGATTTCGTTCTCGGTTTTCCCGTCGCGGGTGATGACTGTAGCGCCTAGGTTCGAGGCTAAGGAACGCGTTTTGGAAGAGGTGATGGCAAGGACGTGAAGGTTGCAGTGGTGGGCGATTTGGATTGCAAATTGGCCGGTGACTGTTGAGCCGCCCCAGATCAAGAGGTATTCTTTCTCCGTTGTGGGGGTGGAAGTGGGTTGAGGAGGAGGAGGGGTCATGGGAACTTGGAGCCAGCGCCAGAGAGTCATTGCTGCTGTTAGGGCTGCGACACCAAGACAGGCGGCTGACTCAAAGGAGAGGTTTGGGGGGAGGGGGAGGACGGTGTGTGAGGGAACTGTGACGAATTGTTGGAAGCAGCCTGCGCGGCAGTCACGGTAGTATGTGCCTACACAATAATACTGTTAGCATCATATCTCTCCAATCCTCCGAAATAAAGTAGGTGGGAAATGAGGAAAATAAGCATACTGGTCCAAACCCGATCCCCAATTTTCAACCCCTCCACCTCATCTCCAACAACCTCCACAACACCAGCCATCTCCCGTCCAGTAATCCACGGAAACTCTGGCAAACAAAAATTAAAATCCACACTCTTATAATCAATAGGATTTAGTCCCGTCGCCAAATTCCTAATCACAACTTCCTTGCCATGTGCCAACTCTGGGAACTCGTTTTCAACCAGCGCATAGGTGCCTTTTGATGACACAACCAAAGCACGATTTATCCTCTCTTCTACTCTCCGGCGGGAATATTTTTGGGAAGAGCGCTTTTCATCTTTCGAGACTCCGGCTTCGGACTCGAACGAGTCGTCGGAATTAGCAGAGAGTTGCACATCTTTGCCTTCAATCTCGTACCGGACGGGGATTACGGGAGTGATATCCCCATCGCCACCTCCCTTCTGATTCGAACCGCAAAGAAGACATCCCAAAAGTCTCGAAATAGCCATCTTTTCCTCTATATGGCAAGGGAAACAAATAAGAAGGAAAAACAATTGGTCGTTATATCAGGCCATCGACTTAGCTTGGGACATGTATAAATACAGCTTGAATACACACAAAGCAGGTGTAAAGAATTAAAATAAATGACGGCTCATGCGAAGAAATCTTAGCTACAGACCCAAGCATCGGAGGTATCTACCCAGCTACCGTACCCAGATCCCATCTCCGATACAAAGCATTGGCCTCTCGACACACGAGATAGGCATTCCGACCGCTGTCGGAAATGGAAGACGATGTCGCGATTAAGGCATGGGAACGGTGGGAGGCGCTCCCGCGGCGAGAACCACGGGAAGAACTGGTCGATGCTGGGCTGGGCTGACAAGGGATGAGATGCGGACCTGACTTCAGATTTTGTGGTTGATGGATCGGCTGGGGACCTTGGTATTGGGAGGAAGTTGGCCCGCGATAGGGCAAGTATCTCCTTATCGAGTCGGAGTCCGAAGCGATGGGAGAAGAGTGGGAGGAGGCGAGTTACGTTATCAGCTTCTCACTGCGAAACTTCACTTTTATGAGAGCTTCTGATAGGTTAGACTGCACTTGCAGACGGATATACTTCACTGTAGTGGCTAATAGTCAAGAGGAAAATATTACAAGAACAGACGACGAAACTCCACGCGCATTAATTATCTTTGTTGATGGTCCGAAACTCCGTCCCAAGCTAGCTAGTCATACCCAATGCAAATCTTCTGACGAACCGAAACTGAATCCTACATGTATCGCTCCGTTGCTAAACAAAGGAATTCGAGATGAGAAGCGTACGTAATTTGATACGATTTGATTTGATGCTCGCTGTGTTTGCTTCAAGAACAAAGGAAACTCGTCTCGTCTCGTCCAACTCCCTGCGTATATAGTCTACCGTCATCATCATCAAGAACTCAAAGTCTCAGCTCTCTCAATATTTGGTCCGCCATGTTCTTATACTGCCAAGTACCGCCAGCTAGTCTCTTAAATTGGATGCCATGAAGGGAAAGAAGAGGAACTTTCACAATGAAGATCTCAAACTCGAGAATCATGCTTCCTCCAAGGTCGCTTTGCACATGTGTGCTTGTTTCACCCACAGCTCGTGCAGAAGAACCACGATGGTTGACTCCAACACTCTCATCCGATGCATCCGAGTTTGTATAGCTGGTATCTCCTCTTGCCCGCGCGGGAGTCCTTGGGGTATGTGGTGATCTTTCAGCTTCTCGGAAATCTTCCCGGTCTCTATCCGCACTGTTACCACTCATGAAACCTCCAAAGCTGATCCGTCGGCGATGACCAGGTGTATGATTACCATGGCTGCTAGGAGGAAGGTCAACAACCTTCTTCAGATCAATCGAAGGTGTATGTCGGCAGCTAAAGCCACCTTTGACTTCCGTGTACTCGACGCCTAATTGTTTGAGTACCCTCATTATGTCATTCCGGATCACATAAACAGGCTTGGTGGAAGTTGTCGAAACGCTGAAGAGGCCTTTGAGAAAGACAGGCTTAGCAATATCGGCATTGTCAACTCTATCGGTCGACAATCCACTAGCGTCTCCCAGCTCTCCGTCAGTCTCCTCTGGAACATTGGCTTCTCGTGCCTCCTCTCTTCTCGCACGACGTGCTTGAATGCTTTCTCTCCGAGCATGGCCAAGTGATTTCGCTCTCATTGTAGCCGATCTTGGATTGAGGTGGGTCTTCTGTTGCTCACCCGCCTTCTCACCATCACGAGACGACTTTTCATTCACAGTGGAGTGATCTGAGCCACTAGTAGGTGGTGGTTCCTTGTAGGTGACACGAGGAGGAAGAGCCTCTGAAGCACCTCGACGATTCTCCTTTCTTCGAAATTCTGCAGAATTGACACTCGTCGAACGTCCCAACCCCTTGCTGTTACGTGCATTGTTGTCGGCGGATCTCGGCGGGGCCAGAAGATCGCTATGTTGAGGCTGACTGCTTCCTGAACGCAACAATGATGAAGGAGGACCATCAGTGTCACGCTCACGTGTTCGTCGAACACTGAAGCTCTTCCTGAGTGTATTGGGTTCATGAGGCGATTGTACCGAAACGAGAGGAGGATGAGATTTCTCTACGGAAGGCTCTTTGCGTCTTCTGGTGCTGAATCTTCTTAGTATACCAGCAGCGGTGCTTTCTTTGCGGATATGTTGTTCAGGAGGTGGTTCTATAATGGCTGGTGAAGGAGGACCGCCTGATCCAACCTTGACGTTCTTCATCGCTTCAGTAACTTCATCCTCGCCATGCGTACGAGCTCGTGGCCGTGATCTCCCACCAGTTGCCTTCTCACCTGGCATCTCATAAGCTGCAGAGTTTGTATGCGCGGCCTTGGGCGGTGGTAACTCAGGTAATTGCAGAGGTGCTTCTCCTGGTGACCGAGGCATGCTCGTGGCACCTGGATTCGCAGCAAGGCGATCACGATCCTGCTTCTCCCTGACGAGGTAGTAGACCGAGATCAATGGATGAAAGGCATTGGTTGGATCACTCCCAAGGGCCAGGCCCTCAGCACTAGGAGCCGTGAGTGTGTCGCGGCTATTAGATGAATTCCTTCTCTTGTAGAAATCGAAGCCAAATCCTCTCTTCTTCTCGGAATCTCTAGGTGGTCCCTGAATCTCGCGCTCATGCACTGCTAATCGTACAGCCCTCTGGTATTCATGCGACTCTAGGACTTCCGTCAGTTGAGCTTGTATTGTTTCGGGAGGACCAAAATCGAAGCCTGTCATCGCTTGAATAATGTTTGGGTCAAGAGGAAGCTGGAGTGGTTCGCGGGCAGGTAAGTAATTCTCTGGAGGCGAGCCAAACCCCTTGGTCATCCACGGGTGGTTCATGATCTCCTGTAGACTCGCACGTTGTTTGGGGTCTGTTACAAGCATGCGAGAGATAAGACCCTTGCATTCTAAGAACTGTCAGCTGAAGCTTAAACTTCTTTCAAGAATCACTCACCAGGCGAAAGCCAGTTTGGATAATCAACAACTCCTTTCTTGATCTTTGCATGTAGTGCAGGCATGCTCTGGTCATCGAAAGGCACCTTCCCGCAGACTAAGACGTAAAGCACAATCCCAAAACTCCAAACATCGACCTCTGGTCCGGTGTATGCTTTGGCTTGCAATAGTTCAGGAGCCGCAAAGTATAAGCTGCCACAGAATGTCTTGAGGTGACTCCTGGGCGCAAACAGGTTGCTCAAGCCGAAATCAATGATCTTGATATCGCCTGTCTTGCTGATCAGGATGTTCTCGATCTTGAGGTCTCGGTGGACTATGCTGTTTCGATGGCAGTAATCCAAAGCACTGGCAACCTGCCTACTGAATTTCCTAGCCTGTTTCTCTTTCAACCGTCCATGAGAGATTATATAGTCAAGCATCTGACCTCCGTTCACATATTCAAAGAGCATATACCAATGGTAGGTCGTGCGCACCACGTCTCGCATCCCACAGATGTATGGGTGGTCCAAGAGAGTAACAATTGCGGCCTCTCTTGCCGTTCGCACTTCTTTCGAATGGTCGGCACGTTCACGATCCGCGCGGCTCTGGTTATGTCCGTCGTCTGTAGACCCTCGTGGGACAATCTTGACTGCAACCTGATAATACTCGTTACTCCTGATCGCTGCATCCCGTCGGATGAGCAAATTTACCTGTTCTCCGCCCTCAACTCTTCTGGCCAATTTCACCTTGCCCATGCTTCCCTGGCCAATTGTCTTTCCAAGCACCCAATTGCCCGTCGGGGCAGGTATAGTCGTCCTCGACTTGCCTGACTTCCCCGAGTGTCTCGACTCCTGGGGAGTGATCACGGGGGCTGGCCCTCCCCCATTTGCTACTGCGGTCGTCATATCCGTGGAATGGCGACTGCGACGATGATGAGTAGTTGTCGCGCTCCTTGTTGATTCGGAGCGGGATGGTGGCGGGTGGTCTCTACTTGAACTTCTTCTTCTCGTTGTTTGCGCGTTGTCATGGTTTGTCTGCCGCAACACTTCTTCGACAGCCCCGTCAGGAGTGTAGCGTGAGGCTGTTCGGTGATGACTATGGTGCGAAGCGTGTCGTTGGGGAGATGAAGAAACGGTCTCCTTCGCTCTCACAGATTGCGATCTCGATGGGTTGGAGGATGATTGATGGCGTCGAGGTGGTCCGCTCCGTTCAACTGTGGTTGCCATGCTCGTGTCGGGGGCAAGGAAATCAGGCTAACCGGATTTCGCCCCTGGATAAGGTACTCTAGGAGAGGGTCCCTCGCTGTGGCGACGTCACGCTTCAAGGGATCGAACAGCGAGGATGGCAGGTGCTGTGCGATAATAACAGTTGTCCCAGAGGTCGGTGTGTGAGACAAGATTATGAGGGGTGAGATTGGCAAGAAGTCCTGTGGCTGGGCTGGTACTGGTGTTGGTGTTGTCAGGCTCTAGCTCTCACTCAGTCAGGCTCCAGTTCGCGGGGAAAACAGGCGCCGGAATCGAGGGAGATGATGACAAAAGAGGAACACACGGTGATGATAGTGGTAGGAGAGCAGGACGTCAGCAAGGGCACAATCGGCTGGGCTCATATGGTACGGGTGAGACACAGAAGCAACGGGCGGAGGACGAGGCTGATAACTATGTGCGCGCCTCCTAAATTCTGGTTCCAGATGGGATGCGCTGCTCACAGTCCGCCAGTCACACCCGAAGCAGCCACGACCAGAAGGAAACTAAAGCATTAGGTTTGCTGCTCAGTTAGGGCGACAACCTGATCCGCACCAAAGCTGAAGGAGAGTGATCAATTATTGCCAACAAGCTCTACGAGAATTCAAGTACATGAGCATTCAGGGATGTGCTGTCCTGTGATGCCACGAAGATGCAGGATTGGCTTGAGAGCTGCAGCTTGAGAGCCAGAGTCTGTGGGTCCTTGGCTTAAATTTGTGCGGCGCTCCCTCCAGTCAAAGCAAACAAGCAACTAATCATCACTACCAGTCCCGTGCGATTCACAATCAGCTGCAACGCTCCTCGAGATTGAGCTATCGATGCGCGTTTCGAGTTTACAGAAGGCTTTCCCATCCTCGAAGCGGTGCGGATTCAGATCCTTCACTCCTTCACTCCTGCAATATTCCGCATCCGGACAGCTGTTAACACTGCAACCAACGAGCGAGCCTTAATAATCGCGCAAAGATATGGATAATCCTGCTTCCAGCAAATATGCCTCAATCGTTAAAGTATTCATATGCTTGCGAAATGAATTTGCGGTCTACTTGAAAGGACCTCGAACTCGTCGCATTGACTTTGCTATGAGATAACCCCTGAAATCTAAGGGTTCGTACCAGATTTTAAACGTTGCACTATATTTATACTAGCATAAAAACGTCACAATGCACCAGCGCGGCTATTCTCAAAGTAACTATCGCGCTTTATCGCGCTTGTAAACCAATAGATGCAGGGCATTCACCAGGGCATTTCAGTCTCCTTTCACAGCACAAGGCTGAGCCCACACCGGAGCCTTCCGCCTTGTGAATTTACGTTTAGAGACTCCTCCAAGCATTTCTCTCTATCATAGCACCTATGTCTTACAATGTCCGGCAAACGCTCTCGTGCGACATACGAAGCCGACCTACAGGCTCAGCAATCTCCATTCGTTGCTTTTGGAACTCCTCTCCCTCCTCTAGACCCAGATGTGCGAGATGATGGCTCATACGTGCCAGTATGGAAGCAAGAAGTTAGAGATGAGCGAGGACTGAAGCGCCTTCATGGCGCATTTACGGGAGGTTTCAGTGCAGGGTACGTAATCAAACGTTTACCTTGCATTCGATATACGACCTAATGATCACTATACAGGTACTTCAACACCGTTGGCTCGAAAGAAGGATGGACGCCATCTACCTTCGTCTCTTCCCGTTCAAATCGAAAAAAGGATGGTCCAAAGACGGCTCAGCAGCGGCCGGAAGATTTTATGGATGAGGAGGATATTGCAGACGCGGAAGAAGGACGAAGAGTCGAGACTGCACAAGGATTCGCGGGAATCGGGTCTACTCAAGATGATGCAGTCCGACGTGGGCAATTCATTGGCCTATTTCGTGTCGAAGGTGAGACGATAGGAGTCAAGCTTCTAAAGAAGATGGGCTGGAAAGAGGGACAAGGTGTTGGACCCAAAGTACGAAGAAAAGCACGCCTGGATGGAGTCGGGGAGGATGGTGCTGAGACACACCTCTTCGCACCAGAAAACACCCATATGATTGCCTTCGTAAGGAAGAACGATCATAAAGGCATAGGATTTGATGGAGAGACAAAACTATCCTCTCTTCAGGGAACAGGCTCAGATGATGTTAAGTCAGAGGACGAGGAAGATGATGGCAGACTATCTTTGGCACCAAAAGCCACAAAAAAGAAGAAGCCCAAACTGGGTGGGATAGGAATTGGCATTTTGAACGACACTGGCTCGGACGATGAGGATCCTTATGAGATTGGACCTCGAACATCCTACAACCGAGTTATAGGAGGAGACAAGAAAAAGAAGAAGCCAGTTAGTGGGGCTGTGAACCCTCTGCTGAAGTCAAAGCCTGTCTTCATTTCGAAAAAGACGGCAATGGCAAAGGCATCCGCAGGATTACGGAAATGTCATGATGGCCGTTTACCGCTGGACGGATTCGTCTTAAGCAGCAATAACGAATTCTCTTCTGTGCTTCAAGCTGCTGGAAACTATGCGCCTCCTAATATACCAGAAGGATGGAAGTCTTCAAAACAACCGAGACCAGGCACTCAACACGCAGCGTTTCTTTCGACAGCAGAAGCAGCTAAAGCATCAAAACTTGATCCGAAATCTCGAGCCTCTATCCTCGGCGAAGCAGCGCTGCCAGGGAAATCAGTCTTCGACTTCCTTTCACCTGCTGCTCGAGACAGACTCGCGGCAGCTTCTGGGAAGGACAATCTTCCCGCAGCACTGGGAGAGGTGCCTAAAGGCTATAGCATGACCGAGGAAGAGCGCCAGAAAGAGCTTCTAGCTCAAGTCCCGAAATTGGACAAATATACCGCCGATGCAGCTCTGAGTCGCGGAGCAAGTGGCTTCATGCCATACGGCGAGGACGAAGCGAAACGGAATCGGTACCGTGCATACCTCGAGAACCAAGCAGGCATCAGTCCTACTTTACCGGAAAGGATGATAGGGGTTTCTAGGGAAGATTGGTTGAAAGAGCTGAAAGAGTTTGCAAATTGCGCGCAAATCTTCAAGCCCATGTCTGGCATGATGGCTACACGTTTTACTTCGTCTTCGACAGCACCGAACCTTGCGTCCGATGCACCGGCCTCGTCTTTACTCAGTAAACTAACTCCCAAGCCAGAGGATCCTGCTGAACAAGCTGCGAAATTAGGGATGTTTGGTCCTATGACGAGAAGCACCAAGGATTGGTATCCTACAAGATTATTGTGCAAGAGGTTTAATGTCAAACCCCCAGCACATGTCCAACCAGGAGCTACTGAGCACGACGATGAAACGATCGGCCAAAAGAACACAGCGCCAGATCTCGTGTCCAAGAGTGTCCTGGATGATATGATGAAGGAATCTTATGACAAACGAAGAAACACTAGACCAGCGCAAGCAACAGAGTCGACGCCTCTTCCAGTCGAAAAGCCGAAGGATATTTTGGTTGATGCTGAGAGAAATGACGCATTAGAGGGCCAAAGAGCTGGTGAAGCTGTATTCAAAGCTATATTCGGGGATGACACTGACGACGACTAAGATGAATCACGATTGGAGATCTCGCATCTGATTGGGCTTAAAGGACATGAAGTATGCATCGAGCGATGCTTAAGATATCAAATTTACCCAACTACGTCCTCAACCATTATTTGCTCTAGACATACCAACAATGCAGGTGGATATAGCCGTGTATTTCCTACGGTCACGAAGAGGAATTTTGCTCCGTGACTAATAGCAGGGCATACGTCTTTCATCTGTTCAAACAAATCACGTCTCCCAACGTTCTCGTTGCCTGTACCCCAGAGTTCGTTTTCCAAATCCAGCATAAATATTCTTCACACATCAATTTTATACGTTCAAGCTTCTCTCACTCAATCCTTCCTCGCACCTATTCATCTCGAAACTTCGTTATCACAAGTGCATCGATTCGTTTACAAGAACATCCTCTTGTTAGGAACTCCCAAATCATTTATTCTCCTCTGAGTTCATACCACCTAGCAAATCCCTCAAACCTTTTCGTCTATCATGGCCGCCAAGTTGGTCCCAAGACCCACAATCCGCCATGGGAGACAGCGTATCCCAAACAGGCATTACGGCTAACATCCCACCCCAGATCCCATCAACATCTCAGACACGATCATTGCGGAATATCCTTACACGCTTCTCGCCAACCTTCCTCTTTCCTCTTCTCCTACCCCATGGCATAGGGACGAGAGTAGAAAGTTACATACATTCCCAACAACCATCTTACACAAGTGGTATCTATTTATACAAGTATACCTCTAGTCTCAATCATTTCTCACTCGCCCTAAATGCTAGAATCCTTTAGATCAACTCCAAAATGCTTCCATGCGTGCGCAATATCCAAATCCTCACTCTTACTCTTTGCAGGTACTAGCAGATCTTTCTCGTGGCTCTCTTGCACATACAACACACTATCCGCCTTTCCCAAACTCAATTTTAGAGCACCTTCAACGAAGTGCGGCTTGTACTGCTTCGACGCTTCTCGCCCCTTGATCAAGGAAAGAATGTTTGACACAACAATCTCGGCCTGGAACATACCAGCCCTAGCCATCTTCGGACCAGATGTCTCTGCGACATCGCCTAATGCGAAAATTTGAGAGTGTGCTGGATTCTCAAGTTGAAGTGTCGGTTTAACATTTATCCTTCCAGACTTCGCTAGAACATTAGGTTCCAGCTTGCTGATGATGCTAGAATTTGGCGTTTGTCCAGTGCAAGGTATCTGTCGTCCTCGTGAGCTTCATCTTCTTGATCTTCTCAAACACATACGTACCACGAGATCGAAGTCCTCGTCACCTCCATCCTTGAAAGTCAATGTCGTGGCCTTCTCTGCTCCCCCAGCAGGCGGCAAAACTGGTCTCTCTCCAAGTCGCAACCTAACTCCCATTTCACCAAGCTTCGCAGAGACATGCTCATGCAACCGGCTCCCAAAGCTGGGCAACAACTGCTCTCTCGAATGAATCAATGTAACTTCTTTCTCAGGATAATAGCTCTTGATATCAGAACACAACTGCACACCCACTGCTCCACCACCAACCAATGCAATCCTCTGGCTAGCCTTCACTGCTTCTTGCATGCTCCTCAATTCCGCAGCTCCTTTTTCTTTTTCCGTGCTTGCTACTTTCGCCGGAAATGGTTGCTTCGACCCAGTTGCAATTGCGAGGTACTCGAACTTCACCCTCTCCCCAGACGCCAGTTCGACTT
This sequence comes from Phialocephala sp. D728, assembly GCA_003988865.1. Classification (NCBI taxonomy): domain Eukaryota; kingdom Fungi; phylum Ascomycota; class Leotiomycetes; order Helotiales; family Mollisiaceae; genus Phialocephala; species Phialocephala sp. D728. The sequence goes on from QYAJ01000006.1 coordinate 114,476, forward strand.
CATTCCCGCTCACGCCGACCGCCAAATCTTGCACCTGCTCAAAGATTCCCTTCGGCGCATTTTTCGCAATCCCAGAATATGGAATGAAAGCACTCTTCTCATGTCCTGGCAGAACAGAGTATCGCGGGAAGTTGAACGAGTAATTGAAATGCGAATTCTTCTCCACGAGCACGATGCGATATCCGGTGGGCAGTGATTCCATCAATCGACGAGCAAGTTGCATGCCAGTGAATGAACCACCGACAATGACAACATTGAGTGGTGAAGAGACGGCACGGTAGTTATATTTATGTGCGATGGACTGGATTTTCTGCACTAGTTTCGTGATGCTGAATGAGAAGAGTAGACGAGAGTAGAGAAGGACGAGTTTGAGCTTGTCGGACGCCATGGTCGAGAGTGATTAACAACCAAACACACAAGGCAGAAAACTCAAGAACAGAGTAAGAAAGGAAAGAAAATAGAAAAGCTCAGCGAAAGGCGGCTGAGCTCAGGAATATATTCATCCCGATTCCCATCCCATCCCAGGCTCCATCGAAACGATTCGTACTCACTGACTCGGACATTATCATCTCCCGACATCGGTCAAGTCTCCTTTTCCATTCATTTAAGACCCTCTCGCGCGAGAGCGAGCAGTTCTTCTATTTTCTCTCTCCCGGCGATCTATTTTCCCCTGTTCCATGGCTTCGCCCCACTCGGTGAATTCTTTGATTGACGGCCCTAACGACGGCCAAGACAGGAATAAAGTTATCAGATCAATCAGATAAGGACTTCCCGCCCTCGATCCGTGCTCCAAGGCATGTTTCATGCAGGTGGATTGATTATTTCCGGTCGGTGATTCGGGGTCGGGGTTTTCATGTCCGAGATGATAATCGGAAAGGAGCATGGTTCCCTTCTTAAAGGCAGGAAAGTTTGAGGGCGGGAAATGCATAAGTTGCATAAGTTGTGCACATGTTGTGGTGTGAGGTTGCGTCGCACTTAGTTACCTATTTCGTGCAAGAGGTAGCTTGATTTCATCTGATGCGGTGAACAGGGTACAGTTTCCGTTGCCTAAGATTTCTTGTTGCGGTGCGGTTTTGAGGTCTAAGTGGTACCTTTTAAAATATATCTCTGTATCTCGTTGTGTCTCTATCCATGGATTCTTCTCTTCTACTTCTTATAATTCTGACGTGCGTTGTTATCAATTGATCCTCTCCTCGTCTTGTACCTCTCAATGGGTCCAAGCACCAGCGCCACAATTCTCGACCCCTCACACATCGAGACTCTCGTTGACAATGGCAACGCCATCGTCATCTACAATAAAATAGTGTTTAAGCTCGATTCATGGCTCAAACATCACCCAGGAGGTGATAAATCAATCCTGCATTTTGTTGGCAGAGATGCCACTGACCAAATCAATGCGTACCGATTCCTTTCACTCCGTTCCTTCCTCGCCAATTCTGACCACTATTCGCAGCTTCCACTCAGAAGAAACAAAAAAGTCAATGCTGAGATATCAAATCGGCATCATTGACACGAAATGGGATAATCTCATTCCTCCAATCCAGCGTGCTTCAGATGGAAAGAACGTCCTCCAAATCGGCCATGATCGCGAGGAACATGACTCGGAGAGCAAGGCTAGCTCACGGGATTCAAGTGTCTTCGAGACTTCTGGTCTGAGAAGCCGAAATTCCGGAACTGAGTCGCCCATATCGTCGATTTCCTCTTTCTCCGAGGACAGTCCAAGGCTCGCATCCAATACAAAAGAAGCCCAAGCAGATGTATCAGATGAGACGAAACCGAGCACTGAGATGGATGACGATGCAATCATATCCTCCTTCCGCGAGCTCATTGCTAAACTCGAAGCCCAAGGACTATACGACTGCAACTACTGGGCATACTTGACAGAAGTCATCAGGATCTCATCGATCGGTGCTGTCATGCTATTCCTTCTGCATTTCAAGCAATACACCCTCTCCGCTATTGCTTTAGGAACATTCTGGCATCGTAAGTCTCTATCACCAGCCCCTGTATCACTTACTCTCTTGACACGCAAAAGAACTAGTATTTATAGCCCACGATGCCGGACACTTAGGAATAACTCACTCTTACACCATCGATACATTCATCGGGCTCCTGATCTCCTCTACCCTAGGCGGCCTCTCTCTCTCTTGGTGGAAAAAATCCCACAACATCCACCACTTGGCCACCAACTCTCCCTCCCATGACCCCGATATCCAACACCTCCCCTTCCTCGCCATCTCTCCCTCCTTCTTCTCGTCTCTCTACTCCACCTACTACTCCCGCCTCATGCCCTACACCCCCTTCGCCGAGGCTATGATGAAGAGACAACAATGGCTCTATTACCCTCTCCTCTGTTTCGGCCGCTTCAACCTCTACGCCTTATCTTGGGAACACCTGCTGCTGGACCAAGGACCCAAGAACAAAGATATGCGGTGGCATCGACCCTTCGAGATCCTCGGACAAGGTGTGTTCTGGTACTGGTTTGGGTACCTGCTCCTCACACGCTCTCTTCCTTCGTTGGGAACCCGCTTCTGGTATGTGGTGATCAGTCACGCCGTCACGATGCCGCTCCACGTGCAGTTCTCCCTCTCTCATTTTGCCATGTCGACTTCTCCCTCCCCTCTCTCCTCATCCACCTCTTCTTCTTCTTCTTCTTCTTCTTCTTCTTCTTCTTCTTCCCAAAAAGACAAAGAAGAAGAACAAGCCCAAACTCAATCCGCCAGAAACGAAACCTGGCCCCGCCTCCAACTCCGCACCACAATGGACGTCGCGTGTCCACCCTGGCTGGATTGGTTCCACGGCGGGCTGCAGTTCCAAGCCATCCACCACCTGTTCCCACGGCTCCCGCGACACAATCTCCGGGCGGCGTCCGAGGTAGTAAGGGTTTGGGCTAAGGAGGTCGGGTTGAGGTATGAGGTGTATGGATGGGTGGAGTGTAATGAAAGGGTGTTGGGACGGTTGGAAGAGGTGGGGAGACAGGCGGGGATGCTGAGGGAGGCGCAGAGGAGGGTGGTGGAGGGGGAGGAGTGGAGAAGGGGCGTGTGGGAATAGGGGAGGGGAAGAAGAGTGTTTAGTCACGTGATTGACCGATAATGATAAACATTTTCATACTGTGATCGGATCCTAGATACTCTTTTGCTGCAAGACAGAGTTGGTTACCACTAACTGGTGGGAGTGACGGTGGAAATAATAAGATGTAATTATATCTACCACGTGAAAGTCATCTGCCGCCTCTCGCTCCTCTTGAGGTAGCGAACGAGGCTTACGAAGCAGACGTGCATATCGAACTTCAAAATTTCGAAGGCTAGATGCAGGACTCTCGGGACTGTTAAACTCGGCCGAATGCTGTTGCCGTCCTTCCTCGCTCTTCACGTAAGCAGTTTCCCAGTTTATGCAGCCTCATGCAGGCAGCAGGCCGCAGCAACCAGAAAAGTGTCAAGCCTCACGAGGAAAAACAGCCAATGAAACGCCGGCGACCGGAAAGTGAACCCTCTGCTGAGTAGTGCCGTTTCTGGCTCGGGTTCGGGGTTCGACATAGCAGAAACGAAAAGATGAGTCACAGAGAGACTCTGGAACGAGATGGGAGATTGTGGGGTATTGGACGAAATTGGGGGAGCATATCTCCATATGCAACATTCGCGCATCGTGCAGACGCCCTCGAGGTTCGAGAAAAGGGCAGACGGGCCGTTGACGTTTCTTTGTGAGGAAGGGCGCGGGCGCATGTCAAGATCGATCCCGGTATCAGGTGGATGGCGATGGCTGCCTGGGTCAGGCGCGGTGCCTTCGGCGAGAGCATGTGGATTGCCGGAAAGAACGGTCTCCTCCATCGAGGTTCGGTGTCGACACCCAAAGCCCGCGGTTCTTTCGCGCGTCTCATCCTGGCCCGTATTATTTCGGATGAAGATGGTGCTGGTGGAAGAGAATCCTCTGGCAGATTTCTCGCTGATGCAGTTCCAAGGAGCTGGTGGGAGCCTGATGGAGGACAGTAGGCTCGTATGCACCAATCAGCGATCCTTCAGGTCTCGCACATCCACCAATATCAGAGCCACAAGGACGGGGGACGGGAGCGGGCTCAGCATTTTGTACTGCCTGTAGGGGGGCTTGAGGCCGAGTAGCGGAGATGCTGGCTCGTAAAGTCGTGGATTCCGGTGCAAAGTGACTTTCCTTGCGTGTGCGACTTCCATTTGCTTATCTCCATCTCATCTCAACCAGCGTCGCGCGGCACAGGCTAAACCGAATGTGGCGCGGGCTGTTCGCAGGGCGGAATAGGAATAGATTGAAGTCCGCCATGTTGCCGTCCAAAGTCCAAACTCCGGCGTGGTCGCGAAGGCCAACAAGGAGGGGACGGGCGGGAATGGGATGGGAGGGAGAGGATGGCATATTCAAACAAAACGACGATTGCGATGCGGCCGGACAGCGTGCGATCGGAATCTGCGCTGTGTGTTGTGCATCGTGCGTTGTGTTCGTCGTCGTGGAGAGGGAGGCTGTGAGGATTTCTTGTACTGCCTCAAACATGCACGCCAACCTCCAGCACACGAGGGCGGCCTCTCCTGGCAAAATGGACGCCCGCAAATCACAGCGCCCCGTCCGCAGGCCCCCCCAGGCCTGCCAGGCCCACCAGGCCCCCAGAGACGCTAGAGTGTGAGTCACAACGAGGTCGCACCAGCAGCCAGCACCCAGCACCCAGCACACCCAGGCCGTGCTTACGCTCTCGCTTCGTTGCTCGCTGCTCGCACCACGATTTAAGTATCTCGCCTCTCGCCCTTAGGCATCCCTTCTGACTCTTCTCTTCATCCATCCATCCTGACACCCACAATACAACACAGAACATCGAATACGACCCCAAGATGTTCTAAACTACCAGTCATTGCGACTCTTCCCGACACCTCAGTCACCATTCCACCCCCACCAGACACAATACCAACCCACTCCCCTCAACCACCCACTTCAGACTTTCCCTTCCCGGAAATTCTGACTTCAAGCACAGCTTCGCGCTTCAGCTTCAGTCTTCCAACCGCCAACATACCTTCGCAAGAGTTTAACCTCTTCACCACGGATTCTCAATCACCATGGCTTCCCTCCAGTTCATCGAGCCTGCCGGCACAATCACCGCAAACACAGTATCAGGATCTCTCCGGTCCCAGCTCCCAAGCTCAACCGTCGCATCAGGACTTCGTTCTGTTCGATCAACGGTCTCCGAGCGTTCGCAGTACCCCTAGTCTGTCCAACAACCAAGCCCTCACGGGTCAATATCGTCGTCACTCATCGCAATCCGCTTCTGCCGCTGCTCTGCAGAACCAAAGAGTCGCCGCGATCATTCAATCTACTGGACATTCTATTACTACTTCGGCTCTTACCAACCGGTTTAATCCTTCGCAGAGTCCTCAGCAATTTTACGCTTCTTCTGCACCTACTTCGACCACGCACTTGCAACAGCGTCAGACACGTCCTCCTGTCCCATCGTTTTCGCAATCAACTGGTCACATCCCACAAACCCCAAACATGGCTATGCAAGGTAATTCACTCGAATACTCGTCGGCAGCGGCCCGTGACTCACACATACCCGCAGATATGGATCTCTTCGACGAATTCACTGCCTTCGAGGGTGGAGCCTCGACCCAAAACGCGTTCCCATCAGCTTACTCTTCGCCAGCCGTGCCAACGATCTACGATCCCGCCGCGAACCTCTCCTCATCAAGCTCCACCAACATGGGTACTGTCTCTCCACAAGATTTGCTTCGCGATCCCTTCGCTTCTGCTCCCAACTCAACTGCATTCACAAACTTGACTTCCCCGTCCACCTATAACGAGTCTCCCGAATACAACGATAACTTTGATGTATCTCCATTCGTAGGCAACAACGGCGATATCGATCAAGCGCTCGCTGGTGATCCTTGGTATCCTCTCTTCCCTCCGGATGACCAACTCGAACAATCTCAACAAGCTGATCAGTCTCCTCTTCTTCCGGAAGAGGAACTTGAGGTTTCCGAGACACTCCGATCATCGGCCGGGCGTCGTCGCTCTGGCACTGCAACATCTCCACCATCGGGCCCTCTCTCTTCTGTCTCCGGTGTTCGTAAGCGTGACAAGCCTCTTCCACCTATCATTGTCGAAGACCCCAACGACACGGTGGCTATGAAGCGTGCGCGAAATACCTTGGCTGCCCGCAAGTCTCGTCAACGGAAAATGCAACGATTTGAAGAGCTCGAGGACGAAATTGCTAAGTTGAAGGATGAGAGGGATCATTGGAAGAATATTGCTTTGAGACGCACTGGTGGACAATGAATCATGTTTTGGTCATATGTGCCGGCACCACCTCATGGATTGGGGGGAAGATACTAAGGTTCTTCACCCTCGGAGGCAATAGTAGCAGCTAGCACAGGGGCTCAGCAACGACGCTATTAGCCGTGGACAGAAAAAGTTTACTGTATTTCCTTCTCATCTTTGGCACTAGCCTCTCGCAGCGGTTTACGATCAGCGACAGCTTATTTGGAGTCTTTTCTTAGGGAGGGATTTCTTGGTCTGTTGCGATCTTGTTGCTTGCGATTCTTCTTTCCTTGGCTGGTGTTCCTGATATCGCGTGCGTTGCCTTTGGTGTCTCCCCTCTTCTCGATGGGATGGTGACCCGGGCGCTGTGTTGACGATTAGTTTATTGAACTCTTACATAACCCAACCCGATCTTACATGAATTTGACTGAAACTTTTGATGTTCTTGTGACAATTAACTCTGATGCAATCAATCTTACAGGGATATTCTAAATATCCCGATTATTTACATGATCCATCCATTTACCGAACCCATGCTGACAGGAACAAACACATCCCCCGTCTTACTCGTATTCTGCTTCAATCACTTACGGAGTTCCATCTCGTAGAAGCCAACCACAACTACCAACGTAAACTGAATCTCTGCTCGAGACTTAATTTGCTGCACGACGTCATAGTGCGATTGTAGATTCCATTCACATATATCTATAGCTATCCATCCACCATATCCACACCAGCAGACCTCTCGTGAATCACTCCCCTTGGCTGTAAAGATTCACACACACCCTTAGACGCCCTCGTACTTTCCCCTTTCACATTCACATTCGTGTTCATATTTCTATCCACAAACCCGCTTAAGCTGCTTCCCAACTCCTCATCTATCTACAAATTGTTCACTCCCTATCAAGCAAGCAAGCTCGCTCCGCCTCGTTTATAAAATCCGCTTTCCTCGAGCTGAGAAATATATTTTCCTATCTAGTCTAGTCTAGTGAATATATATATCTTCGCTTACCTATTCACCATCCCCATTCCTAGCCCAGCCCAGTCACCATTATTATCCCCATCTTACACACTCCAAACAACAACAGCCATGCCAACCACCACTCCCCAAATCCCCTCCCTAACCTCCCACCTCCTCGCCCTCGACCCCACCGCCTTCACTCAAGCAACCCAAACAGCCTTCCTCTCGCGAGCAGGCACGGGAACGTTAGAGAAGGCGACGCTGGAGAAATGGTTACGGAACGATCGGTTGTATGCGCAGGCTTATATCGGCTTTGGGGCGAGTCTGTTGGGTGGTGCTGCGTTGGGGCTGCCGAGGGGGGTTGGAGAGGGGGAGAGGGGTGAACGGTACGTGAGGGTGTGAGATTTTTTCTTCTTTTTCTTTTTGGGGAAGGGGTGTTGGTGTTGTTTATGCTGTTAAGGGTTATTTCATCTATCACTTCACTTACCTCTCATGCATCTATCTAGCAGGCATCCTTCTCCTCCTCGTCTCCTTCTGCACCTTCTTCTTCTTCTTCTTCTTCATTAAAACACCCTTCCTCTATCTATAAAATCCACCCTACCCGTTCCTCTACTAACTCAATACTCTCTCCGCCAGACTCGTCGATCTCATTCTCGACGCCTTAACAAACGTCCGTCGAGAGCTAAAGTTCTTCGAGGAAGTAGCTTCAAAATACCATCTTTCCATCTCAGCTTCTTCGCCTCCTAATCAATCTCTCACCGCCAAGTTCGACGACAACGACGCTGTGGAAGGCTACAGGAGGCTCTTCAGAGAAGTCGGTACCGCGGCTCAAACGGGCACGGAAGCTAGGATTTTGGAGGGTTTGGTGTTGTTGTGGGGGACGGAGCATTGTTATTTGCAAGCGTGGAGGTATGCGGGGAGTTTTTTGGGGAAGAGGGAGGGGAAAGTGGAAGAGGGAGAGGGAGAGGAGGTTCGGGATGGAGATAGGGATGGAGGAGCGTTGAGGATGGAGTTCATTCCTAATTGGTCTAGTGCGGAGTTTGGGGATTTTGTGGAGCGGATAAGGGAGCTTGTGGATGAGGTTTGGCAAGGGATGGGTGATGGTGATAGTAATGAGCGAGGGCAGATCAGGGAGAGGGTGGAGGGGATTTGGAGAGGCATCTTGGATGTTGAGCAAAAGTTTTGGCCTGTGGCTGAGGAGTGAGATGGAGGGTAGTCATGTCTGTCGGAGACTGGGGTCTTTCCTTCCCCTTTGAACTTAATACAGTCTAACATCTCACGCTCTTAGCATTAACCCCATTAGTGATGACTGGAAAAGTCATCATCCAATATCTTGTCCGCTCTAGACCTTTGTTGCACATCGTTGTCCGTCGGCTCTCATACCGGACATCGGAGTTCTGACACTGTCTCAACATACACCCACTTTTAGTTCCTTCTAGCCAACGACATCCTCTTGTTTCGTTCAAAGAGCCTCAAAGAAGGTTTGTTGCATGTCGCTGTCATCGGCTTTCATCCCCGGGATACGGAGTAAACTTCCGCTGTACGGAGTTGTGGTCCGTCAGCAGTATCAGCTTCTCAAAGATGCGGAAATCCCATGCCCGGAGACGTCCAATCAGCTATCTTCGATTTCACATCTAATTTAACAACTCGAACGAGTTCACGAACAATGATCTGATATCAAACTTTTTTGCTTCTTGTCCTCGTCGGCTCTCTTGCTCAAAACGGGGACGGGCTGTGTATTCGTCTATGATTGCGTTCTGCGGCCTAGTGCACGGATTACCCATGGCTCGCAGCATGAATTTCAAAGTTTATCCAACGAACGATCTCCTGTCTATCTGTCCACCCGTGCCAGTCAGCTCATCAACATCCTTTCTGTTGCATTTCGCAGCTCGTCGGCTCTAGAACGGGGAGCCGGGTCGTTCTGCTCCTTGTCATTCATCCGAGTCTGGACCTCCATCCATATTCCAGGGCCGCGCTTGGCAGAGCATATTTTCTCACAGGGCCGTCTGGTCTCGATCCCGAGCTCCCTTGAACAGTGTCGCATCGCATACCAAAGAACAACCATCCATCGTTCAACATCACGCAGCATACGCAATGCCAATTTTGTTGCAAATCGCTATCGCCGGCTATGCACACGGCTCGTTAGGATAGCTTCCGCGGGATGTCGATTAGCCCGCCTAGACCGTCGTCCACTCCGTCGTCCATCTGCAACTGCTCCAGCCCCAGGGTAAAGCCACAAATACGCAATACGCAAGTCTTATATTGCCGGATATGAGTTTCAGAAAACCTCTGGCTTTCTCTGGCGTTTTTGGCGTGAACTCTGCTGGAAAAGGAGAACAACTCCCTGGAGAAGAAGCCACTGGCTGCCAACACGTGATCACTGATCCAAAGCACAAGCCACCTCGTGCGTAGCGCTTCTCGTTGGCGCCGGGACTCGAAAAGCACGGGTGCGAGAGTGACTCGTTGATGTCTAAGACCATGATGCCGATGGGAGGCTTAGATGTCCCTTACAGATCGTGCGGTTGTTCAAACACCGAAGATGTCAAGGTTCATGCTGTCTCAACTGGAAAGGGGCTTATATTCCTCAATCGCCGACTTCAACTTCCACGGACAGAGCATTTGCCAAAATAAGGATACGCTTTTGGCTGGCAATATGGCTGTCTCATCTGGCAAAGACGAGGATGAAAGTCATCGCGGATGTCCTCCCGGTGGACAGCCGGCGAGTTGCGATGTGCAACAGAAGTCAAGAAGGAGAAGATCAGTGCAAGCAAACTCTTGGTCTTGGTACGATTCGGCACTCTGTACCCCTTCGGAGTGTCCGCGGAGACACACGATCCGAGACGTTGAAAAAGATTATCCGCATTGAAGGAGCTGGTCCGGTTCCCCGTCAAGCATCCGATGAGTGCGACTTGCAACAAAAGCTCAATGGTGGTCGAATTCGTGCTTCTGCAGACCATCCTGACTCAGGAATTGTTGGAGCTCAAGTGAGCTATCTAAGAATAGGTGCCTATGCTGATGAGCAGCTTCCGGTGGCGTCTTGAGGCTTTTGTGTCAATTGCGGGCCGTCGGGAAGTCCCATGTGTTCAGAGCCGCTGCCAATGGCACGCTGTCCTATCAAAGGCACTTGATTTGTTGCTCATCTTAGTACCGGTATGGGCGGCTATGTTCTCAAACGTCTTCGGCCGCCTTAGAAATTGTCTCTCCTACGGCAAGACCAATAGTCACGACTTCTGCAGAGCTGCACCTCAAGAGACCAAATTTCTACACGAAAAACGTTTATGGGTAATAATTATCCCCAAGTTCTTATTGTTATTGATACTTTGTTACAGTCCCATTGACCACAGCGACGCTATAATGATGTTTAGCGCAGACTCATAAACGTCGCTTCTCTGCCCTTAACGTCGATCCTCCAATCATCTTTCATACGAAGTACGAGAATGCCAAACGAGAGTTTTGTCCACTTTAACAATATCCCAGAACCTCTTCTATTCCAGAAAGTTGCCGCTCTTGTTCCAGAAGCATCGCTCCCCAACAATCGCTCAAACGCCCACTACATCATCCTTTGTCACATAAATTCGAGTGCAAGAACCATACCACCCCTTTACAATATTCCTCATCAGCTTCTCTCCCATATGCTTGCCCTCGTCGTCCCATTGATGTGTACCCAACCTCATCATATCATTACACATTCCGCCTTTCGATGCCGAGCATCTCCCGGTAACAGATCGTGATTCGACCTCAGGACGCCTCACCGGACATTTCGGAACGTCGTGTTTCGGTTCCTTCTCCCCTGCCCCCGCCTTCTTCTCAAGTTTCTCCAATTCCTTGCCCGTGGTATATCTAATTTCCGACCGAGCTTTCTTCGACCACCAATATGGCCCATTCGGTAGTGGTTCGCATACCTCGCAGTACTGGATTCTAAATTGGATATGTCCACACACCGAGAAGCTGGTCAAGCCGACTTGGCACATTGTTGTGAGCTGTTGCGTGTTTCTTTGAATTTCCCGTTTCCTTAATTCCTAGGCTTCTGGCTGTATGTTCCTCGTTGCGTGTTGTTAGTTGTGTTGTGTTGCTGCTGTGTTGTTGGACGACGTTTCTTGTGGTTTACCTTCGACCGGTTCGGGAAGGCATTGCTCGGAGTCGATTTGATGCGGACGGTACCTCTTACCCTTTGATCAGATGTGCTAAGAAGCGAACCGAAGAGATTGAGCTCTTATTCGAAAGTTGACTCTTTGCGCTCTTGCATGATGAAGTCTATTCGGTATCTGAACACTACGACCTCAGAAGTGTCTATCGCTACCCACATACTTTCATAGAAGACGAGCTTCCATCGTTCAAGAACCATTATTTCTCCTTATCTCAGAAACCTCTGAAATGTTCAAGTAGCATCTCATATCGTTCGTTTCGCAAGTATCATCTACGGATTTAGTAAGTGTTGTTGTGCAACCGACTTCTTTCTTCATAGCAAAGCAATGCCCGAGTTGGCATGCACCCTTTGAAAACGCTGTCGGGGTGAATTTCACGATATCGCTTCACGAGGAGTACACATTTACAGTTGATATGTATGGTTACTTCGAGATCTGATTATGTATTCGTACAAATCTTGGTCTTGCTACTTTTATGGTAACCATCGCAGTTTCTGCTCTCTTCCATACCTACTATTGATTGGATGCGAGTAGATGTGGATGAGTAGATTGACCAGCTAAAAGCTAAGTATAAGGTCAACAAGGCCGAGGCGAGGTAGAGAGCTACAAGCATAGTTTCCTCAGGGGACATGATTTCCGCGCATATGTCACTAAGAAATTCCATTCCAGATTATCTGATTCTATGAAACTCCTTACCACTCTTGCATGTCCATTACCAAAAATCGATCCCTCGAAGGAGATTTTGTCCAAATACCATCATACTTCGATCAGAAGTCCAATCATCTTCCAACGAAGGTATCATCAACTCCAAATCCAAAGAAACGCCCTTGGCCAGCGCCAACACCTCATCTAAGTCCCATCTCAAGCGTCAAGACCTCTTCCTCCAGCTTGAATAACGAGCACGCTTCCTCTTACACCACCAGTAATCAGCGTCTCGGCAACAACACCCAATGTCTTCCTCATTTCCATGTTACCTGCACCATCATATGTCTCGGCCATGCGAGAATGTCGTCCTCTGCCAACTACGATTAGATCGCCTGCATTTCTCGGAGACTGGCCAATCTCTTGCCTTGCGTGAGCAAGGCAGTCATCGACGGGCGCCGTAGTCGCTACCTCGACGAACACAACGCGGCTGGTCAATGCAACTGGAAGAGAATCACGCAGACTATGCAACAGAGCTGCGTCTTGAGCTGCGCCTGCGTATAGAGTTTCTGTGTCGACTCTCTCTGTGATATCGAGTCTTGACGAGCTAGCACGAAGTGACGACGATTCGACAACGTGCGCCGAGACAGGTCTCTTGAGACCTGACTGAATCGGCATGTTGAAGTGGATGATTGTAGCTGTGATATTGCTGTTTTGTGCAAGCTGCAAAACAAAGCGCAGAGCAACACGATCATCGGCTCCTCCAAAGAAGGGGAAGTAAACATGATGACTTCGGTCGACGATAGGTGGTATAGGTGCTTCGCGATGGCTAGTAGTCCTGCTGCGTATACTGATCCCGCTGACAGTGCGGTTCAGGGTGCGGGTCTCGATGGCTGGTTGACCACCAAAGCCACGGTTGAAGAAGACTGCTGTATTGCAAGTGGCAGTTTCGAGAGCCTTTTGGATGAAAGGCTCTTGGATCCCGCTAGCAACAGTATCTAGCCCGGAAATGTCCTCGGACGTATCGCTCCAAGGGATCAAAACAAGGTCCGACAAATGGTCGGAAGCTTGACTTGTCAAGGTTTCAGCGTAGGAGGCCTCGGGTACGATGGATACGCCTCCGGAAACTGCGACATTGTTCAGCTGTGCAAATGTTCTGAATGCGTTCACAACTGGGTCGCGGTATGCGTATTCGTCCGCTTCAGAAACTTTCATTACAGAAGACGTTCGCTCTGTCAGTTCCAACATACGAAGGCCGTGAACTTCGAGTGGGCGCTTAGAGACTAGAGCAGAGGTAGAATTAATCGTGTCTTCGGGTACAGTCTCGAGTTCAATCTTAGACCGGTGAACTTTCGTTGAGACAACAGATCTGTCCCCTCCCAGAAGCGCAATGAAGGTAAAGAGACTCGGTAAACTGTCGAGTCGGAGGTACACGAGAAGTCGTTTGACTTCGTTGCCTTGAAGTTTCTCGATGGACCGTTCAGGAGTACTGTCAGCTTCTGCTTCAGGGACCAAACGATTTCCATTCCAATCAAACTCCCCTCTCTTCCAACCATCGAGTTTTTGTTGGTAGGCAGGAGGATATAGCCACAATGTGAGCGGTGTGGTCGAGACGGTCGTAATGAGTGCCATCACAACAAAAATGGTAAACGTCCTTGTCGAAAGAATTTTAGCTTGTAGCCCGATGTTCTATTTCGTTAGTGAGCGAAACGTAGTGAGCTTCTCCGCTGATAAATGAAACACTTACAAGAACGATAAGCTCAACAAGGCCTTTGCAACTCATCAACACACCGATTGACAGACTCTCGCGCCATACCAATTTACATGCTCTGGCAGCTAAGGTTCCACCAATAATTTTTCCTGCAAACGCAACTGAGATGACTCCAACAACGTAAGCCCAGGTTATACCATCATTAAGCAATCCGAGATTGGTACTTAAACCGGAAAGGGCAAAATAAAGCGGCAGAAATAGAACAGATACAAGATCTTCTATCTTTTCTGTGAGTTTGATAGCAAAGCCTCCATCATGAGGACAAATGAGACCAACGATGAAACCTAAATTCTATCAGCAAGTGTCTGCCTAAGATAGTCGTGAACATATACCTCCAAAAATCGGATGAACTCCAATGATGCCTGTAAACCATGCTGAAGTAAGTGCCAAAAGCAGCGTGAGAGCAACCATGCCCTGAGTTGGTCCATTTTGTAGACTCCCAGACCGGCGCAGTAGCCAGACGAAACAAGGACGCACGGCATAGACCAAAAAGAGGATCCAACCCAAGCAGCAAAGTAAGACATATAGGGCTACGATGCCTGAGCCATTGTTGACTAATGCAACGCAAAGTGCCAAAAGGATCCATCCAGTTACGTCGTTGCCAACACCCGCAGCAAGGACAGTAACCCCAACGGGTGTACCGAGAAGCTTTAGCTCTGTGAGAATTCGGCAAAGCACCGGGAAGGCTGTGATCGACAGTGCAGTTCCAATGAACAACATGTAGACTCCAAAACTAATTGGCACGGTCCCCGGATCGTTCCGGAACTGATGGTACAGTCCCCAAGCAATAGCACAACCCAGGCCGAAGGGCAACAGCATTCCAGCAAGACCGACACTTAACGCCACGCGCCAATTGGACAGGAAGAGTCGCAAGTTAACTTCCAGCCCCACCAAGAACAGGAATAGGATGAGGCCAAGGTTAGCTACAAGACTCAGACCTGCCATTGAAGTGCTTGGGAAAATGGCCGCTTGGAAACCTGGGATGCGCATCATGACTGAGGGACCGAGTATGATTCCACCAATAACTTCTGCTATCACACGAGGCTGTCGCAGCTTGGAGAGTGGGTAGTGAAGGAGCCGGCAGAAAATAATGATGATTCCTGCCTGCAAGCCCTGTTAGTCTCCTGGTTCTGTGCATTTTTGTGGTTACAATTGAAGGGTAACTAGGCTGATCACAGAATGGTGCACTCTGCTGATCTCGAATTGCGACATGCGAGCTTGTGCTACCAATCCGCATGCTCTGAAGGTACTTGTAGTTCCGCAATAGCGGGATTCAGAGGTACGACCTGCCTACGAAGTACGGAAAAAGAAAGAAGAACTTGCCTGGATAATGAACAGGATGATAGGGTTTTTGGGATCATAGTGACTCGGATTGCCGCCCTCCAGCACTCCGCCCTGAGGTGTAGCACGGTCTGCAGGAGCGGTAGAAGCTGCCGCAGACGTCGCCGTCACGGTCTTCGTAACTATTGATGCAATCGAAGACATGATTGCAGAGGTCGGCCTGTGTGACGAAGGCCGATGGTCATGCCAATTATCGTGTCGAGGAGTGACCTCGCTGGATATTTATGGAAAGAAGACCAACACGGTGCAAGCGAAGGGAAGAAGAGGACGAGGCATATCTGACATGTGGAGAAGAGACGGGACGAACTCTGGACGGTGAAGCCCTTGACCCTTGGCAGGAAACCTTACCTAGGATTGTCGGGGCGGCGCTGACCAGTGACTTGACGGCCGAAAGATGGCTGGAATGGCGAGAGAGTTGTGGAGCAGACTGGTGTTTTGCGCCTGTGGCGCGGGGAAGAAACAGTGCAGTGCACTGGGACGGGACCCTATTCGGCAAGGCTTGTCGCCCCACAACGCTCGGTCCAGCCGCTTATTGGAGCTTAGCACCGGGCCTCGAGGGGCACAGGCACAAACCACACAACCACCCAAGCTGACCCAAGCCCAACTTCGGTCATATCTCATATATATCATGTGGAGTCCACGTGTGGCCATGGCGACTTCAATGAGTGAGTGATTTTTGACCACGCGGAGTCTCTATCATGAGACCTCACGCCACGAATTGCCCCACCCATATAGTTAAGGCAAGGCAATCCTTCCGTGAGCAGTCTTAGGGAAGGGCGCGCCGGTTAGGCAATGAAGGCTAGAGTCAGAGCCTCCTCAGAGCCTGAGAGATGTCGTGTGTTGACCAACTGCAAGTTTAAGAGGCTGGTACTTGCGGATCTCAAAGATAAGATGGGAGGACAAGTGTGTCCTCATTCAAGCCGCATTCGCCTCCAATATAGGGGCCGGTCAGAAGAAAGTACCGCTCAGCCATCATTCCCATTGTACTGGTTGATGGCGCTCTTCTATATGCATAGTCTGCATAGACTAGAACGTTGACAAGCCAATTTTGAGATAAGGAGATGATACAATGAACACTTGTACAACCCTCTCCTCTCTGACACCGGGAAAAACACGGCATGCAAGGCCACACTGCGGCGAAGACATCCTATCAATGCTCCTATGAGAACGCAGTAAAGATCCTCGTGCTACTGATGAGATGGGCAGCAACGACAAGTGTTGGGCGTAAACGATTGAGGGTTGAGATGCTTCATGATGCACGATCTGCGACTGCCGTCTGGGATTGGGCTGAAGCTTCTGTTTGAATATGATAGAAGTGCTCCAGGAAATGCCTCATGGTCCCATTTTCAGCGAGATATCTGGCGAAGCTTCTGTGCGACGACATAAGAGACTCGAGGCAACCAAGGTCCTAGTTTGAACTTTTTGTGCATGCATTCATGTTGTGGCCGTCTTTTTTCTGTGTTAAGAATGTGAGAGCTGAGCTTGTTCATACTGATGTACAAGTACCGAAACTTATTTTGGGAGTAATGAATATTCAGAGGGTACTTCGATTTGATATCAAAAGTAGCTTTGAAAATTTATGCTACATTTGATTCCAGTTGCAGTATTGCTTCGAGCTCTTGTTTCACCAATTTTGTCTCCATCAACTTCGTCGATCTTTAACTTCTGCACTATTGCAATGGTTTCCACGTTAGCTCTTGTCTGGACACAAGACCACATCTCACCGACTATGCTGTCTATACCTCAACTGGAAATCCAACCCCGAGCAGCAAACGCCTCTTCTGCAAGATAATCACGCACGGCTGGAAATTACCTCGATGGATTGGTAGCACCGCGGACTTGGTCAGCCGCTCGCTCTCCTCTTGAAATGGCAATCTTACAGATCATGGCGGAGTATTCTTCAGCAATAGCGCGTTTTGAAACGGATGATTTGAAATGGATGAGTCTATCTATGGTTCTAGATCTTCATGACCGGAAGAGTCAGCATCGACACAGCATGGCTTGTTTGGTGTCCACCCAGGCGATGTTGACTCAATATCCTTTTCCTACCAGGGGAGACTTCGGTAATTCCAACGTTCACGTGAACGACTCTCCTACTCCTGAATATTTCGTGGTAAACCATATCATCCCAAAAGGAGTCGATGTCGGTACCAACATCAAAATCAACAATCTTTTCCAAAAAAAAAAAAAAAAAAAAAAGGTCCTGTTCAGGAAGTGTATCGAAGATCAAAGTAATGAAGAAATGCCTTTAACACGTCGCACAATCGAGAGTCACTCCGGGTCGGGTCATCTCAAGGTCGAAAACGAAGCTCCACCACCATCACCACGACGACGATCGATTCATTCTACTGCCTCATAGCTACTTCAGAGTCACCTCCCTTTCTCACACGAAAGCACGTCACTCTCCTCATCGATAGCACCAGCTTTTACGTCAACCAAAAAGGTAATACTAGAAGCACGTCCTCGCAAGCCGCAAACCATACACCAAACATACCGTGGCAGGTAACGGCAAGCAGTTAGCTTGCGGCCACATCAAATGGTTCATGAGAAACACACGGTACCGAAATATTCTATCTCGAGTAATCTTCGATTGCTGCGCATAGCTGTCTCGTATAAGTACCTACCTGGTCTCATCCTCAGGCTCGGAGTGGCTTTCCATCCTTCTCATCTACTCAACAGCAATCTCAAACATTTTACAAAACATTATATGTGGCTAGACTTGCATAGTGTATTTACCACTCTCATGTTCTAGCATCTCATTCCCGCATCACCATTGCAGCTGCCAGTTTCAATCCCAGACAGAAGAATTAACTCAGTCTTTTACTCGACCGCACTTCACCCCTCATCTAGACCGATAAGTCACAAGACGCTCTCTTCGGCCTCCAAATTAGCTCAATTTCTTAAGTGAGTTGAAATTCGAGATCTAGAATCACTAGAGCAACGGACTTTCCTGTTGTCAAAGCCCAAGCAGACGATATGCTCATTAACATTGATTTCCATATCACTATTAATCGGTTCCCAAACTGTACTCTATATACATGTAAAGAAACGCTATTCTTACACAAATGTAAGAGAGACTGAGAAAACCCCATACTGTGTATAATTCAACCTCCTTTATGCCCCCTTTCCACAATCTCTGTTCACGTAATAAGTATTAAAACTTCCAAAACTACCTATATATGATAGACATTTGATATCTTGCAACCCATATACAACTTTTTGCCTAGTCTGCGCCTCGAGTTTGGTGCTTGGGACGAACATTATATAGACCAAATATCACATACCTTAGACGAACTTTGGATGCCTTTTTATATTTTTTTCTTTAGTGAAGCTAAAGCCTGTAATATTTATCCAGGGCTTGGGACGAACATTCCTAGAAATGTAGCCATGTTTGTAATTGCAAAGCCAGACTTTTAATCTTCCCTTATATTTTGCAACAGTATCGGACGCCTGGCGTATGAGCCCGAACTCCCGGTAAACTAGCGCATTCACCCAGTCATCTCCGTTACACACTTACACCCTGCTCCCAAAGGAGAAGACCCCTTTGATCGTCTAAAGCCAAACATCACTGAGCCGGTGGACAGCGCTCCCGGCGATAACGACGACTGGAAGACTTGTGAACTTGAACGCGTTGTTGATAAGCGATACACACGCTACGGTGGCAAAGACAACCTAGAATACCTTATCCAGTCCAAGGGCTACTCAAATGCGTACAACGATTGGTACCCCATCGAACTCCTCGATAACGCGATGGACCTTGCCCAAGACTACGAGAATCGAGTCGCAGGACTGCCAGCACCTTGTCGCCCACGCGGTCGCCCCAGTAAGAATGCTCAGACCCCACCAGTGTATCGTCCTCGAGGCCGCTCAAGAAAGGACGCTGCTCCAGGGAGGCCTACATAGACCTTCACGAGTTCCATTTGCCACCTAACAAAAATTCAAAGCTAAACGAAGATGGAATAAGTATTCTAGTGGTTGTGGCTATCATAATATGGACAGACTTTGTAGCTTTTAATATGTTATAATAGTAGAGAATAAGTCTCTCAAGTATAATGTATCACCTAGTAAGAAGCAAAAGAATTTGTTATAGTATACCTGCGAAGTGGTCATGTGACCATACTGTATACTTGGTAGCTAGGATAAATAAGTGTACCCAGGAGAGGTATAGGAGCACAGACAGATCTAGGAGTTTCGACCAATCAGTGATCTGCTTTTGCTCGATTTGTATGTGGAAAGTGCTAGAAGTATAAACCCTCAAGGGGGTAGCTGGGCTAGCACCATCATTTATATCATATATACTCTTACTACCTCTTGGGTTCCATCACTTGCGTAATAGAGTTAGACGAACATTTTGAGAACTGGAGTTGTGATGGCGTGGATGGACTTTGGATCTTGCAAAACATTTTGAAAAGCATACATGTTTTTGCAATATTTCATTATTGTAAAAGCACAAAATCTGGGCTAAGATAGAACGAATATTCTGGGCACCAGAGCTACTGTGATTCAGGCTGACTTTGGATTCTGTAATATATATTGAAAAGCACGCATGTCTTGCTATATTTCATTATTACAAAAGCACAAAAATTCGGCGAGGTTTCAAAAGGAGCAAATTGAGAAGAACTACCATAAATAAAACTTGGGTAAGTCATGCCCTCTTCTTTGTTACTAAACGTGAATATAGAACTCACATACGTCATATCTTTTGTTCAGTTGCTAAGCGTGAATGTACGCTATGTTACAATTCAACTTCTGCAAGTCAGTCACAAGCATTCTCAGTGTGTGCTGACGTAAAATGGCAGGTACGCCTAGCCGAGATCATTTCGCAGACTTCGTTGGCCATAAACAGCCCACCATATTCTTGTACTTAGAACCTAGACACGGCAGGCGACTAGATCAAAGACAACGAAAACGCGTTGTAACGCTACACAAAAGATAGTTCAAAGCTCTAGACTAATATTGCTGTTATTCCCACGTATTATAGAAGACAGATCATTCGTGCAGTTGCAAACAATAAGCAGCTTGGGCAAAGAGATAGATTGGTTCCAATTATCAAATCATTTTCCGTTGTCAACTAATTTGCTTTCGTCGCATAACGACTGCTCCCGTCGCTCGTTTTATCCTTGAAGAAATCCCGCAAGAAAACAAAGCTATGGGCGTTTGGGAACTACTTATGAGATCAAGAAGCCGACATCCCGCATTCGTCCATGCCACATGATGTTATCGTTATTATTAAAGCTAAGTTTGTGGCCGAGGCAGAAAGACTCTTTGCCTCCGTTTTATCGTTTTTCGGCTGCTTCGATAGAGCGATTCGCGGTAAGGTGGAGTTGAGTCATGAGATTTGCGGAGAGACGATTCACTTGTAATTTTGAAGCAAGAATTGCTCAACAAGCAGTCCTATACCGTAGTTCTCGCATGACAAAAACTATCCGCTTAAGTCACGGATACAAACTTTGTCTCCAACGAATCATTGATCTGTAGCGGTACAAACCGTCACGCGAATTCTACAAATTCAATGTGCTCTGTCGTAACTTCACTCTCGCGAATGCTAGAGAAGTTCTAGGACCATGTATAAAGCATTTTAAGGCAGATAGATCAACTTAGGAAGGAACTTTGCCCGGCTCTGCATTTCTTAGGTTCTTGCAGTTTACTGCAACAATCTCACTCAAAAGATTGCTTTCATGCCAGTACTTCTTGTAACAAGAATGTCTGAAATGGCTAAAAACATTCACAAAGGATATTGCTGCTCAATTGTCAGGTGAGGGGCACTAGCCCAATAAAATTGTGAGCTCGAGGACAGACATTGTTATAGCTCATTGGCATTGCTCGGACTCGTCCCAATGTCAAACTTTGGCTTTCGTAGACATGCCAAGGGAATGAGAGACTTCTCTACCTTCCCAACCTTTGACTTTCACTATGATACATGGTGGTAGTTTGGCAAGAAGTTGAGCTATAAGCAAGATTGTGCAAATATGATGCTGGACCATATCATGTCTAGGCTTATCCCTCCAGTCAGCAAATTTTCTGAGGAAAATCACACGGTTGTCAATTTTCCCATAGTCCTCAAATTTTATGGATAACTCTCACCTGACGTCTGAACAGTCAATGCCACCAGCTGTGCCACTTGGAGCTAGCAATTGAAAAACTCAGTATCTTAACAGAACTTCGGATTTGCAAAACGTAGATATGTCAGGCTGGAGCAGTAGTATCATTGGACTTGATGTTCGAGATGTGAACAACGAATAAAGCTAGCCTTCGAACCGCTTTTGCCTTGTGATTTACTGCCATCCCGACGTCCGGCTTGCTGTCGCGGAAGACGATATCAGAGAGTGAAAATGTATCTCTGAACCTTGAATGTTTGGATTTAGCAGTCTCTGAGAGATAATATGTCCCATTGTGAAAAGCGATTGCTGAAACAAACAATAAGGTCAGCATAAGGAATACTGATGCAGTCGAAAACTCGCTTTCTGCCAAGTGTCATCCTTCCACCACCAAGAAACACAGCCTCGTCTCACCTGCTAAGGAATTTGGAATGTCCAAGCACTCTTGGTATTCCAACATCTCCACCATCTCGTGACAATGGTATTGTTCTTGGCCCCTTGGCATCAAGTCAAAGATGCACAGTAATCTACTTGGCATTATCGCCAAGCTGGTAAGTTGGCCGTTCTGCAACTCCGACACAACATCCCAATGGCATTCACTTGCCAAGAGCCAAGACACTTCTTGGTATCTTATCACATGCATGGAACTTTCACAGCTATCAAAAATGTCAAGCTTGACCGTCAAATGGATTCACAGCCAGTCTAGGCAATTCGCTGCGATGAAACACCAAGTACATCAATGCTAGCACCTGCGTCACAATTAGCAAAATTCCAAGATAGGTAGTTCTCATGACCTTTGACGTTGACTTACGAACACCAAGACAGAGTGTGCAGACCCAAGCAAGAACTCGCAGCCACGAAATCACAGATGCAGCAACGCTCGATCTGTCACGCCTCGATTGCGAATCAGAATTGATTTCAAGAAGGCACAGCTGGAAAATACAAGAAAACCAAGATTCATATCACGAACCCGAACGCGGCGCCTATGTCTGGACACTACGAACAAACTGCAACGTCAATCATCTCACATCACCTCACCTCGGACAATATCATCGTACCCCAGATTTGCAGAGCAGCGACGGTCAGGACTAGGATCACGGCGTCAAAATAAAAAGAAACCACAGATCGCTATCTGGGGTAAGCCACTCGCGTCAGTCGACGCCGAGGACGATCTCTCAACGCTCGCTGGGAACGTGCATGAACTCTCACAGGATAGGAATAAGAATACCAAGACTCCAAGACCAACCCAGGAACGCCGGAAAGGTAGGGCAGGTAGGCAGACATCTTGATCTAGGCAATACCGAGGCGGATATACGAATGCAGAGGCAATCAGACAAGCCGACGATCTCTCCCTCACCCACCCCGTTCCTCATCCCAAGGAACGACGTCGCCAATGAGATATCAAAATGAAGCACCAGCAAAGAAACAAACTAAGAAGATCATCCTGCAAGAAGCGTGATGACCGCATCCTGACTCTTCGCTGTCCCCTCAATCCCATCCCAGCCGCATGGAAACGGACACCACGACGGCCAACTCAATTGACTTCGTAAACACACCAACCCACTGCTTCAATCTAAAGTATGTCGCCGACCACCTCTCTCATCCCCGTCCTCGTTTAAATTAAAACAAAAAAAAACATGGATGTCACGAAATTATTCCCACTTTGAACAACACACAACCCCGAAGAGGAATACAGCAGATGCACCAACGGCGATCATCGTAACGTTTTCGTACGTAGTGGGATTGCTGTCGATCATTGCTCTTCCGCGGTCTGAAGATTCGAAGCTAGTCCCCGTCCCGGATTGGGAAGCTTTGCGACAACACCAACTCCTCTTAATTAAAATCAACCAAAGAGAGAAGAGCGTTTAGCTCGTAAACCGTTACCAATCAGAACGCCGAAGGATCGGGCTGTGAAAGCTTGTTCCTTCGCCATCTCAATTCCCATCTTTCTATTCCCAGTCTCAATTCTTTGGGAGGAACTCAACTCGTACGTAAAGACGAGATAGTGAGTACGTCACTCCGCATCTCTCTCTTGACATGATCCAGAGCAACAGATCCCGTGCATTGCATCCCACTGCAATTCGTCCTAACCCAAAACTCACCAATTTACTCCCTCTCGCTACTCCCTGCGTGCTCCCTATTCTCGACTCGCCCTCGCATCTCGCTTGGAACTCGCTCTCTTCCTCTTTCCTTTCCTCTCCATGGCACTCGCCCACTCGTGCTCGAACCTCAAATCTGGGCACTAGCCCAACTACCGGTATCTCCACTAAGCCCTAGGGAGTTCAGTTAATCCAATTCCTGATTCTGATCCTCATCCTCTTCTCCCTCGACACGCAGCGTACGCGCAGGAAGCAACCTCCGTTGTCCTCTGCTGCCAACTTTTCCTACACTTGCACCTCCACTTGCATCTCCTTACCTACTTTCCTACGTACAGTACCTAGCCTAACCTAACCTAACCTAACCCCAAACACAGCATCGACAAAAAAAAATCAAAGAATCAAAAAATCAAAAAATAAAATCTCATCTCCATGTCCCATCCTCTCGTATCCCCACCAAGTGGCTAAGAGATGAACACTTCTCACGCTCTTGCACAAGAACGAACCTCCGTTGCCAACTCCCCCACTCACCACACCGCACTGCCTTATCTCTCTTCGTACTTCCCTACCTATCGAACACCATATCATATCTACCTACCCTAACCTACCTCTACACACAGCATGGGGCAAAAACCTATCTCCATCCAATCTCCACCACTCTCTTGCTCGAGCCAGGAAGTGAATCCCATTACCAACTTTCTCCAATCCCTCGCTCCCTCCCTCTCTACACTACACTGCATGCCTTCCTTACCTTCCTTACCTTACCTTACCTTAGTTCTTCCCGCTTCCCACTTCTCCCACCCATACCTCTTCTCGTACCCACGTACTGTACCTCCCACAACAACAACAACAACAACAACAACAACAACAAACCCAGCATCGGCAAGAACAATTCTCCATCCCCATCACCATCTCCATCTTCCATTTATCTCCCATTTATCTCCCATTTATCTATCCAAACCCGCGAACCAACCAACTAACCAACCAACCAACTAACTAACCAACCAACTAACCAACGAAACAACCAACCAACGAAACAACAGAAAATTCCAGAAAAACCCCAGCTCGGAAACCTCAAAGTCCCAGCCCCAGTCCTAGTCCCAGTCCCAGACCCAGTCCTAGACCCCGAGCACCACTTCACTTTCACTTCGGACACTAACCCCCTCTCTCGGAACCGAGCATCCCCCTTCCCCTTCCCCGTCCCCGTACCCGTTTCCATATCAATTTCCATGTCCATTTCCATGTCCATACCCGTATCTGTGCCCGCGTCCGTGTCCGTGTCCGTGTCCATGTCCGTTTCCATATCTCTCTTCCAGTACCCAGGACCCAGTACCCAGGATCCCAGGACCCAGGACCCCAGGACCAGGATCCCGTACCTCGCGCGTCTCCTCTCCTTCACATCCCCATCCATCCACTTCCCCTTCCCCGTATTTCTACGTACTTCTACATACAGTACAGTACAGTACAGTACAGTACATGTTGCCGCGGAGAAAAGAGCGCCTACCTACCTACCTACAGGCTACCGCTCGCTTCCGTTCCCTTTCCCGTTCCCTCTCCCTTCCCTCTCCCTTTCCGTTACCGGTCTGGTTCTTGAAAGTACGTAGGCAGGTAGGTAGGTAAGGTAAGGTAAGGTAGGTAAGGTAGGTAAGGTAGGTAAGGTAGGTAAGGAAAGGAAGGTAAGTGAGGGTTTAGAAGAAGGGAGTTAGATTAGATTAGATAGATAGATAGATAGATAGATAGATAGATAGAGATAGAGATGGAGATAGGTTGAGGAAGGAAGGAAAGATGGAGGGCAGGAGGGCAGGAGGGGGAGGGAGATGATATGAGATGAAATGATATGAGATGATATGAGATGATATGAGATGGTATGGTATGAAGCGAAGCAAGTAACCAACTAACTAACCAACTAACCAAGCAACCAATTAGCCAGTCAGAAACCTTTTGTTTATTTATTTATTTACGATCTAGACGTAGACTCAGACCCAGACTCTCTATACCTACTTACCTCCCTCCCTACCTATGTAAGAGTGAGTGAGCGAGGCATGGCATAATATGGTATAGTATGGTATGGCCATTCGGCATAGTTATAAAGCACCGCATTGTAAAGCCCCGCACTACACCGCACTATACCGCACCGCACCGCACCGCACCGCACCGCACCGCACCGCACCGCACCGCACCGCACCGTACTATACCATACCATACATAAAATATCGATCTCGACATGTAGGTATCGAGACATGTAAGTATGTAGGTATAGAGCACGCACACGTACACACACACCCATCCATACATACAGCACTAAGGGCTGATATATCAACCTAAACTAAACCCTCACTCACTCACTCCGAACTCCGAACTCACTCAAGAAAAACTCACTCACCCACTCAGGAAAAAAGCGAAAAGGGAACGAGAGCGAAGGAATGAGAGCGAGCGAGCGAACGAACGAACGAGGGTGGAATGCAGAACCAGAACGCAGAACCAGAACCAGAACGCAGAACGCAGAACGCAGAACGCAGAACCAGAACCAGAACCAGCAGAAGCAGAAGCAGGAATTTCGAGAGGGGGAGGAGGGGAGGGGAGGGGAGGGGGGAAGACCGAAGACCACTACTATACAGTACAGGCAAAATGCAGAAGAACTCAGTAGAGATGATTGGTAGGTAGGTAGATGGTCGATACGATACGATCATCCATCCATCTATCCATCTATCCATCTATCTATATCTATCTAGCAAGCGCCGTGTTGGCCCTTTTAAAATTAAGGTTAAATACCCCGCTGGACTTACTCATTCACTGACTAACAGTCTTAACCGCTCGATGGAACTGACTCACCCACTGACTAATATTTCGACCTGAGGAAAATTATATATATATATTTATATATACTTCCTTTTTTTCCTCTTCTTCTTTTTGCCGTCGTGCGGCGTTGTGAATGAAGAAAGAGTATTGCGCTTGCTTGCTTGCTTGCCGGCCCAACACCCATCCCCCCAACCTACTCAACCCAAGGAGGTTTTTCATCCCCGTCCCATCCACGTCCCATGCCATGCCATGCCATCCCATCCCACCATCCCATCGCATAGTAGGATGGGATGTACTGTACGTCCTTCCTTCCATCCATCCACCCACCCACCCGCGCCCATCTGCAAATCCAAAGATCGCTGGAGCCGGTAAACGCGAAAGCGAAAACCCGTTTTCAGAAACCAGGACCCCCCTTCTCCGCGTGTATTTTCGTTCCGTGCCGTTCGGGTCGGTACGATTAAGGAATTGCGTGCATACATACAATATCTCCAACCCCAATCTGACACAACGCTGTAACCTTCCCATCCCATCCCTTCCCATCCCATATGCGCCAGACGCCAAGACCTGGCCAGGACCAGGACCTCACCGTCCTGCTCGATACCGGTCTAGATGGTCGTAAAATTGACGCAGCCCTATTCGCCCTGGACGCGGGGCAAGGTCGCTGATTGGATGATTTGACACGGCGCCGGCACTTCACACACTCACTCGCCAATGCCTCCTGCAAGAAAAGCGCCGAACCCCAACGTGAACAGAACGTGGACGTGAACGATGCGTCCAATACCAGACCTACCTTCGTCCCAGTCATGGGCCGGACCCTGGAGCCTACCGGTAGAAAGCCAACGACATCCAGCAGAGAAGGAGAAGGGGAGGCACATGAGCTGAGCCGCATTCATACATGCATACAGACATACATGAGTATCCCCTCGAGGTTCCGGGTGAAACGAAAGAGGGATGCAGTTTGCAATCTGCAGAACCTGCTTCTCGGGTGGAGAGACCATTGCCTGGGGTGTGTTCGCATGGTAAAACACTGCTAGCTGCTGTTCTGGCGCTTGGGTGTGTGTGCGCTTTGCGAATGCGTGAATGAGAATGAGGATGAGGATGAGGATGAGGATGGATGCGCGGATGAAGAATGCGCATTGAGTGCCATTTCTAGCATCCATCGCGATACGAAGCCACTCACTCACTCACTCACTGACTCGGTCACTCCACTCCTTACCCCTCCCTTCCCCACATCGAAAAGAGTCGGCAGCAAATGCCCGAATAGGAAACAGGTAGGTACAGCAGGAAGCAAAGGTAAGAGGCAGGTCAGTGATGCGGATGCAGATGCAGGTGCCGTCTGTTCACACTGCGTTCGCATCTCGCGATCGGGTTGCTGTCCGTCTGTACTGTAGCTTCTGCTGGTGTTGGGGAGAGCCGCCCGACAGCCACTGGCCGCAGTCGAACTTCCAGAACCCCTCAAATCCTCAAATAGAAAAAGGAAAGCCGGCGTCGTATAGCAGAGGGTAGAAGAGAACGAAGATGATACGACGAGAGGCCGAGCAATTGCTGTTAACAGGATAAACAGCTGGCCACGACACGCGACGATACGACGGCAGTGCCTGACGGTGCTGTGCCGCACAGGAATCCGACGTAATTGACGGCCGAATGCGACGTGCGACGTACACCGTACAGTACAGCGACAGCCAACCTGCGTTTGGGGACGCAGGAGGCGACCGTACTCCACATCGGACACCGGGATCCGTGCTGGCGTGCTGGCGTGCGTGCTCTGCTGGTGCGTGCTCTGCTCTGCTGGAGCGTGCTCTGCTCTGCTGGAGCGTGCTCTGCTCTGCTGGAGCGTGCCCCTGAACGGCATCGGCCAGTCTCGCGCCCCGAAAGGCTCCCTTGGGGGCCGAAGAGGTCTGTGAGGTCTGTGAGGAGCTCGTCACGCCGGACTGCACATCGTGATAGGCCCCGCGACGCACCGCACATGGCACGACGAGATCAACGAGTTCTTCTCGAAGTGGCGTAAAGCCACCACGGCACAGAAAAGAAAAGGGCCGGAGGCAGATCGAGGAGGAGCTTGGCAAATAGCCCCCACCCCGCAATGAATCCTTCATTGCGTGTTTTGAATCAAATCAAATCGAATCGAATCGTGACGTGACCGCAGCCTTGCCCAACCCAGGACGAATTGGACAGGACAGTATGCAGCAAGTGAAACATTAAACCAGCGCAGGAGCTTGACGTCGATTCACAGCGTGGGCCACTCGTAATGGGCCGCCAATGCGCAGCTTCGGTTTCGTTTGGGGGAGGTGGCAGTTGGGGTTGCGGTGGGAGAGGGAACTCACTAACAAGTATCAAAATATCTTTTTGCTGCTGCGGACGTGAAGGAAGGAGTGGGAACGCGAACGGCGGCGGCCACGGCCACGGTCACGGCCACAGCGCAGGGACGAAAACAACCAGCTCCAAGGAGACCCAGGAACCTTGTCCAGGAAACAGCGTATCGTCGTGCTCGTGCCACGCTCGCCGCAGGGTACAGTACGAAGAGAATAGGATGTGGAATATCCCAGGGTGGAACATGATACTGTACAGTACAGCACCGTACAGTACCGACTCGACGCCTTGCGCATCGATATGATCTCTATATCCGCATCTCGGATTCGGGTGAATGATCCAAGCATGCGAATCGGGCTCGGTGATTGGCCCCGATGTACGACGACGCCGACGCCGACGACGAGGAGACGGCTGTTTCGGTGATAGCAGTGCGACCTGGCTGGGGGCCTGTGCAAGGTTCCGAAGTGAAGAGTCAGTAAAAGCTTGAAAGAGTGCGAAAGGTTCGAGGATCGTCGGTCTGGATGATGAGCAAGCACGCAGCCGTTGAGAGCACAGGAGGTTGATTCCTAAGTTAACTCCGTGGATAGCCATTCCGCCCCGTCTCGCTCGGGGTTTAGTGACGGAGTTCATCCGCCCAGAACGTGCAAGGCGTGCAGGCGTGCAGGCGTGGAGGCGTGAAAGATGAAAATAAAGTATCGCCCAAGCCCAAAGCAGCAGGCCGCCTCGGCGACGCTACGCAACATCTGGGTCGTGGTGGGTGGTGTGTGCACGGTGCGGTGTGTGGAAGGCTGTAGGGCAGATCGGAGGGAGGGAGGGAGGGGGGGGGAGAGGGGACGATGGAGGACGATGGAGGACGATGGAGGAGGGTGGGGTCTGAAACCTTCTCAGAGCAGCAAGCGGTCCTCCCCTCGCTGCCGTCGGGCTGCCTCCTCCATTGGGGCCAACTGAACGACGGCTCCGATCTCATTGGCACCAAATACGACACCCGAAAGCCCCACCTGAATTTCCCGACGTGATAAGGTTGCTGAGAGCATCGCCGGCGGTCGCGCAAGGGGGTCGGGCGCGCGCTGGTCAGAACTTTACAAGTACGACGGTAGGGTCGGCCGCCGCCGTGAGTCGTCCCCCCGTCGTCCCCCCGTCGTCCGTTGCTGGTAAGGCTGGGATGCGGGCCGGTCACTGGATCACAACATGGTGGCTGATCTGGACGAGGGGACGAGGGACGAGGGAGGAGGGATGAGGCATGAGGGAACGAGGGATGTTCCGGATGGGGATCTGTGGAGACCCATGGCCGTGGCCCATGGCACGCCTAAGAAGAATGGTTGCTAATTCCGCCCAAAGTGGCCATGGGCTGTGCACCGCCTCGCGCTCTCCCCCCCAAAAGCGTGGACGTGCATATCCGCGAGAGCAACGGCACGCTAGACGCAAAGGGGTAGGGTTGCGAGCGCCGCGGAGCGCGGCCGTGCCACCTCCCAGCGGTGAAGGACAGCAGAGCCTGGAGGACTGCCTGCAGCGCGCTGCCCTCGCGCTGCCCTCTCGCAGCCTCTCGCAGCCTCTGGCGTGCCTGGCTTGGCTGGCTTGGCTGGCCTGGCGGGCTTGCGCGTTTGAAGCCCGTGAAGCCGCCATGAGGTCCTCGCCATCGCCCTCGCCCTCACCCTGCCCCTCCCTCTCCCTCCCTCTCCCCCTCCCTCTCTCCTCCACCCGGTGATCTGTAGACGCCGACTTGAGCTCTCCCAGAGCCCCCTCCCCCCCCGCGAAGCCCGCCTTTCTGCGCATACCCGGTCTGGTTCGGTCGGTCGGTCAGTGCTTGCTCCTCAGGGCTGGCCCTCCCCTCCCCCCCACCGCCATGTCCCTGTGGGCACCGTTCGCTGCGCCAATCATCCCGCCTCCTCGTCGCCTTGGTGCTCTCGGCGTGAATGGACGCAGCGGAGGCTCAGGGACGGGAACCCTCAGCCTTATGATTCACCTCCCATTGCGGAGGCACCGACTTGGCTCCCTCCAACGCTGCTGCACGGCGCTCCATTATTAAGCTGCTCGGCGTGAAGCCATCCCCCTACTGCAAGTGCAATGCGGAATTAACCCTTTCACTTGCTCGGTGGTGACTCAATGGAGGCAATTGCGAGGCAAGACTGGTAAAGCCCGAACGTCACGTTGCAACAATGGCGTAATGTTGCAGGTGGTAGACGGTAGACGGTAGACGGTAGATTGCAGATGGCAGATTGCGAAAATGCTGTGCAGCTCCGAACGCGAGCATCGAGATGGAAAAGGTGAAGCAAGCCTTCCCTTCCTCCTTCGTGTTCCAGAAACACGTGCCAGAGCTGGACGGGCCCCCGGTTCTCCTTGGCGAACGCACGACCAATGACATCGTCCGTGGCGGAGTGGCCTGAGGCGCAAGTCGCGCCGAGGGGGTAGGCTATCGTTCCTTCGGCTGCCCGGTGCATCCTCCGATCTAGCCCAACCTCGTGCTCCAGACGAATGGCAAAGGAAATCGAAGGAGTATCTGGGAAGTGTTTTGGACAAGGAGGAGTCGGCGACGTTCATGTTCGCATCGTGATCCTTGGATGAGGAAGTGCATTGATGATACCTGCTAGACACTGGACTCGGGAGGTGCTGGCACCACTTGGTCCTCGTACCTGGGTACTGTCCACGGCTTGTAAAATGTACATCCGTCCCAGGAATCCTTGGGCTATATCTCGGCTCCAAATGAGATCGTCTCGGCGGTCCAATTGGCAGCGGTGCTTCGTTTAACCGTCGTCGGGAATTTCCACGATTTGGGAAGTTGGGGTCTCTAACCACAATGTCGACTGTGCTTGCTTTCAATCTCTTCAGTCTGTGTTTGTACGTACGAATCCCGAGCATCAAGATAGGGGTTTGTATGGTGCGACAAATACGAATTGTCCAATAGAAGATGTTGAGGGCGGGAGGGTATGCACGTCAAACGTTTTTGTGATGAGATACAGATGTCTCAGAACTGGGAACTCCTCTGCTGCTTGGATACATCCGCAAAATGCCCTAATTTACTTGCCAACAGTGCGACGATCACGGGAATAGCTGCTCGCAGACACTGGGAACCACGTCGCTCGTCGTGCGCTCAGGGCCATCTCGTAGCCCGTTCCAGCGCTCGGGAGATAGGCGTTTATTCCTCGTCGATCTGTGGAAACAGTCTTCCTCTTTAGGGGAGTCCTCTCTATCGGGTCCCGAGAGGAAGAGAGTCTCGCACAGTGACATACCTTCGCGGTGGAAACTTCCGTGCTCAAGGAGAGAGTAAAGACTCCAGCGACCCTTCTAAAGTTGCGCGACGAACTAAGATTCGCATAGGTGAACGTTCGTGAGATCTTTATTCGTCTTGCCCTCACGGCGCTTAGAGGCGTCAGGACCATTTGACAGGCTCCGCTGTCCGAAGCGCCCACGAGCCACAGTGTCAGCGGCAGAGTATCTCCATTCAGGAAGTGAGCTCAGCCCTTACAGGTCCCGCAGCTACGTTCTTGGAACGGACACGCACACCCACCTCACACAGCCCTGGCAGCGGGGGATGCGGTGAGATCTTTATTCACCCCCCTGATCAGGGTACGCAGTGAGGAAGCTTTGACCGAGGCCGTAGACGAGACCAGACGAGATGAAGTGATATCCCTATTTGATTAGTCGGGACCCGATCCTCAAAGTCACGGCTTCTAAAAGGGATAGGATTCCTTGAGTCGTGCCCCCCAGCCTCCAAGGAAAGACACTTCCCGAATGCGCTTGAACCAGCCTACTCGTAAGAGGAAAAAGAGGGATGACAGCCAACATACGGGTAATCGTGAAGCCGCCGGAAAGGTACCATCCCTAAGTGCGCTGGCATTTGCGCGGGATAAGCTTTTAGTGAACCTGTGTGGTGGGTACAGGCCGTCAACGGCCTCAAGTTTGACAGCGGAGGCGGAAGAGGCAATGCCAAGCATCTTCACCAGCATTGAACCTGAGAGGAATTTCCGACCCGTCTGTCCCCTCGTGAGATGAAGCAGCATTTTATCAAACAGCTATACCTGCTCAAAAGGATTGCAATCTCGCATCCTCGTCCATGTTCGACATGAAGTGAAACTTCTAAAGGGTGACGGCTCGCGCCTTCGATGCCTTAGTCCCAAATTTCCTGAAGGGCTGAAGACGGTAGGATGGCGGCGGGTAAACGGTTTATTCTCCGCGTACTTTGCATTGGTTGTTGACAGATACGATGGCGTTCATGGCTGAGGTTTAGGGAGGTGATGGCGAAAGGCCTCCCGTTCCAGTCTGAGGAGGAGGACAAGCTCCCCGAGGACTTGATAGGCTATCCAGCTCGAGGTCAACGACCACCAGAACGGAGCCAGGCAGCTTGGAGGCATCATTGATATCCATTGACATCAAATGCCTGGCATCGAAGCGTCGCATAGATACACTGCCACGGGTCCTTTTGATCCTTCCTCATTGATTTGGAAGCCAAGCAAGACACTCGGCCGACGCAGCGCCAAAAAGGAAGTAGAACAACAAATTACTATTCAAAGCACAAAGTGACAAATTATAGAGAGTCCAGTGTAAACTCCAAGCAATACCTCCAAATAGCCTTCGTCAGGGGCGAGGTTCGCATAGGCGGCCGACGACAAATTTCGGGGCTTTAACAGACTCCTAAGTTGCGGTGGAGAAGCGATATCTGAATACGGACGTGGAACGATACATCCACAGGAAATGATAGCTTCTTTGGAATACTCAAAAATCGAGACAGGAAAAACCCCTCACCGCAGGGACATTGGAGCCCAGAAGCGTTGAAACGTTGCCCGTGATCGTCCGGGTCTTGTGGACGTCGAAATGATGGTGCCCAAGGCCGAGAACGCATTGCATCTCGTTCTCGGAGAGCCACCAGGCACATAGGCACGTAGGCACGCCCGGCCGCCACGATCAAAGCTGCCATCGAGATCCAACGGCGCTCCTCCTGCATCGTAGCTCGCGGTGACGGCAACGTGGACGCATAACGATCCACGGTCGTTCCCCAGCGCGTCCAAAACCGCACTGCATTGGGACCAGTGGACACATTGCACGCCTCCAAGGCAACATCAGAACTGCACCGGGTAGGGCTGAAAGGCTGTGTGGGACGGTGGGAGGGGAGAGCACCGGCGAGACTGGATCATACCGTACCCCATGCGCAGCAATCGGTCCTACCGGCAAGGTGTAAATTGGACGAGGACCATTTGGACGTCGTGCGCTGCGTGGACTGTGCTCCAAGTGCAGTCGAGGGCTCGTGGTGGCCGGGAGGCCTTCACCGTCGCGAAAGTTGCTACGAATACGATAGCGGCCCTGCCATTGGCTGGAGCCCCCTGTCAGCCAGCTCATGCACTCTAAACTGACGGTGAGCGTTGTGACGGGGCGAGGTAGCGAGGGGAGGCGAGGGGAGGGGGGGGGGAGGGGAGGGGTTGCGTCGGGTGGTGGAGGGTGGTGGAGGGTTGTGAAGGGGAGCTCAGGGATGTGGAATGCGTCGCTGCGTCGTGACCGCTCGTCCAATCGTTCCGCCCAGCAGTCCTTGGTAATAGGCGTTCCCAAGAATAAATTCATGACAAAGCACGTGCGTCTTCTAGAAGAAGGCAAGAGAAGACCCGGTGGGACAGGGGGAGCTCGCGCAGCATCATCCCCAAGCTCGCGACTCCCGACCTCCACGATGGGGCCAAAACCTTGGGCTTCGGGGTCGAGGCGACGTACGGTAACGCACGGTACCGTACGGGCCTTGCCCGAGGCTCTCGCGACGGCCAAGCGCGAGCACACAGCCATACAGTATGGCGAGCTATGCGACAAGCGACGCCGATAAGATTGATCAACATGGAATGATAACTCCTCAATGGTAGGGGATACGACGGTACTGAGGGCGCCTGTCTGCGCTTGTGATATGTGATCTCGTAGAGCTCTAAATCTCGTAGCGTGCTAAAGGTCAAGCCCCAACCGGAAACGAAACTTCACCCATCGCACAGACATCTCCAGATTAGAATTGCTTGCTAATTTGTGCTGGATTCCATTTGGCCATGCTCCCATGCTCCCATGCTATTCGCGTGGGCGATGGTAATTGTGCTTCCTCGGCAATGTCCCTTGAAACCTTGGCAAAAGGCTGTTTACTCGCATCTGATATTAATCGAGGGACGTTGGGTGCTGCGCATGTGCAAGAGGAGGTGAAGCTAGCTACTCTCGCGCTGCGCTCATCGTAACGGGAACCGAACCCAGGATTCCCAAATCTCCACCCCGTTGCGGAAATCACGAAATCAAGGATCTCCAAAGGGCATGAGCACTCGGCGCCCCGCGCATTTTGATTGACCCATGGTCCGACGTGATTCAGGATGTGCGTCGCAGCGTTTCCCAAACCGTGCCCAGGCAACCACTTCTGGAGCCATACTCGAACTGTGCAATGCTGATTTGGCATCTCGCATCGTCGTCGTCGTCGTCGTCGTCGCTGGAATGCCTTGGCCCTGGCCTGCTATTACCGGTGCTGAGGGCAGAACAGACGGCGATCGATTCACTCGCTGCAACGCCCGCCCCGACGCACTCATGGCGAGGGGGATGCCATTTCCGCCATCGTTCCACGATTAGATCGCCGTCTGCGCTTCGCGGTCTCCAATTCGAATCAGAATGCGAGCGGCGAAGGCACAGGATAGCATGGCCCATGGCTCCAGTCGCCAGCCCATCGCAGTGGCACGCCTTTGCGCCCGGGCACCGGTGCCAGAGTTATTCTGAAGACACGCTGGACGGCCGTCGAGATGCGAGCGTGTTGTGCCTGTTGTGCCTGTTGTGCCACCGCTGCCACTTCTGCCACTTCTGCCACTCCGGCCACCTCGCCCATTCCCATTCCCATTCCCATTGCCATTCCCATTGCCATTGCCATCCCAGAGGGCCCCATAGGGCTGTTCGGATAGCCTATCTCGCTGGCATTCGTCGGTCTAGCGCAGATCTATTCGTAGTAACATGGCCGTGAGTGCCTTGGGAATCGGGATGAAGGTGGATAGCCCCAATTCGTACGGCGCACACTGGTTGGTGCTGCTTTACGAGGAGGGTGCCGTTTTGGGAGTACCTATTCTTAATTGCAGCTAATTAACCAACAATAGGATCCCTAGCGCGCCGCCAGGGGTGGCACACGATTTGGGTTTCGCAGCTTCGTCAACGAAGGAAGTGTGGTCGGCGTGCATGCAGGTGGCTCGACGCGCCTAGTCCTCTTCGGGCCAGGACTCGAGCCGTGCAGAAAGTCGGCGCCCCAGCACCGTGGCTTGCAGGTGGCCCTGCGAACAACGTTCGAAGGCGGCCGGGAGGGTGGGAAGCGCAGGGTTGTGTGCAAGGGTGCGACCCAGCCCTAGTCTTGACAATCATCCAGGGTCGTGTGTGTTTGTAGCTCAGCTGGAGGTGCAAGGATCGCAGGATATGCCTGGTAAAGTCCGTATACCTGCGGAGGGATGTGTAGTCCCGCAGCAACATATATACCTTCACCTGGGACCCCCAATTGAGCCTTCTCGCACCGTACTCAACACCAGACTTACAATCCTGCTTCAGTCCTCTTCTACTCTGAAGATATCTACCTTTCTATTGTCCCATCACAGACCGTCAAGAGTGAAGACCAACAAACATCTCCAACATGTCTCGCGCAAGCTACTCATACTCGACCGCCACGGCGTCGAGGCACATCACCGGCCACGGCACCAGCAGTGCCTTCAGCAGTTCAGCAAACCCAGATGAGGACTGGACCAAGATCTCCGACCTGGCCGAGAGAAGAAGAATCCAAAACCGCATTGCTCAGCGCAACTACCGTGAGTAACTCCGCGCTCTCCGGCCTGACCTGAAACTGATATCTGTGCAGGCAAGAAGCTCAAGAGACGTCTCGAAGATCTCGAGAGACGCGCTGGGTCCTCATCTGCATCTCCACCTCAGATGCACGCAGAGATCCAACAAGAACGCAAGGAGAATATCAAGACGTACCAGCGAAGCCCAGAAATCGTCCATAGGCAGCCGTCTCCCAGAATGATGCAAAATCAGTACACGCCACCAATGGAGGACAACCTCATCTTCCCATCACACTTTGAACGCGATGGATCTCGCACACCTCCTCTTTTCGCGTATCACACGTATCCGGCTCCAGAAGAGATCGTCTACCCACCATACCCACAGTC
This sequence comes from Phialocephala sp. D728, assembly GCA_003988865.1. Lineage (NCBI taxonomy): Eukaryota > Fungi > Ascomycota > Leotiomycetes > Helotiales > Mollisiaceae > Phialocephala > Phialocephala sp. D728. The sequence goes on from QYAJ01000006.1 coordinate 151,041, forward strand.
TCAGCCATACCACGCGGTCACCACCGCCGAGTACAGAGATTACCTGGCTCCAGTGCCGGTGACGCTCCCTTCAATGATGCACTTCAACGAGGCGATCAAGCGGGAAGACGATACCATGCATCCATTCAATATGTACAACCAAGGTCTTCCAGCCATCGACATCCACGCATCACACGGCTACGATGATTCAAATCCTCACGTAAGTAGCTTCTGAGCTCAGCATCTTGTACAGGCAGCATCTAACATAAATTTGCAGACTCCTCCTCTTTCACACTCCTACGAGCACTCGACTACATGTTCAGAATCCGGTTACCAATACCCATCTACACCTCTATCAATGCCTCCGTCTCCAAGACTCTTGTCACAAATATGAGGTGTTTGGATAGTGTGATTTCCTTTTTTTCTGGTATATGGAACAGAGTTCGAAGCGCTCGACACTCATTCTAGAGATGTTTAACGAAATTGGGTTTGAAAGAAAGGAACTGAAAGCATGGTCGTCTGGTGTTATTTGATTTTACTTGTTTTCTTGGTGTGGAAATCGTGTTGGTTTCTGCTGTAAATACCCAGCGCAGATTGAGCTCGAACACTTGTCGATTTTCGAGGAATGAAAAAATGAACCATACTCCACTTTCAGTCTTTGCTGCCGTGACCGTGAAAACATCACACGATCTCTTGAGAAGTTGACTCGAACTTTTTCGTCAAACGTCGCCAGTAGCTTCAGTGACCCGCGGATTCCGCATTCTGGGGACGCCTCCGACGTCAAAGCATCAACACGAGCCGGGACATAGCAAAATCCCTCAAGGCCTCGTACATTTTCGTGTGCACGCTTTCCGCCTGCTCCGTACGCAGGTAGCAACTCGCAGCCTTGCGTCACTATGCGGCAGGGGCCACGCAGTCTCGCAGACTCGCAGCAAAAATACTCTCCGAGCGCGGTGCTTCTCGGCTCCGTGGGGTCCCATGATGGCGTCCCAAGATTTCCCAGGGACCAGTGGGAGGCTGGTCTGCCACCGCGATCCCGCGCATTTCGCTTCACGTACACCTTTCGTTGTAGTCTCTAAAAACCGGAATTTCCAGGACGGATTTTTGAGTCAATGGTCGACGCGACGACGATGGTTGGTCGTTGCGCGGACGGATAGATCCGATTTCAGCACGGTCCTGGGGAGTTTACGAAGGTACGGTCGAGTCCATTGTGGCTCGATCCAGGATGGCTCTTTGATCCGAACCCGAAATTAGCGCTGCGCGAAGGGACTGATCCTCCAGGCGGCCCCAACCCAGCCTGTTATAGGAATCCGACAGGTAGCCGCAGCACAGCCTTTCAATTAGTATATTTGGAAACTAGATGGATGGTTACTTCAACTCTCGGCCAAATGAACGTGGCGGAGGCGGGATCGCTTCATGCTCGTGAATCATGTCCTGACAGATTTTTAATTAATGTGATTGCGGACAACTCTTGTTGGACAGTGACTTGAGGAAGGCGATTAGAGATGAAACGAAACTGGCGGTCCGCGGAGAAAGGCCCACGAATTACAAGGATATCACCCGACATTAGGCGCTAAGCGCGATGATTTGGTGCTACTGCTTATATAAGGCTGAATTTTCGAGCGCCAAGACGCGATGGATAGTGAGGTCATCACCAAAAATTCACTTCATGCTTACTGAGAGGCAGAAGAGGTCGACGACTGCAGCGCAACAGACAATTGATCTTTGATATCAGTACATCTGCTTGCTGCTTGGCATATTCTCGTTACAACCAGAAGGTGAGAGATTTTACATTGCTGAGCCAGCTTGGTTTCGGCCAGTGGAATTGTCCAAAAGCTTCGCCGACTACCAAACGCTCTTCAGAATTTTCTAGACATGTTCAGACATTGAGTTGTTTTCGAACATTCTTAAGCTGCCAGAACGCCTGCCAGAACGTAAAGATCTGAAATTCCTCAAATCCTAGGACATTTCACCGAAAGCTTCTCTTTTCCACTTTGTCTCCGACCTGTGAAGTGCAGTCGTCTTTCTTCCTTCTCGCAATGGCTTCATTTGCCAAGGCTTCTCTATTCGGAGGTGACCAGTAAATCACCTACTTCTTCTTTTAAGGGAAAATATGCTAATGTCGAGCAGGCCATGGTCACCTCTCGACTGGACCAGCAGTGATGATCGCGTACGAGGAGGCTCATCATACTCAGAGCTCAGTTGCAGTCCGTTCTCTCCTATAGCTGTATTCCAAGGCAATCTAGATATCGAAACGCTAGGTGGAGCAGGGTTTACATCACAACGAACTACTGGTGAAGACCGAAGCTGGGATTTGTCGCAATACGATGGCATACTACTAGACATTGAGAAAGCAGACGGGAAGCAATATACCCTGACGCTGAAGGATGAATTACTTCCAAAAAGCCCCAACGGCCGCGAGCAAAGTACTATCAGCTGGGAGTACGACTTCAAGGCAAACCAGGAGGGAGAGAAGGTTTACGTCCACTGGGAGGATATGAAGGCGACGTATCGAGGACGGGAGAAGAAAGACGCCAAGCCATTGGATCTGAAGGGTATCAAAAGAATGAGCCTATTGATGAGGAGGTACGAGCGCCTATCTCCTTCTCACGGTACTTCGCTAACCCAACAGCTTCTTTGGTACTCAAAAGGGGGACTTCTCCTTGTCCATCAGGTCGATTTTGGCATTTCATAAGCAAACATCGGCCGACGCTTGTGAACCTTATCGCGACGACCCAAATGAAGTGTCAGTGGCCCGGCCAAACGAGAAAGATGGCAAAACATTGAACGTGGAACAACAAGGCTGGTTTGGTTGGTTGTTTCGTCTGTGTAATATCTCTTAGACGCGCTTCATCGGAATTAAAGCAGTACTGCCCGATATCACAACTTGACGCTCGGCCTGATAATTAACATCATGTCACTATTCACGACGTTCTGGAAAGGGAAAATGGTGCACTGCGCCCATTAGATGAATTGCCGACCCCGAAAACCAATATCAAACTAACCCGGTATCACCCCCTAAAATTCCTCGGCTATCGTGTTCTCGTCAATACAGACGCAGCCTTTCGTATCCAAGCCTGCATCTACGATGCCGCATCACAATCCTCATCACACGGCATGAAAGACGACCTCGCGACTTCTGATTGCTCTGTTCGTGGGGATCCTTGCACGCTACAGCCTTGATACAACCCTTCCAAAACACCAGCCAAGGCCTCTTCCAGAAGCCGTGCACGGCACTCAGATGACTGATATTGCATGTTCCTCGCATATGCAAGCCACCAGAACTGTTTCCTCCCCCCTTTTTCCAGATGTACTGTACGAGATGGACACTTTCGTCCGTAGATTCTCCGCATCCCACCTTCCACCGCCGAGGCCCGGCGTATCACATAATCAACTTCGATCCAACAGCTCGTAAGCGGAGTGTCGATTGTTCCATCTGGATGATTAATTAACAAATTATTCAGACACGCAGCATAGCAGAAGCTATGATCCGATACGTGACCAAGCAATGCCAACGTTATTTGCCACCCCCAGCCTCATCGCCTTTTCGCCTCGTGCCGGAATTCGTGCTGTGATTCCTCATCTCCGCCCCGTTGCTTACAATTCCTGATATTCAAGAACCGCCCAAGCTCCTCAAGATCCAGGTTCTAGACCGGACAGATCCCATTCACCCACCCAGCTTGCAGCATATACGCATTCGCATCGCAGCGACACGCACGCACACATATGCCGCGCCGACTCCCATGTACACACAGCCCTATGACCCCTCCACCCCTCCCCCTCATATCTACATTCGCATCCAGACCGGCATATCCGAGAGACGGTGAATGACACCAACCCTCCCTCACGACAATGCGTTGTTCCCTCCCTCCTCGCTCAACCCTCCCCCCCGTGTATATCCGTCCGGCATCATCGGGCCAATACACTCCTCCGACGCCCCTTAGATCATCGCTCTGGCAGACAGCCGGGAATCTGTCAACCACGCACCTGACACATCGCTCGTCTATCCGCGCATCCCCCAGCGTTCCGAATCCGTACCGTGTCGTCTATCGTCCTTCTTCCCAAACCCGAATACCCTGGATCGGTACGTACCTTCACCGCATCTCTGCTATCCTTGCCCGTTTCAATGTTTCATTCCCAGAGTTCTCGAGAATTAGGCTCCGGCAAGGAAGCAGGTTTCCTTTATCCGAAGATGGTCAATATCACGGACATTGAGTTGGGGGCCAAAAGTCATGAGCGGCCGATTTGACTCAGCAGCCGCACTTTGAGTCAGCGCGCTGCTATTTCCATTTCTCCTTTGCTCCTTTTTCACTGAAAGATGAAGCCGAGATGTCGCTTCTGTGACCGGATAGTTTCGTCTGAAGATCGAGGGATCGGGAGATTCGTTTCATCTCAGCTCGGGATTTGAGATCTTGAGGCTCTCAGGCGGGAGATACGTGGTCTCCAAGGGTGCTCGGGGTTTGAGGGTTTGTCGAGTGACGGGCAACAAGGGTCTGGAAGCATTGACCGTATTAGGAACGTAGACTGCCCTTTCGGGTCCTTGTTGCGGAAACAAACAACGGGGTTCGGGATTAAGGTTTAGTCAAGCCTCTCTTTCTTGGTCTCGTTTTCGGTTTCCATCTGATCCGACGTTTACACGCATTTTGCATTTGCATTTATTGATTTCATTATTTTCATTCTGGTCTTGATCGGGTAGTAAAAAGCACGCTCGAGTAGAAAGCAAGATACAAAGCAGCAAGCAGGCAAGCAAGTGCAGCAAATCTAAAGCTTTTCCCTTTCAGTGCCGTTCCGAAGTTGAAGAACCCGAATTAGATATCCGCGTGATGGGGAATCAAGTCAAGTGGCTCAACCAAAGAAAAGAGAAGGAGACGTCAATTCATTTTCCGAAATATGACGGGCCTCCCGGATGTTTCGCTTTTTGACCAAGTGTCCTCCCAATGCGCCATGAAAGAGTATCTAGATCTTCTCTCCTCTGGCCAACTTGGCCTCGCCATGCTTCTTCAAGCGAATGGCTACATCAAGTCAGTATATTGATCCTGAAAGACCGGCGTCTGCGTGTTTAAAGTGTTCTCAAGAGACTCGTCACTTGGTTCGAGAGTAGATCAAAGAGGAGGAGAGAAAAGGTAATGATCATACCTTGAACAGCGATGAAACCACCAGTCTCCTGGGGAGAGAATGCACCAATCTCATCCATAGAGCTCTCGCTGGCATCGTACAGCTTCTCAGTTTCAGAGCTACGTCCCAACACGGAGAAAGTTCCCTTGTAGACGCGGCATCGGACGGTTCCGTTGACAGTCTTCTGGCTAGCAATGATAGACTCCTCAAGGAACTCACGCTCGGGGGAGAAGTACAGCCCATTGTACAGGATCTTGGCGTAGTTGAAGGTGACGAATTGATCACGGAGAGCACGAACCTCGCGGTCGAGAACCAGACCCTCGAGATCGATGTGTGCAGAGCGCAAGCACGTCAGACCTGGAGTCTCATAGCAGCCACGGGACTTGAGACCGATGAAGCGGTTCTCAACGATATCGATACGTCCAACACCGTGTCGACGAGCAATAGCATTAGCCTCCAAGAATAACTCAACCGCATCAGTAATAGTCTTGCCCTTGCTGGTGATGAGCTTCTTGGGCAGACCCTTCTCGAACACCAGAGTGAAGTCCTCCGGGGTATCAGGAGCCTTCAATGGGTCCACAGTCAATTTCCACATATCCTCTGGGGCAGTGACATCTGGGTCCTCCAGAATACCAGCCTCGTAACTGCAGTGTGCCAAGTTCTCGTCCATGCTCCATGGCTTGCTCTTTGTGCTGCTGACAGGAATGCCAGCCTTTTCGGCATAGTCGAGAAGATCGTTGCGGCCGGCGAAGCGTTCGTAGAATTCGGGCATTCGCCATGGGGCAATGACCTTGATGGACGGCTGAAGAGCATAGAATCCGAGCTCGAAACGGACTTGATCGTTACCCTTGCCCGTCTACAATGAATTAGTATCTTGCGTCTCGTTGCGTTACGGAACCTGCAGCTGGCGGCTCTGGCACTGGCTTTGTGGCACTACTGGCATTTGTACTACTTACTGGCTCTCTGACTCTAGCACTCGCAATGCATTGCAGAGAGTAAGAGCCGAGAAAGACGAAACGTGCATCGGGAGCCCTGACAGAGCAAACTCAAAGAGGTGAAATAAAGAAAAGGGTTGAGTACGCAGCCATGAGAAACAGCAATACAGCCTTCCTTCTGTGCAACTTTGATTTGTGCTCGTGCAATGACAGGGCGGGCGAGAGATGTACCTATGCAAGAGTTAGCTACCGGTTATCTTGTTATTCTGGAATGGAGCATACCAAGAAGGTAGACATTCTCGTAGATAGCATTGCATTGAATTGCTGGGAAGCACAACTCCTCAATAAATTCACGCCTCAAGTCCTCAACGTAGCAAGCAGAAGCTCCGATCTTCTTTGCCTTAGCCTTAGCGGCCTCAAAGTCCTCTGTGTAACCAATGTGAGTAAGCCGGTCATCTTGTAATATAGAAAGACCCTGTCGTACCTTCTTGGCCCACATCTGCCATGAAGCACACGACCTATCCCATGTCAATATTAGGGTTCGTGGGGTCGGTGAATCTTCTTCTCACATCGTATCCCTTCTCCAACAACCATGCCACTATTCCAATTGTGAGCTCGAATCGACCAGTTGCCAACAATTCAACTTACAGATACAGCTGGTATCTAGACCACCAGAGTATGCGAGACAGACCTAGATATCATCATCAGTTCACGTCTCTTTGGGCGGTGAGGGGTAGAAATGCAAGTAGTTCTAACCTTGTCCTTAGCCATTTTGGAGATTTATCTGGAAGAAGGCTTCCAGGGAGAATATAGAGTGTTTTAGAAGTATAATATTGCTTCTGGTACCTCCCTTGCGTTGTAAAGGTAACTCAATGGACAAACAATGAAGCAGTTCAGAAAATTTATTGTAAACAGCCCGCTCTCGGCACGCTAAGATAACGAAGACGCGATAAGCCAAGCTCCACAAAAAGAGGGGACGCGAACGAGAGTGAAATTTTTTGTCAAGCGTGTTCAGATCTTCCGCAGGTGCATCACATGTTGGAAGAAGAAATTTTCTGTTGCATATGTGAAGGCCATGAGGTGACAATCGACATTGGATAGGTCACTCACTATGGGGAAGCCCCTTGTCTGCAATGCATGCTGCACGCAATGGTGGACTGTCAATAGTCTTGATTGATACTCGATCACTGCTACTAACCACTTCTTCCATGGAGGTATCTTCTCCAGTCATTCTTTCTGAAAGCACCCTCGCTATCAATTAGACAAATGAAAAGAAACAAGCCCGTCACAACATCACCAACCTTGCCAACAATATATGCAACATGATCAGCAGACCACGCTGCCCGATTAGTGTAGCAAAGTAGAAGTAATTTATTCCTCCGGCTCCAATGGTGCCTCTTCCTCGTATTCCTCCTCACCCTCGGAGATCGAGGCATCCTGGTACTGCTGGTACTCGGAAACCAAATCGTTCATGTTGGACTCAGCCTCGGTGAACTCCATCTCGTCCATACCCTCACCAGTGTACCAATGCAAGAAAGCCTTTCGTCGGAACATAGCAGTGAACTGGTCACCAACACGCTTGAAGAGCTCTTGGATAGAGGTCGAGTTACCAACGAAGGTGGATGACATCTTAAGGCCGCGGGGTGGGATGGAGCAGAGCGCAGTCTGGACGTTGTTGGGAATCCACTCCACAAAGTAAGAGGAATTTTTGTTCTGGACATTGCGCATTTGGTCCTCGACTTCCTTCATGGAGACCTTACCACGGCTGTAAGAAGTCAGTATACATCGTAGGCGAGGGTAATGTTGCAACTTACAAGATAGCAGAGCAGGTCAGGTAACGACCATTGCGGAAATCGGAGGCAGCCATCATGTTCTTCGGATCGTACATTTGTTGGGTCAGCTCTGGGACCGTGACAGCACGGAAAGAGTGAGCACCACGGCTGGTAAGAGGAGCAAAGCCAACCATGAAGAAATGGAGACGAGGGAAGGGAACCATGTTGACGGCCAACTTTCGGAGATCAGAGTTGAGTTGACCAGGGAAACGGAGACAGGTGGTGACACCAGACATGACGGCGGAGACTAAGTGGTTGAGATCTCCGTAAGATGGGTTGGAGAGCTTGAGGGTTCTCATACAGATGTCGTAGAGAGCCTCGTTATCAATACAGAAGGTTTCGTCAGAGTTCTCGACCAACTGATGAACAGAGAGAGTGGCATTGTAGGGCTCAACGACGGTATCGGAGACTTTAGGGGATGGGACAACAGAGAATGTGGCCATCATACGGTCTGGGAACTCTTCGCGGATCTTGGAGATCAAGAGCGTACCCATACCGGCACCAGTTCCACCACCGAGGGAGTGTGTGATTTGGAAACCTTGAAGGCAATCGCAACCTTCAGCCTCACGACGGACGACATCCAAGACTTGGTCGACGAGCTCAGCACCCTCGGTATAATGTCCCTTTGCCCAGTTGTTACCAGCACCAGATTGACCGAAGACGAAGTTGTCAGGTCGGAAGAGTTGACCGAAAGGACCGGCACGGACAGCGTCCATAGTACCTGGCTCCAAGTCGACAAGGACGGCACGAGGAACATACTTGTTTCCGGAAGCCTGAGTTATGTTAGTATTGTATATGCCTATCTATTATGTGATACATACCTCATTGAAGTAAACATTCATACGCTCCAGTTGGAGATCAGACGTGCCATTGTAGCTAGAAATTGTCAGCAGACATCACAGGAAGCTCGACCTAGAGTCAGAATCATCTCGAATACTTACACACCAGAGCCATCAAGGCCATGCTCGCCTGAGATTGTTTGCCTAGATGAAGATCAGTACTAGAAGCCTTTGTGTCGCGTACGTGTATCAAAAAAATCGCGACGTCGAGGTTATACACACCAGAAAGCAGCACCAATTTGGTTACCCTGAACGAAAGTCAGCGAATTTATGAAGGCATGAAATGGATATACTTACGCATTGGCCGGTTTGGAGATGAACCTGTAGATTTCAAGAAACGTGGTTAGTGATTGTGGTCTCTTGAAGGTAGTGGGGCAACAATTCAGGGGTTAGACGCGTCGAAAAGCTTTGCAAAAGACGCGCGAAACGTGGAAATACTTACGATTTCACGCATGATGAAGTTGGTACGGTTTTTGAGTTGATGATGAGTTCGAAGCAAGGCTTGAGGTTGTAAAGCAAGACGTTGAAAGGTTGTCTTGGTTGATGGGTGGAGGGATAAACAGCAAGAAGTCGGTGTGAAAGACGCTTTGGCCAACCAGCCAACGCTGCGCTAGTTCTCGGCAGGCAGCGAAATAAACAAAAGGAAAGCGCTAACCGAGTCACGTGTATAGAGGCAAAGTCCTCATATCTGAGTTGCATTCAAGAAGCGCAACTCAGCTCCTTCTAGGACCACGTCTATCTACCTAAGCTGATCTTCATCACAATGGAATCTGAAATCAAGTCCTTCTTGCCCAACATTGACCCTATCATCTCGGAATATTCCGTTGGCTATCTCACACATGCTTCAAATGCGTATGAACCAGATGCAGACTCTACGGGGCCGTCGCCACTAGAAGAGGCAGCTGCCTCTATTACATCTCTTCTTGTGTCAGCTTCGGGAGACCCTTCACCAGATAATGAGGCCAAAATCGGCCAGCTTGTGGACAAGTGGGTGGAAAAGTTCAATGCTTCTGCTGCAAATGGACAACGGAAGCAGATGTCATCTGCAGCCCGGAGGTTGGACCAGGCTATTCAGGTTGGAGCTCAACGGAATATGTCATCTACGTTAGGGGTTTCTACTGGTGGAGTGGACCTCGAGTCAGCAGGGACAAGGAAGCTCGAGTCTAAGGTTGACAGAAAGAAGCTCGAGAAAGCAGAACGGAAGATCGCTGCTAAACAGAACAAGAAGACTTTCAAGACTGTCGAGTACGAAGCCTCTAAGTTGTTAAACCAACCTGATGATGCTCAATCGTACGAAGAATTTTTCATGGCTGTCAATCCTTTGCAGTTGGGAGGTTCTCAAGGACAAAAGAGCAAGGACATCAAATTAGAGAGCATCGATGTGTCAATTGGCGGTCTACGCATATTGACAGATACCACTCTAACGTTAGCTTTTGGCCGAAGATATGGTTTGGTCGGTCAGAACGGTATCGGAAAGTCTACGCTTTTACGAGCATTAGCTCGTAGAGAACTGGCAATTCCAACTCATATTTCGATTCTTCACGTAGAACAAGAGGTTTGTGGTTCTTTTCAAGGTAGCATGACCCCTGAGCTGATACACTGATTAGATTACTGGAGATGATACTCCTGCATTACAGGCCGTCTTGGATGCAGATGTGTGGCGAAAACACCTACTCGCTGAACAAGTGGTAAGTCAGCTTGGACAGAGGATTATCGCCCTCGATGTTCGCCTAGGATATTGACAATAGATCAGAAAATTACCAAGCAACTTGCAGACATCGAAACAGAGCGATCATCTCTGGCTGACACCTCGGCCGATGCTGAAAAGCTTGATCGAGACCGTGAAGGCTTGGATCAGACCCTCGGAGATATTCAAGCCAAGCTGGCGGAAATGGAATCCGACAAAGCTGAGTCTCGAGCCGCATCTATTCTTGCAGGCCTTGGATTCTCAACAGAGCGACAACAATTTGCGACGAAGACGTTTTCCGGTGGTTGGCGTATGCGTTTGGCCCTGGCACGAGCGCTTTTCTGCGAACCCGATCTCCTCCTCCTCGACGAACCTTCCAACATGTTGGACGTCCCGTCGATCACCTTCCTTGCCAACTATCTACAAGGATATCCTAGCACGGTATTGGTAGTCAGTCACGACAGAGCGTTCTTGAACGAAGTCGCGACAGATATCATACATCAACATTCTGAACGCCTAGATTACTATAAGGGTGCTAATTTCGAATCATTTTATGCCACCAAGGAGGAGCGGCGAAAGACTGCCCAGAGAGAGTACGAGAACCAGATGGTCCAGCGTGCACATCTTCAAGCTTTTATCGACAAGTTCCGCTACAATGCAGCGAAGTCATCTGAAGCCCAGTCTAGAATCAAGAAGCTCGAGAAGATGCCTGTCCTCGAAGCGCCGGAAAGCGTTTATACAGTCCACTTCAAGTTTCCCGATGTGGAAAAGCTGTCACCTCCTATCGTACAAATGACCAATGTTTCCTTTGGTTACACGAAGGACAAACCACTTCTCCGAAATGTCGACCTCGACGTACAACTTGACTCTCGGATTGGTATCGTTGGTCCTAACGGCGCTGGTAAAACAACTGTCCTCAAGCTCCTCATTGGCAAATTGACACCTACGTCTGGTCTTATCTCTCAGAATCCTCGCCTACGTATCGGATTCTTTGCACAACATCACGTTGATGCACTCGACTTGAACACCAGTGCCGTGGGTTTCATGGCCAAGAACTTCCCAGGCAAGCAAGACGAAGAATACCGACGCCATCTCGGTGCATTTGGTATCACAGGTATGACAGGCCTGCAAAAGATGGAATTATTGTCTGGAGGTCAAAAGTCTCGTGTCGCCTTCGCATGCCTTTCTCTTACTAATCCCCACATCCTAGTTCTTGACGAACCTTCTAATCACTTGGATATCGAGGCTATGGATGCGCTCAGTACAGCTCTTCAGCAGTTCCAAGGTGGTGTTTTGATGGTCAGTCACGATGTCACCATGCTCCAGACAGTATGCACGAGTCTTTGGGTATGCGACAATGGAACTGTAGAGAAATTCCCTGGAGACGTACAGGCGTACAAAAGGAGAATAACAGCGCAAGCTGATGCTAGTGGAGTTGTTCAGGCCCATTAGATTTCAGCCCTGATAATGAGATTGATTATTCGGGTGATTTCACACCTAACGCTGTGTCAGCTTGACTATCCTTGTTGATACCATGCAAGGTTTGCTTTTATCTAATCCTCCCCACATTCAAAAATCGAGCTCAACCCTACCAGTGCAAGCCTATATTTAGTGCTCACTCCAATCCCTGCAGCCCTATTGTCACTCCATTGCAGAAAGCAACCTCCAATCATATACTTCCAACGCCATCCTTCAGCTCTCTCAAACTTGCTTCGACGTGAATCTAGATTGGCCTTCAGAGTCGCGCACTCCACAACGAAGCCTGAACTTCAAGTTTGTGATGAATGTGGCTGGAAGGAAATCAGCTGTGCCAGCGAGGCTGCATAAAAAAGTAAATTGTGGCTTGCGCAACTCGCATCTGTTTTGCACGAGATAATTTATTCCGTTTAGCAACATTGCTCTTTTCCCCGCAGGCAATGGAGGACAATTTCACGTCCTTTTCACATCAGAATTCCTTCTGTCTGTGTGCACCACAAAGTCGATCCGATGTCCGAGGCCGGAAAGTACATCGCATATCCCAACTCCCCTCCAGCCTACCTACCGTACGGCTCCCCGAACTACTCTTCAAGACGATGGGCTCAAAGTCCGTCAACATCAACGTTTCATGAGGACTTCAGTCCTTCGTTGGGTGGCCCGCATAGTGGCGGGCAACCTAACAAACAGTACATAGAGCCTCTAATCCGAGAATATGAGCCAAGTTACCATAAGCCAACTCGAATACCACAGCGCCTCGCGATATTCCTCTACAACTGGTGGCTCTGCATCTTTAGCATCGTCACAAGCATCCTTGCTCTCGCCGCCATTGTTATTCTGTTAGCTTTTGTGGACAACAGGACTCTTCCAAAGCTGCCTCTCAGCATCACAGTCAATACCTACATCTCGTTCTTCGCTACAATCGCGAAAGCGACCATGTTATTCGCTGTCGCTGAGTCCTTGAGCCAATTGAAGTGGCTGTGGTTTCGCCAGCCTCGAATGCTGGAAGAAATCCAGACGTTTGACGATGCCAGTCGAGGGCCCATGGGTGCTGTCAAGTTGATCATTCGAACAAGTGCCTTTCATTTGGCTACACTTGGAGGTCTGATAACAATCTTGAGTTTGGTCATGGATCCCTTTGCACAGCAAATCTTGTCGTATCCGGAGCGAATTATCCAAGTTGGAACGGCGCGTCTGACGAGGGCTCAAGCCTATGACGAACAAGTTGACCTTAGCACTTGTAAGTTGATCTTAACATGGCCCGCTCGCCGTTATTCACGAAAGTATAATGGAGAATCTTGGCTAAAATCTTCTATTAGTGGACAGCGGTCTTTTAGACGGACCAGACTGGGGGATGAAAGCTGCGGTCTTCAATGGCATATTCAGTTGGCAAACCGTTCAAGATGTAAGACCCGCCTGCGATACTGGGAACTGTACATTCCCACTCTTCGACTCATTGGCGATTTGCAGCAAATGCAAGAACGTCACCAACGACGTGGTCAACAACACCCCACAGCCTGCTTTGAACGCCATAAGAGGATTACAGAACATCAGCTACAGTCTACCAGGAGGGGCTCAGATCAACTTCTCCGCCCTATTCCAAGAAGGTAATTTGGCAGTAGGGCCCTCGACTATATCAACTACCGTCCTCCCGGCAAATTTGTCGAAGGAAGTCTTAGGACTTCAAGACCCTCTTCTGATGCTCGCAGTCCTTCAGTTTCCCAATATCCAGGAGCAGTTTGTACAAGGCAATTATTGGAGCTCTTTGCCAGTCACTCAAGAATGTGCCCTCTATTTCTGCGTCAACACATACAACGTATCTGTCCTCAACAGCGTTGCAAATACAACTGCAGTCAGCTCCTGGACAAGTGATACGGGTACGCCGACTGTTGGCGGAGCTCTTCAACCCAACGGAATGGAAGGCACTCAAGATGCAGTGTTACGACGACCTGCAACTGCTCAAGGAGGAAACGACACGTATATCATCCCAGCAGGAACACTTGCCACGCTCAAATCATGGCTGAATGAAACTTTGCAAGGCACATACAATACATCATTCAGCGTCTTCAACGGAACGGCATGGCCGAACGACGCAATGCAGGCACTTGACGGGACGGCGGACTGGGGCAAACTTATGGCTACTATCGCCACGGCTATGACGAGTTACATAAGAGATCCGAACGAAATTGCTTCTGAAAGTGTGGTCAATGGGATTTCTCAAAAAGTGGAAACATACATTCATGTGAGGTGGAGTTGGCTCGGGCTGCCGGTAGGGCTGGTGGGATTGTCGATTGTGTTTTTGGTGCTTACTATGGTGAAGAATGAAGGGAAGAGGGCGATGATTTGGAAATCGAGTAGTTTGGCTCTATTATTCCACGGCCTGGAGGGTATAGGAAAAGGTGCGGGAGAAGGCTTGGGTCAGATGCAAGAGCTCGCGAAAAGAACGAAGGTTGTGTTGACTAGGGGCGATGACGGAGAATGGAAGTTGATCAATACAGGGTAACAAAGACATAAAGAACAAGTAATGAAGTATAACGAAAAAAACAACCAGGCATACCCCTCCAATAAATTTTCCTTTCTTAAGAAGTTGCAAGTATCAGCGTCGTGAAACAATGTGCCAGCGTTGTCCTGGGAAGCCTTAATTTCCTTAAGCGCGGATAGCTTCTATGGAAGGTGAGAAGAAAAATAAATAAAATGCTGAACACCCATATACAACACTATATTGGAATAAGAAGTTATTGCACTTCCATCATCGTAATCAAAATTGGCAACTTTAAGAAAGTCGTCTCCTAACATCATGTTGTTTCTCATGTGGCCGATCAAGGCCAGGGGTCGGTCTAACCTCTTTAAGGGTTGACCGATAGCCTCAGCAACGTCAATTTACCAGAGCACGGAATCAATATCACATCACAATCACTCCATGCAACGCTCATTGATTCCCTCTTGCTAGCTCACAACCAATTAAAGACTCACAATTCTTTGAACTCTCCGCCACCACGTTGTCTAATTCACCACAAGCCAACGACTCCCTAAGGGACGTCGGGCTCGATAACGACCCCGAATCGAAGCTGGACGAAGACGTTAGCCGCGCACAATCACCACCTCCGCAATATCCACTCTCTGAAGCTTCAGGATCTTCACCTCCATCTCCACGGCCCCCTCCATTCTCCTCGTTATACACTTCAACCGCAGACGCTGTCGAAGCCTACAAAACTGCTGTCACTGAGACCGGCGCATCTGTTTCCGTTCCAGCCTACGCGCCTGTTGTACCTGAACCTTCTACCTCTCGAGATCGAGACGTCAGTGCAGAAACCAAAGCTGCTCTTCCGCCAGACACCAAAGGGCAGTCTTCCAAGAAGGAAGAGGATAACGAGCCACCGCCAGCGTATTCAGAGGGCTCCAGCCCACTTGAATCTTTTACGTACCTGATGGCGGCAGCAGGAGGAGCTGCGAGTATCATTACTCAGGTGCAGCAAGGTGGAGCCCCACCGATTAATACTTTGGGAGGTACGACAAGTCGCAATCCATATCAATTACCTTGTGCTGACGCGATCTGCAGATGTCGGCGCCGATGAGAATATTACCATGGACCTACGGTATCATATCTACCGCGTGCCTGCAGGAACAATATGCTCATGTTTCTAGGGGACAACGGTTCACACTATCCAGAGATGAACTCCTGACACTCCCAGAATTCGTCCTTTTATCCCTCTTTCCCAACGGCTTACTTCCAGATGGTCATTTGAACACATACCACGAGGGGGATGCCTTTCAAGTTGATGTCCGTAAAGTCAAATATACTCGCAATATATTAAAAAATCTAGACATAAACATAGCTGACCTGACCGCACAGTATGATCCAGCATCACTTCAGTACATGCTCGAGTTCTTCAGGAACGTAGCTCAGACAATCCCTACGTCGGAATCGCCATCTGCAGAGGCTGATGCAGTGCCAATTGAGCCAATGGCTGGATCAGCAAGGGAGATGTTGCAAGATCGCGCGGGCATAATTGTGTTGAGGGAGGATTTGGACTTCTACGTTATACCACCAAAACCAGACATCGAGCAGCCAGAGATGATCGAGGTCAAGAGAGCGGCTGGAAAGGCTTTGTTACGACAAGACGGCATATTCTCCGGGCTGCGAAGAAGCGAGGAGACGGGCACTACAGAGCAACATCTAATTGAGATGCTGACTGCTGGGTAAGAGACAAAAGCAGAGTTCTAAATGGCATGACTAATCTTTGATAGTGGGTTCAATCACGATGATACCTGGGGTCACCGAGCCAACGAACCAAATAAAGCAGTCATCTGCAGTCTTGCTCTCGCCCGATTACGCACCGACATTCGTAGCGACATGGGTAACAATGCTGTTGGAATGGCCCAAAAGCTTTTGCTGTTCTGGAGAAAACCTGCTCGAAGATGCTGGTGGGAGGGTGTCGAGTTGGAAGGCGTGGATGGTGTGGAGGGCAAATTGAAAGTCTGGATCAGAAGGGTTTGGACTCTTGAGATGAGTGTGATTGGTCTGCGCTAAGCATTCCTAATACCCTTTCCATTTGTTTATTCCTCTGCGGCTTTAATATATCCATGAAGCTCAGAGCTCAAAAGCTCAGCTAGCGTGTTTTTATTGGAACATGGCTCACTTGTTTATTTTGTAATTTCTTGTTGGAGCTCGCATGGCGTGCGTATTGGGGCATCTTTTCCTGGTTCAGAAGACTTGATTCTCTTGGTGGTGGAGCGAAGCGAATTGTACACGAGATGCAGGTATCAGAGATGTCATTACACATACTTCTCGTTATCATTGATTGCCTGCTTTGTCGTTTAGTGTACCATTCCCACCAAGTCTTGGTACCCCTTTAAAGAGAGTGTTAGTCTCCCGCTCCCGCACGAAAAGAAATCCACCAAGGATTTAATCTTCACTTGCAACGTCGCACGTCCATTTTTTAATATTACGTACGATCTTATCGAGGACGGCAGTTTTGAACTCTGGTGAACTACATCATTTTAAAGAATATGCGCTTCATCAGCCAAGTAATGTTTCGCAACGTCCAAATACTGAAGCTTTACTTCCCAAAGAGCATAGTACGACCACGTGAGCTCAGCAAGAGAAAGCAGTCATGGCTGACTTGACAACGTAAGAAACCTAGAAGAAAAAGCGGGTTTTTGCTCCTTCTTTTGCTACTGTGTATGAGCGTGGAAGCTAAGCAAAGCCTTGTATAGGTCTGGTCAAGATGACCCAACAAATCCTCTCATCCTACCCATAGGCTGGCTTGCACGCTGGAACGACGAAGGCAAAGAATACTATTTCGTCCATGTTCCGACACTCTACTGGCAGTGGGAACATCCTGCAACTGTCAGGCCGACTGATGCAATGTCACAGGCAGCAGCTCAGGTTTGGAATCTTTCACGTAAAACGTTGGAACGTGATGAGGGACAACATGCAGAGGAGAGTTCTACGACGACAACTGCAGAGGTAAGGCTGCAAGACCTCGAAAATAATCGGCTTATTGAACTCAACCTTAATAAACTGCCCACATCCATCGAAACTGCTCCTCGCCAGATCCAAGACACTACTAAACTAGTAGCTCAACAACCTTCATCCGTGGTTCCTCAGGGCTTCGATCGGATTGCAACGGGCCTCCTTGCTGACTTGCATCCCTCTACGCCTATTCTGACTTCTATTCAAATTGAGGGACTCAACAAGCCTTGGCTCATCAAATCCTGGCGTGATGAATGGGTAGAAGAGAGAGAATGGAAGGTTAAACACATGGAAAATGATATTGCTAATTGGCTTTCAGCTGTTCGTTCTGAGTTAGGCTTTCTGCCTCAAAATAGTCGCTCGAGCACGTGGGCAAGACATAGTAATGTCCGTACTGAAAACAGCAATGGTGATCTTTCTGAGAAACCTTCTTCAGCTCGGGACGAGATGTCGAGCCCAATAGAAAGACAGACCAATATTCAAGCTGAAGAGAGTAATCAAGGTCTTCCCCAACAAGTTTCTCCTTCTCCGAAAAATATCTCGAGTCCGCTAGGAAGAAAGGCTTATATGAGCGCCCAAGCCGAACTTTCTGCTCTGCTTTCTTCTCTACCCTCCCAGCCGAGTTTTTCAAATAATCTATCGAACCTAAACATCCAAAGGCTCAGTGCACCTGCCGCAATGGGCACGACCAACACTGCTGCTCCTTCTAGTCCTTCCGCAGTCGACTCTTTCCTTGACGTTCGTGATCATTCCTACCACCTTCGCTCACCCTTCAATTTACCACAAAGAACTGTTTCACAGCCCAACTTTCAACATCATCAACGTCAAGGTTCATTACCATATCGGCCATCACAGCAACCTCAAAGACGCCCAAAACAGCAAGTTTTTCCCCAAGAACTCCCAGACAGCTACAGGACACTTTTAGTCAACGGACGAATCCATACTTTGGGAACTGCGTTCAAATCAGATCCCGTCCCTCCGCCGAAATCACCAGAATCATCTCGGCCTTCTAGTCCACCACCTCAAAAAGCTCAGCTACGTACCGAAAATGGGGACTCGAACGGACCAATCCCCTCGATACCAAATCATCTACCTCCAAAATTGGCCTATTCCGAGGTTGCTCGTAAGCTAGCACCTGGTGTTCCTGGTACCGCAACCGGCCCTCGAAATCCACATTCAACCCGCCGCAGTGGAACTGAGCTCAAACCAGATTCCTTCCCTTCGCTGAAATCTCCAGAAATATCTCGGCCGTTTAGTCCACCCGCTCAGGAGGCTCAGGTAGGCACCGAAGACGGGGACTCAAACGGACCAGCCCCATCAATTCCGAACCATTCCCTTCCAGAAATGTCCTATTCCCAAGTTGCTCGTAAGCCAGCGCCTAGTGTTCCAGGTGCTCCAGGTGTTCCAGGTGCCCCAACTGGGCCTCGGAATCCCTGCCCAACTCGCCGCGGTCCACTTAACGGCTATGCGCCTTCAAATGGTCCTAGAAGCTACCACCATAACGCCAGCAACTTTAATCAATGGGGTGGAAGAGATGGGCGTTTCAAAACTCAGAATCTAAGAGGTGTTAAAGGTTATGCACCAAAGAATCGAGGTGTGCAAGGCTCGGTAATGGGTAACAGAGGTGGTGCTGAGCCATTCCGACCACTTTCGATACTGAAGAGAGTTAGCCCTAAGGAGAAGGAGAACTAGAACGAGCGAATGGCTGGGAAGTTAGAAAAGCGTTTGTGGTGGTAGAATCAGATGGAGTTAGAAGGAGGGAAACGGGAGGGCATGGGAAAATTGTATCGTGATTGTTATGCTTTGATAGAGTTGTATGGAATTGGAGGCACGAGGGGGACTGATATTTTTCCTTGGGTTTGGCAGATATTGGATAAAGCGCTTTGATATCCTCTCTCTAGGTTAGGTTTCATTCATCACTGAGTGAAGCAGTTTTCTTTCTTCTTTTTGGTAACCCTTTCTTGTATTCGCATAGTCTCGCATTGGAGGACACTACATTAAATACCCGATAGGAGAACACCGTACGCAATTATCTCGATACTTAATCAGCATCTCAATCAATATGTTGCGCTCCAATTCAAGATCTCAACTCAAACATGACTCCCCACCAAATACCGAAGTAGCAACCTCAAACGATAATCCTTCCAAACAATCGCCACGATCACCCTCCTCCCTTAATCTCGCACTACCACCCCTCATCGCCACTCTCCAAACTCATAAGCTCACCCCACAAATCCACTCCCTTCCTTTCACCCAAGAACGCTGTACCCCCTGCGTACATATAAACACTATTCTCCCCCGCACAGCTCCTCTCTATTCCCGAGCCCGGAACCACCCCGGCACAAAATCCAACACGAGCTGCTTCTGGTTTAACATAATACCGGTTCGGGTATCTAGCCAACTTCACCCACCCTTTAGACTTTTTTTCACTGTTGTGCCGAGCCTAGAAATCTTTTTGCCTGTAGTATTGGACTTCGCGGCGAATACCAGTCTGATTGGGTCGTTTGGAGGGGAAGGGGCAGCTGTTGCAGTATTCTAGGGTGAGCTTGATGTGTTGGCACCATTGCGGGTTGTGGGTAGTTATGGGTATTAGGCACATTGTTGGAGGATTGTTTGAAGTGTGGTGCAGACGGGGTTGACTGACTGCTTCGAAGTCAAAAAGTTTGAAAGACTTGGTGCATTATTTATATTGTGAGAAAGTTGCTGAAAGGCTCGAGACTCGGGTGATTCAGGAGGTTGGATCTGTGATTCAAGGTCGGGCTCCATTCACATTTCGCATATTGTTCGATGAGAAAACTTGCTTAGATTTCATGAGGATCTTTCTGGTGGTCTTGGATTCTTAGAGAAAGAGCGTGCATAATGTAAGAAGAACATGCCTTGCTTTAGATGTGTTGATAACACAGGGGTTTGACATCCAGCGTCCCAGTATTTCGCTCTATAAAATTAAACAATAGCCAATGGCCTCTCCCGAAAGAGATCTCAAAACTACCAAAGAAATACTCCAATCTCTTTCAGAGACGAACATACATGCACGAGACAGGAACCAGGTATGCGATCTTCCTCTTCTCGGACAAGATGTGGGGAAATGTGTTTAGCGCTCAAGACTCTCAAATGACCCCGCTGCTACGAATGTCCTAGCTCCCTACAGAGTTTTAGCCCGTTTCAATGTCTCAAAATAGTTGAACCACTCACTGCAGCTCAATCTTTCACTTCATCGTACACTTCCTGAATCACCCAATGTCCAGGATCATTTCACTCTCCTACCTCTCATACGACCAAGTTCGACAGGGTCCTGTGCTTCATTAATGTCCCACCGTGATGCGAACCTTCCAATATTTGAATTTCACTTCCCCCCCCTGTCTCATATCATTTCAATATCTCAGCTCGTTTAACTTTCGCGAATCAACTTAACATCTTATTTCATCTTAAACCTCGAATTTCGAGTCTTAATGTCTCAATGTCCTGCATCCCTGTCCTACATAATGCTATGCTTCCTGTGGGGTAAGCATTTCATTATCCGTACTCGGGACTTATATTCAAAATCCTCATACCATCTTCCGTTCCACTTCAATGTCCAGCTGTCAGATAGGAACTTAACCCCAAGGTTTTGTATTACATCTTTTCGCTACCAAGGTACTTGGCCAAAACAAATGTGAATTTCTAGAGCTTCGAGGATACTTGGGTATTCTCGTTCTTAGAAGTCGTAAGTTATGAGAGCAGATATCGACTCTGCTGATGCTCGTTTTGTTATCTTGGTATTGATGTAGCAGTATTCTGCATGCTTGCATGAAATTACTGTTGGGGGTATTGAAGGTGGAGGAGCTACGACTCCTTTAACCTACAAGTTTGGCTTAGAAATTGGAAGTTGAGGTGAAGAAGCGACGGAAAAAATAGTAGATTGTACCCAGAACAGGCATCACTCGCAATAGCACTAGTGCGTTGTATGCACGGCTCAAGATGGACTTCGAGCGTGTTCAAGTTCAAAATGGTAGATATAGCTTAGAGGTCATCTATAAGGAGAGTAGATAAGAAAAGAGAATCGTCGTTGAAATCGTGAGTCGTAGCATATACGAATAAAACACTCCTACTACCCTTCACGCGGGCTTACTGATCCTCTTCCTTGAGTTGCTTCAAGAGACTGAAGTACCCACCAAAGCCAAATCTCTCTCAGAGTAAATTTAGCCATCTGAAAAGGCTCTGGGCAGCAGTCCAGTCTTCCAGCTCCAGCTTTAGCCTCTCTCTTCTACTCTCCTTTACATAACAACCATCAACCCCAGCACACCCACCAAACCCACAATCAAGGCAGCACTGCCGCTCACACTCAACCTTCCTGCAGCACTCTTCTTCGTGGCACTTGGGCTCGCACTCGAAGCCGTTGCCGTCGCCTTGCTCGTCCTGGCAAGGACATAAATCTCACCCGTGGCATCACTCGCCACCCAAAGTCTCTGCTTACTATCAAATGCTAGACCAACGGGCCTGAAGCAATTGTCTGGACACTTAGAATTATCTTGATTGGTAAAGATGTCTATGGTGCTGTTTGTGCTGTGTTGTGACGCTACTGGAGAACCGGAGGAGAAGAAGAGAGAGGAGACTTTGTATCCGACGGGGTTTGTGCGGTCCCTGGTTTGTGTCAATTTTGCTGGTATTGGGAAAGGAAAGGTAGAATGGGGGACCTACCAGCTTCCGTGGAAAGAAACATAAGCTTCGGTTCCATTAGGCAAGAATACCATATCTAGAGGCGCCATATGTGCCTGGAACGTCAACCTCGGACTGATTCTCTCCGTCTGACATGTCGTATCATTGAATGTTGCATTCTGATCCAACGTGAACTGATCTCCTATGGTCAACGTCCCAGGATTTGGAATACTGGTATTCCAAACCGCAAAGCAAAGCGGGTAGCCGTAATTCCCGCCCTGATTCTCTGTCGAGGCATTGAGGAAACCATGGTAGTTCATCTCTTCACCGGGGTTGTTCTGATGGATGTCGATGCCATCACGGTCTACCTCATCAGCTGAGTTTTCCACGCTGTAGATTCCTCCTGTGAGAGGCTCTTCTGCAACACCGACCGAGTTCCGCAGTCCCCAACCTAACAATCTACCTTGTGCATCGAAGTCATACGGCTGAGAGTCGGAGGTTATGTTGCTCAAATCGAAGGCTTTGATTTGCGAGTGTCCGGTGCTGAGAAGCTCTGCGTCGGTATCAATGTTCGAGGTGCTGCCTCTACTGATGACTAGCATTCCAGGCTCTTTCTGAGACATCAAAAGCGTGCGTGTTGTATGGTCTGTGTTGGTCATGTCAGTGACCACAGTCTGGTTTGTGTTGCTGACTGTCACGGCGGATGCGTCGTAAGACCAGGCGAAGACCGCTTCGAAGGAAGAAGCATAGAGGGTTTTGCCATCGTTGGACAGTGCGATACCATGAGTGAGCTATATGAGATCAGTATTTTCACACCCTTGGAAGGAGAAATCAGACTCACTTCCGTAGCATTGACCAAGAACGTCTTCTTCGATACATCCAAACATGTACTGCCGCCATCTTCGAGCGTCAGATGCACAATTCCAGCTCCCTGCTGGATAACCAACAGATTGCCATTGGTATCAAATAGTATACTTCGTGGTTTAGTCAAACCCGTTGCGACGAGCTGCGCTTGCCAGCCATCGGACGTTACAGGCGCAGGATAAGAAGGCTTGAGGTTGCAGGTTGCTGCGGAGACTGTCTTGAAAAAGAGAGCTCCGAAAGCTGCATTGACGAGGCTGGTTGCGAGTTTCATGGTTCAAGGTTGATGAGATACAGTAAGAAAATAGTATCTTGTCTCGGAGAGGACAGACAATAAAGGAAGAAGCGGTGAGATAAGAGAAAAGAGGCTTGGGACTTACAAATCCCTTTGAACAATGAGGTCTTGGCGACGATGCCGAATCCATACCTTCAGCACCTTTGGGGACATGAACCCCGCACCAGCACCGCCTCCACTACAACATCGTTCGATAAGAAGTGCTACTTCCTCCAATGGTGTTGGCTAAGGGTCCATCGCATGGCTTTTGTATGGTTGTTGCTATTGTGAAGTCCCTTAGGTGCATTGATAATGAGATCATTGAAGCTTGGCGGGGTCGCAAATCGAGAAGGTGGGCTGCCCCGCATCACGTGAGGAGACCCTTCATCCCACTTTTGAGGGGGTAGGATGGAGAGCAGAGTTATGCCTTGACGGGAAATTTTGTAGCGGTCTCGAGAGAACGTCCTATACAGCACAAGACGATATAAGAGTCACTTGGCCAAGTTCAACTAAACTCTAGCTTTACCATGCACAGATCAGATTTCAGGGGCTCTTGACCCAGCATCATACGGGATTAGGAGGGAAAGATTGGTTGTAGCGTGAAGCCATAACTTCATATCTTGTATTCATACGGCTCATTCCATCTGACATTTCTCATGTGCCTTGCCGTTTTGGCCATCATCATAGTGTCTGCCAGTATCATAGCAAGCTACACCTTATGAATCCAGCATACCTCCTAAACCATCATCTTTCTTCCGGTACATCTTCGAGGCGCAACTCGTACAAGGCCAATTTGCTTAGCAGAAGTCTCTCGTCTTCCACCCTCCTGTAAGACTAGAAAACAGTAATACACGTGTTACAGAAACCCGCCCCGTCATTCGCGTCTCCTCTCTATACTAGAAAAACAAATGCAATGCTTCAATGCTGCTCGATGTTACCGCCCTTGCACGAACCCAAGCAAAACTGAAAGAAATGGAACAACGTGCAAACATTAACGTGTCGCTCTTTTCGTCGATGCTCTGCACTTTTCCCACATCCCCCGAATAACACAAATAAAGCGCAAATCGGCTGCAATTCTTTTGATGAATGCTTAGAAGCATACAATGACCGCCACCAAGGCTGAATAACACGCTTCCAGATCTATGCAGGAGATGCATTTAACAGAATTAAAAGCATAAAAGCGCTTCATGCAGTAGTCGAATGAAAACCGTCGCTATGCAGGAAAGGAAATAAAGACCACTAGGGTCTGCTCATGTACAAAAGAGATCCAGTCGGATCATCGAGACTATCACACGACAGTCATCATATGCATGCGTTGACCTAAACTTCGTGTAGGTGATGCATCAATCGAGCCGCTAAGGATCGAATTATTACTGTGGCTGCGAAGAAGGTGTTTGGGTGGGCTGACACTGGGATCTGTGAAAACTCTTGTAAAAGCTGGGCTCGAGTCTCGCTGTGGACTATTTTCCGGGCTCTGTGACCCATCGTGTTTGCGAATCACTTCAGCTAGTGTTCGGCTCAGTTGACTGGCCTTGCTAACAAGGTCTTTGAGAGTGGTCGTATCGAACGGCATCTTGTCTGGAGACTGGCTAGCTAGATTCTGGAGAAGAGGATCCGATGTCGACCGATGTTGGTGCATTGTTTCCATGACAGAGCGAGCCACATCTGAAGCACTTCTTGCGCTCGAGTGGCGTGGGGAATTAGAGGGTGGTCTGAGATGTTCTCTAGTGGGAGGGCTGTTAATGACACCCGCACCAAAGATGTCGTCCTCTGGCGAGAACACGGATCTCCGCCGAACAGTGTTACCATCGTAGATGAAACCAGTAGGCTTGCCGTAGCGATTCAACACCTCAATAGGAGCGTCTGGTATTGAGAGTTCACCAACATCGGGGCCATGTTCGTGAAATTTGTCGTCTGGCATTTCTTGATCGTGGACAATGGATGCTGGCGAATGAGGCGGCGACAAAGTTGGGTCTTCCTCTTCTGGAACTGCTAAAGCGATGATGCCATCTGCCTCCTTCCACAATGATGCATAACGGCCACTGAGCAGATTCAACTCCTTGCCTTGTGACCGAAGTCTCTTAAGATGCTCCACAAGTAGACAGACCTCTCGAATTTGTCCTACATGGCCCACTACGCTAGCTTGACTGGCCTGGATTGCTGGTGGAACGAGCATGCCACTGTTCTCCATTCTGCTGTCGCCAGCATCTTCGTTATCGTCATCATCATTATCGAACTCGAAATCGCCATCCCAGTCCTCGCTGACACCCTTGGCACCTAGACCCCAAGTACCGAATTTTGGCGTTAGTTTTGAATGATCATGCTGACCAGCGACATCAGGGACAACAGGTACGCTCTGGCTCCTGATATGCAGAGCAGTTGGGCCCCTGCGCCCAATTGTTCTCCCGCCTCTACCGTCGGCCATCTGTTTGACGTGAGCGGTCTTTGGCCTAGGAGAGTTTCCCATAAGGTCAATCTTCTCGATTGATGATGGCTCGGACCAATCGAAAAGATTGCTCTTCGGACGGTCTCCATGTGCAGTAGGATTGCCATTTGTACTCCCACTGTGCGTGACATCCGCCAAAGCTGCGCGAAAACTAGGGCTTACCCTTCGAGAGTTAAGAGAGCTGTTGGGTGGTGATAGGGAATTACTGATTTCCATGTTCTCGTCATCTTTCGTCCAATCTTCGTCCTCTTCGTCATCGTCTAAAGATAGTCGGCCGAAGTCTTTCGTAGCAAGGCAGAAGCTTGGTGGAGATGATGGGAAAGCCTCATCAGATTCTATGATGCTTGTTCGCACGGGCGTCTGGAATGTGTCTTCCTGCGAAGACCTAGCAGCTTTTACAGGAGTTGACATACCCTCATCTTCTTCAACAATCCTGTTATTCGCTTCTTGGAAACCCCCATTGGCTAACATTTCATGAATCGAGAGCCTTTTACTTTTCGTATGGCCATTGAGGCTCGGTGGGGACTCGTCAAACATCAAGTCCAATGGAGGATTATGCGATCGGATGCTGCCCGTGGCGCCAGACCTTAACGAGTCAAACACTGTCTCACTCTGGAAATCCATGTCGTCTTCATCTCCAGAAATGAAACCTCGCGTATCATTATCGGATTCAACGAGCGTAGAGGCACGGTCTGCGACTTCTGAGGCCCGAGGATTTTTTGGGAGCACTGAGCCGAAGTAAGTCGTTGATGAAGGGGATGGGTGCGCTGTGGAAGATAGAGATGTCGAATTTGTATTCGTATGAGGCATAGGAGATGTTGGGCTTCGTCCTGGAGCTGAGGAGGACGATGAAGACAAACCAAGTCGAGCCAGGTCCACATTGAAGCTTGATAGCCTCGACAGTGGTGGCAATGGCGAGGAGCTGTTGCGGCTTCGAGATCTGAAGCTCGTAGAAAATGTATCATTAGGAGACGAATCCTCTGTAGGAGAAAGTTGTTGTTGAAAAAGTTTCGGGTCCATGGCCGTGCGAGACCTGTAACTAGTTGAGCCATGTGCTGTTGAGATACCTCGAGAGGGCATGGCTGACACCGGTGCCGATGCATGGCGCTTTCCCCCACTCCTGCCTTCAGTGTTGCCTTTGTTCGCTCTTAAACTCCCTGTTCTTGATATCCACGAACTAGGTGAGCTAAAATGCATTGTGGACAGTGATCTTCGTACACGCTTCTGCGGTTCATCTATAGGTTCTGTGGTGGGCACTATTTTTTCGTCAACATCATCTAGCTCATCATCCTCAATTCCGAAGCTATCATCATAGTACAGTGTACTATCAATATTTGCCCTCATAATCATTTCAGGCTTCAGTAATGTCGGATTTACTGTTTCGTCTGGTATCACTCTCCTCGAAGTTGACAGGAGGTTTTGTGTGCCTCCATCGCTACTTCTCCCTGATGCTCTATCTTTCGAGAGTTTCGTCGGTCGAGCTTCAAAATACATCCGCCATGCATGTCGAGACTCTGGTGTACTAAATTTGCTCGACGGAACAACATGCACTCTTGCCGAAGGGGTCTGGTGTATTGGCAGTGTCGTCACCATGGAGTCGTCCCTGAACTGTTGCTGGAGGGTAACAGAACGTTGGTGACTTGTAGCAGGACGGCGAAGAGTGGGGACTTGTGCTTTAGGCCCCTTTTGTGAAGTCGCTGGACCACTCGCTGCTCTCCCTGACGTAGCTCTTTTCACGAGTTTGTTGGGCGGTAATTGTGCAGGACTGCCTCCGGGATTGAATAAAATCGGAGCTGCCGAAGCATGTGAGGTTGTCAGCGAAGGAGATTCTGGCCCAATAATGCTGGATCGTGGACTATTATTGTATGAATTTGGGATAGTTGACAGGCGGCGAATCCAAGACCCTCGAGACGAGACAGATTCCCTTCGATGTTCCTCTTCAATATGCTCGCGTGGTGATGAAGTTTCTTCAGGCCTGAAGAGCAACAGCCTCCTTCCAGTATTGTGACTTGGCACCTCCACCCTCGGGCTCGAAGCCTGATGTTGAAGGGTTTGGGGTGGATTAGGTGACGAGCCGATCGAAGGGCGATGAGGTCTTGTATCCGGCGTGATCACTGTCGAACTCGTAGCTGGACGTGACAAAGACGACGACGCGCCCTGATTGTGAATGATAACATCTGCAATATCTCCTGCCTTTCTCTTTTTCGAAGAAGGGCGCGACGGAGGTGAACGCTCCGGCTTTCCCAATACCAGTCCCGCAGCAGCAATCCCAACTGTGCTGCTTGCAACAAGCTGTAGATGAAGATGTCAGTATGTGTACTTGTATCTCAGAAATCCAAAGACTCTAAGATGGCTGTGACGCAGGGAGACATCGATATTTCTACCGAGGATAATGTGCAAGACCATAATTTCACACTCACACTGGGAACAGTCTTCATTCTGCTTGCTCTCCTCCGAACCACCGGCCCGCAAAAAAGAAAGGCCCAAAGAAAAGTATCAAATTCGTAGAGGGACTCAAAATCATTGTAGAGGTTCGGCCATGTCACCAACGGCGTCGAGGACAGGGAGGGATAGAGCCGAGAGGAAGTAAACAATCAGGTCTCGTCGTGTCTGGACGGGTCAATGGGCTGGCGGATGACCGGTCGCAACGGCAGTGGAGAGGTGGAGAGGAGAGGAGTGCATACAGGAGCGCAAGTCGTCTTCCTCGAGGCGGGCAGTTGTTCTCGAGCTGAGAGGCAGAGCGTGAGATCGTTTCGGTTTCGGTGGTGGATTAGAGAATGAGGCAGGTGGAGTTCAAATTCCAGGCTCGGCGGCCTGTGAACCACCTAAAAACTTAGCGACCTTTTAGAGCCTACGACCGCGCCTAGTCCCAGAGGGATATCCTGACCACGCCCGGGCCCAAGTGGAAAGGACCTGTTTCCAAGATACGGGAAACACTTTGATCAGGTTCTCATTTGCTGGCGGCCATTGGACTCCACCTCGATTCGATGAGGTGAGACCGCGGAGGGGCTTCAGAGTTTACTCGACGCACTGTACTGTTGACACGACGGCAGCAGCGATGCGTGACGCTCCCTCACTGAGTGACTGAGTCGCTCGACGGGCTGAAGGACACGGCAGCTAGTTCTACCTGGAGGCTGGAGAGCAATTTGCAAAGGCTTTGCACCAGGATGTCGCTGACAG
Organism: Phialocephala sp. D728; assembly: GCA_003988865.1. Classification (NCBI taxonomy): domain Eukaryota; kingdom Fungi; phylum Ascomycota; class Leotiomycetes; order Helotiales; family Mollisiaceae; genus Phialocephala; species Phialocephala sp. D728. The sequence goes on from QYAJ01000006.1 coordinate 179,773, forward strand.
GAACAGGATACCCAGACGTCCTCGGCTTGGTGCCGCCGGACACCTGAGCAACTTTCACCACATTCGAACTTCGTGAAACGAGGCCGGATATCTACGTTCATGGTTCTCGGGATGGTTCTGGTCAAGGCATAGCAACGTTGGTTCACCATGGTTCACCATGGTATGATCACAGCACAGCATGCAATCCTCCTCTAGGGCCAGCATCAACAGGCTCCCGTCGTCCTATCTCTGTCTAGTGTTCAGTGCATAGACGCTGCTGTGCTGTTGTGTCACTGGCGACTTCCGTCCAGAGCAAAACTGTTGCTAACTTTCCGCTATGGCGGTCGAATTATAGACCAGGACACACGATATATCTTTAGTGTTTACTTCTCTTTCATGTCTGGTTCCGTATGGCCCAGTGTCCCATCCAAGCGAGGTCAATTATATCCGGCAGCTTCAATACGGCATGCTTGTTATGTGTTTCAGAGGAAGTGCAAGAAGGCGTGATTGATCGCACAGAGCTGCAGCAATTGTTCGATGGACGCTGTTTCAGATGTCGAGAGGCGCTGTTCCCGCCACGGCCTGAGCTATTTTCCAATCAGGCAGAGCTCTAGTCTCAGGAAACACATATTCAATCATATGTGTAGACATAATAGACAGGACGTTTCGCGGTACGCGATCTGAGAGGTCAAGACAGCAACGGTGTTATTCTCACTTCCGGCAGACCGCAACAATGCAGCTAGACCCTGAAGCTTCGTCAGTCTTTCTAGAAATCTTGAATACAGATGCAGAGATCGTCCCATCAGGACGTAGCCGGGACTCTAGACACTCTTAAGTTCCTTGAGAACAAGAAATAATAGATGCTCTCAGCACCCTTCCGTCTTCTAGGCTTGGCCACTAGGTACTCTCTAGCCAAAAGACCACAGCTCCCCCGCCTTACCTTGGTACTTACAGAGACTTACCAAGCAAATTAGAGCTAGCCTTAGCTGAAATTCGCACCGGTTTCCGACGACCCCTCTTCCCATGCTACAAGGTACCACTGTGCCTCTTCTTCAAGTCCAACGCTGCTACTCCTCTTTTGCTCATCCGCATCTCGGATCCACCGAATTCAAGAGACAATTCTCATACGAGCCGTTCCCTCGTTAGCTCTTTTGACACAAAGCGTCTCGAGAGCCGTGGAGAATACTGGAGATGGATCGTCCGTCAATCAACAGCCGCACAATCCTTCGATGGAAGAGGAAGCATCTCCCCGTCCCGGTCATTGTTGTTGCTCATGCCGAGTCGCGTGCTTGACTCCAATCAGGTAGCATGTCGGCCGTGTCGCAGAAGCCCAATGCCTCTATCCCTGGTCCCGGGCTGCATGTACAGCTCGCCATCTCTGGTCCGGCTTGAGGAAGAATCTGAGCTCCAATCCTGAAAAGCGCCTCATGATTTACAATTTGGGCGAGCCCGGACTATGACTTTGAACGAGACGACGAGGTACCAGAAGCTTTTACGCATCTTCACAAATCATAGGGAGCTAGATGATGGCTGCTGCCCTGACCCACTAAGAACAACGGCGGGAGCGCTTTGACATTCACGATGTGGATGTAGAAGAAATCTCCGTCTTCAAGGCCCGAGCATGAGCACAGGCAAAATCCATTGTTGAACATACTACAACTCCACCAGTGACGTTGTTGACGTAAAGCCGCGAGACATCCTCATACGCTCGCGAGCATTGGATGAGAACTCAAGCCAGTGTCTTCTCGGCACATGTCTAAAATCCTTTGTCCAGGGCAGACCCTCGACTTCCCTGCACATAGTGGCAGCAGATCCATCTATCTGGGACTTAACGCCCGTGTCTGCCAACGCATCCCACCCTTCTCTCAAGCCCTCCCCTCGAGTGGGTGCCCCCAAGGCAAGAACAAGCAAGCAATTCCCCATCGGGTGTGAGAGGAACCCCAAATACAGGTTTTGGCCTCTGGGCGATTCCAAAAGTTCATAGTCCCGCATCGGTATGATCGGAGCCAGGATCCGACATGGATGGCGCGCAAGATTTACCTTGCTGCGTCTAATAATCCGATCAGCAGCGATTCTGCTGTGCTCGGACGGGAGATTTCTCTATTGACCAGGATGCGCGTCAGGGACGCGGCCAGGGAAAGAGGGGAGACGTGAGGAGCCAGCCAATCATCGCCTCCTGAAACACGAACCTTGACGCGCCTTAATAAGCCTTCCCACCCAGACCACGAGCCACCGGAAGGGGCACAATCACCGAAACTCAAAAAAATAATACGGAGTCATCAAGTCAAGCATCAAGCATCAAGCATCATGATGCAGCCTCACGCTTGAGCCATGGCCGCACTCTCCGTGAGCCGTGAGGAGCACTATTATCATTGTTACCCGGTTTTTTTGACTGGCAATCCTCGGAGCTCATTCCATCCCCCTTTGTGATGCATTCTCTCGAAGTTCTGCGCGCCCAATGAGTGAGTGACAAGCATCCATGCTGGCATTGAACGAAGTTCAGCAGCAATCAAACCAGTACCTTGCGAAAATGGCCAAAATTGCTACGCCACTTCGCGTTGCTTTTTGCTCGCATCAATCGTCATCACCGCGCGCTGGAACCCATCCAATCGTCGCTCATTCATCGTACGCAATTGGCAGGCTAGAGGCCACGCGATTCTGATTTAATTTGCTGATCGGCTGCTGGCCGGATGGGAAAAACTTATATTTAGAAGCGAAGCCGAATCACAGCGCGCCGAGATTGCGTGCAGATAGAGCAGCGCAACAGTAGCTTAGCTCGGGAGGGAATCAGGGTTGGTGATATTTAGGACGGCGACCCGTCCGCGATCTCCCAGCGACGATAGAACGTCTGACTCCCAATTGACCCGTTGGGTTAACCTTGCGCCGCCGACCTGCAGCGTATTATAGAGCAATCAGACTCATCCAAACTTTCCTCTCGCCATTCATTTCCCCTTCAGACAAAATGGTTGAGCCAAAGCTGATCACGTGTCGTTGCTTATCTCCCCTTTCTTCGCACGTGCCACCTCCTTACATCGGTACCTCTCGCTGTCTCGATTGTCTCTTCACGTACCTGCGTCTGTTCAAGGTCATCTCATTTCTTTTTCCCGAGATCATCCCCTTGAATTGCAAACCAAGTTACTACTGAGGTCTGGCCTTACCACGTTGTACCGCAGGGTTGGTAGCGCGCGGATGTAGTGTATAATTATCGTGGCTAATATCACGCTTCTTCTTACTTTTTCTGGTGCCTGTGCATCCGTGAGGAAGCAAGGCAGCGGTGGTGGCTTTATTGAATCGAAATTCTGCACTTGGCTATATGAGGACTGAGAAGTGGACAGCCTTCTATGAAGCTAGTTTTAGGTCAACCTCTAGCCTTAGACTTACTTACGGAATATTGGATCGAGAGACATAGTTTCAAAAATCCACCGACAAAAGAAGCAAAATGGGGGCTCACCAACGCTCAACCGATCTTAAGAACATCTGATGGATGAGTCCACTAACCAGCGCGCCGGGATGGTGTGTTGATGTGATTCGGCCGAGTCGGCATCTTTGACATGGCAATCCCTGACGCCTGAGCTGGCGTTCGTCTCATGACTGAAAGCTTCTAAGCTCTAGCTATTATTGACAAGGTATATGCTTCCAACGAAGCAGATCATGTTTTAACCTCGTCAGCACCTTGAAGGCTTTTCCATCCTGCTCCTATTTTCCCTCGGATATCATCCTTCTGTAGCCTCGAGAAGCATCGAATTGCTTCTCAATTGATGTCAAGATTTCCTTGCTGTTATTTCCTTATTATCATCGCATCTCTCTGTACTTCTGACAAGAGAGAATCCAAGTCTGCTTCTAAGTCTTTAGTGATATTAAAGACTGAAATCTTTCAAAGCTCATCTCTCTGCACTTAGATAAACCTGTGAACATATCACAGGGTCTTGTGCTACTATCTATAAGGCGTAGATTAAGTCTTCCATTACTATTAGCAGTAATAAGGGGTTTATATCGTCAAACAGAACGTCCTTTTATGACTCATTAAGTGCATGTCTTAGAAAAATAATTACTTGACATCCAAGTCGTGCCCGTATTTCGGTGTTTGATTCGACTTTCAATATCACAGTCAAGCGCAGACTTCAAATGCAATCTGCTTTTAATTTCCATATTACCTCCCCCTTTTTTCTCTCGCGAGAATTGAATTCTAAAGCAGACGGAAATAGATTGCAAGGAGACTGCCGGCAGCCATACAAAGACTCCCACGATAAAGTATTAATCGAACTTCATTATCTCTTTTTATGCAATATCCCTCATTATTTGTAGGCCTATGGCTCAGCTTTATCAGTGCACTCTGCTACTTTTATATAGTTGACAGCAAGTGAATGTTGTTAATAAGGAGATCTTGTTGTACCGCTGCTTTTCGCTAATATTTAAATATTTTGTTATGCGTTTGTCCAACTTTATCTTTGCATAGTTGCTAACGAGGAGACTGTTCGAGAAGTCTGGTTTTCGCTGATGTGTAAGCATATAGACATTTTCTCGAATGTCTATCTGACTGTCAAATGCATTGTTTTTAACAAGGAGATCTAGTGGAAGTCTAGTCTTTACTTGTAGAGGTCCTTACCGCAAGAAATAGAGACGTCTGAAGTCTCTAGTTCTTGACTGTAATGGGTTTCTATATTTGGTGCGTCTAAAGAAGGAAGAGAGCTTACATGAAGTGGGGTGCTAGTGCACGTGACTACCGTTATAGGAATTGTATATAGTGGATTGAGGGTTGGCGCTAATGGAAATATTTCGCATACTGATAGCGTTAATAAACCTGCTATGGACTAATTAGCGAAGGGGAAGATATGGGGCTGAGGATTTGTACATACCTATGTATTCTTTTCTCGGACTGAGGTTCTGAGAATTTCACCTTAGTCTGAAGTCCAACAACAGGATTTTGGAAGCTACGTCGCTATTAGGTAGGAACGAATAATTCTACTATGGCTGAATTAATTTCGCTAGATTATATTGAAGGAGACAGCATCAAAGCTTGTTCAACCTCGTTCGGCAACTAAATACACGGTGGTCACTCAACTAACGACCCCTCGCAAGGCTACTCTCTCGCACCTTCCTCAGCCTTTCGCGGCAGGCGAACTCTACATTACTCTCACGAATCTAAGAGTACTTCTGCGAATGAAAATCGGGTTGCCCTTGTCTCTCTTCCCTATCATCTTGCTTCGATTGATTTTAAGCTGGAGTCCGCCGATATCCGAAAATCTTATCTCATATCTCGAAGGTGGGGTACATGAGGCTTTACACAAGGCTGTGGAACTCCATCTATGAGTCCAGGCCTCGTAACCAGCAGTCACCAACTTTCTTTTCTGAACTCAACTTCTTCCTTCCTAGCAACAATTCTTCTCAGTGATTTTCGAGTTCTGTCCTCCTGCACACAATGGCGTGGCCAATAGCCTTCTCCGTCCCAACAATAGATATCGCTCCTTACCTCTCTGATCCTACTTCTTCGGAAGCCCAGCAAATAATCAGCGATATCAAGATAGCGTGTATAACGACAGGATTCTTCCAGCTCGTTGGCCATGGAATCCCCGCCTCGCTGCAAGAAGCTGTCTTCAAAGGCTCAGAAGAACTTTTCAATTTACCTATGGAAGAGAAGGTGAAGCTGGACAGAGGGAAGAGTGTTGGTGCCAGCAATAGAGGCTATGAATTAATCGGAGGACAAGGGTTGCAAGAAGGCACATTGCCCGACTTAAAAGAGGTAGGTTGCACATCCTCTCGAGACCACGAAATCGAGCTGACAGATAATATTAATAGGGATTCTACGTCGGAAAGGATATTCCCGCAACGGACCCCAGAGTCCAAAATAATGCCTTCCTCATGGGCCCCAACCTCTGGCCCCCATCTTCCCTAATCTCAGAAGAAACCTTCAAGAAACCAATGGAAGAATATTACTCCAGAATGTTCGCTCTCGCCCTGAAAGTACTGGACGCCATCGCAGCAGGGATGCAATACGGCCCCTCTGTCTTCTCCGAATTCACTAGCAATGACGCGGTAGCATCGATCCGCCTATTGCATTACCCACCCGATAAATCGAACGACGAGCGTCAACTTGGAGCAGGAGCACACACCGATTTTGGCGCTATTACTTTGTTGCTGCAAGACCAAATTGGCGGTCTTCAAGTCTGGGATTATGGGAATAAAGTGTGGGAAGATGTCAAACCGGTGAAAGATGCGTATGTGGTGAACGTGGGAGATATGTTGCAGATGTGGACGAATGGAATGTACAAGAGTAGCCTACATAGAGTGTTGAATAGGAGTGGGAAGGATCGCTATTCGGTACCATTCTTCTTCGACGGGAATGTGGATTGCGTGTTGACGCCGCTTGAGGGTGGAGAAGAGGGGAAGAAATACCCGACTGTGGAGGAGCATATGAGGACGAGGTTTGGACAGACGTATGGGAGAGGAAAGCAGAGAGAAGATGGGGAAGAGAATTATAAGGCCTAAGGTGGAACTACGTTGCAAATGGAGCTACTGATTACAAAAAAGTAGAGAGCAGGTAGTGTCTCGAAGCGGAATGTAGGAGCAATTCCTGAGTGTGACCTATTCGCAGAGTGCCAGATGCTAATTGAAGCTTCGCTCAAGGAATCTAAAAGGACCAGTACCAAGTTGAAGTGTCCTCCCCGCTAGTCCAACACATTTCCAAGTCTGGAAATCGCGACGAAAGTTTCGCGGTCCTAGACAATTCAACGAAGCGAACTTTCGTCATCATTGAAGTATTGTCAGCCACAAGAATGTCGGGAAAAGGGGCTGATCCTTGTAGTCACGTGTATCGCCAAGTCTCTTCTTGATTTCTTGAAGACGCAAAATTTCTTCTCGCTTTCACCCTCAACCTTAAATAAACAAGAATGAGGAACACACATTGGAAGGATGGCCAGTGGCCTATATTCGCATTGGAGAATAGTTTCTTCCTCGGTCTCGACCCCTCGACGAGCAAGTTCCTCAGACAGTGCAGGACAAAACAGGAAGGACGCTCTTGATACCTACCACTGCCGTGGCTTGGCAATTCATTGATATTAACTGACCGTTTATGTCCTCCCGCTGACGACGTGTATACGAGACTGAGTAAGTTCAGGAGGTCAAAGCATACGAATGTCTGGCAGTCCTGGTACAGGACACCGAGTGCGACAGGCCGAGTGGTCTAAGCAATGGGTCAATAGCCCCCATCCTTCTTGCTGACGATGTGATATCGTCATGAAGTGACTTTTCGTGCATCCAATCCTAGATCTTGTTCTAAGGAGGATTTCTATTCAGGCAAAATGACGACGCGGGAGCTCGTTTGGGAGAATGCGGGGAAGCAGAACGCAATAATGCCTACCTTCATTTACCGAGTCGGTTCTCGCCGTTGATATGCATGCTTCAATTTAAATTTTTCCAGAACCTTGTGCTCTACCTTGTATTGACTGTGCGTTGATGAATATATCTTCAAGTACCTCATTTGACTGTTCACGTTAGCTCATGCATAGCAACGTACTAGATGACCAAGGAGGAAGGTTACAGAAGCGCACGTACATCGATTGAGCGCAGTATCTTTTACTGATTCACAATCCTGCCATGAAGCTTTGCGAACTTGCAAGTGCTTTTCAATGGCTATATTAATTACAACTCATCCACCTTATGAAGGGCCTGAAAGCGAAGCTGCCGACTTGAACACATCTCAAACGTTTCCTGACAGCCTGTTTCGTCATGAAAATTCAACAGTTTCTGGAAATTGTAGCCTTCTTCGTTTCGTTTGCCAATTGTTTCCCACAAGTTTCTAGATCTAGCCGTCGGTCAAATGTGGCGTTAGCCTATACACCCGAAGACCCTGAATATGGAGTGGTCTTGGCCCGTACTATTACGATTGGAGATACGACAACAACCATTTCAGGCTTTACTCTTGGGTCTCCCGGCGACGTGGGCCCTGTACCCACGTTTTCAGGTACAGCAGCAGCCGATCCACGAACGCCAGGCTCAACCAGTGCACCAATCACGACAGCAACAGAAGCCACCAAAGTACATAAAACTACTTGTATATGTCCCACCCGCACCTGATGATTTAGAATCTGCTAACTACATACCAGCATCCGATGCGCCGATTGCAATAAACCCTTGGAATGCAGCATGCCCAATCCCGCCGACATTCACAATCAACAATTTTGTGTCCGTGAGCGGAAAAGGAGGCGATGTCTCATTTACCATCACATACGGCAATGACACCTACGCCTGTCCGCTAGCTCCAATGGAAATTTTTGCCCAAGGCTATTACGACATGAAATGTGACAATGGCGGTCGAGTGGAAGTCCAGACAGACGGCTCTTCCTGGATATTCATTAATCAAAAATTTCGATGTTCAGCTGTTCCCCAGTAGGTCCTTCAAACAGTCCATATGACAGGGAATAAACTGATAGGAGTGGTTGTAGACCTCGTGACAGTACTGCCACGCTGCGAGCATGGTCCAACTACACTAGCTTCGGCGACTCTCTCTTCTGCAATACAGACGATGCGTAGGTTATCTATCTGTTCTTAGAAATTGCTGCTTCAATCTCTAAATTATGACAGCGGTGTTCAAACTTGCCTCCAGTTGGACCCAAATATCGAGATTCCAGTCCTGAATTATGGCTCGGGTGGCACGATCCTCAGCTAGCCTATAAATTTCAACCGAAATGGACTTGGTGCTAGCGCTTTCATTCTGTCTTTGCGTTGATCTACTGCGTTCATTCATGAAAGCGAATAAGTTTTCATCTGTTGCAAGGCAGGAGCTTTTGGAACGCAGACAGCAGTAGTTTCGTGATGCGAATTAAACAATTACATTAGAACTTCGAGCTTCTCAATACAAAAATCAAACAATTTTTTTTTACATGGCAAAGAGATCCAGCTCTGAGTGTTCCAAGATCCAAATCCCCCCAACGCCATTTTCTCCTATTCTATACAGATTATTGGACCTTTTGGTCCCAAGTCTTCAACGCCATCTTACCCTTTTCCCAAACAAATTATACAACTTTGTGATCCAAATCACAATACTAATCTATGTCCAAAACAATCACAAAACTTTTCGATCCAAAAACACCAATACCAATCTATGCGCAAAACAATTACACAACATGTGGATCCAAACACACCAATGCCAAACTGCCACAAAATTACACAACTTTTTGAACCAAATCCTTCTTGAAAGAACAATGGGCGCCATAAGTCCTTATGCGCTCAATCACATTCTCTCTCGAGTCTTTACTCTTCCCACGCTCTCCTCAGCCATGTCTCTCATCTCCTGAGGCTCTTCTCTCCTTCTCTCTTGGTTTTTCTTCCTCTGGTGGTCAGTAGCGGAATCCAAATACTGACTTCCGCCAGATAAACTCGCACGCACACTCCCCTCCTCCTGTTCCTCCTGCTCCTTCTCCTTCTGCTGGTTTTGCCATTTCTCAAATAAGGTTTGTTCCAACTCACTCAAGACCTCCTCTGCCGCAATCTTCTCTCTGATAGATTGGATATTTTGAGCCTCCACATGGTCTTCACCTAACCTTGGCCTCCACGTCGGATCAAGAAAGTATCTCTCGCCCTCGATGCCCTCCCCAGGCAAATTGTGCCATTCCTCCTGAAACAATTGCTCTCTAATAGCTCGAAGTTTCTTCCGAATCTGTCTCCCCAGATTTAATATTTCTTCCTCACTCGCGCCTGCAGCTCTTGCATCCCGAAGTTTTCTGACACCCTCTACACGTTCCGCGGTTACTTTACTGTTTGGGTTTTGGAATTCTTGCATGGCGTATCCGTCCCGCTTGCTCATCGCTTCACCCATTTCTTTTCTCATCTGGACATCTCCAGAAAGTAGGGACGAAATATAGGCCTCCAGAATGTCCTCTGAAGCATCTTCGGAGAAGTCTTGCATACTAGCGAGGTTTACTGGCAGAATAGGGACTAGACTTAGTTCCGCTATTTCTTCAAGCCGAAAGCAATTTTGGATAAACGCTTTGGAGCTGCAGTAGACCAGTGCGTGTAGTGCTAGAGCTTGAGCACAGGGCAGATCCATAATCCAAGGCGTCCGAAGGAGCGCTAGCATCAGTTCTGCAAGTCCCAAAGCAGCTGTTAGCAGGGCAGCTTTGCGTAGGCGATCAATGAGCTCTTGTTTAATGGGTTCTGAAGTAGCCACAAATGCTACATTAAGGAATTCTATCTTTCGTAAGATGTTTAGCAGTTTTCTCACATTCTCAGGCGTGGGTTCAAATGGACGTTGCTGATCAAGAGCAAGACACTTCAAGGCACGGCATAATAATGCTATTTGCTCCTACGCGGTCGTCAACTGGGGTATGTTATGATACATGTTTTCAAGAATCGGGCACCTGGAAGTAGTCGTCGGGGATAGCCTGATTCATCGTTTCACCCATCCCATTCTTCGCCACGACTTGATCACCCTCCACTGTCATCTCTCGGTCTCGGAATTGCCGCATCAGTGAGAGGAATTGGCTGTTTTGGAATTTGGAGCTCTGCTCATGCTGAACACTATCGAGGAGCTTGGCAGCAGTCCTGACTAGTTCATCGGGGTCATTGTGTTCGGGACGTTCTTGATGTTGAGAGAAGGGGTCGTGGATGGTATCTGCTCCGATGCGCTCCTGGCTTAGTAGTTCATCTGAAGTCATTTCTAAATCGTCTGAAGCCATAAGCACTTCCGCCGATTTGTCCAAAAGGATAACTTGGTCCGTCTCAACATTCTCTTGTGGGGCAACTTCTTGGGTAGGTTCCATCTCTGCCTGGGCGGCTTCTTCGAAAGCTCTTGCGAATGCCTCTTCGTTGAACGCCTCTTCCGGTTGCTTCTGTTGGGCAATCGACAGCTCAGATTGTGGCGTAGATACACCAGGGAATTGAGATCCTAACCCCATCATAGGCATGGGTGAGTGTCGAAAGGACGGAACTTGCATGCTTCTCTCTGACATTTGGGTTTGTTGCTGGGCAAAGTCTTGATGCCAACCCCCAGTGTCAAGTCTTTGTTGGGCTTGCATACCGAATGGCTGCTGTTGTAATTGAGCCCCTGGACTCGAGATATTCATCCTTTGGAAGTCTGCTGCCCAGTTGGCCGGCCCTGGCTGCTGTATACTCGGAGGCGCATGATGGAAGGTACTTGATTGGAAGCCATGGTCGAGAGGTGATTGTCCAGCTTGGAACGATTCGAATTCGTGGTTCAAGAGACTTGCATTTGGGCCAGGAGCAGATCGGAAGCCCTGGGACTGATGTTAGACAAGTACGATCCCGAACGTATGGTACTTCTTACATGTGAGGGTGATTGTCGCGATATTAATCGGTCTTGTTGTAATGTGCGGTCGACGGTGCTATGCTTTTGGAAGTTCTGCAAGGCATTCGACGGACCACAAATTCCATCCGCCATCTGGTTCGGTCTGTATGTGGTGGTGTCGGGGGTTGTTCGAGGAAGTCTTCGGTCTCGAAGGCGAAGTCCTTATGTATGACGGCGAACCGAGGCAGTTCGGTAACAAGGCATGGATGCGAGCGTGAATGTGAGCGTGGGCAAGAACTAATCAATAATAGAGGAGCGAATAAACGTAAAGTGTCCAACAATTAATGTAAGGTACCCTTTTTTTGAGCGACGAAGGATGGTAGAGAATAAAATAAGTGAAAGCATGTGCAAGTGTGGAAGGACCCCGCGGGACCAGACGTCGATGAGCCAAGGCGGACCCACATTTCAGCCTTCTCCATCGGCGCTTGTTTTCGCCGACACGGCAAGTTCCGCCATCAAAGCCAAGCTGGCAGGAGCGATTGAAGCTCTGATTTGAACCTCGTGTCTTCAACCACTTCTTGACAAGAACTCTTCTCAATTTGTGTCAAGATGGCACAAGTTATCTCGAACTCGGGTCATGATGACATGATCGTAAGTCTTCTATTTTAGAGAAATTGGACATTGGGGCGCATTTCGAAGAGCGCGCATGTTGAGATACCACATTTCAAGAATGTTTGCTGATGATCTCCTCTAGCACGATGCAGTCCTCGATTACTACGGCCGGCGTCTCGCGACTTGCTCATCAGACAAGACTGTCAAGATCTTCGAGGTAGAGGGCGAGACGCACAAGCTCACAGAAACACTCAAGGGGTCCGTCCCTATCACCCCTCCTATTCTCAACCACATCTAATTAACAATGCCACAGGCACGAAGGCGCAGTCTGGTCCGTATCATGGGCACATCCAAAATACGGCAACATTCTCGCATCTGCAGGCTACGATGGAAAGGTCTTCATCTGGCGAGAACAAGGCTCAACATGGACCAAAGTCTTCGATTTCGCCCTCCACACCGCATCCGTAAACATTATTTCCTGGTCACCACATGAGTCTGGCTGTCTCCTCGCCTGCGCTTCCTCAGATGGTAATGTGAGCGTGCTGGAATTCAAGGATAATAGTATGGACCACAAGATCTTCCATGCGCATGGTATTGGTGTCAACTCCGTCAGCTGGGCACCAAGTACGAGTCCCGGATCCTTAGTATCGAGCGCTGGTGGCCAGGGAGGCGTGAGGAGATTCGTCACAGGTGGCAGTGATAATATGCTAAGATTGTGGAGTTTCGATTCTGCGAGCCAGAGTTATAAGCAAGAACGGGAGCCATTGACTGGACACACGGATTGGGTACGAGATGTTGCTTGGTCGCCTACGGTCTTGCAGAAGAGCTATATCGCGTCCGCGAGTCAAGACAAAACAGTGCGGATCTGGACGAGCGATCCTAGTCAACCAGGCGTATGGAACAGCAAGGTTTTGAACTTTGAGGTTGTGCTATGGAGAGTGAGCTGGAGTTTGAGCGGGAATGTTTTGGCGGTCAGTGCTGGTGATAACAAGGTCAGCTTGTGGAAGGAAAATCTGAAGGGAGAGTGGGAATGTGTTAAGACTATTGAGGAATAGATACAATGGTTCCTGGATGGCTCTTTTGCGCTGCATTGCAAGAAAGGCAGAGAATATGGCGTTTTGGGGATGAAAAACTTGTACGCTTAGTATCCAGAAATCCAAGATGTCATGACGATGAGATGAGATGCAAGATAAACAAGGTCTACTTTGCGTGATTTTCTTGAAATTTTATACTTCGGATTAGGCACAACGTTTTGAAGACATTAAGATCATGTCTTCAACTCAAGTAGGCTGACGTTTTTTTCTGCGGACACAGATCTCGCAACATCTATCTCGCCACCATTTCTCTATCGCCAAAAGCCAGAAAATAAATATATATAAGACGAATAGCTCTCTGTATCCCACACAATAGGCTTCTATCCAGCCCTTTAGTTTCCGAACAGCTTGAAGATGGACACTATTTCCGGTTTTGATTCCACTTCCACCACATTGTTATCTGTCATTTCTCAATCACTAGAAAGCATAGTCATCACAGGCTGCATTATATCTCCTTCTGATCAGCTCAAATCTGCCACTGACCCCTATTTTCTCTTGTTTAGCGAGGGTATAATATTCTAGCTCGGGGCCTATATCCCGTAGCTTATTACTATACAGCTTAGCAAGAAGCAGGATTAGGTCTGGAGGTTCCAGAGCAGAGGACTGAAAAGGAGGTATGATAGAAGATAGCGCAGCGGCGTTCTGTGCGAAGGATAGGAGAGCAGGAGGGGATATTTGCAGTATCTGAAATCAGGAAAGCACAGCAGCTTCAGCATCATATTCAATCACGAGTAGACAGCCATTTTCAAGGAAAGGCTCCACTTATTAAACGTCTATGCACAAATCATCGCAATCATCTTTCCCATCATGATGTCATCATCGTCACCAAGCCCACCGATGAATCCATCAATCTGTTCATATCCATCCATGCCGTATGTCTTTTGAGACGCCAAATCGAGAAGCGAAAACAAAAAGAAAGAAATATTGGAAGGTAAAGACCGTGGTAATATGCGTGCAATATTTTGCAGTATGCTGTATGGACAATTCGATGTGATGTGGTAATGCTCGGAAAGACATGCAAGCAAAGTGAGAAATCTGGGGTATCTCGTTGCTGTTGGGGGGGAAAATAACCGAACGCCAGCCAGAAAGAAAATGTGAGTATTGTGTTGTGACAGAGACCACCTACGAGGATGCAGTGCAGGTCTAATCGGTATCTGTATCGAGTCGACTAGAGTTAGAACAGTCAGAAAAGACTTTGGTCTGTGTAAGTTGGAAGGCATTGAGCGTGTGTCTAACGCAAAGCAAGGCTAGGCAAGAGGACCACTATCCGCATATCCAAGTAGTCGAGGAATTTGAAGCCTTTGGTAAGCTAAAAGCCCCAGACCGTAGATGCCTAGGCCGCCGAGATCAAGGCTTGCGAATGGCTATTTAGAATACGCCGATATCATGATCTTGGAACGAATCCAAGAAATCAAAGGCCTCGGTTTTTTCAATTGGCTTCGTAGCTCCACTGCGATCGACGTTCCACCAGATGAAGGGACCAGAGTTGATGTGGTCATCATCAATAGCACCACCAGCATCCCACCAACGACCAACGATGATACGGCCACCAGGAAGAACACAGCCTTCATATGCCCATACTTGAAGAGGGTCATAGACATGTTGGCCATTCTCAACCTTTGTATAGAACTTCATCATGGTAAGTCTTTGGAAGCCGTGGATGCCAGCTTGCGGAACCATGGCATGAATTCGACCAAAGAAATGGCCTTGCTTGACACCTCGGGAAGTGCCCCAGAACTGCTTGACCTCTGGTCGCTCTGGCTCATTCTTCTTAGTTCTGGGACTCCATCGATTGCGGGGAGTGTCGAGCTCCTTGAACGGATCACTGTCAAGAATGTCTTCCCATTCCTTAGGCCACTTGCCGTTGTCATATTGCGCATTTTCGAAGAAGAATGACAGATCCTAATCCGTCAGAAATTGCGTCAAATCATAGTTGAGTACCCAATTACCTGGAAAGTCTCTCCTCCATCCAACGAGTCCGTATGAATAGCAGGCTTCGATGGCTTCCATGATCTGCAGCTTAGCAGGGTATCCTGATCGAGGTACACTGGCTTAGATTAGCTGATGTACTTCATTCAAAGCAAGTATCTTACTGTAAGCTCCCTTCCAATGAGTACCAAATGGCTGTGTTCCAGGTTGAATATTTCCTACCCAAGGCATAGGGTATTGGTCAGCATCAAGGTCGCTGTACTCATGAGCAAGTAGACCCTCGCCCTCAGCCTTGAAATGATACTTGAAGAAGTTGACGACGTGCAAGAGCCATCTGGCATTGATCGACTGTTTCCATTTGTCTAGAAAGAGTGGTTGGGAGGCTGGTGCGGCATAAACCTGATGCTGGGAGAGATCAAAATGAGAGACCTTGACGTTGGAATACTTAGGATGCAAGGAGAAGGCTGCTAGGCAGAGTTGGATGTTGTAAAGAGCACCTTCCGGGTCCGAGTCCTCCATGATGTTGCTCATGGTCTTGACAATGTCCGTATCATAGCTCGTGGAGAAAGTGGAGTCGATGATATCAACATAGGACATGCCATTGTCGCCCGTGATTATATCCTGGATGAAAAGAAGGTTCAATCCACGGACAACAAGTTGGCCATCTGCGTCTCGGACCATGCGTGCATTAGACTCTGCAATGCTAGGTTCAGTCTCGGACCCTCGCCACGATAACATTTTGCTTACCAATAATCAAACTCCTAAGCATGTCCAAGCAATGTTCTTGGTTCATCTTTTGAATATTCTTGATTTCGTAACTATTCACACCGCCCCCAAACCGGCCTAAGTCGAAACATGTCCACTGTCTGGACACGAGGCGTCGGTACTTGTACTTCCGGAGCATATCGGCGGTCGAGAGCTTGTCATCGAAATCAAAGGTTCGCATGAATCGCTTGCGCCATACGCTTGATGTGATCGCAGCACCCGTAGTCTTACATACCAGGGCATAGTTGGCAAGATCATAGTCTGCAGGAAGGTAGTCGGCGATGATTTGATGAATCTATTGAAGGTGAGCGTTAGCAAAGTTTTGGTAACACGGCGTCGAAATAATTCTCCTGGCAGCAGGATTATGGTAAGAGGGATGGATTGACGGTTTGTGCCTGGAGGATATCGGTGGTGGTGGTGGAGTATGATATGTTGTGGTGCGTCAGAAATGGGGTCCGTACCTCAGTTGCCATATTCTTGAAGGCCTTGCCAGCCGCACTCTCCACGATCTGACTGACATTTCGAGTTGGTGCTCGAGTCTTGGGGACGATCTCTTCAATATCTAAATCCGAGCCCCAATTTGTCTCTTCCTGCTCTTCGCCTTCCTCTTCATCTTCATCGTCGCTTTCAGAATACGACACATAGCTGGTGTTCCTGGTGCTGCGAGCTGAACGTCTTGTGAACCCGATCTCTGCACCTTTAGGAAACTTGGCCTGATGAGCGCTCAATCTCTTGCTCACAGAGAATGACTCTGTAAGCGGCTGCCTACGTCTGGTAGTGACCGGCATACTGGTGGGTTGGGTGTTGGGGATGGACGTCAAGGCAAGCGACAGCCAATGCTTGAGGGATCGCTCACTATGATCTTGGGTTAGCGGCCGTGGTGCTTGAGGTTAAATGGCAATGCATACCGTTGCGAGTGTCTGGGTTGTGGATATTGAGGGTGGTGCTGCTAGGTGGTCGAGACTCGAAGGTGAATCCGGGCCGCGAGAAGATTTGTGAAAGAGGGTTTTGGGGATGCCGAAAAATGGGACGGGAAGATGTCAAGTAAAGAAGACGTATGATGTGTAGGATTTGGTGTTGTGTTTTTGTGTGTGTGATTAGGGGGGGTGGGGGGTCGGAGAATGATTCGCAAGATGCAAGCTGGGCGAGAGGTAGATTGCAGTGTTGCAGAAAACTTAGTGAAGTCTCGTCTGATGCCAGAGGCAAGATAGTAGGTGATGCACCAAGCTAGTGAAAAGTTTTTGTGGTGGTTGATGAAGGGGCAAGAAGATGGGTTGTGTGCAGAAAAGTTGATAAGTGTTGCGAAAAATCTGAACCAGTGTCACAGCAGAGGAACTAAGTGAATGAGCAACGATTTTTTTTTTGGCATAGCTTTCAACATCATGTCATAGTCCTTGCTCAATCACTATTGAACTCCGCGGCCCCATGCAAAATTATCTAGCAAGACAAAAAGGCAGCCACGATGCACCAGTAACACAACCTCGACAATTTTTGGCACTTCCGGAATGGTAGGCACGATGCAGCAGCACCACCGCCTCGCGATTTGGCACTTTCAAATAAAGTATGCACAGCGCCAGAACTTCGTGATTTAGCAATTCCAAAACTCGCAACAAGATTACCTGAATAATGATACTCTTCAAATATCGTAGGCACGATGCAGCACCAACGCCGCCCACCAATGCCGCCCCACGATTTGGCACTTCCAAATATCGTAGGGACAATGAAGCAGAGATCCTACCTTGATCATTTGGCTCTTTAAGTATCGCAGGTACGATGTAGTAGTAACACCGCCTCGACGATCTGACCCTCTCCTCAAGTACGGTACGTCGACGGCAAGAGCAGAAGATAGAGAATACAATACAGTGGCAGTAAAGTTTTCCTTTATCTCTTCGCAATCTCACACCTTTAGTCTCTCGACTCTCTTGTCCAATCACCTTGCCAAGTCTAAGATCCTTGTTAAGTCTCAAAAACCATTATAGAGTAGAAGCCTACCTAATGACGTATTTGCCTCGAAGCTCTGCCTCCCCTTCCATCATTTTTTGCTGCCATGTGTCTGACTTCAAGATGGGCTAGCATTTGTAGAATCCTATCGTGTTCTCCGTATCCCTTGATAGTGAAATAGAATGATGATGATGGAAGTTGCTCTCATCCTTGCCATGAAGTTCAAGCAAGACAGCTCTCCTAGCGGACTGATCCCTCCTACTTTTCAGGGAGAACCACATCTCCACTTCATACATCAGGAAGGCAAACGCATCTCCGTCATCATCGTCGATTTGAGGAAGCGTTGTAGAACGGCGAGGTTCTGATCTAACGTGAATCATTCACGTTTACAGTGAATGACGAGGATTGAAATGGCTTCCCTGAACTCTTCTCATCCTTCTCATATTTCATATGCTATACAGTCGACCTGCTCACCATTGCCCTCAATTAGTCAAAGTCATGAGTCGATGACTTTTAATGTGGATGTAAAGGGCAAAGAGACTTGACTGAGTCCTCGTGACCTTTTTCATGCTGTACAGCCGACCTGCTCTTGATTGTACCCGTTGATGTCGTCCAGTAGCCTGGTCAGCTTGAGCATCATACACCTAAGTCCCAGTATATCGGCCCAGACATTTGAGCCGCAACAGAGCCTCTCTCATCATATCTCCATAATTGACCTCGGCATAAATGACTCCTTTTCAATGCTGTCGCGTGCCTCCGACTGCAGAGATGTTGTCCCATGTCGTCTGATGTCGTCTCTGATCACGTGGCGGTAAGATGTCGGCGGCTCCCGGCTGAGATCAGCACTTAATCGAGAGCGAGATCAACAACCAACGAAAGAGACGGGGAGGCCGGTTCCTTATCTCTCGCATTTGGCTGACGAAACCTTGCATCTCTTAGAATCCGAGAATACTGGATCTGCCTTCTAGCTCTCCGCGATAAGGCCCAGCATCGAATCAGAACAATTACCGGCGCTTCCATGGATCCAGCCTCCTTCCTCGCCCAAGCCGGTGATATGCCCCGTCCACCACTCTCTAGGTTGGGAGTGGAACCACTAACTTTATCCGCGATCCAAAAGGCGAACTGCTAGAAAAGTAATCGAATCCTCTATCGTGAATAATTCTCGACCTTCCTCCTCTTCCTCTCTATTTGTTATGTTCGTGGCTTCTCCTCTCGTCAGATATTCTCTGTTCGTCAGCCAAGGACGTTAAAGTAGAGCGCCTTTTCCCTCTTTCTTGTACCTTACATTCCTACTCTTAATTCACAGAGCTTTGGAATAACCGCGCGATCACAATGGCCTCCACAGTAGCCGACCAGGATAAGGAGAAGCAGCTTCACCATGGTAATCCTGTAGCGCCAGAGTTCGAGAAGGGAGTCGTCGCCCCCGAGGGTCCTGTCAACCCCGCACAGGACCAAGATACCACTCTCGCCATCCTTCAGCTTGTGAAGGCGAAAGACGCTCACCATCCTATGCATTGGCCCGCGTGGAAACGATGGGGCATCATCATCACATATGTACGTTTTCCAAATCTTCCAACTAAGTCAATGCGCGGTTGGATGTCCAAGACATCATCTTAGCCTTATGCTGTGCGCCGTCTTGGCAAGGAAAGCTTGTATCACTTCCAGAACTCATGCTAACGCCGAATTTCTTTACAGTGCTTCTTGCAGATGTTCGTTACTATCACAAGTACTTCATACATTGGCGCCGAATTCGATATCATGTTGAAATGGGGAGGAAGTATACAGGTAGTCACACTTGGACAAAGTTTGTTCATTGTCGGAAATGCAGTTGGACCTGCGTTCATGGGACCTCTCTCGTTAGTAACACCAAACTTTTCAGCTTCTAGGTCCAAGTTTGGCTTACTGGACACAGTGATATTGGTGGTCGAAAATGGGTCTATGTTGCAAGCATCACCTGCTATGCTATTCTGAACTTCGTAAGTGTACCCCCACCAGATGCAGAGCGTGTACTAATCAAGCCTCAGGGAACCGCCTATGCCAGAAATCTCCCCATGCTTATCATCTTCATGTTCCTTGCCGGCACGGCAGGATCAACCGCTCTCTCCAACGTAGCCGGCACCATCGCCGACTTATTTGGAGATATCGACGGTGCAGGACAGGCAATGGCACTCTTCGTCGTCAGTGCCAATGTTGGTCCCTCTCTTGGTTCTCCCATCGGCGGCTGGATCACAGCCAACGAGAGCTTGGGTCTCAAATGGATCTTTCTTATCAACGTAATCATCGGCTTCGGATTCGCTGTCATCATGTGCTTCATCCCCGAGACTCTCCCAAGATTGGTCATCGCTCGAGCAGCAGCCAAGGCTCAAGAAGTCGATTCAGATGAAGAAGCTATTCTGAGAAGCAAGGTCAATGTGTGGAAGGAGTTAAAGTTCGTCAGTACGATGACATTCAGGATCATGTTCACAGAACCTATCGTTCTAGCTCTCGGTATCTACAACGGCTTCGCATACGGTATTCTATTCCTATACCTCGATGGCGTGTACGACGTTTTCGCCGTCAATAATGGTCTTTCGTGAGTCCTCATCTCTCCTTTTATATTCTAGAGTCCACGCTGACATGAAATAGCATTATCGGCGCAGACTTGACTTACCTCAACTTCGTCGTTGGTGTTCTCATCATGTTCTGCTTCATCCCCGTCCAAACCTGGTTCTACGCCCGCGACCGCAAGAAGCACGGCACCAACCGCCCCGAAGCACGCTTCCTCGTCTCCCTCGTGACCGTGTGGCTCTTCCCAATCACGCTCCTCTGGTTTGCCTTCACCTCCGACGGCTCCGTCTCCTACTGGTCCCCCGTCGTCGCCGGCGGCGTTCTCGGATTCGCAGATCCCCTTCTCTGGCTCTCCATGTTGAACTACATCACGGATTCGTACCCGAACGTTGCAGCATCTGCGATCGCCGCGTTCCTGATCCCGAGTTTTATTATGGCGGCTGCGTTGGCGCATTTGGGAGTGCTGATGTTTCAGAATATGAGTACGAAGTGGGCCATGGCTACGATTGGCTTTATTAGTTTTGGCCTTTGTGCGCTGATTTACTTTATCTTTTTCTTTGGAGCGAAGGTTAGGATGAGGAGTAAGCTGGCCAGACGATTCTAGATTTAGCTGAGTTAGCAGAGCAAGAGGGGGTGTACGATATAACTGCTGGATGGTTTGGAGATTGGATATGATGGTGTGATACCCTTGGGGGAGGATAGATAATGATGATTGATGATGATCATTCGTTGCATTTGCGGAGCGGGCATGGCTAGGAGGATGTTCCTGAGCTATGATTTTGCCCGAGGCAATGAGAAATGCAGTATTGTAATGATATACAATGAACAGTGATTTCTGAGATATACCTGTCATTCATCCTACGATTTGGAGGTGAGACCAGGACATATCAGTATTGAGTCGACTGATGACACGTGATTGTTCTGATTTGGATGCACTTTGGATCAGCGATACTAGCGTAATCAAGCAATATGGGGACGAGACCCTTTTGGAATGCGGTCAGTCGGCAGAGAGGCGAAGGAGAGAGGAGAGATATTCCGTAGTATGGAAGATCTTCCTCAATATTTCGATTAGTGGACTTCGGACGAAAGCGTGGAAAGATCGCAAAAATGATTGAAAAAATTCGTCGAGCCGAAATCAGGACACTAAGAAACTAATTTCACAAAATCATTGGAACCAGGTTATCTTGAATGTTTTTCAATTATTAAAGTATCGACAGTGAACTCCGTTCTCATGCAATGCAAATGCGAATCACCATCCTTTTTTCATCTTTCTATCCATCGCTACAAAGTCAAGCAAGCAATGTAAACCCTCGACCCAGTACGAGAAACCGGGGGTATCTGCAAATTTCCAGCCCAATGATCTGTCTCGACCTTTCGACGCCACGCAATAATGCATTCAAATCAAATAACAGAGAATACCGCCAACAGAGATACCGTCAAGTTGTGTGATCTTACATGACGAGATATCCGAGTCCGAGACCAAGTGCGATGACCGCGAAGTCCAGGACACCATATTTGTGCTTTGGCTTGATGCTGTCACCTGCATTGGTGGTGGCCTGGGCCGGAGCCGAGGATGTGCCAGTTGAGCTGCTGCTGGCCTTGCCTGCAGTACCAGATGCGGTAGCGGTGGTCAAGGTGCTCGCAGTGGTTGTGGCATTCGAATTAGAAGCGGCGGAGGAACCAGTGCTGGTAGAGGCGAAGGTGCTTCGGGTTGATGAAGTCTCGAGCAGAACGCCGCCAGAGGAAGCGCTCGAGGCAGGCGTGCTAGACTTGGAGGCCGAGCCAGAAGCTGATGCTGTAGCTGAAGAAGAGCCAGCCACACCCGCGCTTGCACTGCTGCCAGAGTTGGCGCCGCAAGTACCGCTAGACTTGATGCTTTGCCAGCTCCCAGTCAAGTCGGAATAGGTGTAGTCACCACCGCAGCCGTAATCTTGGATCGTCACACTCTTGACGTACATGGTGAATGGTGCCTTGCTGAAATCAGCTGGTCCTCCGGCCCACGAGCAAGTGCCTGCGGTAGCTGGATTGGAAGCGGCGGCAGCATCAGCACAACCGACCCAGGAGCCCATCTTGGTGCGCATAGGTGTTTGAGGATAGTTCTTGCCACCGAGAGCGAGAGCATCACCATAGTTGAGGGTACGGACGAGGGCGGAACCGATGTACCACTTGACGGAGTCGGCGGTCCAGTCAATGGTGTAGGTGGTGAAGGTGTTGATCGGGTCCGTGACGGGATGGTAGATAGCTCGGTCATAGGTAGTGGTGTTGCCCTTGCCGAAGAAGTTGCTCTCAACCTGAGTGTCATCGGCTCCCAGCCACTCCCAGTCAATCTCGTCGAGGTCGTCGGACTCGAGGATGAAGGAGCTGACGATACCGACACCCGCACTGGCTCTTGTCGTCACCGAAACCTTTCCAAACATGATATACTTGTTGCTGCTCATGGTAGGAGCCTCGCTCTTTGTGATGATGAACTCAGCGCCATTAGAGCCATATTTCATTGTTGTGCCATCCGCCAAGCTCCAGTCATTGCTTGCACCAGTGGTGAAGTCTGTCGTGAGAGTCGTACCCAAACCAGCATCCGCAGGGCACACTGAATATGTTAGACACGTTCAAACACGTCTTGAATGGGGAGAAAAAGTTACATACCCTTTGCCGTCGGGTTGCAGTCCGTGAAGGTCTGGCCAGAGACAAAGCTGGCAGCCGTCAGGACCACCGCAGTGGCTGAGAGGATTGAAGAATGCATTGTACAATTGGTTACGTGTCTCTCGCTGGGGATTGAAGTTGGTTGTTTGTTTGTTGTGAAGAAAGAGTTGTGTGGAAGATGTGCGACAAAGTGGAACTTAAACGTGGAGAGAAGCAGATGGTTTGTGATTGATTGAGTGATTCAGTGGGATAAACCCAAACGAGTGTGATAAAGAGAATAACGAGAGTGAACGAAACTAGAAGGTGAACGCTCGCCGTCGAATAGATTACGTTTGATGGTCGGAAGTATGTGTAGAGGAAACAGAAACAGAGGAGTGAGTGCGAGGCAGATAATAAGGGAAGTGGCATGTGCCTGGCACACTGCACAGCCTTAAGATCAGGGAGGGGCTCGAAGGGTGCTGGTCAAACGCACCTTGTCTCGGCACCACACCATGATTGGCGGCGCCCGTTCACACGAGCATGCCAGCCACACGCCGTCTAGAGCGAACTACAAAAGGGTGAGAAAGGCTCCTGATCCCCTGAGTAGATCGCTTGAAGAGGCCTTCCCGAGGTCAATCTTGATGCAGGTACGAAGCAGTCTTGCCCCGATTATTGGGTGGTATCTCGTGGCTCGTGAGTTCGTATTTCGATTCTACGCCCTACACCCTACACCCTACACTCTACCCTCTATCCTCTACTCTCTATATTCCCTATTCTATCTACGTCATGCGACTCATGTCAGCACTTTTTGTTTTCTTTAGCCGTTTGGCAGGTGGCTGGCCGCAGTGGTTCGCAGTGGGTTGTGTGGTCGCTGGAATGTTGAGTGAAACATGGGCACTGAAGTCGAGGCGTGAGTGCGTCAGTGCATCTCGGGTGGTAACATGAGTGGCTGTCCGCGGCGGGTGCATCGTTACCTTCGTACAGCGCGGCGGCAGGCCCTTGCGACGCCCACAAGACCCTGAGAATACAAATCAGGCCTTGGGAGCGGCGACGATTGGCTCGTATCGGTTCGGCGTCGCCTTCTTCCAGCCTTCCAGAGCTTCGTTTGCAGGCCCGCGCTGAGGAGCTTGACCGCTTCAGGAGTCGTCCGGCGGCCCATGTTGGCCTGAACAGGCCCGGAGACTGTTTAAAGCCCGAGGCTGTGCAACGAGATAATTCTCCTTCGGCATAGCAGCTCGTTCCACCAACACGAGATCTTTTTCGAGATCAAATAGTGACTACTGTGCGTCACCGGGCAGCACGAGCTTTGCTTGGCCGGGCATAAGTCGTCGGCACACGGCAATGGCACCGGCTTGTGGCGTGGATGACCAAACACGATGCATTCTTCACGATACCTCACCTCTCCCTCGAAAAGCAAAGAATGTTTCCTCTCTCCTTGTAATCTCACTTGTCAACTTCCCTTCTGAGATGAGTCGAAATGCAACACTTACCGTCCCCAGCGTTCCCTCATATTCTGCCCTCCCGTTGGCTATATTTTTGTGGGGATGAGGAGACAAAGTTTCACGAACGTCTCAAATACTCCTCCTATCCTCCTCGGCGCCTCAGGCACAGGAAGAATTAGCCCGACACCGACATTCCATCCCTTGTGCTTATGGTCGCTGTTGGTGCGGCTCATTTCTTCAGCATTTATCCATCCAAGCCCCCGTTCTTCTAGGGTCGTTTCGCCGAGATGTGCGATATTGGCCAGAGATTATTTTTGATTCGTTGGCAGGGCGCTGAGTGGATGCGAACAAGTCACGAAGACCCCCCCTATTTCCAGCCGAGCATGGAGCGTCCGGACTTGGCGAATTGGTACCGAGTGATGAAGCAAGAGGCGCAGCGCATTCCAAGAGCTTGGGTTCTTCGGTTTCCTTCATGCATTGTTTGCTGAAGAATGTTCGTTCATCTTGGCTATACCGCAGTCACGTCGCATTCCAGAGTGCTGCTGGCAATTGTGGCGCACAGCGGCCGTAATCTTAAAGGTCGTTTACAACAGATATTTTGAGCTTGCTGCGTAATTGCAATGAAAGTTTGACATCATGACATAAGCATGTCATTGTGAATAAACTTCAAGCTTGGTTCGTGGACCCCGAGAGCTCCTCGGCAAGGCGAAATACTTCCTGATAATATTGACGATGCATGGAGTAATCAATAATACTCTTCTCGGATATTGGCATTTGGTGGCTAGAAGTATTTGCGTTCTCGGACGCTCTGTCGCCTCTCACCTTCCAATAATGGTAGGAGGCAAACTCGCACTCTGATGTTCTAAGAAGCGGAAGATGCAGTCATCTAGACCAGTTCTTCTATTACTCACATGCACGAAGACGTAACATTATTCCTCTAGTACTCTTCGCATATGCAGAGACGAAGTCATCAATCTTCGCTTTCGTTTTAGTACACGTCAACTTCATCTCGCTATCACGACATGACTGCTCCTTCATTGTACACAAGAGGCCTCGAGAATCATCTACAATTCATGCTGGTCACCTTGCTTTGTATCTTTCATTTGCATTCACAAACTGCGCTTGCTATGGTCCAAACCAAGAAAGGAATCAAGGCCCAGCCAAGCAATGACACAAGTGTTCTAATCAATACTACTACATGAAGGTCTGATTTTCATTAGGCGTAACGCGCCTCTTATAAAGAACGAGTCTGTACTCCGATAATGGAAGGTGGCGAGTCGGAGAATGTCTGTAGAGAAAAGACAAAAAATTGCAATCGTAGACTAGGTAGGGTACATCGATCTCTCTAAATAAAGTCTCTTCGCATGACTCCCCATTACCTCACAGTCGACGCTTCACAGATCCCGCCAGGTTGGCAAGGTATCCTCCAACATTGCTGAATATATTCCTCGTGTCTTGCCATAATACTTCCTCCTGCTCCGAGTCTTGTTTCTCTTCCTCCAAGTCTGCCCAGTGAGTGTTGTGCTTGCGGGCAATGGCCCGCGCCGGCGGCGTGTAGCACTCTGGTCTTCTCCAACGAGATTCGTTCAGGATCCCGTCCGCATGGTCAAGAGGTGCCCCCGATTTCGAGAGTAGTTTGGGTGTAACCTGAGCCCCCTTTTCAAGCATGAGTTCAGCCAAGGCGTATGGACATATTGGCAAGGCAAGTTCCAGAATGCTAACTCCGTTGCTGTCGACCGCGTTGGGATCTGCCCCGTGATCCAAGAAGGCAGTAATGCAACGAGAAAGTGCACGATTCACTTCGTCTTCCGGATGGTGTAAGGGCATCTCGTCATCGTAAAAGGATGAGAGCAAGTAATGAACTGCAGATCGTTCAGTGGCATGGCCTTTCTGATAACTCCAATGGTTTCGGTAGTTCAATACGTTGGCATTACCACCTCCTTCCACGAGAATAGCCAGCATTTCTAGACGCGGAATTACCTGGTACGACGTTATACTGGAGCTACATGCTATCGCTAGTGCTAGGTGCATTGCTGTAATCGGGAGTCGATTTTCCGGTGCGTCCGGGTCCTGATCTTCGGAGATAATGTTGTGCTCGCCCTTGTCATTGTCTGCGTCCTCTTCATCCTCATCCTCATCTATGTCTTCCTCGCCACTCTCCTCGTCGCTCTTAATGTCGTCTCTGTAGAAATTGTTCATGAAATGCCCACAGTCGGGACCCACGTCGACTTCTAGCGCGATATTTGAATCAAAGCCGCTACTGAGCAAGAACCGTGCGAAATCTTGCCATTGTTTTAGACTATGATATACGAATGGCTCTTCCTTCCATTGCGAACGCGCGTTTCCAACGAGCATGTAGAACAACAACTTCGGGCTTCGAGGCACTTCTGGGTCCCTTGATATTTCGCGGCTGATTTCACTTTCACTAAAAGCAAGCAATTCGACCTGCGTCGCGAATTCCAAAAACGATGATGGCTTCGAAGAACCATGAAAAAAACATTTTCGCATGTCAGTGTTGGCTCTCCATGGGCAACAGCGCTCCACCATGTATCAAGCCAGTTGTCACCGCATTGGGTGCGAATGGCCGCGTGAAAGTCATGCATTATCGTAGGACTCGCTGTTTCAAACACGCATTCAAGTCTCAGAGCCCACAATATGAATTCGCAAATTACGTTGGTTTGAAAGTGTGGGAAATTCTTTGGGCAAGTTGGTTGGACAAACCCAGACTCTTCCATCTGACTGAGGCCTGGCCATCCTCGCCTATGTTTTACTGTGTTAGAATACGCTGAAACATGAGGCGAATTAGATCCCTTACGTAGAATCCATCTGAGCGATGAGTACCATCATAAGTCTCATCATCCGTTCTATACCAGCAACTGCCATATCCCGAGCCGATTTCCCATTTAACATGGAACTGTTTTGTGCATCTCCTATGAACGACTTCACGGTTTGATGCACAAACTGCACACGAGGTTTGCCGTGAGATTGAGCTACCTCAAGGAGGCCACCAGAACAAGCTCTTATTCGCCTTTCCACTTCGTGCTGTCTTCTGTTATCATCAGCAGCCTTTAAACTGACCTCTTTTGTTGCCAAAGGACTTCTTTGCAATACTTCTATTGCAAGACAAAATACAACAAAGTCTGTTTCGTCGTTCAAATGGTACTCAAAGCACAATACGAGTTCGAGCATGCCCATCAGAATAGGTCGGTCTTCCTTGGGAATGTTCTCCATCATCCGCTTATAAAACTCTGGCAGTTCAGTTGGGAGGCCGGAAAGTAAGGAGCGCACATCTTCCATCGATTTTCCGTCACAGAGTGGTTGCCAGAGCTCGTCCAGAACGAGCGCAACCCATAGGAAAACACCCTCTGCTCTGTCGGTGATATTGTCTACAATGAAGCTAGTGTTGTCTCGGTTGCATCCTTCGAGTCTATCGGTGGCAAATTTCCTGATGTCTTCTTTTGTCCAATCCTGGATGGCGAAACTTGGAGTTTCATTCAGTAATGAAGTGAAGGCCGTCCAGGGTCGGCTAGAGGCGCAGACCCGGATAATCAGCTTCTGATTATTAGATATGTCCATTGGAACTGCTAATCGTTTCACAAAGCGAGCAATATCCTCGCTGCGACCGGAATACTCGTCTAGAGCGTCGATAAAAATACAGATACAACCTTCAATCTGCTGTTGACGAATATTATCTAACGCTTTCTCTAGTTGAGGGATAGTCCAGGGGCAGATTGAATTTTGATCCAAACACGACCGGTAGATATCAGCAACAGAATCTACTAGCCTAGGAATATCTGATAGTAACTGAAAGATGATTGATCGCAAGAGACCATCAAATGACTTTTCAGTCTCAACGCCTCTAGCGTGGAAGAAAAATGCGGGCATCGAAAGGATCGGCCAGCCTTGTTTAGAAAGGGCCTCTTGAGTGCGAGAATCATTAAGCAAATATTTCATGAGTGTTGACTTTCCGGAGCCTGGTTTCCCTGTAATCCAAAAGAGACTTTTGTTACTGTGGAGCCAGTCCAGAAAGCCGGTTCCGCGGTTCGTGAATACCCAGTCAAAAGTGTGAGTATGTGCAGTCGTGACTTCACCAACCCTCTCATTCATACGAGCGGTCTTGAGGCTCCAGCATATATCTAATAAATAATCAGCACTCGTAGCATCAAAGTCACTGATGAGTCTCACGAACCCTTCACAAGCGACTTCCGTTCCAGGTCAAGCTCTAACACATTTAAGTACCTTACGTCTTGTCAGAAAGGAAGGCTCTATTACGTACTCACTTGCTCTCTGGCGGCTTCTAAATGTGAATAAGCAAATAATACACGTTTGAAGGGGATGGAGGAGTTTTACGAACTTTCTACGAGCAATTTCTGTTCCTGTTCGTGTCCTGGCACGTTTCAGATCTCTTGTCTCTTGAAAATCAAAAGACATTTCATTACGTACGGTCTAGCTCTTTGGCAACTTGGGCTTGAATCTCATCCATATACTTAGACACCACACCTTTCACTTTGTTATAACCCTCGTCATTTTTGTCACGGTACCTGCACATCATTATGTGGTTGGCGTTAATGAAGTCCCTTCCCTCCCTAGCATCGTCCAGCCGGGAGGAGTCATCGTCAACAATCTTGATGTGCGAATTTAGTTAGCGCAAGATACAGGATTTAGTTTGCCCCCAGCGGCGCGGCGATGGTAAGAAAACCACATGGATTAAAACGAGAAGGGAGTAAGAAGAAAATGGTATACCTTTCGGGACAAGGAATAAGTGCCTTTGAACCCCTGGCCTTCCTGGAATGAATATATCTTGAAGGCTCGATCATATAACATTCGTGCAAACTCCTGTCTGAGCAATGATAACATTTCCGCGTCAGGCTTGAGTGACCGTATGAGAGTATCTCTTGCATCAAATCCAGCTGCAACGGCGATATCCCTTGCTAATACCCCCATCTGCGCATACGAGCTCCCGCGATGTGGTGTACCAAAGAAGATGATCGCATATGTTGACTGGTATATATCGCGCAAATCTTGATCCTCTTCCATTGCGTTCCTAGAGCGAAAGAGGGCCTATATTTTTCAGAGACATTAACGCTTCTCCAGCTGACTTATGCCCTTGAAACTAACCTGCTTCAGTATAATCCCACCCAGACTATGCACGAGAAATATGATGGGCCGTTGACGGCATCCTCGTCTTTGAACCTCCAGTGCACGCATAAGAGATTCGCCATGAGCAAGGATACCACTCTGATTGGCGGGACCCTTGAAGAACTTTGACACTTGGGAATCGTATCCGTACGTCAGTACTCGAGCATTTGGGAAATCTTTGGCGAGAAGGTCCTTCGGCCAGAAAAGATGCGACGTTTCGTTACTGCCCACCTCCTCGGACTGCTTCTTTCGAAAAAACAGCTTCGTCAACCCGCGCCCAGGTCTAGTGGGTTCTATTTCATTCTCACTGTATGTCCATGTATTCTCTGGGTGACCCTGAATGCCATGGACGAATACAAGGCTGTAAAATGCGGGTCAACTATCTTGATACACGGTCAAGGTGGTATGACTGACTCGGCAACAGGCTCCACACCTCCAGAGAGCACTGTAAACCCTTCGTCTCGGACATTGACTTTATCCATTAGATGTCTTTGTTGGATGACTGGGCTCAAAAGGGGATGACGAGAAGTATAGAAAAGGACTGCAATCCCATAACTGTTACTTTTCACTACCAGGAATCGCGTCGGTAGATGAGAAATTTTGGATCTCAAAAAATAATAATTGAAGTAACGCAAGTTGGAGTTGAGGAGGCTGGGTCGCCGAATGTTCAGCAATTTGCACGACGTTGGATCGATCCTGTGGAAGCGAATCCTAGATGCAGGCTAATCAATTGTAGGTGTCCAGCGCCGGCGCAACACTGACGATTAACCCTGCTGCCACGGCCTGCATAGGGAGGGGTACTCTAAGGCAAGCATGCATTGGGCGATATGAGTAGGAGAAGAAGCAAATACAACCCCAAAGTGGAGGGAGTGACGTGATGAACCAATTAACAACTATCTTTGGCGCCTGAAAATGCTACTGCTACTGTATTGTATTGGCAGGGGTTCGCTATAAGGTCGTGTTATTGGTTAACAGCGATCAGCGTCCAGCGAGCTGAAGGCGTTAGGTGTGGCCTGAAAGCCAACCTGAAAGCACAGACTTTCGCCGTTGGGCTCGTAACTAAGCATTATAGAATAAACTCTCGCCTCGCGAATTCCTTCCTCCACAACTCTACTTCCTCCTCACAAACAGACTGGCCCCCAATATCTGTAAATTATAACGCACTGCTATTCCCTTCGTGTCGTCAGGCTGCATACCATGCCTTTGCCAAGACCCTAGTAGTAGGAATTAAACAGAATGCCTCGATTCATTTATACCGCTGTTAGTAGCTGGTCCCAAGCTTTTGGTATGGGAGCCATTTTGGCCCACCCCTCAGGTCCCAGACTAACATAATCAAATAATTTACTGCTGACAGGCTTTATGACAAAGTGAAAAGATCTATGGCCTGGGAGAAAGCTCGCGATCCAGCTAATATTCTCTGGGCATCCCTACCTTTGTTCCTCCCTATGTTTCACGGCGCACACCGTTAGAATAGAGATCCGCGATCCACCCCACCACCTACCGTTCCCTTAAATGCATCTGCGTGCTGCTTCCACCTTCGTATGCGACATCTGTCGGACTCATGTAGAAGGGATTATTTTTAAGTAAGAGACCGAGTCTGAATACCGAAACAAGGTGTACGACTGCAGCCGCAAACACGGACACGGCACTGTTTATCTAGGTAGTTGAGGATCTCACGTCACTATAACGCAGATAACGCCATTCGCATTGCTTCTCGCGCACTCTCTCGACTTAAATCGAATAGTTTCTATATAACTTACTTGGACTTCTGTGTACATATTATGTTAAATTTCACCCGCTTGTAGAGATCTCTCAGAAATGGCAATCTACCTTACCATCGATCACTCCAAGTCATTCCAAGGCCAGGCGCCTTGGGTGCAAGCAACCCCTCTAAAAGAGACCGTACTTCCCGCTCCCGGGAAGCACACAGCGACAGTTATCCTCCTTCATGGATTTGCCAACAGCGGAGCTGCTTGGGAGGCGATTGCGAAGCATTTGCAGTGGGTCTTTTTTCCAGCATTACTGTAGACTGAAGTATCCAATTCCTTAACTTTACTGACCTTTGATTCTGTGCACACAAAGAGCCTCATTGCCTCACATCAGGTTCATTTTGCCCAACGCATCAATTATCAAGGTCCATGTTCCTATCGCAGGATCTCCTGGTGAATCTGAACTACCAGCATGGTGGGACCCTCTTCTTGCTGGTGGGCTTCGGGAAGGTTGGGCTGGAAAGGATACGCCGATCGGGGACGTTGAGGGGTTCAAGGATGCCTCAGCGAAACTTGAGAAGATTATCGAAGAAGAATCTAAGCTTGTTGGACCAGGGAGAGTTGTCTTGGGAGGTTTCTCGCAAGGCACTGTCTTGAGTCTAGCGGTCGGATTGGAGAGTGACAAAATTGGTGGAATTATCGGTAACTCCTCTCACCTCTTACATTCTAAGAGATATCGATATGCTGAGATCATATTCTCGTTTTAACAGCTTTATCGTCGTCTCTTTCTGTTCCAGACTCTTTCAAATCTGTTGGAATAACAGATCCATCTACGCTTAAGAAGGCTATCTTCTGGGCTCACGGCACAGCCGACTACCTTCCCATTGGTTGTGAGTTCTCGAGTCCTCCTGATAATTTCCTTTTGCTTACCATTTCGACAAAGGGGCGACTCAATCTGTTGACTACCTTGTCAATCATGTGGGATTCAAGAAGATTTCCAAGCATAATGCGCCAACTGCTGGAACCATCACGTGGAGCTCGTATGAGGGATTGAAACACGAGACGAATGTTGAAGAGCTTGAGGACATCCAGAAATGGTGAGTATTACTGTTATTCAGATGAGAAATTACTCAGACTAATTTGAAACAGGCTTTCGGTTGTATTAGCATAATGTGATATCCCTCTACAGTTGCTTAAGAACCAGGGCATTTAACATAGTAAAACAATGCGTTTATGGCAACCCAATTGAAGAACTACCCATATTTTTCTTAATTTCTAATCTTCGCACTCCAAAACGAAATCTCCTTGAACTATTGTAGCTGAAGGTCGAGTTCGTCTAGCTGCCCTTGCTTCACGTTTATCCTCTCTCATGAGCCAGTGCCACCTTTCTTTCATTCTTTCATTCACTTCCTCCTAGATGAGTCATATTGTAAAAATCCACGCGGTCTAGCTAGTTCTACTCTCTTGCTACGTGTTCGTTCTTTGTATAACGTAGCTTTAGTCGCCTAGTAAATTAGGCGGATATATCCTCTCGTTCTCGACTGTAAGTTTGGGTCTTTAACGAATACATTACGACGAGCTTTCGAGAGTAAGCAATACATAAAGAAGAGGAGGCAATGCAGCTACCTGGGTCCGTCATGAGAACATGTCTGTTGTTACGAGAGAACAAATAAAGATATTACTAGCTTTGCGTTGAGATGCGCATTTGACAGTAACAGAATAGTCCACTTGCTGCTTTTCAAAAAGCTCTTTAGGACGATTTGATTATTGTCAAGATCTAACTCACTGTCATCAACTAATCCTCGTTTCGTCTGTTCTCACACGCCGTCGTAAAACCTGCCTAACATTCAACCCTAACATCAACAGCAACGATGGCATCACAACTTAAACCCCTCCTCGTTCTCCCAATCACACAACCACCTCCTCTCCACTTTCCTGCCCCCTAATCCCTCAACAGCCACCCTAACTTCTTCTCCAGGAACCAAATCTATGAAATTATCGTCCCATTTCGCATCTTCTCCTTCATTTATGGGAACAGATAACATAACTCCTTTTACCGGCGCATCTGCTGTCAGTATCACTTGCTCACCCTCCTCTCCCTTTCTTTCTGTTTTAACAACCCTCGCCTGAATATTAGGAGATTTACTGAAATGCACAAACTTCAACGGCTCGGGCCAATCCACCCACCTAGCCAACCTCTCTCCCGACCCCGCATCATGCAGCCACGCAACAACCACCGTCTTTTCTGCCTCCTTCCCCAATTCCACCTCAAGCAACTCCGTCGTTTGGTTCTCTTTCAAGCTTACTTTCCTCTCTCCCGAATTCACCAAGTTCATGGCAACCTTTTTACCAGATTCGATATCGAATGCCGCGAGTTTGAGCACGCAGGAAAGGGGCGAGAGATGCCCGTTCACAGCCCAGATCGCGAGGCGGCGCTTAGGTGACGGGTAGGAAGTAACCATATACGGCACCTCTCCTGTTGTCTTCCTCTCCATCCCCACCACAACCTTCGCCAACGCCCTCTTCGTAATATAAAAGCTCGCCTTCAAATTCCAATCCACATCCACCAGCGCCCAGGATGTACCAGGCCAGATATCATTCAGTTGCCAAACCAAGATCCCGGAACAAATTTCTTGCTCGGGGCCGCGGAATTCTCTTCGCCAGTGGTTGTAAGCGTATTTCATGGCTTCGGCTTGCAGGAATTGCGTGCAGTAGACGAAGTCTTTGAGCGGGTTGAAACGAAAGCGGAAATTCTCGCCGGAATACATCCCGTACCGACGTTGGTGGCCAGGGCCCTTGTCGTGGGCATCGAAGGTGAGGGACTGCCAGTGTCGTTCGGAGGGTTGCGTGATGGCTTTGTGGAGGGTGCGGAGGGAGGGAGCGGATTCGAAACCGAACTCGGAGACGAAGCGGGAGGTATAGGCTTTGTAGTCTTGGAAGGGAGACATTTTGCCGTGCCAGACTGTATGATATCTATTAGCTTTTCCGAATTTCCAATTGATCCCAATTTTTTCAGTCGCTTAAAATTTCAAGTGTATGGGAGAGAACAGAGATAGGGGTAAAGGAGAGAAGAGTCCTCACCATCCCAAATATGCGTATCCCCAACCGTAACATCATTGCTCGTCTCTCCACCATACGGACTACTCCTCCAATACGGCACATCGCCCGCCAACCTCTCGCACACCTCCGGCAAAAGCCTCTCGTAGATCTTCCTAGCCGGAAAATTCGTCCCATCCCAAGGGCCTTCCTGATCTCTAGGATCATACTCCCATCCCCACCTTTCTGCCAACATATAATCCTCATTATTACCCGCCCAGATAGCGAGACTAGCATGATGCCCCACCCTCTTAACCTGCTGCTCCGCCTCTCTTTTCACTAAGTTACAAAAATCATCACTAGCAGGATAATCTCCGCATGCGAACAGGAAGTCTTGCCAGACGAGAATACCAAGTTCGTCGCAAGACTTGTAGAACTCAGCGGATTCGACAATGCCACCGCCCCACACGCGGATCATGGCTTGGTTTCCGGACTTGGCGAGCGCGAGCCAGGAGCTGTATCGGGAGGCATTCATGCGTGGAAGCATGAAGTCGCCCGGGATCCAGCAGGAGCCGCCGCAGAAGATGCGGGTGTTATTTAATTCGAAGGTGAAGGATGTTCCTGGTGCATTTTTGAGTGGGTGCTGGAGGAGACGCAAACGACGGAAGCCGAGGGTTCGGGTTTCGGTGTGAGAGTTGGGGATGCTGGCTGAAATTTGGTAAAGCGGTTGAGAACCGTAGGTGAAGGGCCACCAGAGTTGTGGTTTCTCGACTTTGAAATTGGCTTTGAAATCCCCTTTTCCGTCAATGTTGACATTCTCCTTCAACACACTTTCTCCGCCGGGTCCTTTGATTTCCAGCTTCACCACTCCGTCTTTCTTCTCCTCAACACTTCCCGTAATTTTCACAACCGCACTCCCCAAATCTTCAGCAACCTCCTGCCTAACAAGAAACTCCTCAATCCTGCCCGCCTCTTCATCAAAAACCTCAAGCCAAACCTCCTTCCAAGGCCCACAAGTATTGACCGCCGGTCCCCAATCCCACCCCCAATGATACTGCGCCTTCCTGACAAAAAGTCTCTCTGGGCCACCAAAATGAACATCTGTTCCATTTCCCTTGTATCCTATCCTCTTCATTTCTTTCTTCGCGTAGGCTGGTGCGTTAGAGAAGCGCAGCTCCAATTTATTCTCTGAGGATGAGGAGAAGACAGAAGTAACGTCAACTCGATGGCTCAAATGCATATTCCTGCTCTCCAACACCTTCTCCCCGTTGAAGAATGCGTCGACAATTGTATCTAAGCCATCAAATATTAAGACGATTTTTCTTTTGCCACTCAACTCTGGTATTTTAGGGAGAGTGACTCGATATGTCCAGTCTGCATCATTGACCCAGAGAGAATCCAGCTCATTGGTATCGATGTACGGATCTGG
This sequence comes from Phialocephala sp. D728, assembly GCA_003988865.1. Classification (NCBI taxonomy): domain Eukaryota; kingdom Fungi; phylum Ascomycota; class Leotiomycetes; order Helotiales; family Mollisiaceae; genus Phialocephala; species Phialocephala sp. D728. The sequence continues at coordinate 215,256 of QYAJ01000006.1, forward strand.
GATGAGCCCATGGTGCAGAAGATCAATGTGTGCTACGGTAGGGAATTGTGCGCAAGGGAGAAAAGAGGAGGCGCAGGAGTTGTTGATTGTAGTGCTTTGTTTGAAGGTCCAATTTTTGGAGAGGGGGATGCGTTGGAGGGGCATGGTGAATGATGCCTCCTCAACCTTTTAAGTTGGGTTGTTCGGATGAAATGAAGGGATGAAAACCGGAACAGGGAGGAACGAATAAGTAAAGATTTAAGAGAAATGAGAAAAGTGAGATTAACACACATCTCATATATATAACTTCCAGGAACGTGAGTTCTCCCTTTTCCCCTCAGAGCTGCAGCTTTACGGCCAGCTTGGTGGGGTACTGCACAACGTTCCCTCCGAGACTCGGGCGGGGCAGAAACATCCACGATCCATCCCACTTTGAGCCGTGGGGGCATTCTTGGTATCTTTTCTGTGGTCCTCAACATTGAGACAATTGGATGTCTGGTGGGCTTCATGTAAGCTCAGTGGAAACACGAGGCTGATAGTGGGGTTTGGAGGAGGCGTCTTGCTGGTTTGGGTGCGGAAGGTTTGCTTCCGTGCTGGATCGGGGTGAACTTAACACTGAGGGCGAGGGACGAGGCTGGATTCAGGAGTTACTGGTCGTGATGGGGATATTAAACTTTCACTTTCTAAAATATGTGACTAAATGTTGGTATATCGATGATTTTTGGTGTAGTTGAGAGGTGTTCAATGTCCCTCTACTACTTGGGATATTCTCACCCACGCAGAAGCGAAAAGTAAAAGGACAAGACCATATTTCATATTGGAATCAAGTCAAACCCGCCGTGATGTTCATTCCCTAAATAGTCTCGGGCACTCGTGCGAATTGCAACAAAACCTCTCATTATCTGGAACATAACTAGACATTCGCTCCTGTCGATGTGCAACAATATAGCTGGTGGACGATTTCTAGCTAAGCAAGGTAATAAAGCAATAGCATACTCTTATACGAACAAACATTCTCATTATGGTATCTCTAAATATATATCATCGCTCATTAATCACTCCCAGAACGCTCACAAAAAAAAGAAAACAATAGAACTAGAACTAGAACTAGAACCAGTCCAGTCCAGTCCAGTCCCTACCACCCAAAACACTCAGCATGCAAATATACACCTTGAGCTCCAGTTCCCTTATGCACACCCCTCTCATCACTACACTTCACCACACTCCTCCTAACATCACTGCTCAACCCCAACGGTCCACAGACAGCTACTCCTGTTTCGCCCTCCGCCCTCTCTAACCTCTCCCACAACAACTCGTACAAATTCGGTCTCCCACTATAGAACCTCGCACACGGCAAGACCCGCGACTTGACACCATTCCCATTCTCAGATTTCAGACTCGACGAGGAGCTAGAAGTCTTGGATTGGACCTTGACCTGTGTATCTGAGCTCTTCGATACTGTTTTAGTGATTTTGATTCCCTTCTCATCCACGATTTCGCGAATAGTCTCTCCCTCATCAACATTAATACAACAACAAGGTCCCAAACTCTTATCACATTCACAATCACAATCTGTTTCATTGCTCCCTTCTTCAGCTCCGGTGGTGAAGTCATCGTCACATGTGACGTGAACTCGGATATCGAGTTCGATACCTACTGCGTCAAGCTTTTCTGCGGCAGAAGAAAGTTCGGTGGCGATCCACGAAACCCATGAAGTGTTTTTGACGATCCAGAGGAATGTGATGCGTTTGACAGGGAGGTTATGAGTTTGGACGCGGGAAGCGATGTCCAGGAGGATTGGTAGAGTGAAGGTTGTTCCTGTAGAACCGGAGATTAGAAAAATGGTGTCAAAGCAGGCGAAGTCGGCGTGGGAGCTGTCATAAGGGCCGTCGATGAGGGCTAGATGGTTGGCTTGAGCACTTTCTTTGGACGAAGAGTTGCCGGATGTTCTGAAGAGGCGGGAGGTGAATCCCTTATGAGATTTGAGGAGGAAGACGAGGTCGCCATTATGAGATGTTGGGATGGACGCAATGGTTGCGGGGTGAGATTGCCCAATGCCGAATTTAGGAATAGAGAGGAAGACGTGCGAGCCTGCTTTCCAATTCTTGATTGCTTTGCTTTGGATGGTGACTCTGGTCGCACCGCCGTCCAAGGGTGTCAACGTAGCGTGGCTAGGTCGGACGTTATTCCATGCGAAGCGTGCAGAGCGGATGATGCGGTCGATTAGGTAAAGGGCAATCGGGATGTAGATATATGTTCTAGAATAAAGAGCAGTACTCGGTAGATGCATCATTACCGCAATGATGAAGCCGAAGAAGGTGACGATATGTTGCACCACGAAGAACTCATATGAGAAATTCCTGATCGGAGCAATAGTGCTGATGTTCATCCAGATCAGGATGGCATATACTGCCCAACCTGTTGGAATACATGAATCTGTGGCGTATTCCAATGGCCCGAGGTAATAGGCGTTCCATGAGAGATGTACAAAAATCATATGGAGGGTAACCAGGAAGAGTAAAATCCGAGACGTCCATCTGTGAAGGACGTTTAATCGCTCATAACCGACGCCAGTCACTGCGCCGATGAGGTTATTCTTTCCAGCAAGAAGAATCAGCAACGGCACCTGAGCCACGGCCAACCACGCAGCGCGAACTCCAAGTGATGTGAAGTGCTGTGCACCGTCCACATTGTTGTCGACAAATTCCAACAATATCACCCAAGCCAAGTATCCTACGACCAATGCGATCGTCCCGACAGGTGGAACTTTGATAAGTCGACTATGGATTGGTGTGTATTGAAGGTATGTCGCTTCTCTTGCAATGGCTGTGACTGATGCTATCGAAGTCGTGAAAATGTTGGACGGTGAGGCAGGTCGCAGTCGATTCGCTGCTGCTGCACGCATTCTGCGGAGGGGTAAGCTTAGAAGCATCGCCAAACTTCATGTTGGACAAACCTCATTCTAAATGTCGCCTTCTGTGCAAAGTTGAAGAACGCACATGTAGCAATTACTGCGCAGACCCCATACCAGAAATTCCGAGCATACATGTTCCCATCGACCTGGAACTCTGTATCATCGAGGATTTCACCTAGGAACATCGCAGCCTGGGTGCTGTTCGAGAAATCGATACCCGAAGCGTTCAATGGCGAGTCTGATGGGGCCCCGCCCATCATCATCGTATCTCCCATATCCATTTTTCAATATTTTGAAGGTTTCGCAGTGGGAAAAGGTGGTGGATTGAAGAAAAGGCTCTTTCGAGTGACTGCCGAGAAGTATCTTACGGCAGATACAAACTGCCAAGAGAAATGTATTGCAGGAAATCAATCGCAGAAAGAATCACAACTCTTCAATAAATAACCAAGACTGTTTGCTTTATGGAAAATGCTTTTCGAAGGTCAGGAAAATTGAAACGCGCTCATTGTGGCAGACTCGATCTTATCAATCCCACCATCGCTCGGTCTGCCGCCAAACAACTTGCTCACGGTCCAGTGTGGGAAGTCGCATTACCTTCGCAGATCCCTGCTAATGCAGCCTTCCCCGGTCGTTCAATCCGGGGTTCAAACTTCAATCTTTCGAAGAAAAGAGTTCGACTCAACTTTCTAAAATGCCCATCTTGAACTCCGACGTCGCATTCTGCGCGATAATGCATGATTTGCATCTAATCTACGCCATATCTCTGTACGTCTTGCTTGGCAGAGGCTGAAATGTGTCTTGGAAAAGCTTGTACGATATCTGCAAACGCTTGTTGCTGTTCATAACGTGCGCATATGGCCGCAGATGGGCACTGATGGGTGGTGCGGTGTTGCAGGTCGTTGTGGCTGTTCACGGTCGAATGTGGATGAAATGAGAGAAAATGAGCAAGTTTAAGGGTCTCGAGAGAGTTTAGTGCAGGTTAGCTGCTTGACCCCTTGTCTACGAGTAAGCGAAGAGGAGAAGCACGTGAAATGGGAATGGTCAGCAGGCGCGTCAAGGCCTCGTCTTCAGCCTTGCAGCAGGAAGGACATTGCCGCTTTCATGGGTTATTGTAAGTAGCGTTTGAGTTGCGAGTATTTGGAGCCATGAAAAGTCGAGGAAACAGGAGTATAATCCACCTTGCATAAGCAGCCTCTAATGAGTACACAGATCACGATACGAATTCTTCAGTATCTATATCTTCTACGACAGACCTGCGCTTGAATTACATCGATATCGAAGAGTAGCTCGACGAGGCGAGTGACCTATGCACGAGGTAGACCCTTTTTCAGACGATAGACCTGGCCAAAGATAGAAAAACCTCTCCTTAACGATTAATCCTGAGCAACAATGAATAAATCAGAACAAGTATCGCGGCTAGTGAGACTTACCGCTTGCAACCTACTTCTGTACAGACTATGCCGAGTCCGCTTGGATCGAATACCTTCAGTCCTGACATAGATGCCGAGCTAACGCATAGAGATAACCTGTTAACAAAGATCACTGCCAAACTACGAGTGTCCGAGAGGCGAACTGGGCCGGCGCCCATTCCTTTGATAATTGACACGCCTTGCTCTGGCCAGACCATTCCTAACAGTACATCGATAAACGTCCAAACGATGAAATTTGTATCGTGCATAGGTATACTCAGACATCGTCCACCATGGTATTGCTACAGACCTTCTCCTGCACCCAAGCCATCCGCTGTACGGGCATATATAACCAAGGCAGTAATTCACGCAGTCGCCAAGCGCCGTAAAGTCCTTGCCGGAAAGAAAGGTCCAACGCCGAGGATGTTATACAACATTTCAGGTCGGTACTTGAGCTTTTGAATCTCTATGGAAAACGGTTTTGTACTCCTGAATATATCGATGGGTGTCTGCGTTTGCGCGATCCTCATAAGTCTTCAAGAAGTTAGCAAATGAAATCATCACTCAGGGACTTCGACTGACCTTGCGTTCACTCGCGGGAAGCGCGGCCCATTCTTTCGATAGGAGTTGTGCAGCCTCGGTAAACCCGATTGACTTCAGGTCACCTGAAGCATATCTTTCTTGTATAAATAAAAATCGGGCGCTAGTTGCCCTTTTGGGTAGTCGTGAGTCCTGGATTATGGTATATCCATTAGAATTCTTGAGTTTCCTCTTTAACAAGCGGCGCGCGTTGTTGGCCTCTCTGATTTGATCCGGAGTATGGCTCTCGACCCATTGTTTGTACTGAATTTCGTTGCTATCTTTGTTCTGATTGGCAGTGTGATTGAGAGACTGTGGAATATTAAGCATTTATTGGAAATGTACGAGTTTCATCTTACCTCAAGTTCTGCGGGGCTGAGAGACTTGTAATTTTCTGCAATGCCCCCCATGATAGACGCTGCACCAATTTTGGTGTTCTTGGTTTGTTCTTTGACTCGTTCTGATGCGAATACCAGCCAGGCAGTTGCAGGTTTCATCCTAGGGATCATGAGCGCCGTGGCCTTCAACTGCTTAAGTGCTATCTTCTCCTTTTCTTCCTCGGTCAAAACTTTCTTCGGCTTGACGGGCTTCTTGACAGGCTTTTTCTTCAATACTGGTCGTTTTCTCTTCGCCGGCTTCTTTACCGCCTTTTTCGCTGGTGCTTTCTTTGCCTTAAGCTTTGCAGTAGTGGGCGACTTCGACTTCGTATTCGGTGCATCTTTAGTCGTCGTGGCATACGAGCGCCTAGATGGGAAGAATGCATGGGATCGAGCGGAAGCTTTGTCCGCTTGTTGAGAAACAGCAACGCGTTGAAGTTGCCAGATGCTCTGCAAAGCTCGGTTTGTTGATTGAGGTCCACCCGCGACTACCCTCCTAACGGCGGCTCGTCCAATGGTGGACAGCATGATTATATGGTGTATGCGATTGAGAGTTTTGAATTTGGGATTTGGGATATTTGATATCTCGATTCGGAGAGAATGAAGGTGAAGGTGAAGTGGTCGCGCGCTCCTGACCCAGCCTCCTTCATATTCGACACGCGAGCGGTAGCTCCTGCCCACTTCGCTAATGCCGCTAATATTGAGCTCAATTAAGCTTCTACGGCGGGCCGAGATCGCCACTTATGCAATGAAGCTTTTGCCTCGTGCCTATTGTGACATCGAAAGGCAACTCTTTTGGCAACACAATATTTCACACCAGCGACGCTCCTTATAACTCGGGGACATTACAGTGAATGTTCTCAGCAAAAACGTGTATTTGAGGTCATTTGCAGCGCTATCTCCAATCCTGCCAAAAAAGTATCTCTGCCATTGACTTGGGCAAGAATGGCTCGGCACAGGGACTCTCGCTCACCATCGCCAGCAGGAAGTCAACACTCCTCGAAACGGTTGAAGAGAGAGGACGATGGAAGACGCGATCGAGATTGGAGAGACGATGCTCGCGGTTCGCGGAGGCGGAGCCGTTCTCGCAGCGCAGATGTGAGCTGCTTTCCCCGCAATCACCTTGCGCATTCTAATTATCTACAACAGCGCCGTCACCGCGATCGAGATATGCCTCGGCGCAGAGATAGGTCAATAGACCGGAGGGAGGATGATTATTACCGCTCTGGACGACGAGACCGATCGCGAGACCGCAGAGACAGATTTGACCGAGAACGTTCTCCAGATAGGAGGCGGCGCAGAAGTCGAGACCGAGAATATCGTGATAGGCGAGACGACTCTTATGATAGGGCACCAAGGCGCCGGGAGGACTCTACTGACTCGTGGTCCCGTAGCAGAGGTGATGGCGATGCTCGAAAACCTTCGAACAAACCCGATGCTGCAAAAACCAGCGAAGTAAGCATTTATCAGCTAGGATTCAGAGGTTACAAAGCTAAAGTAAAACCACAGGCAGCAAAGCCAAGTGCTTCGGCTGCGCAGACAGAAGCCGACAAGAAGGCGGAGCGCCTTGCCAAATTAGAAGCATGGAAGAAGAAAATGGCGGAAGACAAGGAACGTAAGGAGAAGAATCTTGTTGCAGGTGGAACCCGCAAGCTTCTAGAGGATATAGATCAAAAAGCCAATGGATCTCCATCCTTGGGCTCTCCAGCATCACCAGACACTCCGAAGAGCGTTGCCTCCCCAATACCGTATGCCGGCAAATTCGACCCAAAAGCAATAGCAAAGAAGGCTGTTACCAACTCCTCTTCAGCAAATACTCTGGGGAAGGATCTACCATTGAAAGAATTGACTAAAGCGTCCGCTACCTTACCTTCCTCGGTGAAAGGATTACAAGCTGACAAAAAGGCAACAGCTTTCAACAGCACATCCAAGGGTATTTCTTCAATGTCTGATTTCAACCAAAGTTATTCTGCTAACGGTTCGAATCTAGTATCTGCGCTACCTAAAGCTAGGGGAAACCTCAGCGCATTCGGTTTAGGCGGAAAGTCTGCTGATCATGAGAAATCCTCATCTAAAAGAACTTTAAATTTCGGTGAAGATGAAGGAGCGAGGAAGAAGTTAGAAAAGCTACCGACCCTACCATTGGCAAACATTGAAGATGAGGATGCTGCGCTCGCTAACGGTGTTGAGGAAGAGGACGATGGCGATGTCGACATGGAGGATGCTGGCACCGAAGAAGAGGCTGCCGCCGCCGCTAGAGCTGCTGCAGAAAAACGTGAAGAAAGGCTGCAGGAACAGAACAAAATAGCCGACGAACCTGCCGAAACGCCACCTGAGACTAATGGCGACATCAAGATGGAAGAGCCCGCTGTGACACCGGTCGCCTCGACGACTGTAGAAGAGGACGACATGGACGCCCTGGATGCTTTCATGGATGATATGGGCGATCCTTTCGCTGCTCCAAAAGCCAAAATCTTCAATAAGAGTAATGGCAAAAATCTTCAGCAAGAACCAGAACCTTTATTCGGCGATGACGATGTCGATCTCAAGGCTCTGGATGCCGACCCAGATGACATCCTGGCTATGGCCAGCAAAGCCAGGAAGAAGAAAGAATTACCAACGATCAATTACGCAAAGCTAGACCTGGAACCATTTCGCAAGAATTTCTATACCGAGCCAGCTGAACTGGCTGACATGAGTGAAGCCGATCTTGCTGATTTGCGGCTTGAGCTTGATGGTATCAAAGTTGCAGGCAAGAATGTACCTAAGCCCGTTCAGAAATGGTCTCAATGTGGTCTCAATGTCCAATCATTGGAGGTCATTCGTAAGCTTGGCTACGAGAGACCAACTGCAATTCAAATGCAGGCAATACCAGCTATCATGTCTGGCAGAGACGTTATTGGTGTCGCCAAGACTGGCTCTGGTAAGACTATTGCATTTCTACTCCCAATGTTCCGTCACATTCGAGATCAACGACCTTTGGAGGGTTCTGATGGTCCCATCAGTTTGATCATGACTCCAACACGAGAGCTTGCAACCCAGATTCACAAGGAATGCAAGCCCTTCCTCAAAGCCATGAATTTACGAGCCGTCTGTGCTTATGGTGGAGCCCCGATTAAAGACCAGATTGCCGATCTGAAAAGAGGCGCTGAGATCATAGTTTGCACTCCTGGTCGAATGATAGACCTCCTCGCGGCCAACTCGGGCAGAGTTACAAACCTTCGTCGAGTCACATACGTCGTTCTGGACGAGGCAGATCGCATGTTCGATATGGGATTCGAACCCCAAGTCATGAAGATCTTCGCCAACATCCGGCCGAACAGGCAGACTATCCTATTCTCAGCTACCATGCCTCGCATTATGGACGCACTGGCCAAGAAGACTCTCCAGGATCCTGTTGAGATCACAGTTGGTGGAAGAAGCATTGTTGCACCTGAGATCACACAAATCGTCGAGGTCCGGGAGGAGAAAGACAAGTTTCATCGTCTACTCGAGCTCTTAGGAGAGTTGTACGACAAAGATGAAGATGCTCGTACTCTGATTTTCGTTGACAGACAAGAGAAAGCTGACGATCTGTTGAAGGATCTTATGCGCAAAGGCTACCCTTGCATGTCTATTCACGGTGGTAAAGATCAAATCGATCGAGACTCTACAATTGATGACTTCAAAGCTGGCGTAGTACCAATTATGATTGCTACCTCAGTCGCTGCTCGAGGTCTGGACGTCAAGCAATTGAAACTAGTCGTCAACTACGATGCGCCAAACCACCTGGAAGACTACGTCCACAGAGCTGGAAGAACAGGTAGGGCTGGAAACACAGGCACAGCTGTTACATTCGTCACCGAGGACCAGGAACAATACTCTGTTGGAATTGCAAAAGCCCTTGAGCAATCAGGTCAGCCTGTACCCGAACGGTTGAATGAGATGCGAAAATCTTTCCGTGATAAGGTCAAGACCGGAAAGATGAAGGACAGCTCTGGTTTCGGCGGTAAAGGTAAGATCAACTTTTCATACTTTAATAAGTCCGGTTGGGGACTCCTATCTCCATATATTGCCCTATTCTAAACCACCTAATGCTAACATATAACAGGTCTCGAACGACTCGATGCCGAGCGAGAGGCAGCTAGGATGAGAGAGCGAAAAACTCATAAGACCGATGGAGACGACGAAGAGGAGAAAGAGGACAAGACTGGGGATGATGACATTGTTCTCAAGGCCGCGTCTACCGTTCAGTCCGCGACAGCAGCACCAGCAGCGCCACTATTCGGCGTGCCTAAGGGTATCGATCTCGACGGTAAGATCACCGTGCACCGGACCGAGACCGCAGCACCGGGTGGAAATGGATCCAAGAATCCCCTCGACAAGGTCACGTCGGCCATCGACGCTATCAACGCTCGGCTCAACAAGACGGGCCAATTACGATCTGGAGTACCTATCGACAACAAAGGTCCAGATGCAGGTGCTTTCCATGCAACACTGGAGATCAATGACTTCCCTCAGAAAGCCAGATGGGCAGTCACAAACAGAACGAATGTTGCAAAGATCTTGGAAGCCACGGGTACATCTATCACCACTAAAGGAAGCTTCTATCCAGCTGGCAAAGAGGTGCAACCAGGTGGTGATCCAAAATTGTATATTCTCGTCGAGGGTGATACAGAGGTTGTGGTCACGAACGCCATGCGGGAGTTAATGAGATTGCTGAAGGAAGGTACCATGGCTGCAGCGGATGCAGAAGGTAGAGCACCTGCCAGTGGTAGATACAACGTTGTATAGCTATAGCTCAATAGCTTCAAACCTGTAAATATAGCCTCTCACCCATAGTGGCCTCATGAAATGTGATCTCCAGCCATGATCTTCGCTTGACTCTGTAACCGCAGCCCCGTAATAGTGCCCCAGTTTAATGCTTGTATGCTTAAAACCATTCTGTTCTTTCACTCAATTATACGCCCTAGCTTGTTGACTCGCGTCCGCATCTCTCATCCTCAGTTCATCCCGACTCGCAGCATCTAACGTATCCGTTCTCGTCTGCTTCTTCTGTTCCGCCAACTGACTCCCTAGCTTTCCCTTCGGTTTATTCGCCGCGCTCGCACGTGCCTGTCAAATTCACATTAGCCCTACGTCTTCATATGACTCCTTCACAGACCCCGAAAAATATCGAGTCTCAACATACCTCAGCAGCCTCCGCAGCTTTCCGTCGGGCATCTTCCGCCGCACTCCCTCCAGCTTCTGGCGCCGCGGACGCAGAACCCAATGTTCGAGGTGGACCACCGACTTTCTTGGGTAATGAGGAGATAGGCTTTGGGTTCTGAGAAGGGGCGGAGGAGAGTGTTCGGCCGGGTTGGGAGAATGGATCACTAGAGGACTCTTTGCCGCAGAGGTTGCCCATTTTTTGTGCTATTTAGAAATCCTAGATAGGTGTTGGCGAGCGATTAATAGGAGCGGTAGGGCAAGAGATTTTGCAATGTTGTAGGATGTTGTTGGAGAGAGGTCGTTATCGGCGCATGGTAGGACTTGGCTGTCGGAGGAAATGGATGCTGCGCAACGCAACGCAAGCAGCGGCAAAATTAGTTCTACATGTCAGAACGACTTGGGATGATTGCTATTTGTTTGCTGGCGCGGGAACTTGGGAAACGTATACGAATTCTAGCACGGTGATACCGAAAGCAGTCCATGCTTCTATTCTGTCGCATGGCAGCCATGAGACATATCCTCCGTCCTCGATGCTGTTGTTGATTGACCAGTCACTACGGCGCATACAATCACGTATTTCAAGGGTTCTCATGACAATTATTTATCGATAAGCAAGACCTAGAAACTGACGAATGCGGGCGGGCAAGGCGGGGTTTAGTGATCTGAGTCGCAACCAATGGTGCCCGAGCGAAAGGAAAGCACATTCTCTGTCACGTTTGCATGGGAATCACTTCAATCACTTCACTCTTCTTTTCATTGTCCAATACCCACCTTCGAGAACTGAATACCCGAAAATCGAGCTTCTATACATTATTCACATTGTTATTTGTCAGACGCTTTTCAACGAGGGTTCTGGACAATTTGAAGAGGCGACCGAGGACTCGTTTGGCCGTTTTGGTGTTTGAGAACCCGGATGGGTAGCCAGAAACTTTTGATATCACATGAAGGCGGGACGCCCATTCTGGGAATTTCCGCACCTCAACCAGTTCTTCTGGTCTATGGACCCGTTGGTCTTTCACACTTTTTTCTAGCAAGACTTTGTTTTGCGACATTCTTTGGTCCAAGACGCAGTTCGAGACACTGTATTCGAGCTGCGCCAGTTTAGAGCCTTGGAGAATTGTCAGCAATCACCTTGGGACCTTCAGCCTTGATACCCCTCATATCATCGCCATGGATCAACAGGGACAGTTCTCGAACCCTTCCAGCTTCGAACAGCAGTTGCCTGGTGACGACTTCTGGCAACAACCTCATGCATACTCGTCTTACTCAGATGCTGCTCAGCCAACACAGCCAGCACCTTTCTTCCAGAACTATTATGGCAATCCCACAGCATATGGGAGTCAGTTGAAGGCTTCTAATACTGGAGCCTTCTCGGGGCAACCTCTGTACCCGCAATATCAACCGTCAAATCTTCCTCATGAGCTCTATACCTTTGCGCAAAGATCGAGGCTTGCTCTCGCACCTATGCCACCTCTAAAGCGCCAAAAGATCATCGAACCCGCTCAGGTACAGGTGGACAAGAAAGAGCTTCAAAATGGAGCTGTTACCGGGACGCAGAGCGAATGCTGCAGTAGCTGTCCATCCGGCGTGCCTTGTGACGAACCGGACTGTGTACCTTGCGATAAAACCGACTGCGACGAAGTTGTGGAAGAAGTGGTGCCTTGCACTCGAAAATCTTGCGTCCAACCAGTGTGCCCAAATCCTTGCCTCAACGTGGCCGTCCAACAGGAAGAAGCCGCCTTGAGCAATGGTATTGTGCCAACTGAAAGGAGGATATCGTCTTGGGAGAATACACAGTGGAGCCCACAAGAACCAAGAAGTATGAACCAAAGCACTCGCTCACTAGATGGCCTCCTTGATCCAGCTCTAGAAATCTTCGATGATCCCGAGCATACACCTGCATCTGTTTCGCCTGCGCCAACGACACCCTCTATGGCTAGGAATATTGATACGCCGAATTCTCCTAATGGAGAGGCGCCAACCCCTCACAACTCTTTGTGTCCTCCAGCAACGCAGGTAGATAACACAGCGGGTGTATTATCTGGTACGGGAGCGATGTTCAATCCTGCGGTTGACTCGCAGTGGCAGAATTTTGGACAGCCAAACAATGAAAACTATCAATTCATGTTTCAGTGTGGATGGTCCGGTTGTGGGCAACCCTTTGTGAGCCAACACGACTACTTTTCTCATTTCCATCGAGACCATATTGATCCTCAAATGACCTTTGACTGCCCTGCTCAAGTGGACTCTTGTCCATCGTCAATCAATGCGAATCCTTTGGAGCATTTACAGAATGACCACGGATACAATTTCAACATGGGCACTGGAGCCTTTACTTGTCCGGCTCCAAATTGTCCTCAGGGGGAAACTTTCTTGAATCCCGCAATGTTGCATAATCATTTCGACGTTGCTCATGCTATGCCAGCTCATGGTTCCTTGCAATGCTTGGTGGACACTTGTGGGAATTACTTTCAGGATTACAATCAATTATGGTCGCATGTAACTATGGAGCATCAGATACCGCAGCAACCAAAAGATTCGGATATCGATCTTGCTTTTCCAACGGCTCCTATACCAGCTCCTGAGCCCTCGGTCGAACCTCAGCCCGGTACAGCTGCTACGAAACAGGAGAGAGAAGCCGAAGCTGAGGTCGACGAGGATTTGCATATCTGCAAATGGAAACTTCAGCCAGGTATTGTATGTTCTATGGAATGCTCGTCCGAAGATGCACTTCAGAAACACATCAAGACTGCACATCTAGATCTTCTAGATAAGCGATCTGGATATAAGTGTCAATGGGAGGGATGTAATCGTGAAGAAAAGGTAGCTAAGGATAAACTCGGCTTTACGCAGCGAGGAAAGCTTGAGCGGCATATGGCCACTCACACAAATTGTAAGTCTCCAAAATATGCTCCAAGGCCAACGCCTAACCTATGTAGATAAATCTTCTCGATGCGAGTGGCCCGGATGCGGCAGGCTCTTCTCAGCGCCACAAGCTATGAGACAGCATTACCTTCTTCATACTGGCGAGAAGCCTTGGGAATGCAAACACTGCGGTAAGAAGTTCCCACAACAAAGTGCATGCAGTAAGTCACCTTCCCTCCCTCTTCCTCGAAAATTATCTCTAACAGCCTCAAGCTATCCACGAACGAACACACACCAAAGAAAAGCCGCTCGAGTGTAATATTTGCGGCATGAAATTCTCCGAATCTTCAAATCTATCCAAACACAGAAGAACCCACGAAGAAAAGCAAAGCCATGAATGCACTTTCAAAGGATGTGGGAAGAGTTTTTGTAGATTAGACCAGTTGAGAAGACATAGATTGGTGCACAGGAAAAAGGGGCATGGTCAGGGCGAAGATGGAGATGGAGAAAGTGTTGCCGAGAGGACGGAGACGACTAGTAGGAGTAGTGATTCTTCAATTACTGCTTAGAGTATAATTGGAGGGAGAGGGGGGAGTGAAAGGAAGAAGGGGGAAGTTATAATACTGGTTTAGGATTTTGATCTTTCATCTACATAGGATAACATGATATTGCATAGCATGGGATAGTAGGTCGTAGCGGAATAAGATACCTGTGAGCGCGATGCGCTTAGCGTTCTTTTACTGCAAATCTTGTTCCTACTGTAAAAACTGAGTGACATTGATATATGAGATAGTCTTAGTTTGATATATCCTGCTGGGATTCTTACCTCTTGATGCCATAATAGAAATGGCGAGGCGTATGGTAATTACCAATAGCGGAACTAGCAAGATGCTTCAGTCGCGTGGAACAGCTTGTAGGGGAGCTGTTATAAGCAAGGAGAGAGTGTGCTTTGAAATCAAAAATTGCTATGAAAGTTGGCACACTAAAGTTTGAGAACTAACCTTAGACATTAAGCGCGGTTTGAAGATAGAATTGCCATGATGCGGTTGCTGGATATCCAGAAAAATACCCTCATACCACACGTAGAACTTTGGCGGAGACTTTGTAGCATGCAGTCTTTTGGATCACAGAATAAAAAGGAAAAGCCCTCACATCAATCAAGAGAGGCCGACCTTAGATGTGCTTCGATCGAAACCAAACCCATGATAATATCGGTGCTAGGTACGCAGAAGCACGAGCACACCCACTATCACATGTAGCAACCGAGAATAGATCATTTGCTCAATGTCGTGACTTTATTTGGGCTGGCTTTCCATACCATACCAACCATGCTATTTTTCGATTTTCGATGATACACCAGGACCCATGTTGCTCAAATCAAGTCAAGCCAAGCCATCCGTTCGCAAAATCACATTTCATGCCATGCCCGAAGAAAAACCATCCCGCTCAAGCCTTAACAGCATACTTCCGTTGGGGGAAGTGGGTAGATCGCTTCTTGGTCTTCTCCAATACTCGGCTGCTCTCGTCCTTGGTGAGGCGTCTTCGGATCGCGCGAGTGGTCTTAGGTCGCAGATCGAGGGGAAGGTATTTCTTTTCCTTATAGAAGAGGCGGAGTTGGGAGCGTTGGTTGGCGTTGATGACGGTGAGGACTTTGGCGATTGACTTTCGGAGATCGTGGCTATTAAGAAACTATCAGCATTTCTTTCTCACTCTACTTTGATTTTGATCCTAATGGGGTTGAGGTGGTGGAAGTGTTTGTGATGGCGCGTGGAATTTTGTGCCGCGATGGACGGAATATGGGAAGACAAACATCTTGGTAAGCTTCGAGGCAGATCCTCCAGCGATCTTTTGTGTACGGAGTTGTCCCAGCTCAGTCTTCAGCTCGCCCAGTTGCTTCGCAAGGTCGGCCTTGTTCTTTGACCAAAGTTGGCCGGTCTTGACTTTTCCTGACGACTGTCGTATGCTCAATTAGCCCTTGTTCTTTCCAATCTCTATATCCTTCATAATCTCGCATATGAAACAGGGCAAGAGTAGCTCTTACCATGGTGGAGGTTTGTCGTAGATGGGTATGTCGTGGAATCAGTAGTCGATGTTGTCGCGGTCCGGACAATTTCAATTTCAATCTCGAAATGTAGGTGGAAAAGTTGTGTGCGTATTAAGCCTCAGGCCATAACATTAAGCGACAGACCCTGATTGACGCTCACGTGCTCAGCCTCAAGATGCGGAACCCGGGTCACTTGTGCCGACTCCCGTCGACGAAAGAGATGCTGAACAGCATCAACCCAAGTTTCCCAAACAACTTTACGCAATAATGTCTTCTACAGGAACCGGTTGGGCTCAGCTCCGGCAGCAAGCTCGGTCATTAGAAACTCAGGTATGATCTGACGCAGTTCTAGCATGAGGTGCAAGAACTGACCACTTTACAGACAGAAACGTTATTCCATACATACTCGCAGTTTAGCTCTGTACCGAATATACCAGCGAAACCTTCAGAAGATGAGAGGCAGACGGAAGCAAAAATACAGGAGTTATTAGAGAAGGTACGGTGTACCCGCTCTCCGTTGTCCTAGCTCCGCTAATACTTCCAGCGAGAAACTCTTATAGCCCAACTATCACGCCTCCTCGATTCAGAAGCACAACTCACAGCTTCAGCGCTCAAGCAAAACAACCTTGCAAGACACCGCGAAATACTACAAGAGCACAGAAAAGAGCTTTCACGTTTAAAGTCCCAGATCCAAGATGCCCGAAATCGAGCAAATCTACTATCTAATGTCCGAAGCGACATAGATGCCTATCATTCCAACAATCCTGAGGCAGCGGAAGCAGACTACATGCTTGATGAAAGGGCGAGGATAGATAACAGTCACAACATGGCGGATAGTGTACTCAGCCAAGCATATGCTGTGAACGAGAGTTTTGGATTACAACGAGAGACGCTTGCGAGCATTAACCGACGGATCACAGGAGCAGCGGCACAAGTTCCAGGATTGAATAGCTTGATTGGGAGGATATCAGCTAAAAAGAGGAGGGATGGGATTATATTTGGAGCATTCATTGCTTTCTGCTTCTTGATGTTTCTATATTTTATGTGAGATGAGCGGCACGGGTATTGATTGCATCAAGCGGGCGTTCAGGTGGCGTGTAGCCAGATTATTGTTGTACAAGTAAGGGTATATCCGATCAATATCATGCAGCGGTTGCGGCGGTCTTCTCGTTGACTTCAGGCTTCACTGCCTCCTTCTCTAGAAGAGGGGCAGGTTTCGCTCGCCTCTTTGTCCTCATATCCTCAATCAGTCGTCTAGCTCCCTTCACTAGACTCTCCTTTTCGTCCCCCTCGCTTGGACCACTGCCAGCCCACCTGATCCTACACTCTCCATCTAACAGATACGTGTATCCGACCTTGCTATTCAACAGTCCAATATTATCCCGTATATCTTCTGTGATCCCCCTCCGAACCAGGAAGTATCGATGCCAGTTATCCTTTCCCAACTTTTTCCTTAGCCGTCCCATGAACAATCTAATAATCCAGGCTTTCAAAGAATTTTCCTCCACATTGATCTGCACAAGCTGCGCTATTCCGCTACTTCCTTTGACGACGTCGTGTAATTCTGGATTCTGCTTTTCAGACGCAAATGTAGCTGCTTGGTTCTCTGCCCATTGACTGCTGAACACGCTCACGATAGAGATCTTGTCTTCGAATAATGGAGTCGTATCTTTCGGTTTTTTATCCTTGAGTAATGTCTGTCCTTGGAAGTTCGGAAAATATAAAGCTTTCTCTGCTTTAAAGAGCCGGGGTGGTGCAAGGAAGGATTTCCCTTTATGAAGGCGCATGTTACTCCATTCTCGGAAGTATGGAGTAGATATTTTCTTCGTCCTGTTTTCCATTAGCATCCCTTCTGGAGTAAATTCAGTGATTTTGAGCCTACAGCTCTTTCCTTCTAACAATATGCTTCTCGTAGTTCACAAAATCATCTCTCCTCTGTCTCCACGATCGATTGTCGATGCCAGCATTCTCCCCAGCTCTCGGTGGTTTCGGAAGACCAATTGGACGACTCAAAGGCTTCGGCGTGAATTCAGACACTGCTTTGCCATAACTTCTTGGAGCATCTTCAAGAGGAGACGGAGGTTTTGGGGGAGCTTCTGCTGGAGCTTCTTTCTCAGCCAGCCGCCGATATGAAGAGCTGAAAGAGCGCCATTGGCACAGCAGACAGGCTGCAGAGTCAAACCTCACTTTCGAAGCTCGCAGATGTCTCCGCGTGATGATCATGGTTCCGTCACGGTCGCATCGCTCACGGCGCAGCGTAACGAGCTCCATCGAAAAGTTCTAAACTTCAATTTGCCAAGACCAAACCCTTGTATCTCGGCTATTCACGGCCCTGGGTTAACAACAATGCGGAGGGGAACTGTCCCACGGGGTATTAACTCCACAATCCTCGAGAATGTGAGTACCATATCCTTTTCCCTCTGTTTTTGGGATCATTCCGGAGTTTGGAGTCAAGATGCATTTACGATTGTGCTCGAGAATTGCGCTGCGTCAACGGCAGAATTACAGAGGTCTCAAGCTCCCGCCGACCCGGTACTTTCACGCTTCATCGAGGGCATTGGTCATAAAACCATTCCTGTTGGCAGATATTGGAGAAGGTCTGTAGAAGTTATTTACTCAGGACTGCCCTCTCTAACATCTACAACAGGTATCCGAGAATGCGAGATCATTCAATGGTTTGTAGAACCCGAAGCCCGAGTCGAAGAATGGGATAAGCTTTGCGAAGTACAAAGCGACAAAGCTTCCGTGGAGATCACAAGTCGATTCGCAGGTGTTATCAAGAAGCTACATTATGAAGCTGGGGAAATGGCAAAAGTGGGGAAGCCTTTGGTGGACATCGATATACAAGGCGAGATCAAGCAGGAGGACTTGGCTGCTCTGACTGAGCCAGGAGAGGGAGAGGAATCTCAGGCCCAGGCGGAGGATTCACAAGCACCAGTTCCAGAAGCTACACCAGCCCCAGAGACACCGCCTGTTCCCGAGCAAGCGAAGCCGCCAAAGGGAAAGCATTCAACGTTAGCAACTCCTGCTGTTCGCCATCTAACTAAGGAACTGGATGTCAATATCGAGGATGTCGATGGGACGGGAAGGGATGGCCGAGTCCTCAAGGAAGACGTCTACCAATTCGCAAAGCAACGAGACACTACTCCCGCTTCCACTGGACAACCTACTTCATCACCAGTAGCGGACACTGGACCTCAAAAAGAGACTGTTGCCCAACTATCCAACACCCAATACCAAATGTTCAAGACAATGACCAAATCCCTCACGATCCCCCACTTCCTCTACGCCCAAGAAATAGACTTCTCAGGCCTTTCAGAGCTCCGCTCTAGACTCAACAAACACCTTTCCAAAACCCCCGCCGCAAACGAAATCACCAAACTCTCCTTCCTCCCCTTCATCATCAAAGCCGTCTCCATGACCCTAAACCAATACCCAATTCTCAACGCACGAGTAGACGTCAATCCCGGGACATCAAAACCCGTCCTCATCATGCGAAACCAGCACAACATCGGCGTAGCAATGGACACCCCAACCGGGCTCATCGTCCCCGTGATCAAGAACGTCTCCACCCTGAATATTCTCTCCATCGCCTCCGAGCTCTCTCGTCTCCAATCCCTCGCCTCAACCGGGAAACTCACCTCTCAAGACCTGTCCGGGGGCACCATTACCGTGTCGAACATCGGGAGTATTGGCGGAACGTACGTCTCTCCCGTTATCGTCGAGCGCGAAGTCGCTATCCTAGGGATCGGGAAGATGAGAACGGTTCCTGCTTTCGACGAGGAGGGACTGGTGGTGCCGAAGCAGGTATGTAACTTTAGCTGGAGCGCCGATCATAGGGTTATCGACGGTGCGACGATGGCGAGAGCGGCGGAGATCGTCAGGGCGTTCGTCGAGGATCCTGATAGCATGGTTATACATCTGCGGTGATATGAGCCAGTGGGAGAGAGTGGTGGTGTTGTAGTGGTATGGTTAGAGTGATAATGGGAGTGATACTGTTGAGGAGCACGACATGCTGTGGTGGGACATTTGGACATGTGCGTGGCAGGACATTACGCGAGGATCTCGATCTCGTGAGTGTGGATGTCTGTAGTGTGAAGAGGGGGGGAGCGGGATTTGATTACCCCTTTTATTTTTCGGACAGGGACAAGACGGCCAATGGCTAGTGAACCCTGGCTATCAGCCTCACTGGTGATGGTGTTGTACACAGGCCAGGCCAGGCCAGGGCTGATGGATGGTGTGGTGTGTGCGGGGCAACTACCCCGCACAATTCTTTGTTGGAGAAAAAAAGGAAGTGTTCATCCCATCATAGCATAGATAGATCGAGTAGAGTAGCATGAAGCGATTCACAGATGAAGAATAGAATGAGATGATTTCATGGACCAATTGACTGGAGGACGACGGAACACTTCTTGCATATTTCATCTAAGGTTGTCTCATGCTTTTAGATCTATCCCAGACCAAGCCAGCAGCGGCTGAAGACCCATTCCATCTAGCGCATACGGGATACTCGCAGCACCCAAGACCAAGAGAATCCAGACGCCATTTTCCCTAGAAAAGAACCTAGCTAGAGGTCTGTCTCCCAATGCAGCAGCATGACGCTGAATCCCAAACATGAAATAGTGCAATCTCCATGACGAGGCACGAAGACTATGCATATTAGACGCCGCACAAAGAGAAAAACAAGGGAAAAGGGGGGGGGGGAATTAAGGGTATGAAGTGCGAGTCCGCGAGGGTTTGCAAAAGCCGATTTAAACTCCATGCACAATGAACGCAAGCCCCTTTCCCCGCAAACCGCAACCAGGTGCATGCGAGTTGCATGTCCCGACGACCCTTAGTATCGCGCAGCATCGCGCATCAATTCCTTCTTGATGGTTTCGCGAATTTGAGAGAGGGCGTCTTCCTCGACTTGTTCCAGGCTTCTGCTGACGTCCACGCTGAGGACGTCGGTTTCTTCCTTTCCTGGGGGCTGCAGGATACTGCATTGGCTGTGCACCATGTTCGCGCCCATGAAGTGGCCTTGTCTGGCTTGTACCCGTTGGATGAGAACCTCTTCAGGAGCGTGCAGGTAGATGAAGTGTACTCGGACGTCGTGGTCGTAATATGGGGCAACGCGGATAACATCACGGTATTTGCGCTTCAAGGCTGAACAGGTAAGGACGACACCTTGTGCTCCTGAGGACATGCGTTGGAGAGATTCGTCGCGGAGTCGGGTCAGCCAGTCCCATCTGTCGGCGTCGGTGAGTGGTATGCCTTTGGACATCTTCTCGACATTGGCTTGCGGGTGGAACTAGGTGTCTTGGTTAGTGCGAGACAAGTGGAGGGGGAGGTAGAGGTAGTACCTCGTCGCCTTCGATGTAGGGCAACTTCATGGCATTTGCGATGAATTGGGCGACGGTGCTCTTTCCGCAACCGGCAGGGCCAGTGACCAGCCAAAGGTGATGGTGTTCGGTTTTTGGCTGGTTGTTACTCGAGATGAGGCCATTGGTCTGTTTCGAGGAGGAAGAGATGTTCAGAGGAAGGTGATCTGAGGTGGCCGGTGTCGGGTTCCCCATGGGATTTCGGTTCTCGTATGACAACATCATGGCGAGATTTTGTAGGAGTTGACAGGGGAAGAGGAGGAGGACGAGAGCGAAACAAGCAAGAAGGCACACGACAGTAGTGAAGTCTAATGTGGAGTGAGAGGAGAGTGGAAGGAAAGGGCGATCAGTTGAGATGAGAAGTGTATAGCATTGGAGGTGCTGTGCAGTCAACAGTCCCGAGTCCGCAGTCAGCAGAAAATGAGGCAATTTTGCAACAGTCACGATGTGGCGGGTAAGGTGGTCCTCTTATGGGACGGGCCAACATGAAAAGACCCAGGATTGAAGCCCAACCCACCGACGGCCGTTTTGGCAGTGGCACGAAGTGAAAACCTGGGCCTGGCTGTAACGCCTGTTACTGCTGCCCCACACTAGAGTAGAGTACCATGTGTACTAAGCGGCATTTAGTCATTTAGTCGTTTAGTGCCAGTGCAGAGTGCATTCAGTGGTGCACCACCAGGGCCGGCGAGGCGAGGTTTCCTTTTTGCGAGATGAGACACGATCTGGGAGGGAACGAGGGAACGAGGGAACGAAGGCTAGAAACCCGAAAGAAAGATTTGCGCGTCTGCTGGTCATTGGATGCGTGCAGAGAGACGCATGGACACTCCGCTTTGCACCAGGCCGGAAGGCGGAAAGGTGGAGGGGATCGAGGCGCCCGAGGCCGAGCGAGCACCGCTACATTCAATAACCGCCAGAGCGCGAGCGCGCCAGGCCCATTGGGGTATAGAGTGCCAGCAATAGCCGGGTCGCTGAATGGAAGGTGGAAGGTGGAAGGGGGAAGGGGGAAGGGATCACGACCACGCGTGTCCAAGATGGAAATGCGTAACTGATGAAAGGCCGAGAGCGGGTGGGACGCGGGGCAGGCACTCGACGGGGGGGTGTGCGGTTGAGAACTTGAGAACTTGAGAACTTGAGCGCCTCCAAGAGCGTCTCGAAGAAAGACAGAGCTGGGCCACGGAGTGCGGTGACCTGGCCTGCCCTTCCTTCATCTCCCTTCACCTTAACAGGCGTCATTCGCAAGGAAGCACCAACGCAAAACCACGCAAACGGCCCGTGTGGTGTCTCTGGGTGTCTGGGTGTCTGGGTGTCTGGAAGTGATTCAGCGATCCAGGGATGATGTCAGCTGGCCAGTCAGAAACCTCCGGAAAAGTTATTTTGGAGCAACTTTGGCGTCTGCTCTGTCTGGCTGTCTGGCTGTCTGGCGCCGTCTGGACTCTGAAAAGTTCCTGGATCGATTTTTCAACCAATTTTTCTTTCTCGATGCTCATTCGCGCATCCGCCGTGATGAGATGCACGGCATACAAGCGTGGGATGAACGCATACTCCGTAACCATGTTGCTTCGATATCGGAGCACAATCGCTGCTCGTATCTCTTGCCTTGCCTGAATCCCTGGCGACCGCCAGAATGGCCGTGAGGACGCTCGCAGCTTCAGACGACGTGAAGAAGCAGAGGAAATTCCGACGAGGTTGCTCATCCCACCTGCGTCGCCGACCGACCCTTTTGCTCGCTCGATTCCGTCACCCACCGCCGTGGTAACACCATCAGGATGCAGTGGCGTCGAGGTCCGCCGCCAGGGGTGCCATGCCGGTGGCTTTCCGCGCCACGCCTGTTCGGGCCCGCAGCGCATGGGGTGATGTGGGTAATTTACGTGGGGGGGCCGGCCGTGCTCCCTGTGTTCTGTGTTCTGGCAAAACGCACGAGCTCATCCAAATTGGCATCGACTGGTGCGACGCCCGCAGAGACTTCCTCGCTTTTCCACCGCGATGTCGAAAGTCCATCGGCTGGAGGACCGGCTTCTCCTTTCATTTGCCGCGCACACAAATGCGGGCGCGACTCCAAGGCGGAAGCTTTCTCGCTGGAATCACGGGAATCATTGGAATCATTGGAATCATGAGAATCATTCCAGCTCTTCTTTTACGGCACACCGCTGCTTCTGCTGGAAAGGGCACGCAAGAGGACGCGACAGCTGACCTGCCCGCCAATCTCACTCCCCGGCAAATCGGATGGACCTGGTGGACGCACTTCTCTGCAAAGGACTGAACGGGGCGCCGCGGAATTCGGATCAAGGCGACGGAGGTTAATTCTGGATGCTGTACACAGTATGTCGTATCCATTATTCATGCTATACCTGGAAGCGTCCGTATTATAAGTCGGGATGCGCTGAGCGAGCCTCACAGACTCACTCTTCTCCCGCCTCGATCCGTCCCAGAAGGGTTGCTGCAAGCCCGCGTGGTGTTTATGCGGAGAAGCATGCACTTTTGAGGGGAAAAGCCAGGACCAGCAGTCCAATTGGCATCGTTCCGTTCCATTCCAAGGACGCCAAGTTCTTGCTGACCATAACGGAATGTTTTAATCAACAGATTTCCATGAGTTGGGAAGATGGAGTGAAACAGACAGCCTGCGGGACGTCTGCTGACCTTGTCCGTCCCAAAACGGAAGTATCGTGGGGAACTCCACCACCAGGAAGCCACAGAGAAGGAGAAAACCCACTCCAAAGACTTGGAAAGGGGCTGAACTAAAAAATTCCCAAGTCAAGAGGAGATACACCACTTGGCTCTAGTGATGTAGGCCAATTCTCCTTCTGGATAGGGTAATATATTGTTTTGGGGAAGAAGACCGGATTTGGGGACGCATTTTGCAACGACTTCGGTCAGCTCACAACCGACCCCAAGACTTGCTGAATTGCATCAGCAGATTAAAGATCTATCACTCAGTACAGATCTCGCATCCACCTTCGTACATAATCTGCTTCCTGAGTGCCTGCCAGGACGTAAATCCCTCAGGGCAGTCACGTGATGACCCCTCACCAATCCCATTTTTGAGTGGGATGGCTAAGTGTGGGGTAGCCGGCAACGGATCGGGGAATACTTCGACGTCTTCGATGAAACATGCATCACCTCTACTATTCTCAAACATCATTACGAGTGTTTTCATTGTTCCATTACGCACACAGATCTGTTCCACGACAGTCATTCCATTCTCTCAAGACAGGCTTCTTCCCTAGACATAAATCTCTCATTAGTTCTAGACCAAGACATCTCACGATGGCGTCAATGATGCAGGCAGCGAATCGCTTGAAGGTTGCTTTTGACGAAGCGAAAGGTCCCAGCATGGGCTGCTGGTAAAGGGGTCTCGCTTCGCTTCGAGCATCACGGGGCTGATAGGTTACACAGGCAGATGATCCCTGGGAGTAATGTCTCGAGGACTCTTGCGAGGACCGGAGTTGACTGGGTCCTTGTTGATTGTGAGTTGCTGCCCAAGCCTTTATATTGCCAGGCTCACGACTGACAGTAATCTCGTTGAGGTGAACATGGGAACATGGATGGTAAGTTACATGTTCAATTACCAGATTGTCGCAGCTCGTAAAAAGAAGTACCGTGCTATATCTGGGAGGGCTGTAGACGAGTCTTTCCTTTCGGACATTTCTCCCGAAATTTCCACCACACCCTCAAAACTTGCGATGCATGCAATTTCTTATCAGAATCATGTGCAAGTCGCATTCACGTGGGGGTTGCCTTACGGTCTTTTTCCTCCGTACTCAAGCCAAGCGATTTAGCAATTCCTATTCGCACGACAATGTAACACTCTCCATTCGAGTTTTTGATTCTGACCTCAGACAGATGCTGCAATGCACCAGGCTGTACCTGCTATAGCTGGATGTGGCAAAAGCCCTATTGTGCGCATACCAGACAACCAAGGGTGGATGGTCAAGCGTAAGCCATGAACCTCTCGCCAAGAATTCTGTCCTTCAAATTTCTCTTTCTCACCCTCATCAGGAGCGCTTGATTCTGGAGCTCATGGTGTTCTTGTTCCTCTGCTGCGCACAGTGGAAGATGCCAAGAAACTCGTACTCAGCTCAAAGTTCCCTCCTCAGGGACAAAGAGGGTTCGGCTCTCCGTTCCCTATGGAAAGGTTTCATCCCGATCTCACCTCAGCCGATTACCTTAAACAGGCCAACGAAGCAATCTTAATCATGGTGCAAATCGAGACTAAAGAAGCTCTCGAGAGCGTCGAAGCCATCGCTGAAGTGCCAGGCATAGACGTCCTATTCGTCGGTCCCTTCGATCTTGGTAACAATATTGGGCATCCCATAATCGATGGAATTATGCACGACGATTTGCACGCAGCTATTTCGAGGGTACTGGCTGCAGCGAATAAAGTAGGTAAGAAAGCAGGTATCTTCTGCACGAGTGGAGAGCAGAGTAAGAAGTATGCGGATGAGGGATTCCATATGATTTCTGTTGCAACAGATACGTTGATCTTACAAGCTAGTGTTATGAGTACGCTTAGCATTGCGAAGGGATTAGGTCCAGGACCAAAGTTGACAGGACCTTATGGGAAATAGAGGGTGGTTGGGTACTTGTACCTTCGAATGTACGACGATTTGAAAACATACTACCGAGGGGTAGTCTTGCAAGTGTTGCTAAAGAATGGTTGAAGGGTTGTTCAACTTGAGCTCCGTTTGCCAAAGTGCGAATGTCGTGGGGTCGAGACCCACCTTTACGCACTTGCGATTACCCAGTCCACGAGTTGCTGGCGATCTACCTTTGCGCAAACGCACTACTCGAAGCTCGCGCCAGCGCTCGGCAGCCAAACAATGCTAATGACAAGCAATCATCCCGTTCAATGCACAACATGTTTCTATCTCTTGCTTGCTGCTTGTGACAATATACCGTCGCTTTCATCATTCCGCTCACGACTCTACACGTAATGAAGTTTGCACTGTTCTTCCCTAACCAAACTAGCATATTGAGATATCTTGATTTGTATCTTTGCTTATGCAGTTTTACTCACCTCTTTTCATATTTTAACTCATCGTTTTTTTCTTACCCGAAAACGAACGTTTATGTCGATGATGAGCCGTTGTCATTGCACGGGCTCGCATTTTGTGGGCTTTCATTGGAATGCGCTCGAGATTGCACACAAGCTCGCTTTGGGACGGGCTCGCATTGGATAAAAACGAGATGTCATGCGCTCGAGATGATAAACGGGCTCGCATTGAACTTTTGCACATGTCGATTTTCACTCGTAAATCTTTATTCTGGTCTTTATTTTGTATCCCTTTTTGCTTTTCTATATATAATATAGCTGTGCTTCTATTCGCTTAATCTCGCTAACCATTTACTCCTTTTTGTAAGTAATGTTATTTTTGTATATTTTTGGTACATTGTTAGTTGATTTGTATTGAAGAACGAAGTGCATTTTTTGTTTGGTATCATTTCTTGCCTTCAACCAGATGTTCAATCATATTCAAGTTATGGACATCGCCAATCATCACCAGGCTTGGCCTACCATCTTGTTGAGACACCACATACTCTTGAACGCACAGGGCGTCATCTTTGCCTCCTCCAACACTCTCATTAACCACATCCCATT
Organism: Phialocephala sp. D728; assembly: GCA_003988865.1. Taxonomy (NCBI): domain Eukaryota; kingdom Fungi; phylum Ascomycota; class Leotiomycetes; order Helotiales; family Mollisiaceae; genus Phialocephala; species Phialocephala sp. D728. Next base: position 241,569 of record QYAJ01000006.1, read on the forward strand.
TTTGCCAATTGAGAAATCACGTGCAATAGCGCAAAAGAGCATTTCCTTATTTAGTTCTAGTTCAGGGGCACCCATCCATCATCTCCCCTATTTTATGTCTTCAATCTCTCCCTCAGAACTTAGAACCTGAGATCCCACAATACTTCTGCCAACCAAATATATGATTTCACACTGTAGCATTTGGCAATCTTTGCTTACCCTCAGATCGTGGATATTGCTTAGCTTTCATATACTTGTTCTGCCTCTTATCCATCACCTTGCATGCTGCTGAACCCTTGTTAGTTCGTCTTTACTATGTCTGTTACTCTCCTCAATCGTACTCTATTTTCTGTTGTTTTTGGGTTTGGAGATTGGAGATATTGTCAAGACTCGACTTGCCTCTTTTGCAAATACTCTAGGCTATTTGTTAGGTTCATACTTGATCACCTTTGGTAGGCAGGCATTCTCTCCTACTACGATTCATCTTCAACCTTCTTTCGAATGTAGGCATTACTTGCCTTCTCCAGACTCAGCCTACCTTCGTTCCCAGATGCTCCTAACTATTTATTGGGCTCATGCTTCATCACCTTTACCAGGTCTGACTTTCTTTCTTAGCGCACTTCATTTTCAGCTAACTTAATTTGCCATCTCTAGACTCGACAGTCTTCCTTCTGAGACTTTTCACATCACCGAGCACATATTCAATGCACCTTTAGCAGGTCTAGCTTTCTCTTATACAGCTTTTCATCGTCGACCACTTTTGCTTACCATCTCTAGACTCGACCTTCCTTTCTCACACACTGAACACATGTCCAATCATTTTCAATAGACTAGTCATTCTTTTTGAACACGCCGCACCTCTGGTCATTTGTCCCCTTTGGGCAACCAAGGTTCATGCCGGGCTCTCCTTCATACCGAACACAATATCAGCATGCTTTCCTCTACCAAACAAAGCAACGCTCCCTAACTCACCATTTCTGTGATTTGCAACACGTTTAGTACGTCTATACTCTTGAACCTTGTGTAAGACGTATTTTTGTCATCCTCGACTACCGTTCATCATTACACCTCTGTTGATCTATGCTCTTTTTGGTTAGTCTTTACACTCCCCTTCTTTCCTACATCTCTATTTTCCATCTCGCCTCAAATCATCCTCATACTCAAAGTCATCATCACCCTCATTCCATCTTCACCCTCTCTTTGCGCTCATACCTTCGCTCAACATTACATATTTCCTGTCATCATTATCTCTCTGCTCTCATTTACAATTGCTTATTAATATTGCGCCCCGCCTTGGCGTCTCACCGCCACTTCTTCATCACATTCCAACTTCATCTTCACTTCTCTTTGATTTTACCTAATACACACATTTTCTAACCTCCCCCTATCCGCATCCTCAACTTCTTTCCACCAACTCAACTTGATCTTCTTGTTTCTTAATTTCAATACACCCTACAAATACAATTATTATCCTCTAGTTTATCATTTTTCCTTTGCCTCACTTCGTTCTCACAAGTCAATATCCATACCCCTTTCTCATACCTTGCCTTATCTCTATGCATTTAACTAACCCTCTTATTTTCTAGGATTACCGTACTACGAAGACACAATCAGTATCCCTCGGTCCGTCATTCCCCTCTCCTCTCCCTTTTTCTTTAATGTTTTACACTTACGGACCTTGCACAAAGTGCTTTCCCTCTTTTTATTCTGCTAAATTGTATCCTGACGCTTTTTGTCTTTTAGGACCACTTTACCTCAAAGACATAATCACCCTCACCCCGGCCCGACATTCTTCACCCATTACCCATCATATCCACAGTCTCAAATTTTTGGACATTATGTGAAGTGTCTTCACCCCATTAACCACAACTTGGGCCTCTTGCATTTACACCTACAAGAAACACAATCACCCATACTTGGACCGTTATTCTTCGCAGTCATAGTCTGTTTTGAGAGCTTCATCTTTCTTGGACATTCATGCAAGACTGCTCTTGGTCCGCACTCTAGTAAATTTAGCTTGCTATTTACTTTTAAACCACAATCTCCAACATCAGGTCCGTCACTCTCCTTACACATTCTACGCTTCTGGGGACTTATGATTTCAGACATCCTCTTTAAACATTAATACTTTATTTCAAATACACAATCTCCAGCATAAGGCTCGTCATTCTCCTCACGCATTCTATACTTCTGGAGGCTTATGATTTCCAGACATTCTCTTAAGTCATCACTACTTTGTGTCAGGGATACAATCTCCAACATCAAGTCTGTCATTCTCCTCACTTACTCTACGTTTCCAAAGGATTACATTTCCCAGACATTCTCCAACCTATCATCACGTTGTCTTAGAGATACAATCACCGTCCGCTGGTCCGTCATTATTCCCTCATAATAACTTATGACCGGCCTCCTATGTTTCTGGACATTGTTCGTCTATACTAGGATTTCTCCTCGATGATGCGATAAATGGCCGACAATACTACGAACATTCATAGTACTCGTCTCAAATCACAAGCCGAGAACTTAACTTTCGTCGCATAGTTTTGTTCTAAACGGTGAACGATAATCGTCTCATTACTTGCGTCAAAATCTCAGCTTTCGTCGAATAATTCTGTTCTAAGACGGTGAACGATAGTCGTCTTATTACTTTTTGTCAAAATCTCACCTTTCGTCGCATAGCTTTATTTTAAAACGGTGAACGAGAATCGTCTCATTGTTTGCTGTCAAAACCTCAACTTTCGTCGAAACTTCTCTTGATAACAACAACACCTTACTGTCACCACATTAGACGAACTTCTTTCAACAACAACAATCATTGTCCGTCCGTGACGTCGTACATATTACAATCAAAATGTCTGAAGCTACTCTTCCCGAAGGTGTTGAACTTGAAGATGTCATCCTCGCCCTCGTCCCCGCGGAGCTCCGCGCTAAGACCCTCGATCTTAGCAACTCAAAGATGGTCAACCTCAAGGACTTTACAAAGATGGTCTTCATTCGAGCCAAGCGTTTTGGATCTTGGGACAATGAGCAAACTACAGATGCCGAGAGAGACGCGATCAAGCAGCTCATCTGGATGTACTTCAAAGTCGAGGTCACTGGCGCTGACTTCAAGTAAGTACCCTCGTTTTCTTAGCACATTATTGGAATGATATTGATCTTGAATCGCAGAGGTGCTCCGGTCTATGCAGAGTCTGTCTTGAAGAATATGGAGAACCCTGCCTACAATCTTCCCATCGAGCTTAGACAAGCTGCTACCGCATTGATCTCTGTCTTCGAGAAGGATAATTGGGGCGTGGAAGTGATCGAGGAAGAACCACAGGCAACATCATCAAACTCGAAGAAGCGAAAGGCCGAGGAAAAAGAGAACAATAATGGTGCTGCTCCTCCGTCGTTGGGAGTCTACGTCAAGGCTCCAAACAATCACCCCATCTTCGGTCTCCAAGGCATTATGCATCACATTCAAGCTAGCAAGGGGGGACATACCACAGCATACCGCATCGACCCAGACTATTCTCCCAGAGACTTCCGTATATTCGGTCACAACGGTCTAACAATCGGCGCGGTTTGGCCATTCCAAATTGCAGCCCTTCGAGACGGTGCACATGGTAAGTGATGCAATGTCTCACCCAGCGTCTCACAATCTCCTAACCATAAGTAGGTGCTAGAGTTGGAGGCATATCCGGAACTAGTACCGACGGTGTCTACTCGGTCATAATCTCCGGCACCTACTCAGACATCGACTTCGACTCCGGCAACGACATCAGCTACTCGGTCCCCGGAGCAGTCACGACCACGGCCGCGGTTGCCGACCGCGAGAACAAAGGCACCAAGGCACTCCTGCGCTCGGCCGAAATCAGAAACTCGATCCGAGTCATTCGCACCTCGAGCTCTAAGTGGGAGGGTGGCCCAAAAGCTGGGTTGAGGTACGACGGACTTTACAGGATCACAGGGTATGAGGAGCGGACGAACACTCTGGGTGGTAAATTTCTTAGATTTAAGCTGAAGAGACAGGACGGACAATCTGCTATTGATAAGAGCAAGCCGTCTAATGTTGAGGCGGCTAATTTTGAGACGGTGAAGTTGGGATACTAGATGACAACAATGGGTTTGCTTTTCGCGGATGTAGATAGATCGGACGAAGTCAGCTTTGCAAGCTGCAAAATTCATGAATTCACAAAGTGTTACAGACTTTGGGACATTTTGCTTGTGTAAATGTCTGTAAATGTGTTCGACATTGTGAATGGGTTCGCGATTGAAAATAGTTCCGAGATTATAAAGGGTATAAGGATTGTACATGACATAGAGATTGCGGGTCGCTTCGAGATTGCTAATGTGATTGCTGGATATTATGAATGAGATATTGGGGGTGAGCTTGCTATTCAGTACGTTTAGCATATTGAACAAACTTGATTTAACACGTGTCAAATACTACAAACAAGCTTGATATGCAATGTGCTTGACGTTATGGACGGGCTTGATAGAAATGCGTTCCATACTATAAACAAATTGAATTTGAAATAGAATTCGCAATTATATATATCAAAATCTTTTTTCAACGCTTTCAGTAATTGCGTAAACACTCACTTGAATGTCAAACAAGGTAATCACTTGCTTGTTTTCATTTGATGCCAAAAGCATTGGAAGTCAAACGCGTCTCCAAACCAGCACGTGAGTGCGCATATTTCGCGATTTTTGACGCGCACCTAGCCGATTATCATAACATCTAATTCCTCCTCAATTGACAACAAGCCGGCATCTTTGGCTCTGCAATCCAGACCAGTCCGATGTGTCCGCGATTAAGAAGTCGTCAACATCTGCATATACCTCAAACGAGGCATTGCTTCCTCTTGACGCGTCAAAGACCATGAATCCCGATGGCCTGCTCGTCAACCTCAATCAATCTCAACAAGCTGCTGTTTCCTCCTTCGCAGACACATTGGCTATTTTAGCCGGGCCAGGAAGTGGAAAGACACATACTCTGACCTCGCGGACGGCCTGGCTGCTGGCGCAAGGTCTGCAGCCATGGAATGTTATTGTTGCGACGTTTACGGTCAAGGCCGCGCGCGAGATGAAGGAAAGAATTGGGAAGCTGATTGGTAACGGGATGGAGTCGAAATTGATACTCGGAACATTTCACAGCATTGCTCGGCGATACCTCGCTCGATATGGCCATCTCATCAATATCAAGAAGGATTTTGGCATTGCGGATACTTCGGATTCGTTGGCCATCATAAAGCGAATTGTCAAACGAAACAACTTTATAATCGACTCTAAGGTTGCTCGATCACGAATCAGTGGGAAGAAAGCGAGGGGTGCCGGATACAGAGATGAAGAGAATGAGAGCAAGTCTGCCGCAAAGACGATTGAAGCACAGGAGTTCGAGACGTGTTATGCAGAATATGAGGAAGCATTGCGGCGGTCAAACCTTCTCGACTATGATGATCTCCTGCTTCGATGTGTTGATCTCCTTCGACAACACCCATCCTGTGTCTCGAATGTTGAGGCCGTTCTTATCGATGAATTTCAGGACACCAATATCGTGCAATTCGACTTGATGCGCTTGTTTGCGGCTCATCGAAAACGAATCACTATCGTGGGAGATCCTGATCAGAGCATTTACGGTTTCCGAGCAGCAGAAATCAAGAACTACAAGCGATTACTACACCAGTACCCAGACACGATCACAATTGCCCTTGAAGAGAATTACAGATCTTCAGGGGCTATCCTTTTGACAGCTCTGAATGTTATCGAACAAGATGGCTCTAGAGTTAAAAAATCATTGCTTGCTACGCATACTGTTGGCACTCGTCCGGTCCTGCGGAGGCTATGTGATGCACAAAAAGAAGCGGGATGGATTATTACGGAGATCCAGAGAGTCAAGGGCTTGACGGGTGATCTCTTGGACCTGAACGATTTTGCTATTCTTCTTCGCTCAGCTGCTCTATCGCGTTTAATAGAAAGTGCTCTGGGCAAAGCCGGAATAGCATATCGAATGGTTGGTAAGTTTACAGCCTCTGGTTTTCGTGCCTTGGTTGGTGTATGATCCATCGAAGCAATTCTGATATGTCGCAGGTGGACTAAGATTCTATGACCGACTTGAAGTCAAAATCATATTGGACTATCTCAGAGTGATCAATCAACCCGATAACAACGACGCTCTATCACGCATCATCAATATTCCTTCTAGGCGAATTGGCGAAGCTACAATCAAGAGCCTTCTAGAAGAGGCTGATGAGGCAAAAATAACACTCTGGTCACTAATTCTGGGAGTCGTACAAGGCAAAAGGACTGCGAAGACCAAGCTTCCAAAACAGACGGATCAAGGCCTCTCGCGCTTCGTCAACATCATTCTGACAGCAAGAGGAAAACTGACGGCCCCAGCAGAAGAGCACATGAGTACACCAGACCTCATTAAGTTCATTCTGTCCAAACTAGACTATGAGACATGGTTGGAAGAGCAACATTCTGATATACATAAAGCACGATGGGCCAATGTGGAGGAACTTATCACTCAAGCGACCGACTTCCAGGACCTTATATCTTGTGGCTATGAGGATGAGTCGCTCCCACAAATTGAAGGATTGGATCAAGATGACGGAACAGACCATCTTTCCAGATTCCTCGCCAATGTTGCCCTAGCATCTGAAGTAAAGAACGACGAGGGAAATGCAACTGCGCAAGTCACTATCTCCACAATCCATGCAGCCAAAGGTCTGGAGTGGCCTGTAATTTTCATCCCGGCTACTTATCAAGGTTCTATTCCACACTCAAGAGCTGAAGATACCAATGAAGAGCGGAGGCTACTATACGTCGCCATGACCAGGGCTAAAGCTCTCTTGTATATGAGCTGCCCAATCAAGAACTCTCAATCAGAGCAAACAACATTATCTCCGTTCCTCTGTCCACCATCACTAGCGCCGTTTCTTGATCAGAGAGGACCGTCCTTAAGATCTTCAACAGTACAAACAATGGCACAGATCCTGAGACGTGCCTTGCCGTCCGTAGAATCGATATCCAAGTCTTCCCAGTTGCTCCGGAGTATAGAGGATGATCTATTTCCCATAGATGGCGAGGAGGACGAAGACGAAAAGAGATCTAGGTGGAACTCTACGTCTGGCAATCCTACCTTCACGATGGGCCAACAAGCGCCGAAACGCAGAAGGATAGAGTCAGGTCGCTCAGTGAGCGATTTCGGAGAGAGATCTGAATTGAATTGGAAGCCTTCATACCGCACTACAATGGATCGAGCCACGAGCTTCACATCAGCGTCAGTCACGATGAAAATTGGATTCGTGAGTGCCGGTTCGCATTTACAGGTGCTGAATGAGAAATCTGTCAATTGTGCGGCGACAAATTTGCAGGGGGCTGATACTGAAGATCTGCAAGCACAAACGAGAAGGAAAATTACATCCAAGGCAAAAGCTAAGACTTTGGACGGACAAGGGACCTTGTTCGGCTTTCTGGGAAAGCCAGAACCTATTATTGCGAAACCATCACAAGTCAATGCAAACTCTCTGGATGTTGCCGCAGAACGCCATGAAACTTCGAGCCGTGCTGTTCCAGGGAGTATTAATTTGCCAAGACAGATCGGCATCGTTGAGAAGCCCACTGCAATTGCAGCATCGCTGGCCGGTCACCGGATAGGAGTCGGCACAACAATCATTCGGCCACGACAGAGTGCTCCTGTTGAGAATAATGGCAGGAATGACTACGTATTCCTGTCGAGCTCACCACCAAGGGCGGAGAAACTCACTCGGGAAGAGGAAACCCTGGAGAAGCCGCCAGGACTGGTTGCAAATCCACCAATATTACGGCTCGTACGTCCGGCGTTGACAATGCACGAGACGAGTATGGACAAACTGCAGAACGGATGTGCTGCAAGGAAGACGCTGGGTGTGAAGCGCAGCATGAATGGGTGGGATAGTCGAAAGAACCAGAGCTTTAAGCCTCCAACAATAAAACGGCCCGGATAAACGATTTTATGAGGAGACAATGCTGTATTATGGTACAGTGTTCTCAGATAAGTCAACACTTATAGCTAGTTGTATGCTTTGTATATGCTTGTATGGCTGTTGTATTGTTTGGACTCGACAGCATTTGGCACAGATGCTAGGCTATACCTTGATACAGTAGGAGCTGGCTAACTTATTGCGAAAAGGAGGCAAGCGAGAAAGCGGTGATACCACTTCTGAGAATGGATTGTCTTGATAATGAAACAGGTTTACTCAGCACTCAAATTGTCTGCGACTTCTAAAAGATGCAAATTAGCCTTTTTTATATCTCATTTCGCAGTACTTTCCTTCACAAGTGACGTATAGCGCCATTTCGGCATGTCGCAGACATGGTTCCGATGTCGCATCCCAGACTCAACTCGTGAGCTACTGTACCCCGCAGGTTTAGCATTTCCTCTTTCGGACCAACCAAGACATATGGTGTGAAAATGGAAAGGAGAGGTAAGACAAGATGGCGTATCTCCAGTTTCGTGCCTTCCTGAATCACTTTCGATCCATTCCCTCGACAATAATTCATAAGTTGAGAGTTCTCTGCTTGGAAGTGCCAGGACACCGATCTCTCTACGATTATAAATCCATAGCCTGGTGGCCCTTCCTCAGTGCCATCGTCCATGCGGTTCTCGGATCGAGTACAAGATTAGATTTGATTGCTTCGGATGGATGTTTCCCGATGCAGCCCACCCCTCGCTCCATCGCGTGGGAGGACCGGGGAGGCTTGAAGCGGAGATGCTGAGAATGGGCTGACATTGGCCCAGAGTGCCGGCTGGCCGGCGTGGCTTCAGCTGTTTCGTGCCCTGAGGCTCAACGTATGAGTATGACGGTTCAGCTGAAGAAGCATCCCAAGACAACACGTTGCGCCTGCAGATCCCTTCTGAGTGTCACAGCACGGAATATTCCCTCTCGCGGCAAGAGAGTACAGGAAGGAGCGTGCGTACTTCGTGGATTGTCCAATGAAGCTGCTCTGTGCCCTGTTACTCGCCTCGCCTGTGCCGCTGAAAAGCGTGGTCGAGCATGAGAAGACAGCCTCATAGGGCAAGACCTTGTCGACCTTATATGAAGTACCTATCTTCGAGGCTTGACAGCTGGCAGGATGTTTGACTCGACCTCGCGTATTGATCCCTAAGCCGTGATTCAGACGCTATCTCTCTATCTTCAGGGCTCTTGCCTACCAATCGAACCTCTTGCATGGCCAATCCTTGCCTAAAAGACGCGGGTAAATTTTCCCTGTGTCTAAGAATGCCTGCTGTGCGCTAGCTGTGAATCCGTGATAGCCGTGCTCGGTGATGCCTTGTCTTCTTCAGGAAGTCTTCGTCCGAAGATATCGAGGAATTAGTCGGCAATAACTTATTCATAACTCGTTGTAACTGGCGCGCCACATGTCCGTCTGGTTTCACTATCATGTGGCTGACAGAGCAGGATTACACCCCCCGCAAAGGCACCGCGAAATCCCCACATCTGGCACCGTCGGATCTGGCAAGGCTAGCAAGGTCCTCCAAATAAACTCTGTGACCTCTCGTCAACGGGTTCCACCACAATGGTTCGGTCAAGATGGAGGCTCAGAGCCTGTCGACATGCAATCAATGTGGCAAGAAGTTCCAGCGGAAAGCCCATCTGTTGCGTCATCAGCAGCAACGTGAGTACTTCGTAAATCCTCGAGACGGAGATCAGGACATGCATCTGCGGCTGCTGATATCGGCAATCAGATTCCGGTGACAGGCCGTACAGTTGTAAATTCTGCTCCAAGACTTTCAAGCGGAGGTAGAGTCCCCGATACGAACCGGAATAATTTCTGCTGACATAGAATCTCTACAGCGATGTTCTGCGAGATCATTTCAGTCGATGTGAGAAACGAGGGTCCTCAGCAATACCGAATTCGCTGGAGAGAGGGAGGAAACGACATGCGTGCGACGAGTGCTCGAGGCTGAAAGTCAAGTGCGACAATAATGTACCATGTCGGAAATGCACGGAATTTGGCAGGAAGTGTGTCAAGACTCGTCCCGCAGGTTCGTTGACTCGCATGGACTGCTGTGGAAAGGTGACTGACGTTTGCGATCACAGCTGTCGCATCGAGTCCAGAGGAGACGCCGAATCCCTCTACTCCTGATACTGGCTCAGACCGAAACTCAATTGGATTCTTGCTCAACTGTCCCAGTGAGACGGATTTCATACAAGAATTTCCCAAATCGTCCACCTTGAGTCCAAACAGCAAGCCGGAAGGATTCTCAAACTTGCCGATGGGATCTGGCAATGAGCAGATGGGACAAATGGTAGGCGGTCCGTCCGTATATCAGGAGTTTGGACACATGATACAAGAGAACAATCTTGACGTCTTCCTCAGCCACCTGGAATTCCACACTTTTGAGCAGCAAACGAATAATTGGCAGATGCCGGGAGAGAACATGAGATTGTGGTCAGGACCCACTACCCGTTTTCTCGACCGGACAGACCTCGAACAAAGGGCTTTCGACATTAAAACGAAGTTAAAATTCGCGTCTGATGCCATGAATCCGCCCCATCCACCGCCTCCAGAAGTTCTTGAGGCGCTTGAATTGATTACTGCAGACAGTATTGCGGCTTGGATCAAATTGTACTTCAAGCACTACCATAAGCATGCACCTATGGTTCATGAAGCTACTTTTAACCCCTGTACAGCTGCAATTCCTCTGGTTCTCGCATTGATGAGTCTCGGTGCTATGGTGAGAATGTAAAAAATGATTATGTTGAGAATAAATTAACTAACGTGGTTGCTAGTACTCAAAGGAGGCCGAGCACGTCGTTAAGGTGAGGAAGTTTTTGGACACTATGGAATGGTACATATACTCTATCCCAGGCTTGAATGATGAGTATGAATTGCCTGGTCGAACATACGTTAAACAAGGGGAGACTGCTTCCCAAGAATGGCAGCAATTTCAGCTAGAAGAGCTACAAGGTGCTTACCTCACGATCATAATACAATACTGGACTGGCAATCCTACTGCTAGAACGAGAGTCCGTCAACAGAGGTTCCCAAGAATCATTGCTGTAAGTCAATGCATTTGAATACTGCAGATGAAACTGACCTTACCAGATTTTCCATCATCTAGATGTGTTAACAATGCAGCACTCTCCAGATTATGAGATTATAGATCAGTTATCGTTCAGAAATTGGATACGAAAAGAATCCTTCATTCGGTAAGTCTCCATATTACAATTTCATTAATTGACTGCTGACCAGAGCTCAGAACGGCTACAATTGCAGTCATGCTTGATCATGCATTTGGCATACTCAACAACGTCTCGCCACGTTTCCAATGGGCTGAAATCGATCTTCCATTTCCCTCCGACGATCAATTTTTTAAGACTGCAAATTTTAATGATATGGTTGCAAAGTCAATACAACCAAAACGAAGCATGAAGATCAAAGATGCGTATCTTAAGTTGCTTGCTCCGCCAGCATCTGTGGAACATGACCTTGAGACGTTGCGACAAGGAGCACTATCTGCTCTCGATATGCAGATGCTCATTCATTGTTCGTTCTCCGGTCGTACTGCCCTATGTATTACCTACTCAAACTAACACGGAATAGTTCTCTATACGCATGTTTGGTCCTCCACGTTCTCTAACCCAATGTCGTCTCTCCCAGGAACTAATATCCAGCTCCTGGTCGCGCCTTTTCATATAGCCATGCATAACTGGAAAGTCATCTGGGACGAGATTAAATCTTCAGCTTTGGAAACGGAGTGGAATAAGCTCGGGTTCCAGAGAACTGCCGAAACGTACTTTGATGCGGTGAGGTTGATTCTAGAAGTGTTCGAGAAGAGAGAAGGGAGGTTTCCGCCCATACCGAGTGATTGTGAGAAGGGGAGTCATCTGAAGAGACTGTTGAGTTATTGAGAGCAGGACTGTGCATATGGAGAGGTAACGTCTACATATAGATTTGTTGGAGTTCAGAGGCCGGAGCATATCATGCATGGAATCGGCGTCATGGAGTCGGCGGCGCCTTTGAGGACGATGCATTTGTTCCTAGGCTTTGTTTAATGCACATTGTTTGCAGATATTTGCAATTGTCATTATTTCATAAGTCATCCTTTGCTGTATACATCGTAGTCCAGCAAAGATCTTCGAGTTCCGCTCCACATCTGTATCCAAGCATCTTTCAACCCCAACCAAACATTCTAAATTTCGCATCAATTAAGTCAACGGTAGACCACCAGCTATCCAGAACCAACACTCAACAACGCGTCTTTCGCTCTTGCAACAAAAAGTAAGTATCCAACTTTGCAACTCTGTGCGCTGATGCCAACTCTGAGTTGCCACCCCAGAGCTATCGCTGTCCTCCTCAATCTCAATCCCTATCCTGGAAGCTACTCGCCTCCTCAACTGTATGAAATAATCGAGCTCAATTATAAAGTAAGAGAGGTGGCGAATAACTCTTTGAAGAAACCAAACCGAGCTAGTCAGTGCCTCAGGCATGATACAACAAGGGGGACTGGGGTGGTATAAGAAAGAGCACACCCTCTAAAAGAGTTACGTTTTTTTGGATGTTGGTATTTTCACGTGTTTTTTACGTCACATAGGGGAGAACTCCAAAAACCCCTCGGAGGAAACCTTCTTCTTCGTTCCTCAGTCAAAAGCATAATTGTGATGGGCAGGATATGATGAGTAGGAGGATATATGGATTCATTGCGGGGGTTAGATTGTCGTCAGCTCCAGCTTTGTCTCGAAGAATGCTACTCAGCGTTCTGGTGGAGGCTATGCTTTGGGCTTCCTGCATCTGTCGAAGCTGTCGAACCAACCAGCAATTGCGGAATTAGCAGGCGGTGTGCGACCTAAGAGAATTCTTGGTTTGTATGCTTGTACTTAGAGTCTAAAAGCTTTAATTATAGAGTTGGACATCAGCTCCAAACAAGCCTGCTCGCTAATTTCAGGGGCTGACTCGCTTGATCCTGTACGAGAAAAAGATTTCGAACGCACAGGAAATCAGCAAGGCTGGCTCCCAATCCTTTTGCTCCTTGTATTCATAATTCTTCTCGTGGTATCACAGTCCGCTCGTGCCTACAAACACCACCAAAACAGCCGCGTAGGTAGCGGTAGCTACTAACGTCTCCCTATTACTCGCCTTCATACCAAACGCCAACACCGAGGCAAAAATCAACACAGCAACACTCGTCGTAACAAGACTCTTCGTCACACTCTTACTCAAACTCATGACTACGACCGGTACTACCAACATCGTTTCTGCTCCAAATGCGATAATGAGTCGAGCTAATGTATCGACGGATGGAGATATATTTCTTCATGTGGGAGCTTCTTCGTGAATTCTCCGGCATGACGCTCGATCTCGCTGCGGGTCCAAGTTACTCGGCGGGGAAGGAGGTGGGAGAGGAAGGTCTGTAGAGGGTCCAGCGGGATGGAGGGTGGTGGGCGGAAAGTACGAAAGAGTGAGTTGTACGGTTGGGAGAGGAGGAGACCGATGGTGGGGAAGGCGACGACGAGGTCTTTGTAGCGGCCTCCCCGTTCTAAGCCAGTCATGTAAGCGAGGGATGAGAGGTATTCATAGTCTCTAATTGCGGTTACTGCGAATTCCTGTCAGCTTAGAAGCACGAGTCAGGTGACGAAAGACGTACTGTAGTCGCGAAGTGTTGAGCGTAAAGTCAGGAGTTAGGTATCTGAGGCAGACTCGGTCTTTCCGATCTCTCCGTTTTGTCTCGCAAGCTCGTTTTGGAGTTCTGATATGTTGGTTCGCTGCAAGCTTCTGAATTCCAGGAAATGAGGCTCTCGAACCTCACGTGAATATTTGTAGAACTTCTTGCCTTAGCTGTCGCTCGCTGCTATGGCGGTTTCTTTTGCTCCAACCACACTATTCAGAGTGGGTACAGACATTTTCGCAAGGACTTAGATCGGATCTGTTGGATAGAGCGTATCGGTGACAGGTGAGTCATGACACTGAAGTCTCTCGAGTCGCTCTGTTGAGACGTGGCTGCCGCTGAGAAGCACGAGAACCACGTGAACGTGGCACATCAAAATTTAAGATGAATTTGAGAAGGCTGCTCGTCACCAGAAACATCGAGCTCCGCGACTGCTATCAAAACCTTGAATTTCTCCTTGCACATAGTTTCGATATGCGTTGGCGCGCAACATCCGTCTCGACGGCCTGGGGGGTTTTACGAGCGTTCGGCTGGCGGGAACGATTGATCTCAAACAGACCTGGTTTCGTTAATGACGACCCTGCCAGTTTCAAAGGGACAGCATTGCATGGACAGAGGATTATCTATGACCTCGAGAAGCAGAAAATCCGATGTCGCAAAGGCAAAATTCGTAGCCCGGCATTGGAATTATATGATCTCCTGTCAACATTTAGCGGCATTGAATACGTCCCCGATACGAACGAAAGCAGACGACAAGCCTTTTTAGAGGAGTGGGGAAAGTCTCAGCAAGGAGCGAGACTCTACGCAGAATCAATAGGCATTGAGAAAGCACTTCGAGGTTAGTTCCATGTTACACATTACATTTCTAGCTCAATAGCTGAGTAGCCCCAGAACATTACCTCCCCGATTTCTTGACAATTGAGAAGGAGTTACGAAGAGAGGCTATAGACGTCTTGACTGGAGCGTTAGTAGAGAAAACGGAGCCGAACTATAACGAGCTCGTCGTAAAAGGAGAATCGCTCTATCAACGGCTTTTGAAATCTTCCAACAGGTGGGCTGATGAGAGAAAGATCGAGATGAATCGATTGTATGATGCATTTAAACTCATTCCGGAAGATGCAGATGACTGGGACCAGGATGCAAACGCTCTGGACGGATTGATGGAGCGGTTTTACTTGCTGTACAAGCAAAAGCTAACGGCTCAGGCGGGGGCGAGTACTGCATAGCGTCAATGGAAGGTGTTGAGATGACCGAGCTGTCTACAAGGAGGATTCTTCTGCCGCCCAAGGAAATATCTTACCTTATCTGTACCAAATCGAATATTGAATCTAACGACGAGGCCCGACAGAAAGATTCCTTTGCTGCCTTCTAAAACCATTTTTCCTCAAGACCGCCAGAGCGCTTCTCACGCAAGACTTGCAAAGGATCTCTCGTCCGCTCTGTGGATCATGAGCAACAAGACCACGAGGTGCTTTGTCACAGTCTTCGCCGCGTGAAATGGACTTTATCTGTTCGCTCAGTTCAAGTCTGCAAAGACACTGTATTTGGTGCGTTTAGTTTAAGGAGAGAAGAAGTTTAAGGAGAGGAGAGGTCTAAGGAGCTGTAAATAAGGTAGATGCTAGGGTGAAGCTAGTACACGTGACCGTAATATACTTTGCAGATACAGAGCTTCGATTTGTCGCTGTTCATAGAGGCAATAATATCAACGAGAAGATCACTAGGAAAGGGGTTATGGCTAATGAAAGTAGATCGAAAGGTAATGGGACTCGAGGTTGCCGAACTTTTTCATAACCAAATTATCTAGTCGAAGAAGAGATGAAAATTATTTTATAGGCAATAAATCCCAAAGGCATAGTTCCCAACCTGACATCGCGCAAATCCTGATCTAGAAGCGTGACGAACGAAGATGCACTTGCTGAGATGAATTCAAGACATGGGGCTTTGACGTTGAGGATCCGAGTTCAGTCTTGTACTATTGATCAGCCGGCATAAAATAGAACACTTGCTCTTCATCCAACCGAACACATTCCATTCCGAAAGATTGATCGACTCTAAATCCTTAAATAAAAGGTGCACTCAACCGTCTATCGGTGACAAGTGATGAACAGAGTACATTTTTGGCATATCTATTACCCCATACATATCATCTATATATACACCAGATCCATCTACCTTTACGCTCATACGTGCTTTTCGCTCATCGGCAATAGGATATATAGTACTTATATAACAAACGAGACTTTGAACATTCCACAGGCTGGACTCACACAATATGATAAAACAGTATGCAACACCGCCATCTATCTACGGTTGAAATTAAGGTATCTCGACTGTGAAATGTGTTAGTTTTTTTTTAATACTCAAGAAAGGGAGGACTTACACCCAAGAACAAAAAGATCAAATTGCTTCCAATGAATGCAATAAGGATTCCCAGATCCCTCCATCGGTTTGAAAAATCCAATCCAAGCGCTTCATAGAATTGATCGCCAACCTTGTACGCGCAATACTCGCACGCACTTGTTGCGTTGCTGACGATGTAACCAGCTCCACCTCTCTCAAAGAAAGGCGCCATGTACTCCCCACATGTCTGTCCCGATGGTGCAGTGAAGTGCTGAAGTTCGGTGCTAGAGCATACCACTTCGCGGCCGTGAAGTTCAGTAACGACCATACCGCCGATGAGGCGAGTGAAGGGATCAAGTTCGTAGAGCCATGCCCGCCAGAATTTTGGGATTTGGGGCTTTGGAATCGTGACACCACAGAAGAGTGCGAAGGTAATGATGATGAAGGGATTGAGAAGGGCTGATATGAAAGGGCTAGGTGTGATAGCAGCCACCATTTGGCCAAGAGTGACCGAGAAGAGTTCGGTAACGAGAACCATCAAGAATTGATATCCGGCTCGGGATGTGGCGTGTTGGAAATCGGGCATATAGTAGAGTGGGAGGAAGAAGCCAACTGCGCAGAGGATGGAGTATGGCATTTCGGCTGCGACGAGCGACGAAGCGAATGCAAATTGCCCGTACATCTTCGAGGAGGCTTCACGGTAATAGATCATTCTTGACATAGCATATTTTGGTTCCACTTGCGCAAGAATAAGAGCCGGGAGGACGGTGACCTGGAAAATGACGAAGACACGGTATTGAAGTGACTGCCGAGAGTCATTGAGGTTCAGGTATGCAAGGCCAGTCAACAGTGCGATGATGACGTGGTTGAAGAGACGAGTGAACCCATAGTTAGGGGAGCGCCAGAAAGCAAGGTTGGTACGCTTCTGGACGATCTTGAGTTGGTGGCGGAGAGGGGTAGCAAATTCGCGCTCGTCGGTCTTGAAGTTGCTACCTACTGTCGCAAGACGCTCAGCTTTCAACTGGGAGATATTATCTTTGATATTGGCAAGCTCAGGGGAGTCTGTGAAGATCTCCACCCAGTCACGAGGGCCTACTCTTGGGGCTTGGCCGGCTCCTATGGCATCGAGCATGAATCTAAATGACGAGTTAGTTATTAAATACCTGGATCTGAGAAATTGCACTCACTCTGCAGGGTTGGCGTCAGGAGGACAATCCGCTCCATGTCTTCGGAAATAGTCGAGCAGAACACAGGCATCCTTCCCAATATCACCGAAATAAACCGTCTGTCCACCACGCTGCAATAGCAAAAGCCGATCAAAGTTTTCAAATAGCGCGGCATTAGGCTGATGGATGGTACAAAGAATAGCTTGACCAGCATTCGCGAGTTTCTTCAAGAATCGGACGATGTTGAAAGCAGACTGGGAATCAAGACCAGAAGTAGGTTCGTCCAAGAAGAGGAGCAATTCAGGCTTTGCAGCTAATTCGACACCGATGGTAACACGTTTCCGCTGTTCAACAGCAAGACCAGATTCCGGATTGCCGATAATAGCGTCGGCAATATCCTCCATTTCTAGGAGGCTGATGACTTCTTCAACGTATGCGTATTTCTCTGCCTGAGGAACTTCGAATGACTGGCGTAGATCGGCTGAGAATCGGAGAGCTTCACGAACCGTTTGAGTGGGTTCGTGGACATCGAGTTGTTCGGCATAAGATGTTCCACGCTGGAAAGCAGTGCCTGGGGCAATGCCGTCGACGAGCACATCACCGGAGATGACACCGATGTTCTTTCGGGCGGCTAAGACATCCAAGAGCGTCGTCTTCCCGGCTCCACTAGCTCCCATTAGAGCGGTTAACTCACCGGGTCGAACATATCCGAAGACATTGGTGAGCAGCCGCAATTCACCGGCCGGTGTTGGGACATCGTAGTTTAATCCTTCCCATGTCAAAACAGCCTTGGAGTTGATATTGATCTCGGAACCTGCAGCTTCATCTTTGGTAGATCGTCGTTGGTCACGCTTCTGGATCAAGGCTGTATTGAGCTCATTCCTCTCCTTGTTCGGCTTCTGAAAGACTTTCGCCGTATTGCCGCCCGCGCCAAAAGTCAGCCACTCTCCCAAAGTCGAGTTGGTGAGCAAGTAAGCGACAATTAACGCAACGATGATCCCAAAATTACGCCATAATTGGTCGGGTTTGTAAGAGAAACCATCTGTAATGTAAGCAGATCCCGAGACTTGATCTGTGCCAGCAACACTGCCAGCAAGAGTGCAAACCTGATTTGCGATACTGTTGTAGCCTGACCCAGAAGGAATCAGGGACTCGTCGGTACACGTCAGCGTGAGTCTGCTGAATTCGTTCTCCATAAGAGCTGAGAAGCCCAGACCGAGAGCATTTATCCAATAAATCCATCGAAGCCATACTTTCTCGGACTGATACTGAATAATGTATCCAGAAGTGATAACAAACATCGTGATGATTGTAGCAGCAAACTTGATAGCATAATCGAAGTCCGGACACAGACATCCAACAGTTCTGAAGAACAAGGTCATGGCAAGATAGCCACTGACGACGATCAAATAAAACGTGAAGAAAGCTCCAGCATCCCTAACGAGACCACACATGAAGTATACAATGACGGAGAAAATGAAGATCTGGACAGCAGAGAATGCCAAGTCGATAATAATCTGCGCAATCCAGAGAGCGGAAGGTCGATGAAACGTATACGCTTTGTGCTTGTTGACAATTGGACGACCAATCATCGTACTTGCGAGTTCTGAAAATGCCTGGAAGGCGTTGAAAAGCAAACTAATGAAGAGAAGACCACCTCGGGTGAAAGCTATCACACCTGTTAGCAAGAATAGTGGAATATTGGGTTTAAGGGTAATGTACCTCCAGCTGAAGTCTTTGGGAGATTAAGCCACACCGTACCAAGAACAATAGCGATAGTGATACTTGTAATCCAACTCACAACCAGCGAGAACTTATCTTGCCATTTGATCAGGAACTGTCGTTGCATCAAAGCCCATATTTGCAGATAATAAGGCACACTGTAAACGGATTTCTTCGAAGCTCCTTTGCGCTTACTATCGTGCACAGCAGTAACGAAATCATCGTGTCTTTGCTTATCCTCAGCGATCGTCTTTCGGTATACAGTCATCTGCTCGTTAAGCAGCGTTGCGAACTTCGACTGGTTAAAGGTTTCGGCGAGGGTGTCCGGACTATGCGGAGCATTTTGAGCTGATCTGCCTTCAGCATACTCGCGCTCAAATTCATCTGTGCACCCCGTCAAGAAGTCGGGCGAAGTTTGACGAGGCTTTTCCTTGAATCCGAGTCCTTCAAAGTAAGCTCTAGCTTCCTTTGCTGGTCCAAAATAGACTTGTCGCCCAGCATCGATCACAAGAACTTTGTCGAACTGCTTGTAAATGTTCTCCGAAGCCTGGTACAATGAAACGAAAGTGCTCGTCTTGTATATGTTTGTCATAATCCTGAGTGATTTGGCATAATCGAGGGCCGTTGAGGCATCAAGTCCACGCGTTGAATTGTCCCATGCACACACAGTGCCAGATGTAACCATCATCTCAGCAATCGAAACTCGCTTTCGTTCTCCTCCTGAAACACCTCTAACAAACGGATTTCCGACAATTGTGTTTCGTGTGTGCTCGATATTGAACATCTTGAGGAGCGTTGTAATAACTCGATCTTTGAACTCCGCTTTCGACATGCCGTGTGGTCGTTTTCCAGGCGTCTTCGTGTCCAAAGCAAAGCCCAAAGTTTGACCAACAGTAAGAGTAGGATGGTGAACGTCGTCTTCCTGGTTGTAGACAGCTTCACCTCTATAGTGTTTGGCGAAAGTCTTGGCATCAAACGGGCCGTAGAGAACTTCACCATTCACGCCAGTATAGCCAAATCGCTGATTCGCAATGACCTTCAGGAATGTTGTGCATCCAGATCCTGGTCTTCCAAGCACCAATACCATTTCACCAGGGTTAACAACTCCTCGAAAGTCCTTCAAGATATTGACTTCGCGCCCTTTCTTCCCCACTCCGAAAATATGCATTGCTGTTTCGAAGACATTGAAGAAGCTGACAAAGGCATCTGGGAACGTCTTCACGAAGTTGGTTACCCCTCCTGTACCAGAGACAGTCAGATTTTCCCATATTACGCCGATGTGTTTGGATCTAATTCCGGATTCTTGTTCTGCCTGGGTGAAGTTAGCGCGGATGTACCAAATCAAGCCAAACATCAGATCTAGGAAAGGATACGGGAGGAAGATAGGTAGCACAAGTAATCATAGCGTCGGAAAGTCTCTCCCGAATTCGGAATTGGCGTATCTGCAAACCAATTCTTCTAATGCAGGAAGGGTGCCCGCAGCGAGAATACTGAACTTACGGTATGGTTTCCCCTCAAAGTGTGTTCCAAATCGAAAGGCTCCTCCTCAGTGGTCGACCCATCCGAGGCCGTCTTCTCAACATCGTTCTCGGTGACAGCTTTCTTCGACTGGGTTCTGGATAGCTTCCTGCTGGCTTGACTTATGCCCGAGAGCTCTCTCTGCAGCGTCGCGAACTCCGCCTCGGCAGCCTTGATATTGACTCCTTGAGAGGTACTTGAAAAGCCATTGGGATTTGCTTGTCGCGCATTTTCTCGCAGTGATTCGGCATCAGTAGCCGTGTCGATTGACGATCGTATTGTATTTGGTGCGGCGCCAATTGGTGATTCTTCGAGCGCTTTGGGGGAGGGTTCGTATGGTTGTTTCTCAGACATTTTCAACGGCAGGCGGCGTTCTCGCCAATAGCCGGGTGCTTCGTTTGGCTCTGGCAGGGTCTGGGCTTATCCTATAGTTCTTGAACTTGAATATAGATAAAGGAAAGAGTATTGAGTGGGAATTGTACGACTGAGAATTAAAGGAATGAAAGTTTTTGGTCTTGGGGCAGAGTAAAGGAAAGAGGTGTGTATGAAGTAGGCGTAAATAACAACAAGAGCTCCAACATTTTTTCAGAGCAGGGGATCATTGAGATCTCGGACAGCTTGGTGGTGGAAGCCACCAGCGCGGGTTTAAGATCGGATACAAACTGATCCACTCCCGCACCGCAGCCTCCAGACAATGTGGGTCGTACTCCGTGTCGAGTTATAATGTGGCCCATGTCCACCCTTCATTGTCCACTACTGCCCGGCTGGCCAGGCTTTCCTCATCCCGTTACTCGCTGTTTGTGCTTTGGCGGCTCGGATAGTGGGGTGCCCGCAGCTCGAGAGGCATCAAGCAGCCCTCCGCAGGCAGAGCTATGGCAATTTGATCAACTAGCAGTTTTCGGTCAGCGTCAGCGACCTCCCACAGGTCAGTGTCAGTCCTACGTCCCGTGCCCTTCGAACCTGACTCAATAGATTGATTTGGAGGCGCAGAGCACGGCGTGGACATCTTCGCATATGCTGGGACTCGTTTTCTGGGAGCGTTTCCAACAATGCTGCCCGCTGCGCGACACAGCAGAAAGAGGGGTTGCTGACACCACGGCGGCCACGAGGTGACGACAGGAGGGGTCATGCAAGTTCATTGGCATATGAGACCCAAGAGTCATCAATGTGCAATGTGCAATGTGCCCTCGTCAAGAGCCCAATTAGTGCATCAGGCAATTCCGGCCCTCCTGAACGAGCTCGCCGAAGCGTTGACGAGGGCCTGGAAACCGCGTTCGGAAACACTTTGGGTCCGACTGCTTACAAAACGCCCACTTCGCCAAGGCCCCCCCCCTTGGAAATCATAGGGTTACCGAGTCACACCGCCTGGTTTTGAGGCAATAAGAGGTTCTAGGTAACACAGACACACAGCACTGTCTATCTTTCCGATTGGCTCCAAAGTGGCAGGTGGAGTTGACTGCTGCTGACAAGGCTGTCTCGAGCTCCGACTCCGAAGGCCGACAAGGCTGGGTCGGTGCTTATTGACCTTGCATCAAGGTAAGGTTAAGTATGTCGAGATTGGCTCGAGCTGCGAAGCGCAACAAGGAGGGAATGAACGTCCACACGACATGCAGGAGATCGCGTGCTGCACATATTTCATTTCTGCAGACTCGCGGTTTCGTTATCTAGTTTATTATACACATTCTTGTAGCAATAATTACTCACGTCCATACTTTTCATACGGAACATTTGAGGATATTCGACATTTGAGGTCCCCAAACCCGTATCACGTGGCTTGGGTTTCTCTTTTGGAGGATCGACGCTACGGTACCAATGATTACTCAAGTCCATATTTCAGATGTAGGACATTTAAAGATATCTTTGGAATCAGGGGAAGTAGATGTTCTGAAGAGGAATGCAATATCGTGTTCGCCCCTGATTGGAATAATGTAATCTCGGGGCCCGGATTCATCTTCCCGAGAAGTGCGAACGACATTCAATGGGGAAGTATAACACGCAAGAACCCCATCAATCCTAGGAGTCCTGACAGCCCTGGTAGTCTAACTTCAAACTACTGCGGATTTGAAAGAATGAAGCATACATAAAGTATGAAAAGCTTACCTCCGATTTCAACATATCATCCAACGTCGTTCCAACGTTTCAGAGTAAGAGTCCCAAGTC
This sequence comes from Phialocephala sp. D728, assembly GCA_003988865.1. Lineage (NCBI taxonomy): Eukaryota > Fungi > Ascomycota > Leotiomycetes > Helotiales > Mollisiaceae > Phialocephala > Phialocephala sp. D728. The sequence goes on from QYAJ01000006.1 coordinate 264,093, forward strand.
TATAATTTTTGAACCCCAAAAATGCTTCCCATATGTACATGTATGCAAAACCTGTCTTCCAAACCCCAATCAAGATCTTAGATAAAATAGTTATCTCCCTGCTATTCGCCGCGCATGTGTGCTTACATCCCTCGTTTGATTTCGTTGGCCAAGATAATCAGCTGCTCGGTCTTCCAGGTCGCCCGTACCAATCTTCCATGCTAGCGAATCACAAAATTGTGTCCACAGTGATGATATCTTATCGTAACTCTCCTGAGTAGTAACGAGAAGTCCACTAACGTTCGAATCCGTGAGGTTGTCGATCAAGTCGGCTTGCAAATACTTGTCGCCGGTGAAGTTGTGTATCACATAGGTCGATTTAGCAAGCATGTCCCACGGCATCGCTGCCAAGGCTGTGATATTGAACTCCGACCAAGCGTTCTCGAAGATATTGATAGTGTCTGCCATGTCGTAGTAAGCAGGGTCAACCATGACGCCTGGATTGAAGGATATATGCTGTCTTCCTGGCCCAAGGGAGGTCTTTGCGAATGTCGTTATATTCTTCATATAAGCCAATGAGTCGTTGCTCGCAGACGATGTTGCTTCGTCGAAAAATATGCCTTGTACAGCAATGTTTGCAGAGGTGTAGTTGTTCCATGCCGCGTATGATTTGATGTCCCCCATGACGCTTGAGATATCCCGAGTTGTCCATGATGTAGCGACGTAGCCCAAAGTGACCACGTTTGTAAAGTTATTCAAAGCATTGAGCGCAGTTTCATAATTTGCGTCCGGGAATATATTTATAAGGTTTGGTGCAATAACGACATGAAAGTTCAATTGAGGATGCGCAGCAATTGACGATGTAATATTGCTCCACGAAGTGACATTGTAAGGGTACAAATACAGAGGCAAAAATACAAAAGGAGAGAGCACCATATTGGCAGTGAAGGATAGTGGACGGTGAACCTTTCAAGCCCGAGGTTATGATCTCGTAAGGATAGTGGATTCTGAACCTTTCAAACCGGGAGTCGAGATCATAACTTCGCGAAAATGACAACAGAACAGAAGTTAAACATAAAAGATCCTTCCATTTTCGTCAGCGTGGCAGAGTATTGGCACAGTATTGTGCCTGTTCGTGTTTGACTTCTATAACGGGTACGCGTCGGGAGGCAGAGCATAAAATTCTTCAGGCTGAATCCCAAATTGCGCCTTCATCTCAGGAAACTTCCCCTATGGCTTACCAGATATCTGGCAAGATTGCGCACGCGGTGCCAAGATTGGCGTGGATCAGCTGGCAGTTGATTCTGGGAATCATGAATGAAAGAAGATGAGAGTTGAGATGTGTGGGAGAAGTTGTCGAGATATGTGGGAGGTTGGATGTACGGCACCCGATACGGACACGGGTTGCATCACCACTCATCAATCTGATCGACCATCTTGATATCTACCCGTCTATACTACACCATCGTGAACTATTTTTGTTCTGTTTTCAACGCAACTTCACATGGCGCGGAGTAACGTTTCAATCAAAGAGAGACTGCGTAAATCCTCTCCCACTCTTCTGCACGTGTCCTTGCAGCCAATTGAGCCATGTCGGTGCGGGGGAACTTGCCGGCTGAACTTTTCCGATGTCACGAAGGGCTCCCCTGGCCACTTTACCATGGTGATGCCAGTGCAGATCATCCTGAAGTAGGTTCTATAAGTATCAAGATGGTACAATGATGCTCAATTGGCTGGGAGACTCGTTCGAGTCCATCAGTGAAAATCCGTCAATCTTCAGATTTGTCGACCTCATCGACGCCCTCACCATGGTCACCAAAAGAACTCGAGCCCTCCTTGTGGGAGCAACGGCATTAACACATGCATTCTCCTTGGCGTCGGTACTTCAAACCCCGCCAATGGGTAAGTTCACCACCCTCCGGATCTGGAGTACCATTCTAATTTTAGAAAGGCTTCAATGACTGGTCTGCATTCGAATGTGGTCTGAACGAATCTGTCTTTGTGGACACGGCCCATGCAATGGTCAACAATGGACTACTGGCTGCCGGATATAATCGCATTAACCTTGATGATTGCTGGAGTACCTTCAACCGATCAACCAATGGATCCATGGTATGGAACGCAGAAAAGTTTCCACACGGCCTTCCTTGGCTCACGAGTTACCTCAAAGATCTTGGTTTCACCCCTGGCATCTACACGGACGCAGGTAATCTAAGCTGTGGTGGCTACCCAGGTGCATATGGATACGAGGAACTTGATGCCCAGACCTTCGCCGACTGGGGCTTCGAATACGTCAAACTTGATGGCTGCAATATGCCAACCGGGACAGAAGCGGAGTACAAGGAGGTCTACGGACATTGGCACGAGATTCTAAGCAGTATGGACTCGCCAATGGTCTTCTCCGAATCAGCCCCAGCATACTTTGCAGAAGCTGCAAACCTTACGGACTGGTATTCCGTGATGGGTTGGGTACCCAAATTTGGACAGCTTGCGCGGCATTCTCGAGACACTCTGGTCTGGAATTCGACGGCATATTGTAGGTGTTGGAGGAAAAGTCCCTTCCTATTCGGAACAGTCTCATGGTTTTCTCCCGGGACAGTATCCATTCCCCCCGAATGATCTTTATGGAGCAATTGCTGATTCCCCTGTCATGTAGGGCCTGACATTACGGGTTGGGATTCTGTGATGTTCAATTACGGCCAAGAAGTTCGGCTTGCTCGGTATCAAAAACCTGGGTACTTCAATGATCCAGACTTTCTGAATGTCGATCATTTCGACTACACTTTGGATGAGAAGAAATCTCACTTTGCCATCTGGGCATCGCTGTCTGCGCCTCTCATTATTTCTGCTTGGATACCGGGCTTTAGTGCTGCCGAGATCGAATATTTGACAAACGAAGACATGATAGCTGTCAACCAAGACCCGCTAGCTATTCAGGCAACACTCGTCAGCCAAGATAGTACATGGGATGTTCTGACAAAGGACCTTGCTAATGGTGATCGGTTGCTGACCATTATCAATCGCGGGAACTACACTGCTAGCTACAGCATACCGTTCAATCGGATTGGAATTCCATCGGTTTCTGGAGTCCGCGTCAAAGACCTCTGGACTGGAGCCTCTTCTTTCGCTTACAAACAAGTCACAGCGAGCAATGTCACATCCCACGGGACTGCTGTCTTCAGACTTTCGGCATTTGGAGGGTCATGTGATGCCACACCAACAGGCATGATCTTCAATACCTACTCACTGACGACGTTGACCTCATCTGGCAAAGGCGTGAGCTGGGCCAACTCAACTGGAGCTGATGGGCAAGTATGGCAAACCAGAGATGACGGAACGATCAGAAATATTGCCAACGAGCAGTCGTGTCTCACAGATGCGGGTCGCGGGAACGTTGTGATGGCTCCGTGTTCGTTGAAGCAAAATCAGCAATGGGACTATCTCTACTCAGGGAACGTGAAGAGTAGGAACTCAGATCTGTGTCTTACCGAGGCGAAGGATGAAGCAGTCGTCACTGCAGATTGCTTGTACGAAGATAACACGCAGGTCTTCGCGTTGCCGAGTGGGGTGGATATTGTTGAGTCCTAAACGTCGGTACTCATCACCACAAATAAAAATGCAATCAGGCCAAATTCCCAGGGCTAGGCGATCCCATAGGATTCTAGCCTCGGCATCGAGCGATAAACTCGAAGAGATGATGGAAGTCCACCTACTTAGGCAGGTACATTCCAAGTGTTCTCGCTTAGCACCAAAGACCGAGAAGCGAGGCGAAAAGAATATAAAATTTCAAAAACAAAAATTGCAAAACTCTACTGGTCGACCATCGCTGTGTTTCAAGCGTGGGGACCAGTGAGGTAACGTAATTTAATACGTTTTTACTGTTCGAGTTTATAGTCATCTAGAGAGACTCTAGTTTATCCTCGTCTCGGAGTCAGTTAGTTTATCCTCGTACTGTACGGAGGGCATCTAGTGTATACTCATGTGCTCGGAGTCCTAGTTTTAGTTCACTTGCGGAACTGACACTATATTGCTTATTCAAATTTATATGTGCATTTGCGGTAGTGCGGTTGGGAGGTGGCCGAAGCTCCTCTAGAGTCAAGCGAGGTACGCAAGGCGTGAACTCTAAATATTCACCTTCGTCACAGATAAGGATGAGAGCTTTGAATAAAATTGCAAGGTTCATGACCATCTACAGCATGAATTGGCTACCAAATGAATTTTTCGCCCACTAATTTCTCACTCAATTCCCAAAGACGATCCTGATTCTCGACAGTAACGGAATGCTCGAGTGGTGGGTGCTCTGCAACGTCACCGTTGACTAGATACGCACCACTTACGCTCTCAATGCTCGGATCCAAAGCCGCTACCAATGTCGTCGAGCAGCCTTGATCTAGTGTCTTCTGTGGCTCGCGCTTGAATTCCCTGCCTTCTTTCGCTTCTGCGGCCGTAGCTCTCGCCAGCGCGTCTGCGAGAAGCGTGTCACTAGCCAGCATATGAACTTGAAGTCCAGATCTAATAGCTGCTCTGACATCAGCCACATTCCCAAGAATCGCCTTTCTGACTCGGAACAATCGAGAAGTGATAGGAAGGAGAACTCACAACCAGGATGCAAACTGAACGCCTTCCCCTCTGTTCCCCTTTTCTCAAAAATTCTCGCTAAGCTCTTAGCGAACAGTATGTTGGCAAACTTGCTCTGCCCATACCCCTCCCACTCAGAATACGCTTTTCCCTTCCCTTTCTCTCCAACGCCGTCGAAGTTCCAGTCATCCCATCTGATGATTCCGCTTCTGTGCGCAGAGCTCGAAACCATCACGACTCTCGACCTTCCTGATTTCAGAATATGAGGGAACAGCAAGTTGGTAAGAAGAAAATGCCCTATGTGGTTAGTACCAAACTGGCTCTCAATTCCTTCGGGAGTCAAGGCATAGGGACAAGCCATTATCGCCGCATTGCATATCAGAATATCGAGCCCCCTACCACCAAGGATGGCAGATATTTTGGCAGCGGCTGAGCGGACTGAAGTTTGGGAAGCGAGGTCGCAGAGTACGAATTGTACATCGATGGATGGATACTTTTGATTGATGTCTTTGATCACGGTTGTGACTTTAGACTCTGAACGGCCTGTGAGGAGGAGGAGAGATGGGAAGCCAGCCGCGAGAGTGAGGGCTGTGGCTGCGCCGATACCACCAGCGGACGGGCCTGTGATGAGGACTGATTTAGGTGTTAGTCTATGTGAAAAGTGAGGAATCGACGAGGTACAGACTGGTTTTGTCCTTTACTCGGTCTTTGAACGCTTCTACCACTTCGGTGCCAGTCGAGGACCAGTCCCAGCGTGTCATTTTGGATTGTGGAGATGCTATTTTCATAAGACTTTTGCAGGCGAGACTGTGATGAATTGAAATGGATGTTTAGTCCAAGTCCTCGTTATGGAAGAAAGATTCAGAGGTATTATATGTCCCAGCCTCACAGCTCGCGGCCGAACCATGTGACTATAAATGCAGGAACGCGGCCGCTTAGTCCAAAGTCCGGTTCTTAAACCCTATGTCGGCGGCTGCAACACCGCGTCCGCAAATCTTAATTCTCTAGCTTTATGCAACATGCTGACCGCTGCATGCCAGTGGCGATTCAAGTGCATTAGGTGTTGTCGCCCCTGAACGCCTCGCTTATGCTTTCGTCATAGCTGCGAAGTGCAACAGAAAGCCACACAACGCCTCGTTACGAACTGAAAATTCCTCCTGCGAAAAGTTTGACATCGGATTAGTCACGCTGTCTTGACAAGCCAATAATTATATTCACGCTCACGACGACGTTGGCACCTGCGATTTGCAACAAGACATAAACTCTGGTCGCTTCGTCTCCCCGAGTCTTACTGGTTCTGGCACGTGATATCGAAGTGGCTTGAGATGACGAGACATAAGGTTCAATTTCATCATCATACGATGTGCAACAAAAGATAGAAGTTTTGGGAAGGGAATCCAAAGTCCAATACATTTTTTATTTATTTCATAGAAGCAAAAACAAAGAACAGCTAACGCGAGGAACTAGGTCCAAATCCATCTATCCACTCGCAACGACAGGCACCCAGCGCAAAACTGTAAACAGGATGCTGCTCTGCTATACAATATACACCCGAGCAGTCTCCTCCACTTAAACTTGGTGTCGGCACCAGCGCGAACGATGTCGTAGAAGAAGAAGATGGACGGTGAGAATGTCCAGGAAAAGATTCACATGAGCAACGTCCATTTTTGGTGTTGTACACGGGCTGTTTACCCACGTCGCACATTATGTTGTGTGCAGGGCAGGATGTTGGTAAAGGGGTATTGATGGCGCCGAGGGTTGACGTCGGGACCCTGTCTCGTGCGGATAGCATTGGCCCACCTGGTTGAAGTTCTGGAATCCATTTGCATTCGCATGTCTTAGAGGTGGCGTTGTAGACTGGATTCTTTTCGGAGATACATCTCATCTTCAGGCAAGAAACTCCGGGGGACGGTGGAAATGGTGTCGGGTCGACTGTCTTTATAAACTCGTCGTCCCTTTTCGTGTATGGGCCAACATATGTTGTTTTGTAGGAAGTTTTAGAAGAGATTTGCTCTTCCACAACGGTCAAAGTCACCTCAGCGTCCACGGCGATTACAGGAGGTTCCAGATCATGACCCCGGATACGATTGATGTCCTGCCCGGGCGCCAGGGACTGAGATGTTGGACTTCGTCGTAGGACTGCATGATGTGAGAAGTTTGATTGAAATATCTATTTTTGGGTTTATTTACCGGTTGAAAAGGTCGTGGGCAAGGGGTCGCTAAGAGCCGAGTCGCCTATCAGCCCTACCACGAGGAGAAACAGTGCTGGACGAACAAACATGATTGCGCAGTGTAAAAGTGTTGAAGTGCGAAGAAGAAGAGTATCTTTTCGCAATAAGAAGTCGATTCCAAGAGTACCAGACTCTTGCAAAAATAGATTCGTGCTCATGCTATCCCCTTATACTTTTTGATGTTGCACCGCTATTTTGGGTATTGCCGAACAATCTCCAGGCTGATATGAATGCTTGGGTCAATGCTTGGATACGAGCCTCTGGACCATTAAAGTGACATTAGCCAAGGCGCGACTTTTCGGAACCATTTCTGCCATCGATCTCCATTGGGACGCGGAACAATTGCAAGCAATATGGAAAAACTTCAACCTCGTGGTGTGGTAATTTAAGGTACCAAATCAAAAACATGGAACTGCATGAAGAAGCATTGATTCGGTTGCCACACGTGAATCTGGGCTGTCGCACACGATTGCGGGACACTGTATCGAACTCTATCGAAGCTAGCTGCTCTGGTGACGCCCTTTTGCAGATCAAGGGTGATCACGTTAGTTTATTGACAGATTGTCAGACGCTCGAGTAATCATTCGCCTTCCATCGGCGTAAATACTTGAATTGACTTCCTCACTTAATAATTGTGTTCTCAATGATCGGCATTAATTCCGAACAATATAAGTCTGCAATTTCGGATCCCGAGGTCAAGCGTTCGTAAAATCCAAGTATTTTGAAGAATAAGATGCAAAGACAAAATTAAAACATATTTCAACTCGCTCAACGCAGAATAGTGTGAAGACCGCTCTAACAAGTACTTTAAGCTCCCATCAGACGGTTTGTTTCCCGAGAAATGCAAGGATAGACCTCGCAAAAGCGCTTGAGTTCTCTTCCACAATGTAATGTCTAGCATCGGGGACCACATCGAAGCTGAAATTTTCATACATTTCTGATATCATTCTCCGCATGTCAGCAGCATGGACAATATATTGTCCATTTATCCCAAAGTGTGGGGACTGCACACTTCCCGTGTTCTTTTAGTCTCTTTCTATTTTCGGCTGCATCTTGCTCGAAAGCTTCATAGACGGAGAAGGCGCACCGCAAAGCACCTGGCTGAGAGTACATCAAAGTGTAATGATCCAAGATATCCGGCGGGATGGCAGCTGCGTTGTAGGAAAGCTTGTCGAAAAAATGCTTCAGGTATACCTTCTCCTTGCCTGTGACTAATTGGACGGCAAGATCGATCTGAGCCTGGAACGTGAAGTGGAATTGCTTCCTCCCTGCTTTCTGCTCTTCGAAAACTGTCGTACCAGGCAAAAGACATTCACCCCAGATGAGTGCTTTTACGTAGGAAGGATATTGCGTGGCAAAGGAATGAGCTATCATCCCTCCAGTGTCGTGTCCGATGACATAGATTGGGTCTTTGATGTCAAGATGATCTCGTAAAAGGTGGTATATATCCTCAGCCAATATTTATTTGGTGTAGCCGTGAGGAGGATGCGATGACCTCTCACGTCGGGGACCACAAGACGATATTCGGCGTCTAAGAGGGGTCCAAGGATGTGACGATATTGGTGGCTAGTTTCGGGGAAGCCATGGATGAGGAGTATCACCCCTTTCTCGCTAGACTGACCTCGAGGGGGGTAGTCAATATGGAAGAGTCGGACATCTTGTCCATCGGTCGTGATTGTAGCGATGTGTTGTCTCGGCGAGGTTGACGGCAACGCCATCTCCTGATTCGGAATACAGCAAAAGCTTGAGGGGAAGACAAACGCCGATGACCAGGTCGATTTGAAGAAAGTGAAACGCAACCACAGCTAGAATTAAATAAGGCATGGATCTTGATATTGGTGCTGTAATTGTATATAAATCTTGCGGCCATACGCGATCTACGATGAGCGTCATCTTGAGCGTCATCTCGAGGGTCATTGCTTGAAGACATGGCAGGTGATATCCAAAAGAGGCTCTGTCCTGTCTTGCCTGTTGAGACTGAGAGAGACTTTCATTCCCATATCATTAGGTCTCTCAATATAATCTCGCTGCATCTGGCACTTGCTAACGATTTTGAGCTCCGGTGTGTCCAAGAGCGGACATGCGAACGAAATTTTCGGGGCTTAACGGCTGACTAAGCACCGAAGCTTTTGTGACGGTGCACCGACGGAAGGCGGAAGAATATTTCTTCAATGTCGAATCCAGGGCGCGCACACCCGTTGATGTGGAACCCAAGACTGATGGCTTTCTCCCAAGTGCACTTTCTGTTAGATATAAGCGGACACTCGAATCAACATATGAGTCCTTGACAGCAACACAAGAACCGGATTCCTCAATCATTGTAGTCAAGATGTCCACACCAGCTCCTGCTCCCGGAGAGACCAATCTCGCAGCTTTGCTATCGACACTTCAATTGTCTCTACATCCGGGTACATTCGTTTTCCTCACGCTTCCACCCTCTCAATCCCCTCCTCCGTCACTATTCATTCAGATGAGCTTCCGTGAAGCCGAGGGTCTCACCGTTATCACCACACAAGAGTCAGCAGCATCTCACAACCTCGAGTACACATTTCCCAGCAGAATGATCACACTGAACATTCATTCGAGCCTCGAGGCAGTCGGATTTATGGCAGCAATCAGCAATCAGCTGACAAAGTACAAAATTGGAGCAAACCCGGTGTCAGGTTATTTTCATGATCATTGCTTCGTCCCTTTAGGGAAGGAGGAAAAAGCCATGAAAGTGCTTTCAGAACTCGCAGAAGAAGCAAAGCTGGATCAAAGCCATCAGTCGTGATCGACATCAAGGATCTCCCTGCTCACGTGCTGCGGGGGCAACAATCCAACCCCACTTTCAACGAGACGGTATGGTGATGAGTGCCGGCACGGTCAACGTCGGTTGTTCCCTTTTTAGCCACAAGAAGAAGGCAGCCAAACAGAACCAGAACCGCGTGCTCAAGAACAACCATCCATTTGTTACGTTACATACCATCCTGCAAGGAGCATGTAGTAGCGGCACAGCGACCAAAGATCTTCAGGAGGTTCTGCAACCTTCTGCATCTGTCACCTGATATGAGACCACGACAAAAGATATCAAAATTTGACTCGGTCTCAAACATATAAGCCATCAACTTCAGCACATTCTCGAATATTTGAGGGGGAATAAGACTCGCCAACCCACCACAATCACTGCAATTATCCTCACCATGTCGAAACCCAACTTCCTCGACTCCCTCAACCGCGACGGCTTCGTCCTGATCCCCAGTGTCCTCACTCCAGAACAGCTCTCCACCCTCCGCTCCGCCTCCGCAGAAATCATCGCCCTCGCCCGCTCCGGGAACTGGCCCTACGTGCGGACCCTCCCCAAACAGTTCCCTCCCTGGACCATCGAGCCCGGCGCGAACCCCGCTGCAGGCGGGATCTGGGGCGTCCAATTTCTCATGCACCCTTCCCTTCCCAACTCCTCTACTTTCGTCAAGAACTACTTCTCCTCTGGCATCACCGATGTCGTGAAGCAATTACTCGAGTGCGAGGACGAGGAACTGGTAATGGAGTTGTTCAACATCTTGATCCGACCGGATAGGGATTTTGAACTGAGGTGGCATCGGGATGATATCCCCGCTACCGCAAGCGCGGAAGAGGAGTTAGAGAGGTTGAGAGAGCCGGCCTGGCATGCACAGTGGAATATGGCGCTTTACGACGACGATAGTTTGATCGTGGTTCCGGGGAGCCATACGAGGGCGAGAACGCAAGTGGAGAGGAATGCAGGACCATTTGAGAAGGGCTTACCGGGAGAGATCAAGGTCAGGATGAAGCCGGGAGATGTGGTGTTTTATAACAATAATATTCTACATCGAGGGGCGTACGTGAGTACCAAGGAAAGGATGACGTTGCATGGGAGTATGGGCCATGTGGGGGGAAGTAAGTTGAGAGCGAGGAATGTCTTACAGCATGGGATTGGAGAGTGGGTTGAAGAAGTGGATTTTTCTGCTCTAGACGAGGCAGAGAGGAAGAGGGCGGACGGAATGAGGGAGAGGTTGATCAAGATGGGGAGGGAGAGCGGTGATGTTGGCTTCTCACTTGAGGGTTGAAATCTATACCTCCATCTCCTTGTATCTTCAAGGTCGCTTTGTCCATGGAGAAAACTTCTAATATCCATACAAAAAAAAATTCTTTGCATATGATATCCAACGTAAGGTCAGTGATCGAGACCATGTCTCTGTCCATGACGCCCAGGGTGGTAGCGGAAGCCCACAAAACTATTCCATGGAGAAAACCCATACATCCATCCTCTCACCTTCCTCCTACTATACTCTATGCAAGGTACTGCTGAGTAATTACCTGTGCATCGCCCACCAGATCCCGCCAGCGGCGTTAAAAGGAGATAAATCTCGCTCCCCTATTGGCTCATGCACCCCGCACATAATCGGTACTTACGCGGGATGAAACTTCATCGAGGGAGCCGTGCCGGAGTTTACTCCTTCGCGGTGCTGGATGGATATCGTCATTACTCATTAGATATTTTTGACGGGGAGAAGTGGAGGGAGAGAGGAGAGGTTTGATGTATATAAGATAAGGTATGAGAATGTTCGTTTGAGATTGTTTCTACATTATACATAAATGCAAGCATCGCATTGCATAGTGCTCCATTCATGAGATCTCATTACGACATCAGACATTAAGAAGAAATAAGTTACCTTCAACTGCACCGGATTCCACAGGACTGAAAAGCACACTTTCAGCTCTCACTCAAGTTTGAACATTTCTCAACATCACAAGATCTTGACTCGCAACTCAACAACCCCACCTAAAGAGCTACCACATCATCAAAATGGTCAACGTCCTCATCATCGGAGCCACAGGCTACATCGGCTCCGCACTCTCCCAATCCCTCCTCCGCTCCGGCTCCCACCGCGTGTACGGCCTCGCGCGCTCGCCCGAGAAAGCCCGCTCGCTCGAGAAAGAGGAGGTGACCCCCGTTCTCGCCACTCTCACCGACACCAAGAATCTCGTCCAAGCGCTTGCAACAGAACACATCAATGTTGTTGTTGACCTTTCTGGTGATCCCAAGGATTCGCATTCACTTCTCGAGCTACTTAAGAATATCAGCGGTGAGAAATTGAAGAACGCTGCCGCGGCTGGCGTCAGGGTCCCGAAGTTGGGATACATTTATTGTTCGGGAACATGGATCCATGGTTCTTCTCACAAGAATGTGAATGATTTGTATCCTGTCGGAGCATTGGATGCTCCTACGCCTCCAGCGGAGCTCACTGCTTGGCGTGCAAAGCTTGAGCAGACTGTGTTGGCATCGAGCGATGTATTGGATGTCATGGTCGTTAGGCCAACATTGGTTTATGGTCGATCTTGTGCTATTTGGAGTGGTCTCTTCGGGGCTCTGCATAGTGCTGCGAAGGCAGGAAGGAACAGTGTAGAGTTATCAGTTGAGCCTGATAGTCGACCGGGATTGATTCATGTCGATGATGTGGCGGGGGGCTTTCATGCTGCGGTTGATAAGCTACCACTCATTTCTGGAACGGGCGTGTACCCACTGTTCGACCTTGTGACGAGTCAGGAGAGTATGAGAGATGTTTTGGAGGCGGCAGCAAAAGAACTCGGGTTTGGTGGCAAGGTAGAGTTTGTTGGTGCAGGTGATGATCTCTTTGCAAAGGCGATGTCGACCAGTAGCAACATGTGTTCTGGGAGAGCGAGGCAGATTCTGGGATGGGAACCAAAAAGGTTTGGGCTAGTAGGCAATATCGATGTTTTTGTGAAATCATGGGTGGCGGCGAAGTAACAGTGGGGGCGTAAGTCGTTTGAGAGAATGGCAAGGGGCCATGGAAGTAGTAGATGCAAAATGCATTTTCTGTCGTGTTCTTGATGTTTGAATATTGATGCAGTTTCGCTGTCTTTTGTCTCGGCTGTGGTACACTCTACCTTGAATGGAATCCACGTTTCTCAACCTCTACATTTTGGTCAACTGGGCTGTGATCTGGTTTTGTTGACAGTAGGATTCTAGCAAGTGTAAGGCTTGATATGCTAGATCTTCGTCAGCGAAGCATACCTATGTAGCTACCCAGTGCAGGTCCTGAATATATGCCGACAAGATTCTGGTGATCTGTTCATGACGGGAAGCCGACTTGTTCCTTTGATGATTGCTGAGCGAGGTACGGTTTCTGGATGCGGAGTGCAAGAGATAAATGGAGGTCAAATCGAACATCTGCATTGAAGATGTCCCTCTTGCCCAGGTTCTCACTTAGACCCGCTCTGAAGCCCTTAGAGCGAGGAAAGAATCAACCATGAAACAGTAACAAATTAGGTATTGAAGATAAAATGGAATTAAGAGAATTAAAGCGACTACCCCGTCAGCAAACAATTTCTGAAGGCGTCAAAGACAGGCAAGTCGAGGAGAGCCGACGCGTAAACGATGAAGCTGGAGAATGTCGTTGTTGACCTTCTGTCCGGCGTCCTGCAATGAGAAGAAGTCCACTCTAGCGCGAAAAATAATTGGAATCTGCGGGCTGGGATACGAAGCGCAAGAGAGTTGTTCTTCATCCATCAACATTGCTCTTCTGGTCTGAGTGCTCAACATGCTGCATGGGTACATCGACCGCAGAGCCTTTACACCTTACACCGGCTTGCAAGACGGACTTTGGATTTCGATCGCCATACAGTAGCAGCGCGCGTTGCAGAGCCCCCGAGATCCCGAGAAGCATGTCTTGTTCTCCCACTTACGCTGGCTGTTGATTGTCATGAGAGGTCGCGATGCAGCCGTCATTTGTGGGACCCTGAGATCGATCACTAAGCCGATGCCGGATTGCTCTTAGGTCATCAAAATCCATCTTTGGTGGCAGCTCAACGGCAAATGAGCTGCGAGTCTGCGACGTCTGCACGTTTCTGACCACTCATCGGGATGCAGAACTGTCGTATCCCCAACGTCGAAGATCAATTCAGAGCACAAGCTAGAAGGCTGTGCATGCGTCGACGAGGGAGTTACAATGGCCACCGCCAAACCCCAGATCCCCAAATACCTATTGCTTGATTCATGGTACGCATTGGAAGTCAGCGTAAGTGCGTTACTTGCACAGGCAGAAGAAACCGGGATAGTCCGTGCTCGTACATCTTCCTCGGAGACATTGCAAGCATGAAAATGGCCATACGAAGCGGGCAAGGAGGCCAGGTTATATGTTCCGGGAGGTGTTCTTGCTTGGTCGACGAGCCGTCCTATAGTTCCATCCCAATGGGGAAGGAAGCTCTTGCATGAGCTCCAACATCATAGCTGTTGGAGAGACAGATCAGTTTCAGAGGTGGCTGAAGGCTATCGATCAGGTCGCAGACCATGCTCTGCCCGTCTGATTCAGCCCTTGACACCTCTGCTCACGCCATTCCTGTTCCTTCGTACACGGCAAGAAGATCGAGGAGCAATCGCAGTCGAGCGATCGAACTCGATCAGAAGAGCTTCCATGCGCCAAGTGTTTTCTCGGGAATAGAAGGGACTTTCAACACATCAGTACCGAACCTTGCGATCCTCAGCAAGGACGAGATGCAGTATCATACAGGACCTTCGATTCCACGATGCCCGATGCTCTGAGCATGTTGCAACATCCAAAAGCGCCCCAGATATTCATGCTGGACCGCCAAGATGCAGAGCCTCTCCACAATCTCTCACTGTGGCGGTGCCTGCGGCTTCGGCTCGAATGCGAATGTGCGGAGGTAGCGCCGGGGAGCTGCGAGAAACAACAGTGTGGCTCCTGCTGTGCTACTGCGTACGCCATAGGGCCGGCAAGGGTGGTCCCTGCAGTGCTGGCGATTGATGAGGAAAGGGCCTGAGGAAAGCAGCCTCCTGACGATCCTCAATCCCGTCGCTTGACTTCTCCAGCCGCAGTCAGATACCTCCCTGGACGTTCCGTCCTCGACTCGTGGCCTGAAGCTGCGATGCTGCGATGCTGCGATGCCGCGATACCTCGACGATGTTCCCTTCCTGCCCTTGGCACGGACACCGAGCACACGAGCATGCCTGTCGAGGCAGTTTTGCGCGAATTTCGATGCCCAGCAACAGGGCTCGAGGTACGAAAGTACGTACGAGTACTCCGTATGAAATTCCTCTCTGCCAGCGCAATGGAACGTCGGGAGTCACTCGTTACGAGCGACCTTCGTCCATCTCTTTCTTTTTTTGATCGCAGTGATCGCTCCGCCCATGCTTCCCCGTCTGATGAGCCAATGGACGCGCGGTATTTTCCTCTGTGGATGCTGGTTCGAGTCAAAGTGGTCTGACTTCGTGGGTGTGAAGTTCCTCCCGGTCTAGGCCCTCGCTCCAGCCACAGCGAGTGCATGGATGTGGGCGTTGTCCACCCTTTTGAATTTTCAATATCGACATCGTGGATATCTTCTTGTCCTCATACTGTACTTGTTGTTAGACTCGTATCTCTCCGTGGCAAAGATGAAGTGAGGAGAACGGTGCAGAGGCGCGCCCACAAAGATGCTCGAGGATGCCGGATCAAGAGCCGTCGAAGCCCGTCGTCTTCCTGTCACCTGCGGATTTCAGTGTCGAACGGGTCTTTCCAATTCGTCATCTCGTCTCGCCGACACCAGAAACGCCAGAATATGCACAGCGTGTCGAAGGTGCAAAGATGGACGGCAGCTCTAGCTATCAGGGCCTAGACCGCCACGCTGATAGCTCAGATCATCCAGAAGCCACATCGTCCTTCATTCCCCCACCGTATCCTCCAATACCGCCGGAGGACGCTCTTCGGAAACTTACACCCGAACCTGAAGAGTCAGACTTCTCATTGTCAAGCGATGGAGAAGGCGGCCGACGGAGGAGAACAGAGAGGACACAACTTGTTCCGTCCACCTCTGGGCCTCCTGGAGTTCTTCCTGGAGTGGTCTCAGAGAGCGTACCAAGCAGCTTCTATCGGTGTGAGGACGAACCCATCCACACACCAGGAGCCATTCAACAGTACGGTGCTCTACTAGCACTACGACTCGAGAATAATGGCGAACTTCTAGTCCGAATAGCGAGCGAGAACTCACGCCAACTATTACATTACAGTCCAGAGCAGCTGTTCCAACTCGAATCTTTTCTCCATATCCTGGAACAAGAAACTCGCGATGACATGCTTGCACGGATCTACAATGCGCTCTCCAATGCTTCCAAGCCAGATGCTGTATCAAAAGATACACATCTAGATGTCTTTCCCATATCGGTTGTTCTACAAAATGAGCCTCAGAGGAAGCTCTGGGGCGCGATTCACATTGCGAAAGGGACCAAAGACCTTATTATCTGTGAAATAGAAGAATACTCCGACGTCTTCTATCTGGAGGATATCAAAGCAGATAAAGCTATGCCAAAGTCTCCTACCAATACCATTGGTCTCGAAGTTCACCCGGATGAAAGACTGAAGAGTACTACGCGCGGGAGCAAGCCTCTAAAGGTACTGGAAATTGCTCGACGAAAGCAGCAGAGCGGGGTTTCGTCTATGGACATATTCAACGCCATGACTCAGGCTCAGCAGCAGTTAGCAAGTGCTAAGTCGGTCCAGCAAGTTTTGGACGTCGTCGTCGGCATCATATCAGAGTTGACAGGGTTCCATCGAGTCATGTTCTACCGCTTCGACAAACAGAAGAATGGATGTGTCGATGCTGAATTAGTCAACCTTCAGGCTAGTGAAGATCTCTTTAGGGGTATGTAATCCTTTTACTCCCAATAAAATGCAAGGTCCGGCAATGCGACTTGACGTATCAGAACAATATGTCGGTCCTGTGGATTGGACATCGTTATTGACTTTGCCCATAGGTCTCCACTTTCCAGCGTCCGACATTCCAGAGCAAGCTCGAGAGTTGTATAAAATCAATCGAATACGCATCCTATATGATCGTGATGCAGAGACAGCACGGCTCGTAAGTCGTTCTCAGTCTTGTACAGAACACGTCGAAAGTCAATCTTTGCTGGTGAACTGACACAGTCCAGGTCTGTCGTGATGCTACAGATTTCGAGAAGCCACTCGACTTGTCGCACTCATATCTCCGAGCGATGTCGCCAATCCACTTGAAGTATCTTGCTAATATGGGGGTTCGGTCGTCCATGTCTATATCGATCGTGCTAAACGAAGACTTGTGGGGGTTGATAGCTTGCCATGGATATGGGGATGAAGGGATCCGTGTCACGCTCCCAATTCGAGAGCTCTGCCGCAATATTGGGGAGTGTGCTGCAACCAATATCGACCGGTTACTCATGCTTGCTCGGATCGAAGCTCGAAGGCCACCAACCAAAACTCCACCACCACAGAATCCGGCAAGCTTTATCGCGGCATCATCTGCCGACTTGCTGCGTGTCTTCGATGCCGACTTTGGTCTCCTAAATATCCAAGACGAAGCTCGTGCGATTGGAAAACTAGAGCCCTATCGTGAAGCACTTGCAATTTTGGCCTACCTACAGCAGCACCGCTTTACCACTGTGACTGCTTCACAAAGCATCAATACCGACTTTCCTGATATCAAGTATCCACCAGGCATCAATGTTCTTGCGGGCCTTCTCATCCTACCTCTTAGTCTCAGTGGAAAAGATTTCCTTGTGTTCTTTCGCAAAGGGCAGTTACGGGAAATACGATGGGCTGGGAATCCTCATGAGAAGATCAAAAGAGTCGGTAGTGAATACCTTGAGCCGAGGACAAGCTTTAAGAAATGGACGGAAACCGTTGTGGGGATGAGCACGGAATGGACTGAGGACCATCTGTAAGTCTCTTCTTTGGTTGCCTCTTCCTCGTGCCTGGACTCTGCTACTTGAGGGTACTTATAGACGCCATGAATGTCCATTGTTGCCAGTATTTGCAGATCGAATCACCAAATCTACAGAAGTGAAAGACTAACTCCGAATTTCTGTGGGGTAGTGAGACAGCACTTGTACTTGGTTTACTATACGGCAGATTTATTGAGATCTGGCGCCAGAAGGAATCAGCAAGTCAGAGTAATCGATTGACACGACTTTTAATACGGAACTCATCCCACGAAGTCAGGACCCCTTTAAATGCTATTGTCAATTATCTCGAAATGGCGCTGGAGAACAAACTAGAGGACTCTACTCGAGAAATTCTGTCCAAGGCACACAACGCATCTAGGTCGTTGATATATGTCATCGATGATCTCCTAAACCTGACGAAAGCGGAAGACGGTCCTATCAGCTATCTAGAAGAATCTTTCGACTTGGGAGCAACTGTCTCGGAGGTCATCACTGCATTTCGGAAAGAGGCTATGCGCAAGGGCCTAGATCTAACGGTTTCCACACATCAAGGTATTCCAGAATTAGTGTAAGTTCCACCTTGGAGAAATATACTCTCTTCCTTTCTCCCACTTCATGTTAAATACGGGGGTTACTTCCAAAGACATAAATGCCCTCTTACACCTTGAGCAATGCAGCCCTGCTTCTGAAACATAGAGAGAGGGTACACTAACTTCGGGATCCTGAACTTTAGAAAAGGTGATGCTTCTCGGCTTCGCCAGGTCCTATCCAATCTTACGAGCAACGCTTTCCAACATTCCATCCACGGCGGCATAAAGGTGGATATTCGCCCAGTGCGGTCGAACCAGAACAGTTCAGTCGTTGCTATTACAGTGCAAGATGTTGGTGCTGGCATGTCAGAGAGTCAACTAGATGTAAGTTCGCAACAACTTCTGGGAGTCTTAACATACTAATGTAGCACTCTCAGGAACTATTCCAGGAATTCGAAGAAATCATAGATGACGAGAGCGCACCGATGTCCGAGAGCACGACACCATCTGTCGAAGGGGGTGGATCTCTTGGTATCGGTCTTGCAGTCGTTGCTCGCTACGTTCGAAACATGAAAGGCCAGATTCGGGTCCACAGTGAACCTGGTAAAGGCACAATCTTTGGGATTGAATTGCCTTTTGAGCATGCAATTGGCACAAGAGACGATACTATGTTGCGAAATTTTTCGTTCCCTACAACACTTCCAACAACTATGTCGGACACGAGCAGCACTAGGTCTACGGTTACCACTCAAAGGCAAATAGTAGAGGAGACTGTACATAGCGAGTCCATGCCTGTGTCAGGAGTGGCACCCTCGCCGTCTCTGAGTGGCGAAGAATCCTCTAGCGTTGCATCGCCGGAAAGTCAAACTAGTCCGAGCAATGCTTATATTTCAGAACCCTCCAGCTCAAGATACCCATTTCCTCGGATGGCAGATGTTTTACCACCTAGAAATCAGCGTGAATCACTAGCAGTCCTAATAGCCGAAGATAATCCCATCAACTCGCGCCTCCTCATCCGCAGACTCGTCAAGTTGGGCTATCAGGTACATCTTACCCAAGACGGCCAAGAATGCCATGACCATTTCACTTCGGGGCCACAACATATCGATGTTATTCTCATGGATATACAAGTTAGTCTCTCTTCCAAATGATCGGATTACTTGCTGATCAGAACTAGATGCCACTTGTTGATGGGATATCGTCAACCAAGATGATTCGACGACACGAGAAAGAAGTCGAAGAACTGAGGAAACTACGGCCGAGGGTACCTATCTTCGCAGTCTCTGCCTCCCTTACAGAAGAGAACAGATTTGATTACGTTCAAAGCGGGTACGTACTTCATCATCCAATAATGGTTGGCCAAAGTTAACATCTTAAGATTTGACGCTTGGGTGCTTAAGCCCATCGACTTTGGACGACTGGATTTCTTGCTTCAAGGTATCAAGTCTCTTGAGCTGAAGATGCAAGCTCTATATGCCCCTGGGCAATGGGAAAAGGGTGGTTGGTTCTTGCCCTGAGCACTTGCTGGCCTATTTGAAATGAATAGTGAGAGCTTACGAACGTTGACTACTTGCCCTCGAACATGGGCTATGGTATTATACCACGAGGAACGGGCACCTCGCGAGGAAGGGAAAGGAAAAGAAAGGGAAATGAGAAGGGTTTACACCATCTACAAATGGGCATACATTCACCAGATTGCGTCTGGTTTTAGGGCTTAAATGGAAGCGATAAACGATTGCTAGAAAAGAAGGGGAAACAAGCAGTATGAATCGCACGTATACGAAAGCGATGGGCCTGCCAATTAAATATTCAAAAGTCACAACCGCCTCGTGTACTGGTGTCGAAATCCCATCGTTTGTCATCTCGGGTGTAATGTCAACCATTCAACACTTACTTTTCCGTTATGATTTTCCTGTTTTCTTTTGTTATC
Organism: Phialocephala sp. D728; assembly: GCA_003988865.1. Taxonomy (NCBI): domain Eukaryota; kingdom Fungi; phylum Ascomycota; class Leotiomycetes; order Helotiales; family Mollisiaceae; genus Phialocephala; species Phialocephala sp. D728. The sequence goes on from QYAJ01000006.1 coordinate 284,052, forward strand.
TCATTAGAGTTTCGCCGAAGCTCAAAAGCGAGGATCAAACCATGTCGATTACTGCCTGGGTGTTCGACGCGCAACGCAGAGCAAAATATCACCGAGTCTGGAGGTGCCTGACAGTACTTTCTTACTCTTCTCCTCGGCTTCGAAAACTAGTTTTGAGACTAGGGCTTTGGGTGCGTACAGGGAGGAGGAGGAGGAGAAGGAGAAGGAGCAGGAGAGGATGCGGGCTGTGGGTTGTAGGTCGTAGCTAGGGTGAGCGTTAGGATGTAGGCTAGGTGAATCTATGGTTGGGGGTGCACGTGTGTTGGTTGTTGGGCTCTTTGGTGTGGGTGTGGGGAATGGGGAATGGTGAACGGTGAGGTGGTGAAGATGAGAACGGTAATTGAGTTCTATACGAGTGTGATACCCGCCTGCCTTAATTCGTCAGCCTTCTGCTCAGGATGATAGGTAGGATATCAAGGCGATTCGTACCATCATATCATTTCCAAGAGCAACGACGTTTATCCCAAGTCTGAACCTTGGATTTGGTCCTGGATGTACTGTACGTTCGGTTGTTTGTTGCAAGATTAGTAACGAATGCAAGACGCATGCAATAGTAGCCACAAAACCTAGGTCATTTCACTAGGGAAGAACTAGGTAAGCTAGACACTTATTCTCATCGATTAGTTAATTATTTACGAAAGGATAATATGACGACTTGGCCATACAGCAAGCGAGTTACAACGCAACGACTCCAGACCAGACCACATACGTTGAAGAGACAGTGCTATACTGACCAACTCTCGCATACGCATAGAAGCGACTCCTCAAAAACCACTACCTAAAGTATGTACTCGTAGAGCATTTCGAAACAAGAAGGCTGAGTGCGATGGGATGAAAGCTTAAACTTGGCTTAAGTTCACTCTATTTTTACTCTATGAATGACATCCGCAGAAGATGATTTGCGCATAGTTACACACGTCGCGCCGATGTGCGGCACATCCAAACTATAAACGCGGAGGTGCGAAATGCGATACCGCGGGGCTCCGTCGATAACTTCTCGGATCTGCTCGTCGGATTTGCTGCGGAATCCGTGCTTGAATCCTGCAGCGGCCGTGAAGTTCTCTTGTATGATCGGATTTAGCTTCGGGGGGTAGGGGCGTTGAAGATATTTAGGATGTCTCATTAGATGTGCGAAACGTCAGGCTAGATTCTGATTTAAGAGATAAGGTTTATTTTAACCTCGTGATAATGGTGATGTGTACCGTGTGCTGCGTGCTAAGAGCTGGTTTGCAGCTTTTTTTGACTTTGGATCGGTGGAGAGTTGTTCTAGGTAGAGGAGAGGGGGGTATTGGGAGAGAATATAACGCATTTGAAAGACATCTGTCTAAGGTTGAGACTTCTCGATGCTAAAGAGGTATTTTTAGATGACCGACGTCGAGCGAGGAGAAGAGAATGAACAGAGTAGTGGAATGTTTTTGATAGCGATGCGAGGAAGCTCGAGCCTCGTCGTTGCTATTCCATCGGCTGAAGTTAACGCCTCGGGGAAATTTGTGAAAGTAGAATTGCTTAAGATTTCTCTAAATCGGGTATTCGGCGCCTTGAGGACCAACGCAACAGAGTCTACTCATTCTTAATCAAGTCTTATATACTCCTCTGGTAGCTCTTCCCGTTCCATCCAAGCTCGAATGCCGCGAGCAAATAAGTCAGGGTCTTGCAAATCCCAAGCATGCACCTTGCCATCCACCTTGAACGCTCTACTTTCGGGATTGCCCTTGACCAAACACCTCCCTTTGATTTCTGTATCCTGTACACCATCCCCGGAAGCCCCAGCCACCATGCACGTTCTCGCTGTTGTGAGCTCACAGAGACCTTCCCAATTCTTCTCTTTGCGGCTCTGGTCCTCCGCTAGGTTGTCGACTAAAATTTTACCGAGGCGATAACCGGAAGCAAATTGCATATCGAGGTACAGCTCATCCACAACCTTGAGACCCATTTTACTGCAGATCCAGAGCCACCACGACTTTGGGAGATGTGTTGTGATCCAACCACTCAAGAAGAGCATTACGCCTGATGCCCATGCCGTAAAGGTACCACGAGCTGGCCAGGGCCGCGCACAGCCACTCACGAAAAGGCCAGCTTCTCCGATGATATCGGGGTATTTCTGAGCCATGAAGATAGCTGTGTATCCACCAAGAGACATGCCGACTATGTCGGCTTTGCCATTCTTCGCATGCTTGGTAATGAAATCTGCGAGTAAGGCAGCAGTGTCGGGAAGGTTGAAAGGTATTGTGGAGGAAGTAGAACGTCCATGGCCAGGAAGATCAGGTATGAGTAAGTGATATGATGATAGATGAGCTGTTCGACAAACGAGGTCCCATTCATGACGAGAGGAAAAGGCACCATGTATCAGAAGCAAAGTTCGAGATGCGGCTGGATTGACGGACTGGAAGAAAAGTGCATGACCCGACATCCTGGAAAACGGTGCCCAAGAAGAGTGTGGGTTGGAAACTAACGGAACAGCATCACAGTCTCCCAATCTCACAGACGTACGTCACTCCTGGCTCTGCTAATTTGGCTTTGGGCATGCGATCCCCCTCCAATTTCCGCACAGGTCGTGATCGAGGAAGCCAACATCCGATGCACAAAGGGGCTCGCTCAACATTATGTTTTGATTGGGTCACCAGGGCTGTTGATCTGAGGTTACCTAATCATCTTCACCAACGGCCCACGTGACTGTGGCTTCATCTCAACCTTGCGTGTTGGGAGCGCCACTCAAGCCTATCGGTTCATGCCAAGGCCTGCGAACCTGGGAATGCTTCGTCTCTCCCTGGAGGCTCCCTGGAGGAGATCGTCGCGCCCCTTCTCTCATTGATAACGCTCCCATGTCGGCGCTATGAAGTCGACTCGTCCTCGTGCGGTGTCTTGCTGGCTCTCTATTTCGAGCGCCGGCTCCAACCTCCCTCTTTGAGATGAGATGAGTACGAAGATGCTCGCGGCAAGAAGGTGCGAGTCGTGTCGCACAAATACACGGAAGACCTGTCGATATAACACTCGTTGTCACCCGTCTTCGAGTGCACGTCTCATGGTTCGGACGCAAGAATCAATTGTCTCGGACGTCGGTGATGGGGCGCCCAACGGTGGTGATGTTCCGGACGCCACAAAGCTTGATTCGAGCGCTGGAGAGCGGCTGAGTAGCCTGAGCCTGGAACGATCTTGGTGCTGCCAGCGGCCAAGCTGAAGATTCCACATTCCCTTTTCCACGTCGCTGGCGAGGCTGGATCAGTGGATCCGGATCGCGACCAGACGCGATCGAGCTTGGGCTCTTCTAGATGTGTGTTTGTCTTCACCAAGCCCCGCCACCCCTGCATCGCCGCCTATCGTGAATCAGTTACGTCGAGGGCGTCCCGTGGAGGCGGCGGGAAGGTCTTGAAGACTCCATCTAGCAGCACAACGGGACGATGCCGAGCGAAAACGAAGCAAAGGCGTCGGGTCCCCGCATGACAGATATTGATTGATGGCTGGAGACAGCATTGCAGCAGTCAACTGCGCATGCCGAGAGATGCTCGTCTGGTGGATGGTGGATAGCGGATGGCGGATGGTGGATGCTGATCGCGACTGCTTTCTCGGCACCCTCGTCCGAACTCGACGACCCAAGTCTTGGTGCGCAAACAAGCTCCAGCCCCGTATCGGAAGGGTCCACCAGAGTCCACGTCGAAAAAGCTTCAATAGTGCCAAGACTAGGGCAAGTTCCTGCACAGTATTTACGAGCTATTCTCGCTATTGCATTGCAGCGTGCAGCCTCGAGCGAGTCTGACAGGCACGCCGGGCCTCAGTAGTCGCAGCTTATTCCCATGCCATCCCATGCCATGCCATGCCATCCGACCCCATCCCATCCCATCCCATCCTCTCTCTGCTGATCGGTCTCCACCTGTCTGTCTCCTGCACTGCAGTCTGCAGTCTGCAGTCTGCATGCCAGTGCTGATGCCCCGCACTATTGATGCGGATTCCCCCTGGCAGCCCTCGCCTGCCGCTCGCTGAGTGGACGGTCGCTGCACTTCGGTCGCCGCGCGGGGCTGAACTTCCAGGGGCGTGCTGCACCGGTGAGTGCTGACTGGCGCGGCTTTGCACTAATATAGAACCATCTGCAGCACGAATGTGCAGCGATTCCAGAAGCGGACCCACCTCGTCGAGACCTCCCCGGGCGGCGGTGCAGCTCCAGTCTGCCCGCGAACGAGCACGGTGGTAGGCTCGTAGGTCAGGATGCGGTACCTGGCACCTCGTGTTCTCGTGTGCGGTCGTTCCTGATCGAGCTCGAGCGGGGAGGAGTGATTCGCGGCCGTGCCTGTCCCTGCCTGTCCCTGCCTGTCCCTGCCGCGCCCCTCCCCTGTTGCTCCCCTGCCGCTCCCCTGCTCCCCTGCTCCCCTCCCTTCATTCCTCGCTACAAGTTCCGATATGCTGGGTTCGGCCTGTGCGCTGCAGCGATGGGAGCACCTGTCTAATCCAGCCAAAAAAAAAAGTCACTGCCCTCATTTATCTGCTCCACCCCCAGCGTGTTTCTAGCCCTGTCTCTTTCTCTCTGACTTTCCGCTTTGGGACCAAACACAGAAGCTATCCTCCTCTTTCAAGACAAGTACTCGCGCGTCCTTCGTTTGCTCCGTCCTCTATGCTCTACTATGCTCTAGATGGACATCTGACAGCGATCTAGTCGATGGTCTAGAGTGTTAGTATACCAGGCCTCACATTCGTTATGAAAGAGTCCGTATCCCTGAGTCCATCCTCCGATCTCTAGGATTCCTCTCGTGGTCGAGTGTCACCTTATGACGGAGTTTGATTCGTCTTGAGCGCACTCTTTCACACCTCATGTCCGGCATAGCACCTTCTAATTGATAATGATCGCTCCAACATTCGTTCGCAATACGTCTAATACATTCGTTATGCGCTTTTTTGCCCTTTTCCTGCTGCTCCAGGCGGCATTTCTGCCTCGAGTCCTGGGAGCCGCGTCGTACGATGAATATAGAGATGCAGATCTTCCACAGTCGGGCTATTTGTAGGTCGACTTGAAAGTAGATGGGCAAAACCAGAATGCTGATTGATGTCGCAGGCCCAATCACAACATGGATCCAGATATTGTTAATTCGGCAGCCTTCGGTCAACTATGGAAGGTTGCCTTTAATTCAGAGGAACAGGTGAGTTGTCAAGCTTTCGGCCACTTGCAGAAAACATGCAGATCAATGGCGTAATTCTGCTTCGTATCCCTAGAAAGTTTAACTAATACAGCCTATTTCTACTATAGTTCTATGCCAAGCCTTTGACTTATACACCTCTGGCTGGGGGTAACCAGCTTCTGTTTCTGGCTTCCAGCCAAAACTGGATCAGAACCCTGGATGCTAAGACAGGAGCCCTCATCAATTCTCGACAAGTTCACACACCTTTTTTGCAGTCTGATATTGGATGCACAGGTATGGATCATGCTCTGATAATTTCTTCTCGTTCCCAAAACTGACTTTTTCCAGATATTCCAAACTACATTGGCATCATTGGCACGCCTACTATCGATCCTGCGACTGATATCGTCTACTTCTTCGCCAAGACCTACATTCCAAATTACCGCGTCACTGGCAATACAGGCACATCGAATGGTGTCTACTATTTCCATGGAGTCAACATCAATACTTTGGCCGATGTCTTCACACCAATACTGATTGATGGTGCCATTGCAGACAACGCCCCCCAAAAGTATTTCGTTGGAGGAGTTGTTCTTCAGAGACCTTCTCTCACCCAAATTGGCAGTGTTGTGTACGGTGCTTTTGGAGCAAGTTGCGATCTTTTCAACTATACCGGTTTGGTGATTGGTGTCAATGTCAACACGGCGAAGATCGTCACCCACTTCTCTACCGAGAGTGGTCCTCTCGTTCCTCAGACGAACATTCTCTTGGATAATGGTGGAGGAGGAGAAGGTGGTATATGGATGAGCGGTATGGGCCTGGCATCTGATGGAAACAGACTCTTCTTTGTTAGCGGAAATGGTGATGGTCATGAAAACGTGGGAGCTCCTGCCACTGGCCAAAGCGGTTGTCAAACTTTGGGCGAAGCAGCTGTAAGCCTGGGCGTCGACAGCGATACTGGTGCTGTTTCTGTTTCCGACTACTTCCAACCTTACGACTACCAGAACATGGATGGAGGCGACCAAGACTTTGGTGCTGGCGGCATTGTGCTTTTAGATGCTTCGACTTTTTCTGGTGGAAGTATCGCAAAAATGGCCGTCACCGCTGGCAAGAATGGTAAAGTATACATCTTGAATGCGAAGTGAGTATTCTTTTTTGGTTTCAGTGGCATGATTCTCGCGGCGGCAATCATGGCACATGACGCTAATTTTCCCCCAGTAATCTTGGAGGTTACAAGTTAGGAGCCGGGCAAACCGATAACGTTATTCAAACAATCACAGAAGGTGGCTCAATCTTCGGCGCAGCTGGCTCATATCCTCTTGAGGGAGGTTATGTGTACACGACTCCCGTGGGCTTTGCAACGTATGCTTACCAGCTGGGATTCACATCTGCCGGTGTCCCTCAATTATCTAAGGTGGCACAGACCAACGAGATCTCTGCAGGTCGAGTTGGCGTCGGAGTCCCGACTGTCACCTCGCTGAATGGTCAAGCAGGATCCGCTATATTATGGATGACAGGTGCGCCATTACGAAAGCAATAAAGGAACACTATATATTGACACATATCAGATCCAGATGCTGGCCTCCGTGCCTGGTACGCTGTCCCGCAAAACGGCGTCCTGGTGAACATTCCACTTCCTCAGATTGGAGGTGCCAACAAGTTCCAACGGCCTGCTTTCGGCGACGGACGAGTCTATACGACAGACTCCAATGGTGTCCTATACTGTCTTGGCTCTCCTGTCGCATTACCTCTCAACTGTTCATCACCCATCAATTTCGGCCAACTCGCTCTCGGGTCAAAAGCTACTAAAACCGTAACTTGTACCGCTCTGATTGCGATTAATTCTATTGTTGGCCTAGAGATAACGAGCACTACTTTCCAAGCAAGCAATTCCAGCTTACCAACCGGTCCCCTGGCAAAAGGCGCCTCTTTCTCTTTCCCGGTAACCTGGGATTTGACCAACTCAAACGCCGATAATGCGCAGAACGCCTCTTCTCCTGATGTTTCTCCTGGAATTAAGAGCACGCCTTTGACACTCCTCACCAACAACGGAGTTACGGGTTATTCCACCGCATTTCCGATCAGTCTTACTGGTACTGAGGTCTCACCGGACGCTTATCTTGCCGTCGCTCCAACGACGTTAGACTTTGGAGGTGTAGTCGTCCTTGATCCGAGCAACGTTCCTACGCTGTCGAGTATCCTCACGATTTCCAATAAGGGATTGAGCGCCATGACGATACTAGGCTATGGATATACGACCGATGAGTTGAGCAGTTCGCCCACTTACACCAACAGTACCTCGGTCAATGGAGCATGGGATCTAGGCTATGGTTTCACGGCATCCAATTTGCCCGCTGTTGGTACTCAGATTGCTCCCAGCTCGGCGGTATCTGTAGACACGACATTCGACGCCATCAACGGCACTGGTTCATATGTTTCATATTTCGAAATCTGGTCGGATGGGGGTAAAGTCAACGTCATTCTCGAAGGTGCAGCTTCCACAGCGCCCATTACAAATTTCTCCATCAGCAATGGAGAGGGCGGATGGCTCCCAGAGTCAAATCTCTTGATGGATTTTGGTGACGTGGCCCCAGGCAGCTCATCATCCCGTGAAATTCAGATTTGCAACCAAGGCGGCTCGGCACTAATCATTGACAAGAGCAAGCCTCCAAATGGCGTCTTTCATATCAGCGATCCCACGGAATTGGAAGAGACCCAGCAGATACTTCCTGGAGCTTGTGCCTATGGTACGGTCTTGTTCAATGCCAATACCGAGGAATACAATGTGCCAAATCTTCTCGAAAATAATACTTGGACTCTAAATACGAATGATCTGACCTGGGGTGTTCACGTTGTGGAGATCACTGGAACCGTAGTCGACAAGGAGGTTGGTCCTGTCAACTCTACAGGCCAAAATGTCTACCAGTACTTGGGATGCTTTGCAGAAGCGAACACCGGTCCACGACTGTTCCCTAATGAACCATTGTCGCCCAGCAACACGAACACCAACGCCAATTGCCAAACAGCTTGTTATAATGCTGCCCAGTACGCTTTTGCTGGAACTGAATACGGAGACGAGTAAGACTGTCCAGATTTCGGTCAATCAGGTTGCTGACTTATATCACAAGATGTTGGTGCGGAAATACTCCTCCTCCGCTTGCTAACCAAGACCCGACGGACACCTTGTGCACCACTGCTTGTCCAGGCGATGGAGGTGACCGATGCGGATCGACAGGTAAGTTACTTCATAGCGGATAGGGAAATGATGTTTTTCTCATTCCTCAATATCCGATTGGGGACACGGATTTCGGGTACTGATTCGGCTTTTTGCAGGCTACCTTTCTGTTTTCTATGACCCGACGAAGTATACCGCTGGTGCTAATCCTGCTCTATATGGCCCGCAAACGGTTCAGAGCGTTGGAAACTATGTCTATCAAGGCTGCTACAGCGAGGCAACCAACGTAAGTTTCATCCCGATCAAACATTTCCTCTTCTATTTCGTCTTTGGTTCATGTAGCCTTGGAGTTGCTCCTTATCCATGCATGCCTCATTACTCCTGGGATATGCAGCTCTACATCTGAAATGAATTGAATTCGTATGCTGACTTTGATGTTCTGGCGTTTAGGGACGAGCACTTAGCGGGAAATCACCAGCTGCACCATCTGGGGGTTTCACTATTGAGTTATGTGAGGCTGCTTGTGTAGGTTACACGTACTTTGGCATGGAATATTCGAATCAGGTAAGGCTCCATAACTTGCTTTCTTGGGCTCGAAAATAACGATTGTTAGTGCTACTGTGGCAATACCATAGGGGCAGGTAGCGTGAACCAAACATCCAGCACCCCAAGCGTTAGTGGGTGTTCGATGACCTGCACTGGTAATGCCAAAGAATACTGTGGAGGGGGCGACCGTCTCAATCTCTATGCGCTGAACGGCACTGCGTCGACCTCGACTAGCACTAGCGGCACCTCCTCAGCGACTACTTCAGCGAAACAGACCGGGACAAGTGGGACGGTAAGCTCATCAGGCACCAGTTCTGTGAGCTCAAACACAGCAAACTCTGTTACTTCATCCACAGCATCTGCTACTCCAACAGGTCCTATCACGGTCACGAACCTGGCAGGTTGGACCTATCTCGGCTGCTGTAAGTCTCAAAATTCTCGGACAAATATACCATCTTCTCTCCTATCTTTGGCGCCTAGAGTAGAAACTATTCTCGATGTATGAAATGGTAACTAATTCCCGAACAGACAGCGAGGCTACGAATACAAGGGCACTGAGTGGTCTTGAGAACCCGATTGCAGCGGCAGGCATGTCTGTGGAGGCATGTGCGGCGGCGTGCTCCAAATATAAATACTTCGGAGTCGAATACGCACAAGAATGTAAGTGCTTCAAAATTTTCAAAGGCTCAAAATCTAATGCATACAGGTTATTGTGGCAACGTTATCAACGCTGGATCCGTCAACCAGACCAGCAGCGTTCCGAGCGTCAGCGGCTGCAGTATGATTTGCAAGAACAATACCGGAGAATATTGTGGCGGATCAAACAGGTTGAATATGTATCAAGTAGCTAGTGGGTCTTCAAGCTCTTCATCTACGGTTATCAGCAGCACGCTGTCTTCAACGGCAAGCGTCTCGACCTCAATATCTCAATCGGCCACGTCCGGGACAGTTTCTTCATCTACTTCCGGAACCGTCTCCACGAGCTCTATTTCAAGCACATCTGCGTCATCGTCTAGCAGCGTTGTTTCGTCAACAACCAGTACAGGTTCAACGTCTGGTATGTCGAATTTGGGTGTTACAATGCTTAGGATCTTTACTCATATATTTTAGGTACTTCAAGCTCAGCGACATCTTCATCAACCACCCCTTCCCAAACCCTGGCAATCAAGCAAACAATAGGCAACTACACCTTCGCAGGCTGCTACACCGAAGGAAACAATATTCGTGCGCTTACCGGGGCTGTACATACTAACTACACTACGATGACACTTGAGATATGTAATACTTATTGTAATGGCTACACTTATTGGGGTGTTGAGTATGGCGGAGAATGTAAGCTGTCGAAACTGTCCAATCCTCAAGATATCAGCTAATAAAATATGATAGGCTACTGTGGAAATTCTCTTAACACAGGATCTGTTCTGGCAACCACCCAGACTGATTGCTCGTTCACTTGTCCTGGTAACAAATATGAATATTGCGGTGCCGGTAACAGACTGGAGATGTACAAGGTCTCTGCATCGGCGTCAAGCAGTAGCAGCCTAATTGGTATGATACATAAACCTGCCCATTCATCAAGTCGTAACCTCTAATATCCATGCTAGCTGCTTCCAGCTCCTCTACATCGTCATCGAGCCTCAGTACATCCACAACACTTTCGAGCAGCGTTTCGGTGGCCTCCTCAACGTCCTCGAGTGCATCAAGTTCCAGTGCTGGGTCATCAACGTCATCAGTCCCGTCGTCGTCGTCGTCGTCGTCATCGTCGTCGTCCTCCTCCTCCTCCTCCTCCTCTAGTGTTCTTTCCACCTCCACCTCTACCTCGCAGTCTCAAACCTCAAGCTCAAGCTCTTCTTCTAAATCAATCTCCAGCTCCAGCTCCAGCTCTTCTTCTAGCTCAAGCTCTACTTCTAGCTCCGGCTCCAGCTCCAGCTCAAGACCAAGTTCAAGCTCTTCTTCTAGCTCAAGCTCTACTTCTGGCTCAAGCTCAAGCTCAAGCTCAATCTCCTCGAGTAAGTCATTTTCTTTCAAGTCTCGTGGATCGATAAGATCCATCGCGTTTATGTAACCCTAAAGTCCGGTGCATGGACATTCAATTTTAGAGGCTAGAGTGTTTGTCTTTATTCGGAATATTCATCGCTGACCGGTCCAAGCCACATCGAAGTACTCGACTGCCTCTTCAACACCGTCGAGTAGTCTCAGTTCTACCACATCCGTGTCAAGCCAAACATCAACTTCAAGTGGTATGCTCATTATCAACTCTTCAAAACTATTCCCTGCTAACATATATTCAAGCAACAACGACTTCATTTAGCTCTTCAATCACCAGTACTTCTACAACATCGTCATCGACAACCAGCAGCACCGGCCCACCACTATTCACAGGCACTCCGAAAGTCAATTCGACAATCGGCATCTACCAGTACATGGGCTGTGCCCTTGAGGTCTCAGGAAGAGCTCTATCCGGCATGTCCTACACCTCGGCTCTCATGACAATCGAATCCTGTGCATCCTTCTGCACAACCAATAATTACGCCTTGTCTGGAGTAGAATACAGCTCCCAATGCTACTGCGGTAACGGTATTTCCTCCGCCTCATCCTTCGGGCAAACAGGATGTTCTATGACCTGTTCTGGCAACACGGCAGAATTCTGCGGAGGAAGCAGCCGATTGAGCGTCTTCAATAACACAGCCTATATTAGTCCCACCGCGCCGACGAATTCTGGGGATTATATCTTGCAGGGATGCTATGAGGAGGCGACTACAGGGAGATTGTTGTCTGGATCCAGTTATACGAATGACACGGGCATGACGGTTGAGAGTTGTGTCGCCTTCTGTCAAGCCAGTGGGACGAAGGGTGTTTACGCTGGTGTGGAATATGCGCAGGAGTGTTACGTAAGTTTACCTAGTTCTGCTCATTCATTCTAGAATATGAAGCTGATTTTCATCCAGTGCGCAGCATCTCTGCCTACAACAGCTGTACAGACTTCGCTGGGTAGCTGTAATATGTTGTGTAAGGGAAATGACAAAGAGTATTGTGGAGGATCGGGGTTGCTAGATGTTTATATGTATAAAGCGCCTGGAAGTAAAGCCAAGCGGGGAAGGAAAAATAGGACACAGGAGTAGATATAGAGCAGCCATTCATTGGATGGGATAGGATAGGAGGTTTGTTCATATATCTAATCTGGATATAATAGATAGTAGAGTAATGTCTTTCATACCCTCGGTTTTCTAGTAATGATTCAATCATACCTAGGTAGATAGATCTTCACGGGCTCACGCTCCGGGATATTTTCATTGCTTTTAAATATAGATGTTCGTCACATTTTAGTCAGCCTAGGCTAAGATGTACCCACAACCCCTCTCCTTCCAATCCTCACCATATCTCCTCTCCTCAACTCAGCTCAACTCAACCTATCTCACTGACCCCTCCGTATCGGATCCACAATCGGCCATTTATAACTCTTCCTCCCCCAAACCCCATAAAACATCACACTAAAAATCAAACTCCCCCCAAACAACAAACAGCTCCAATTCATCGTCACAGGCGTAACGACCGCCGTCGTCGGCCAGAAGCTAAAAAACAACGTAATCATCGTATATATCAATCCAACGACATTGACGATTGGGCCGAAGATGGGTCCCATGTGCCAGGGGCCCCAGTGGATGTTGTCTTTGATAGGGTCGTTGCGGAGACGTTTGTGTAATAGTAATGAGATGGGGATTAAGTAAGAGATAAAAAAGGCGGCGACGTTAACGGACATTATTGCGTTGAAGGCAGCGGTGGAACCGATGTTGATTAGGGCGAGGAGGAGGGAGATGAGGGTGCTGATGAGAATTGAGTAGAGGGGGAGAGCGGTGCCTGCGTGGACCTGTGAGAGTGTTAGGTTATGGTCTGTGATGTGATATGATGTGATGGGCTGATGCTGGCGCGGCTTACTCGGCTGATGTACTTGCTTCCAGGTACGCCGTTGTCTCGAGCAAAGGACCACAGGAGTCGAGATGCTGTAGCCATAATTCCTATTGCGGCTGCGGCCAACAGAACAAGGATTATAGATGTCATGGCAGTAGCGCCTCCGTTGCTGTTAGTTGCTTGGACGAATATCTCGATGAAGGGAAAGCCTGTAGGACTTGTCAGGGCTGCGTCGATGTCGCCGAGGCAGAAGAGGAGGGCGATTAGGAGTCCGAAACCCATTACTCCGTTGAGCATGATTGATGTTAGCATTACTCGGGGTACTACTGTAGATGCGTTGTGAATCTCCTCCGCTGTAAAAGGTGTTAGGGGTTGATATGTTTACAGAATTGACTGGACTGTACTTACACATATGACAGGCAGAGTCGGCTCCTATGTCGCTATTAGCAGGTCAATAATGAAGTCTGGAAGCTGCTGACCTAAAAAGGAGAAAACACTGGTGATGAGGCCAACAAAGAAGGATGTTCCGTCGGATGCCCAACCTCCACCGTTGATGAATGTGGCGAACACATCCTTAGCAGTCCCATGCGGGGCCAAGTATACAAGCGGTATCAAGATGCCGAAAAATCCCAGAATATGCAGGCACAGAATCATTCCCTCAATTTTCGGGAGCCATCGAGCTAAGAAAGTGTTGATAAAGACGATGAAGGCAATTACAGCGTAGAAGATCAGTGTTCCTTGCCATCGAGTAGGTGCGTAGTTGGGATAATTCAGAATGACGAGACCTTGTATCATCGATGCGGCTAAGAATGCAACACTGGCTTGGCCGGCCTGCCAGCCGATAACCGTGAGCCATCCTAATATCATTTGTCAGTAAGAGATATTCCTTGGTGAAAGACTTTCGTACCTGTTATATAACTCAAGAACTTTGCCCATTGCCTGGGCGCAAGAATTGAAACCCAGTGGTATTGTCCGCCTGATAATGGCATCCTATGACGAGAATCAGCTCTAATACACGCTCAGACATTCCGAAAACACTGTACATTGAAGCCATCTCGGCCAATGAAGAGACTGTTGCCAATGTTCCGATCCAGCAGAAAATGTAGCCGTATACCAGACCTGCGGGACCTCCGTTTTGAAAGCCAAAAAGGAAAACACTAGAACGAATGTCAGCACCGTCTTCTCGTCAAGTAAGAAAGAGACGGGGAAACCTACGCAAACATGCCTTCCCACGTAGACAATAGACTGCACACGAATCCTGCGATCGATAAGAAGCCGAAGTTCCTCTGATTTTTCTAGTCAGCTTGGCCGCGCATCTTAGCAACATCCGAACTTTCTACATTTAAGAATTTTGGGGTTTTCTCATTACCCTGAGCTGCTGCTTCTTGCCATAATATGCCATTTCCCAGTCATCTCTATTTCCAACTTCTCTGCTCTCGCCAATTGTATCTTCAACATTGACTTCCGCCACGCCATACCCTATCATTTCAACATCCTTATCGTCCATTGCTGCCATGTATAACAATTGCAGATCCTGCCACCTTAAGACGAACAATAAACAGGATAAACACCAGACCTGGCGAAGTTTGAACTGAGGAAGGAAACAAGAGAAGGCGTGAAAGTGAAGCCATCGATGCGGAGAAATGATCAACTTTCTTATCACTTCTGTTATCGCAAAAAGCCACCAGAGCTCTGGCCCCTATGGAGAGCCTGGAGTCTCCAAACATCGAATGACGAAAAAGAAAGGAAGACGGTGTGAAAGGAACCTTGCCAGTCTCCAACATGCAGATGCCGGCGTGATGGCCGTCCAATCGGGCGCGCACAACCGGACAAGAACTTGGGATTAAATTGTCTAGAATGACAGTGGAAGTTACGGACGTACATGCGGAGTATTGTCCAAGAAGGAAGCGAGAGCCTGCAGCGGCAGAGGATGGGCCGTCCCGCAAAAGGCCCAATTCGTGATAGTTAGCACGTGATTGGCACTAACTTCACGTCGTCCCTTGCCATCCATAAAGCATCACTGTCGAGCAATCCGATGATACACAGCGACACGATTTCATAATACTATATCTGGACCCTGCCAAGCTACCCGGCAATGTCGTGACCGTGACAATGAAACTCAGGTCTAGGTCTAGAGATGCAAAGAAACAATTGTCGAGGATTTTTTTGCTTTTTACTTACACATTCTTTCCACACAAAGCCTATATATGTACACGACAACTGTGATTTAAAGAAGGATCCCTCGGGGTGTTCTTATACGTTCTTTTAGGGGAATGGCTTTACCTTGGGTTTCTCCTTTTCTTCTAGTCATCTCTTATCTTCCCATATCGCATCTCTTTGGTGCTTCAGCACGTTTTGGCGCTCATGGCGCACGACCAAAAAAGTGGGATGGTGCGGAATTGACCAGTGGCACGGCAGTCGAAGCCGTGGTCAAGGATGCGATACACATAACCTGGCCTGTCGGTCCGTGAAAGTCATCGAGCGCCCTAGAAAAGGAAGACATACAGGGTTCATCTGCATGGCCAAGGCTAGATTAACACACGAGCCACGAATCCAATCTCCCAAACGCTCATCTCATCTTGGACGATCGTTGTCCGGATCCTTTGCATTGAGAGGATGCTCTATCCTGGGCTTTGAAAAACGAATCTAGGATGATATCATATCACGACTTGCTCTCTTCTTTACAGGACACATGGAGCCTGAATTTTACGTTACTCATTTGGGAGCATCTGGACAACGTTACACCCGATATGGCTGTCAAGGGTTGATGGGCAAGGCAGGATACGAGCTGGATAAGAAAGGACACGGCCATAAGCATGTGAAGTATCATGCTTAATGCTTTTGTCTGGCTTCCTTCCTTATGCCTACGAAGATTGGAGACCGACAGCTGCACGTTATGGTGATTGTGTAGACAAGCAAAATAACACAACAAAGGAATATTCGATATGGTTCTTTCGCAGCAAGTCGTTATCTCAGATCAGAATGAAGGACCAGTCGTCAACATTGCTGCATGGCTCGGAATGTCTGTTATGGTTCTATGCGTTTGCACGCGATATTACTCGAAATACAGTATTGTACGAAGAATCACACTCGATGACGGATTGATTGGGGCTACCATGGTAAGAGATTCCGCGACAGACTGGAATCAGAGGTTCATGCTCACATTCTAGATTCTTGCAATTGCTCATACATACGCATTATCCATGTTAGTCGCGAATGGACTTGGAAGACCCCAGAACACTTTGAACAATGATGTGATTGAAGATTTCGAGGAGGTGAATATTGCATGCGATTCCTACAAGGAGAGCAACAGACTAAACGTCTTTGGTAGTTTAGTTATGTCTCGCAGCTTTTGTACATCCCAGCTCTCTGTCTCGGGAAGCTCTCTACCCTTGTCTACCTCAGAGCATTGTCTCCAGATACTCCATACGCTCATCTCAATGTTGCGATTGAGGTCTTTGTACTCTTGTGGGCTGTCGGAGCCGAGCTTGCTGTCGGATTACAATGCGAGCTACCAACTCCTTGGGCAATCCTCACGACGAAATGTTTCAATATCATTCCTTTTTGGAACATAATCGGGGTCTTTGACATTATCACGGATCTCGCAATTATTGCACTACCTGTATATCTTGTATGGGCCGTTCAAATGCCTCGGTCGAAGAAGCTGCTGGTGTTTACTGTCTTTGGAACTCGAATACTGTGAAATTTACCTTGTCTCTTTTAGCATCTTGTCACTGACTTTACCAGAATTACCCCACTAACAATAATGCGAATATATTTCTTCAACACGATTAGCTCACCCTTTCTTGCAGACCAGACACTCACTTCCTACCATGCATACTTGGCAACCACGACTCAACTAAATTTTGCAATCATTGTTACCTGCCTTCCTTTCCTTAAGCCATTCATAGAAAGCATGAGTTCTGGCGGCTTTGCATCAACATTGAAGCCAATGGCCTGGTCATATGGTGCCGGAAGCAAATTCAGCACATTCATCACCGGCAACTCCAGTCGAAAGGCATCAAAGCTGAAAGGAAGCTTCAAAATGGACAGCATGACAGACTCAAGAGTCTCACGTCCTCGAAACGTGTCTGATATGAACATCAACTCACTCACATTACCAAGCAGCCCCCTAAGTGACGTCAACAAATCACCCAGCTTCCATTTCGGTCTCAAGAACAACTCACAAGGAGATCTGGGTACCTTGCGGCCTGACTATGTTACCAGCTTCAGCCATATCGGACGCGTGACGCCGGAAGGATACTCGACGAGGAGCTCGATTGGAAGTGACAAATTGATCATCAGGCAGACCACTGGCTGGGAGGTACAAGAGACGTATGAGTATGCTGGACCGGCTGAATATGGTGAAGCGATCTCGAAAATCAATGACGAGATTACGCCTGCGAAATCTCGATGTGCGAGGAATGGAGACTTGGCAGTATAAGTTGCATGTACGGCAAGACTTGCGTAATATTTTGCCATACACTGGGATAACTATAGATTGGAAAGGCTAGTTTTGGGATACCCTAGAAGACTGTATCTGGTTGGAGATTTGATATGTTGCAATCAATTGAGCACATTTTCCTGTTTTTGCTACTGCCTACTCTGTCTTGCTATGTTCCCACTTGCTATTGCGCTCTCGATAAAAGATTTTCCATACGAGGCCCTTCATTTTACATACCGGATTCATCAATTTTGGTACCAAATATAGTTCACAACTGAAGTCTCGACCCATCAAGACAGAAGCACTCACATACCATTTTTACAATTTAGAGAAACACACGAAACACATTCGCCCGCATACAACTCTCCACGCGTCCTCCCTTCCTCCCGTCGTCTCACAACACAATCCAGTTCCGTGGCCAGGGTACTCGGTTCCAAAGATAGCTCCCCTTAGCTCCCCACGCCCGGTGACACACGCTAGGGAAAAGCAAATAAACAATGGCTTGTCAGGATGTCACCGCGGCAGAAACTAGGATACGGATAAGCTAGGGTCGAAATAAGAATCCTGCATATGCATGCAAGCCGTCTTCGGAGTCAAAAGCTTGGTTCGACTGGTGTGAAAGAGGTGGAGAATAGGCAATTTCTGCGTCAAAATTAAATGTCCCTTCCTCCGTTTGATTGCTTATGATTTAAGGCAGGATTCTTGTTGGTGCCTGAACTTGCTGTACGACTGATTGGAACGAGACGAAGGATTGATTCTTGTGGCTGCCCTGTTCTCAGGAGGGATATTTCGTGGCAGCTGTGGTTAACGTTCTGAACAGGTAGGTTGAGTTCTGACCCAAACTGAACTGAACTAATACGGGTTGAGTGAAACTATACAAGTATGCCTCCGCAAGTCAGATCAGGCCGGGCAACGGGTTGGACTGTTTCTTTTTCTTATTGCCGAGTTAGGGAATGCGCATTACTACGTGGTTTAGTTTTTGCTTTAAATGTTAAATTGTTTATTTTAAATAATAACTTGTCCAAAGAATTATAAACAATCTTTTATAAGCTAGGGATTTTTGAACGTGTCAACAGGTCAGTCCCAGTTTCTCTGCCGAACCGGCCTATTAAAGCTCGGTTTGAGAAAATCTCTAACCATACCTGGACTAGTTCAGGTCGGGCAGCCGAGTCAGTGCTTGCTCACCAGTAGAGCCCCTTAAGAACGCTAGCAGCAGCATTGTGGTCTCGAACTCATTGTCGAGAAGTCCCAATCAAAAATCCAGACGATCTAGAGTTTCATCCGCTACAACAAAACAGTCGATGCTCTAGTATTTGAAAGAAGTACTTAGGAATGGGCAATCTCAAACTTTTGCCTTGCGAACCGGACGATGCTGCTGAGATCCTTGCAGGGCAGTTCGCGGCGTTCAGTGATCCTCATGAACCGTATTTCTTCGCGTTGTTTCCCGAGAAGGAGGCAAGAGAGGAGGCTGTGAAGAGGACCCTGGATAGGTGGTTGGGTGACAAGACTGCGAGGTATATGAAGGTTGTTGATGAGGGGAGTGGTGAGTTTCAACATCACTCTCTATACCTGGATACTCGCAAATTCTTGCCATTTGGCTTTGAAACAAAGCTGATGTAAAGCAAGAAGCTGTTGAAGGGGGGAGGCAATCCATCCAACTTGGATAGAGTATTGTCACGTAAAATATGACTAGCTGATCTTGAATAAAACAGGGGTTATTGTCAGTGCAGCAAAATGGTGTATATACGAGGAGGCCCTGACAGATACGGAAATGAACGAAACGCTTCATGTCGATTGGCATTCAGATGCAAACACTAATGAATGGACAGAATATCTCATTCGCTGGGTTCATTCATATCGACTGCAAAGGACAAAAGGTGCTAGGTGTTGCGGTAAGCTCTCCACATCGCGCTTGAGTGACTACACTCTTGGACAAGGGCTGTTCTTTGGTATTTGTGACATGGACTGATATGCTTTCAGTTTTAGATATGATGTCCACACACCCTGATCATCAAAGACGAGGAGCTGGCTCCATGCTGGTGAAGTGGGGAACCAAAATTGCTGATTCTATGGGTGTGGAATCATTCATTGAAGGCACTGTGGCAGCCCGACACTTGTATGGGAGCTGTGGGTTCAAAACAGTACCAGATGACTGGATTGTGGTCCCAATGCCTGAAAGATGGAAAGACAAGCCAGAGATCAGATACTTCTTCTACGAGAGACCAGGGAAATTGGCATAGATAGAAGCACCAGCATGCATGCAAGGCTGAAGCATGTGTGATATGGGGCATAGAATTATCATAATGATTGGTAATCTTAAGGAAGCTACAAGTTGAACTTGAGCACGCAACGTTGAAACGGTACGAGTTTACCCAACAATTGGATTGTGACGCGAGAATAAGTTGGCTCTGGCCAAATCTAGAAGGAAGCGTTGACCGGGATTATTTGAGGCTGCTCTGCACCAATTTGAACCCCCAGAATCTCTGCAACCGTAAAGACTCTCTGGGTCCGACAACATCATTGCAGGAACTTTTATGGATCCGTCTGTTCCTCCTGGATGTTGCTTTGCTAAGCAGATTTACTGTCAACTTCACCTTCAACTCGTCCAAAGTGGGCAGGTACCAACCTTAAGCGAGACGAAAGTCAAACAATCAGCGGAAAACAAACACCAAACAATTCATCAGAATCTGGGCGTTCACCAGAGTCAAACCTAGAGACTCAACCACCCAGTCCAATCGCTAAACATTGGCTCTACGAGAATTGAATCTCTTGACTAGGGCCCCCATGGATCCTTTGAAGAAGTTTGTACAACCCCCACCGTGCCAGAGATCAAACTAACATGATATAGCATCGAGAAGGAGAATGCTGAACGTGAGGACTTCACCTTTTACGCTCTTCTCCAATGCTAATACCTGTTAGAATGGAACGAGGTTTCGAATGAACCGAGTCTTCCACCACCGCAAAATCCTGGCTTGCTAGTTCCCTCAGCACTCTACAGACTTGGGGATTCCTACAGCGCGGTTCCCAAGCCCTATTACTACCCACCGCAAAGAGCACCTGCACTGGTACCTTCGCAAAAGCCAATCAGCGAGCATGAACGCTCTAACTTTGGCGCGTCTTCAACATCTTCTGTAAAGAGTAGGTCATTTAGCTATTGGAAGCATAGATTGTGGTTCAAGCTGATCAGGAAAGTCAACGTAGGACATGCCCAAGCATCGCAAGCATTCCCACGTCCTCATACTGGCCCGCGGCCATTCCAATCTCGGTCACAAAATCGATATGATCCGCGACCCGCGCCACCCAAGTCGAAATGGGCAAAGGGGCCGAAGCTTGTGACCAACAGACGTGCTGACGCTAATGAGGAGCGGAATGCAAAACAGCAAGAAGAACAGCAGTATCTACGAAGACCTGACCGAGACGAGGAGTTTCCAGCAATTGTAAGCCACGCGATGCTAAAAATTTAACCAACAAGCATTGAAACTAATGTCGTGGATGTCTAGGCCTATTATATCTGGCCGAGCAACGATCCCTGTGAGCGTCCTTCGCACATCCTTGGTCGTGGTCTTGAAGAGCTCAATGCGATTTGCATCGAGAACAAGGTTTTCCTTGAGATGAATGATAGCGATACCTGCATCAAGATTTGCTGCCGCGTAACCGAAGAATCGGACGGCCGAATTCAGAGAACTATTCGTGCAATTCGTGAAGTTATTCGCCATAAGCGTGCAATCAGGTTCGCAGCACAGCCTACGCATATTGTAGTTCCTCCTACTGCTAGTGCTATGACCACCATCGTCAAGCCAGCTATTGTATCAGGGGCGAAGAAGCTATTTGATGTAACTCAGCTCGAGCTTGGGGGTCAGAAGTTATCTAAGGAGAAGAGACTGGAGTGGAAAAATGAACGAACCGAGCGCCAGCAAGCATGTCGCCAAAAGTTCGAGGACGCCATGATCAAGGGCTTGAAAGCACTTGCTCCCTACAAGGCATGGATGCAGATGCGATTGAGATTCGGTCATGTTATCCTCCACAACCCGAAGGTTAGATTTCGGAAAGGCAATTCGTGGTGGCAAGACTTCTTCGATATGATGAACCAAGAGCGCATGAGAAGCACACTTAATCCAAAGTGAGTTTCTCTGCTGATCAAAGTGTTGCTCATACAGCTAACGCGAACATAGCTTCGGCGACGCCAATGTGGTGAGGGCACTTCAGAAGAAGATTCTCGACTGGCCGGAGAGATTTAAGCCAGCATTGGGAACTTACAAGACCTTGACCACTGTGCCGTTCAAGGATACTGAGATCATCTTTTTCGAGACTACAGCTGGTAAATTTCGGATTGAGGCAGAGATCGACGTATTAGCAGAGATATCCGAGGGGGAGTATCAGGTTGGATCAATTCGACTATTCAAGGACAACGACAGAAACAAGCGCATGCGAGTCACAACTGTTGACCTGGAGAAGTAAGATACAAAAGCAAAGATAAAAAAGAGACTTGTGCTAATATCGTCGACTGCTAGGCAGGTTGATTGGGATCTCGAGATCATCACGGATAACGAAGTCCCTGCGCAGGATATACCTCAACCACTAGAACTCATGATTAAGAATTCTGTCAACACTCGATCTCCTGTTTGCGTAGATTCTGCGGGTTTTCCTTATCCTAAGGTCACTCCAGTTTCTAGTCCAGGTGTAACGATTACTGCACTCGTGGTGAAGAGCGTCATTCAGTATGCAGTGGCTGACAATGATTATGTCGTGGAAATGACCGTCTACCGCAGATGGCCTCCAGCCAACGGAGAGCCAGAAATATCTGCGGGCGTTTCAATGTATCATCCAGATTGGGACTACAAGATGAGATCAATCGGCAAGACCAGTTCTAGATCCTGGGATGACCCATTGAGGGCATTCTTCGGCCACGGATTTGCAAACAACGAAGTGGTCGAAGGTAGGAAGGGAGTCGATAAGTTCCTCGCCGAAGTTGAGACTGTCCAAGGCTTCTTGGTAGATGCAACCAAGGAAGCTGAGGATTTCCGAAAGCAAAAAGAAGTAATGGAGGAGCTTGAAGCAGAAGCTGCAGAGAGTCGATTACTAGAGGCTCTGCACGAGGACGAAATAGGCCAGGATGAGCAGAACCTAGGTGCCCTGAGCGTACACTACTCAGACCTCTCGTTTTCTTCTGCAGGACAACAACCAATCCAGGAGAATGCGAACGAAGTAGATGACCTTTATAGCGCAGACTGATGGTACGGAACCCGACTTGAATGCTGTCCATAATGCTAATACAAAATGGCAGGATCTAGTATTTTGTGTCCGTGGGCCATTCGCATATATGGATGAAGCGACACGCCAAAGACTTTCGGCATGCGTTCAACCACGCATTGTTGGTGTTATTCCTATTCGCCTCTGCTACCATTTCGCCTTCTCACAAATTCTCTCTATCCGTCTACCATCAAGCTACGCTATGTCCCAGTTGCTCTCTGAGCCATCCTGTTTATGATCCGGTCTTAGTTGTATTATCAGAGGCTTCTTTGATACATGAGCTTGTGTTGATTTATGGACATTGTAGGAATTGTCTTTCGTTTCGTTTCCTCATGCTGTAGCTGCAGATGCAGATGTAGATGCAGTTCCAACACTAAGAACCTTTTGCCGTAAAACTAGAAAATAGCAAAAATATTAGTATAATCTCCTGCGCCTTTGAAGTCGTGACTTGCCATCTTCAACCACCCTTAGATTGTTTGACTTCCCCTGAACTATGCTCTCCAGATCCTTGAGATTGGTCTCTAGCTCCTTCACCTTCGCCTCATAGAACTTCGTCGCGTCTTTCGTGCTCTGCTACTCATCAGTTCGCTATCCTGGGTGGATCCTGAGCCCGCGCACCTTCTCAACATAGAATCCAGTCCCAACATCCACAATTACATGTTCGGTATCTGCCAGCGTGCCTGGCACATACAATGATGTAGTCAACGGCACTAGAATTGGCTTGCCTGTTTGCTCCCACATTAGTCCACATCTCTTCCCTCGCATGTAGAATCAGCCATACCGTCAATCTTCGACGTAACACCAGTGGCTATCGAGCGCAGACATTCCCGGAACTTGGCTTGTGCGGCGCGCAACTGCGTGAAGGAGTTTGTGAGGTGCTCAAGCTCGTCGTCAAGCTGTTTCTTGACTTGGCTTAGTTGTTGGGTTGAGAGGGATGCGAGGTCAACTGGAGACAATTTTAGCTTTGTTCCTGGATTTAAGTGAGGACTGTGGTACTTGTTTGGCCTTTTGGAGAAGACATCTTTGTGTTTGGAGGTGCTTGTGGACGTTAGGGAGCTTAAGTAGTTGTTGGCGTTGCAATTTCATCATGCAGTGAAGTTTATGGTCACGTGCTATGTCCCACATTCAGACCCCCCCGAGGTCCTTAAAAGGAATCAGTGTTACTTGCAGAATTTCCTACAAAACTATGCGATGCCTGTTCATTCGGAGATTTCACGGAAGTAACTTGACAAAGACTTCAGAAACTTAGCTGTGAGAGGGTTGAATTGTGCTCTACAGTTATATAGCTGGTGTACTGTACCGCACTGTACCTCATGGAGAAGATGCTCAAACCCAAGAACATAGTCCCATTAGAAAGTTTATTACACTCTATGACTGGATGTTGACCTAGCATTCTTCGAACATTAGTTGATACTTTAATCAGAATTAGCGCCCGTCCCCAGTCGCGCCGCCCCTGAAAGCTCGCTAAACACGAAAAGTCGCGCAGGCGCGTCAACCTCATAAAAGCTAATGCAAGCACTTTATCAAGACACAGCAAATCTTAACGTTATTAAGGGTGCGAATACCGATATGAGATATTCGAACTGCCTCATGAAATGGCGCCTCAGACTCCTCGAGAAAGACGTGCTGAGAAAGCGGCTCGAGCTAAGAAACTATTGAGCGGCGCATCTCTTCGAATAGACGACTCGGACGACGAAGAACAGGAATGGGAATGGATATACGAGAGCAAGTCTGATAACGATAACGATGAAGACAATGAGGACTCGGGCGCATCCGACGGCGATGGCGAAAATACTGCTACTCCTAGAAAGAGGCGACGGCGGAATGCTTCGAAGGCACAAGAGGGCAAGATCATAGGGGCCAAGAAAGGAAGTTTCAGTTGTAAGATTGGAGATGCTGTCTTGCTAGAGAACGAAAATGCTGCGCCGTGGGTGGGCATTATATGTTATTTCTTGCGGGATACAGATGGAGAGATGGCAGCCAATTTCTTATGTAAGTGCGCTGCAGAACTTTGCAGTGTACGAGATCTCACGGACTCTAGGGTTTGCAAATGAGAAGGAGATTGGCATTACACCAAAGACGAGGAACAAGAAAAAAACGGATTTCCTACCTGTAAGAGTACCACAACTTCGGACAGCAATACAGTCAATTGACAAATATAGAACGAATTGTACATTACCCCAGGCACGGACATAAATTCCCTGGATTCTATCAATGGAACGGCTATAATTATGTCACAGAAAGATTTTGTAAAGAAGTACCCGAAGGGGACCATCCCGAGACGATCAAAAGACTATGGAAAAGCATTTTTCTGCCGAAGAGGGTGTAATACTGCTACGGCATCCTACACGGAAGAGTTTATATGGGGAGACGATGTTCTCGATACGGAGGAGCACGTTGCCTTATTCATGGAGCGCATTGCCGTTGAAACTGGATCAGCCAAGAACAAAAAGAGGGAGAAGCGAAAGCGAAATGACGAGTTCCTAGATGACGATGATGACGAGGCGATTAAAGGAAAAAGCACACCACGGAAGAAGCATAAGACGTCAAATGTATCTACACCTCGAAAGCCCCGCACACCGTCGAGGTTATTGACACCCAGTCATAAGAGGTACGTCTTGTGCAAGTAGCATATCTAGATAAACTAACATAAAGATAAACTAACATGACGGCAGAGTTATCGTCAAGAAGCCTCTGGAGTTCACACCTCTTGGAACCAGGGTCCTGGACCCAGAATATGTCCATTCCTCTCCTTTTCAGACTGCGCGCTCGAGGCTGCATGTTGCCTCAGTTCCCACAAGTCTTCCTTGCCGAGAAGACGAGTTCGCGTCTGTGTATTCCCACCTCGAAGCAGTAATCTGTGAAGGTACGGGAGCTTGTATTTATATCTCAGGTACACCTGGCACAGGCAAGACAGCTACCGTGCGAGAAGTTGTTGCTCAGCTTAATGCATCAGTCATGGCAGATGAGCTCGACGACTTTATTTTCGTTGAAATCAACGGCATGAAGGTCACGGATCCACATCAGTCTTATTCTCTGTTATGGGAGGCACTGAAAGGAGATCGTGTCAGTCCAAGTCACGCTCTCGATCTTCTCGAGCGCGAGTTCAATCACCCCAGTCCTCGCAGAGTACCATGTGTAGTGTTGATGGATGAGTTGGACCAGCTCGTCACCAAAAGTCAAAGTGTCATGTATAACTTCTTCAATTGGCCAAATCTTAGACATAGTAGATTGATCGTTCTTGCTGTAGCAAATACGATGGACTTGCCAGAGAGAACGCTAAGCAACAAGATCAGCAGCAGACTGGGTAAGGAGGCTCCCTTCAAGCAACTTTCAACTTTATGTTAACATTTTTCCAGGTTTAACAAGAATCACCTTCCCGGGCTACACCCACGAGCAACTCATGAAAATCATTCAGTCCCGTCTCGAAGGTGTTCCAGGCGACATAGTCGATTCTGACGCCGTGCAATTCGCAAGCCGAAAAGTCGCAGCCGTGAGCGGAGATGCTCGCCGAGCACTTGACATTTGCAGACGTGCTGTCGAACTTGCTGAATCGGACATCCTTGGCCAATCTGCTCCGAACACGCCTAGCAAGAGTGGGAAAGGAGACAAGGTCTCGAAATCATTTGGCAAGGTCACTATTGCAACTATCAAGAGAGCAATTAATGAAGCAACGACTAGTCCATTACAGCAATGTTTAAGGGGCTTGCCGCTTTCTTCGAAGGTCTTGCTTGCTGCACTTCTGGCTAAAACAAGGAGAACGGGAATCGCGGAAAGTATTTTAGGGGATGTACTGGATGAGGCGAAGAGGATGGCGAAGATGGATACAGGGAGTAATGCTATTGAGTACCTATTGAAAGACAGTATGGATAGACGGACGAGCAGTTTTTCCGCGAAGCAGCCACGCAAAGTATCGAGGGTACTGGGCATGGGAACATCAGCTATTGATCTCATGGAAGCTGGGATTGTCGGATTGGAAGCACGGAGAGCTGATAGAACAGGAAAGATACGATTAAGTATTGGCGAAGAAGATGTAAAACAAGCCTTCAAGGATGATCCAGAGGTCAAGAATCTTGGATTCTAGTTAAGTAATGACAAGATATCATACAAATTTCCTTCGCGCCCCCTGCCTTTGCGCCACACGCCGTACTATGCATAATTGTGTCACCCCATGGTGCAATGTTGCAAATTAGAACTTTTGTCTGCCTAACGTCGGCTTCCACTCTAGAGGATGTGTCTCTGGAGTTGCATTATCATCTTGCTTCCATACTTTGACTAAACAAATGTTAGCTGATCGTTCACATAGTATTCAGATACAGAATTACTCACTGGTCTTGTCTGCTTCGCCACAAATTAAACGAAGCCCGGTTTTATCATACGTAGAGCTCATGAGTCCTGCCTCAGCATCAAGAGAACCGGGTTGAGCAGTCGTGTCCAATGCTTGAAATCTGTGGCCTGATTTCCAATCCCAAAAGCTCATTGACCCATTGTCTCCACCAGAGAACAAAACGTTGTCCTCATTCACAGCTAGTGTGTTAATAATGGAATTCTGTCCTTCGAAATTTTGCATGAAAGCTCCCTCGGGACATTTCCATTGCTTGATGCTGCCAGTGCTCCCACTCGCAAACGTGAACTCGTTTGGATGAATAGCTAAAGCTCGCACACCCTTTTTGTGATGCGTCAAGACACCCATTGTTTTTCCCGCTGCTAGATCCCATAATCGCACAGTCGAGTCCAAGGATGAAGTGATGACCTGTGGATCTGCCTCCTGGCACTTGACATCAGAAACCGTGTTTTTGTGCCCTGACAGAACGTGGATGTTGCTTCTAGTCCGCATATCCCATACTCTCGCAACACCATCACGACCTCCTGTAACCAATACATCCAGAGTTGGATGAAGAGATAGAGTGTAAACGCCACTTAAGTGTCCGTGATAATGCCTAATAACTTTGTTCGTTTCCAGATCCCAGCATTTTACCATTTTGTCCTCACCACAGGAGAAAAGATAAGGATGCCGTGGCGATACAGCGAGACCTCGTACCGTTGAAATATGTCCAGTCAAAGTAAGTCTTAATGACCCCGTGGCAAGGTCCCAGATCTTAATCGTCCTATCTCCAGCTCCACTTGCAAACCACTTGTTCTCTGGCTCAACAGCCAGACTCCTAACCCAACCCAAATGACCAGAAATAACACGCATCAATTTCCAAGGAGCATGCCATTCTGGTTTGACTTGTACAACAGTCTGCTTGCGCACAAGACTCGAAGATGGTAGGTTCTTTTGCGCCGTCGGGCCATTCGCATTCGGTGGTAAACCATTTGTAGGTCTCTGCCGTCGAATAGTCAATGCTGTAGACGAACTGCCTGCGCCTTCACTCTTCGACGCCACGCCCTCAATCAGCTTCGTCGTTCTCGCGTCCGCTTCCGTGGGTTCTGTGGCAGTCTTCGCTTTCTTTCTAGAGTTTGTAGCGTTCGCTACCTTAGCAGCCAAGGCTGGGGGTAATTCGCGGACATGGTCGTACTCGGAGTGTATTCGTGCAGCTATCCCAAGTCTATCTGCAGCTTCGGTGAAATCGTCTTGTTTCTCAGATTGTCCTTCTGCGAAAAGAGCTCTTGATCGCTTCGCGTTCTCCTTTATGAGGCCTTGTAGATGCTCGATCTGCGAATCTTGGTCATGAGCGACAACAACGGCGGCCATTTTGAACAATCTTCTAAGGCGCGTGAGAAATCGACGAAATGGCAAGCTCTAGGATTTATATCGCAGCCTCGCGCTGTATCAACTTCAAAATTTCGAGCTAAGCCTGTTTAGCGCAGTCTTGCCTTGTGACCACGTGACCAGTCTCTCTCACTTCCTGAATTGAACATCCTGAAGGATGTAGGACATTATCATTTTTAAGATAATACCAGTGCATTTTAGACTTTCATGCTGCGTTTCCCATTTTCAGTAATCAACAAAACCACGTCTTTTTCTGCCTCAGGTATCAACGCCAGGCTACTCAGGACCACGAATACAACTTGAGACTTTGAATTTCTATTAGTTTCTTACAAAAATTTAACTTCTTGCCGCTATCATTTATTTTCTGTTTCTTTGAGGTAATCATGGCAGAGCCGTCCAAGTTCGCAATTCACGAAGCAGCCAGAGATGGAAGAAGTATGAATAGCTACTCATTCATCCCATGACACATTTTCTGACCAGTAAATAGCAAGTGTTGTAGAATCACTATTAGCTGTATGCCTTAAGTCGAGACCATCAGATAAAGCTCATGCTTAGCTGAATTATAGACAAATCCTAAGGTCGCCGAACGAAGAGACGATGATGAGCGTTTGCCGATTCATTGGGCTGCTTCGTACGGCCACTTAGACATCGCCATCCTACTTGCCAATACCAAGAATTTTGATCCTGATGTTCAAGTTAGTTCATTCTTCTGAGTCCATTCTCCTGACCCACCTTCAACTCATGCTCGAATGGCGGCTAACGTTTGCTAGGATGGCTCAGGATGGACACCCCTGATGATAGCAGCAAGCCTGAAAGATGGCGATGAATTAGTCAACCTCTTTCTACGGAAAGATGCAGATGTAAATGCTAAAAGTATGTTCTTTCGTCTTAAAAACAGTTCACCATACTTACGTATCTCCCAGATTTCAGCGGCCAAGTACCTTCTCCCTTCCCCCTCTCCCTCCTAGTACTAACATAAGATCAGACAGCCCTCCACTTCGTAGCCTCCAAGAAGAACATCGACCTCGCTCGTCGTCTCCTAGAGCACAAGCCACCAGCCAGTGCCAGAGTTAAGGACAAGCGAGGCCAATACGCCATCCATCGAGCTGCTGCTGTGGGATCCGCACCTATGGTTGAGCTGCTGCTTAAGAACAAGAGTCCATTGAATGCAACTGATGTGGCTGGTCAAACACCTCTGCATCATGCTATCGCGGAAGGCCATGGTAAGTTCCCAACTTTGAGAGTTTCTTGTCAGTGCTGATGAACAGGGGACACTGCAGTGGCGTTACTAAAGGCCGGCGCTGAGACAGACAAAAAGGATGTCGATGGTTGTCTACCTATCGACCTTGCGCCAGATTCAGCTGTAAGAACTTTCCAACAGCTCGAGATATCCATCAAAGCACAAAGGCTGACACTTAACAGGTCAGGAAATACATCGCAAGAGCAGCAGAAGACGAGGGCATAGAATTATAGCCTGTCAAAAAATGTTGTAACAATCAATCCAATACCCCTAATCTTACAAGTTTCTCTTTGCAAGTTGAAGCGAAGCACCAAGAATGCCCGTATCTCCCAACGCCGACTCATCATGTCCTACATGAATACTCCTTTACGAGAACTCCCAATTTTTGCGTCACCTGCCTGCTGTCTTCTCGCGACCTTCTCTAAACCGCTGTCCGTTTCCCTAAAGAAAATCGAAATGATTTCTTCAATATGAATATCATGTTTGTATCGCACCATGCCATGCTCACTTAACTGTCCGTTCTACCAATTCTCTATACATGGCCTTGATATCATCAATATCACTCTTCAATTCATCAACCATCTCGCTCTTCTCTCCTAGCATTTCCAATGTCGTCTCATACCTCTGATTAAGATCCTTCACCTCTGCCTCCAGCTCCGCCACCTTGGCATCTGCCGCTCTCTTAGTCTCGACTTCTCTCATAAGCGAGACGATTTCAGCTCTCGCTTCGTCACGTTGAGCAGAAAGTCTGGCTAAATCCTCCTTTGTGGCGACTTTCTCGCTTTCAAGGCGTCGGACGGCCGAGCTCATTCTCTCCACAAGCTGAACCGATGGTCCAGCTCCAGCTGTAGAGACTGACACCATGTCATTGATAGTCTGGTGTGGAGACAAAGGAGACGCGTTGTCCGTGAAGAAGTCATCATGATCCGTATGCATCGAGATTGCATCCGAGTTCTCACCGTTAGTCTTCAAGGAGTGCATTGATTCTTGTCTAGTCGGCGTGCCATTACCAGATGATCGACTCAGCGGCTGGGCAGAAGGCCGACGATTGAGGAATCCCGCTGTGGTAGGAGTCGGAACATCATTGTTGATAGACCGAGCCGAAGCTCGTCGGATCTGCAGGTTCTGCAGTCCAAGGAATTCTGTTGTCAGCCCTCGTCGAGATGATGCCACTGGGGACTCTGCTCGATTGTATCCATATGAGGGTGTGCTTGGCATGTCATCGTGCCATTTCTGTTTCTCTTCCTCCACGCGATTTTGCATTTCAGCTTTCCAAGCTTGTCTCTCCTGCTCAAATGAGACTTTGGCTTCTACTAAGGCTGCGTCTGCCTTTTCGGCACGTTCTTGCAAGCTGTCAAGTCTTGCTTTCTGCTCGGCAAGCTCTTGTTGGAAGCTTGGGGCCTTCGACCTAGCTTCCTCCAATTCATCCTCGTTTCGCTTGGCTTTCAGAGTCTACACAACGTTAGACGGCATTTATCCCGGTTCTTTTTTTAATACAACGTACCACTTCTCGTGCCTTCCGCCGTATGTCAGCCTCCCTTTTGGTAGCTTCATCCCTCTCCTTCTCGAGACTCGTTGCCCTTGCTATGAGGGAAGCTTCCATCCCCTGCCAATTCTCACTTGCGACTGCGTATTGTGTCTGAAGAGTCTCGATTTGTCGGAGAAGCTTTGCTCGGGCATCACCAGTAGCGCCTGAAGACACTTCTTCAGCTCTTGCTCTCATCACTTCTAGCTTGCTCTCCAGCATGTGCTGTTCATTCTTCATCTCCATCTCAGCTAGGCGTGCCCTCTCAGCTTCCTTGTCCAACCTTTCCCTCAACTCCTTGATTTGGGCATGACCTCTATCGGCTACTAAGTTCTTCTCGATCTTGACATTTGCAAGGTCATCCTGAAGTTCTGCAACAAGTTTCCTCTCGAAGGCTAGCTCTTCGCGAGCAGCCTTGGTTTCTGCTGAGTTCTGCTGTGCAATAGCCTCGTCCAACTGAAGCCTCAGATCAGCAATAGTAGCATTCTTTACCTCGTTTTCCAACTTTAGCGCCTGAAGATCCTTCTGCAATTGCGACACAACCTTTTGACTCTCAGTCAACCGTTTCTCAGTGAAATCAGATCTCTTCAACCGTTCGGTGATGATAACGACATCTTTCTCCGCTTTCTCCTGCTTTCTTTTTGCTTCCGCAACCTCCTTGCTATCTTCTTGGATCTTAGCTCTTAACTTCTTGATGGTAGTGAGGTGTGCTAGCTCTTTCTTGGAAAGCTGTTGTCCCTCCTCCATCAACTGTGCAACTTGGTGTTCCTTGTCTGCTAGCTTCTTATCCATGCTACCACTTGGAGCTGCCCCACTAGCCTTTCGTGCTGCCTCTGCACTTTCCTTCGCTAAATATTGCAGCTTAGCTTGTAGGGCGTCGATTCGCTCAATATAGCCATGAACTTCCTCCTGCCGTTGTAGCTCAGATGTCTCGTAGTCGGATTGAACCTGTCTTAATTGAGCTTCATATTCTGCTGGCGTTCTTGCTGCCAATCCAAGGTCGGGAAGCTGGTTCAAAGAAAAGTCCATAGATGATTGTGGAGGCGTTGGTCTCATGATATCAATAGACTCTCGAGGAATACTAGAACGAATGGAATCTCCTGACGGCCGAGGCGGAGCTTCAATGTCCGACTTGGTGATAGCTCTACTGGGGTCCTCTGGCGCCGCTACAGGAGGCTGGATATCCAAGCTAGCTGCCCGTGATCCTCCTGCAGAAGGTTCATCTTGGCTTGTAACCTCCTCTTTGGCTGAGTCGATGGTAGGTTGGGGAATAGCTTCTTTAGTAACATCCTTCTCCTCGGCGCCCGCTGGTGTCACCTCGATGCTTAATCGAGGGCTACCACCCGATGTGACCGGACTGCCTGTTCGTGAAGGTACACCCGAAGATAAGGCCAAAGAGTCAGGTCGTTCTCCCTTTTGCGCGTTCTTTGCTGCAACCGCCTTTGCTAATCGTGCTGCTAATCGATCGTTTGTTCTGTTGCTCGTAGATGCCGTTCGAGAGGGAGCTACAATGCCATTACATTAGCAGACTTCTAAAGCTCAAATACTACAATAGCTTTTACCTTCGGATCTCGCAGCAGGGGTTTCTGGTGCTGGAGTTGCTGATCTCTTCGGCGCAGGAGCTGCTTCCTCAATGCCATCAGCGAGCAGATTGTCCAACCTGGACTCTACTCCAGCGACCGCTTGCTGGAAGTAAGAACCCCATTTCGAGCCCTGTTTCGATGGAGCCGTCATTGTTCGAAACCCCGCCCTGTTTCCTTCAAGGGATCGTGTCGCGTGGCTCGAAGCATCACAGGGATCAAGTAGACATAAGTAGATGCTGTGCCTGCACTAATAAACTATATCAAATTGTTATATGCGTGGAATCTGGAGACTGAAGATTCCTCCCGTATGATGGTCGCCTGAATTCATCTAGGGAGCGGCGCAGTAGAATTGGTGGAATACGAAGATCGAATGTACGGATTGCGTGCCTACATTTCTGGAGTACCGCTAAGGCAGATCCGAGATCCCTGTCCTTCACCCCCACGAGGCTATGACACCCCAAGGCTTCAAATAACCCACAAGGCTGGCCTACTTTTCATATATTGCTTTCTATGCCAAAAACTTTGTCGACAACCAGAAAATACAGTGTATTGGTGTTGGAACATATGTATATAGCCGAAAGATTAACGCTCAGTTTAAAAGCGTCCAACATGGACATTGACAAGCAGTAATTATGGAGAAGAACTCTGGAAGTTTATCCAATTATATTTTCCGAAACTGCATATCAATATATTGTGTCTATGAAATATATGCTTGTTTTCAAGTTCATCGTGTATTATTTTCTCGTGGGTTCATCAGTTTCATTACAAGTATCTGACGAAAGTTTACACTCAGTAAGATCTACGATCTACGATCTTTTCTTTCCTCTTTTGACAAGTACGCAACGGGTATAATAAATCCATGCCTCCCAATGTCTATCGAGTGTGAGTCTATACAGATTTTCTTTCTTCGCTTTTGGAATGGCCATTAGAGCGGATCTTTTTAGTCCAACTTCCACTACGAACTTCAGAGCGAGGTATGACTTCAGGAACCGAGAAGAAGTAACTTGGCCAGTTCAATACATACTCGTCCTGTCGCTCATTTAAGCAGTGACGTAGCCAGACTGCCCAAGTAATGTAGAAGTAAGAGCCAACTCCTGTCATAATGTGCCTGATATACGTCAGTAAATTGTCTCTCATAGGTCAGGAGGTGACATACCACCAGCCATGTCCTTCAAGCAGAATACCCCACGGCAATCCAACGTTGTGTCTCCAACGTCGGATTAAGGAGCAATATTGGTTGTCCAATGCCCAAATCCCAAAACCGCCTAGAAATATTGACAATCCAAATGCCACCATTATCCACATCTCCTTGATAATCGCTCTGTCCCGTTGTTCGTTTGCCAAGCGCTCCGATTTCGTGATTGTCCCGGAATCAGCCTTTGGAGGGACCGTCCTCCACTTCGCTTTCAAAGACGGTCGAATGTTCACCTCCATCACATACATACTCCGGAAGAGGACGGTGGCCGTGATAATGGCGAACGCGTTCTGATGGAAGAGAGGATCTTGTAGATAGTGGTAGTAAAGCTAATTCGCGCAGTCAGATTCTGCTATAGTGCATTGTATTCAAAATCTGGCACTCACCGTGATGAAAATAGCCAGGGACAGTAGACCACCACCGAGGAGTTGGCGAACAACTCGAGATTGCGAGAAGGAGAATGTGGCATAGCACATCAAGCATGCCGTGTAAATCATAGAAAGCTCGTCTACCAGTTGCATAGGGTCTGGGGGCTTTAGCAAATGTATTTTAGCAAATTAGATTAAGAGTGACTTACACTTCAAAGTACTATGAAAGGCGAAGCTGCCACTTCCCACGAGCAAGTCTTCACATACTTAGTATCAAATCACTGGGTTGAGGGCGCGGTCTTACATCCAATAAACGCCACAAGGAAGATGCTATCATGCTCATATTTTAAACAGTTTCGGACGCCCTTTATTCCCAGAGCTATGAAGAGCAGATTTGTGAGAGTGTTGACGATTTCTGCAGAATAGATAGTCGCATAATAGTCCTCTGAGATAGCGTGGTCAGCGGCGGATGATCTAGGAAATGGACCACGAAGTACCTTCACACCAGTTGATTGTTGAAGTGACTGGAGTCCAGAATCCTGCTTCGGGTCTTGCGGGAGGGTATTTGATATGTGGTAAAAACCCCATCTTTGCGCGCAGTTTTATGGTCTAGTTGGTAAAATGGTGGAAGAATGCGAATAAGGCCCTGCGTCTGAATAATATCTGCTACCGTGATAAAGAATGCTTGCCGTCGTCGTTCGGACCCTCTTGCAGATACTCTCCAGCCTAATCTTTGAAGATGCGCGAAGGACACAGATGAGCTACACACATGTCTGTGAAAAGGAATGAGCTTTGTACTTGAAGAAATTGAAATGCGTGCTTAGTGAGTGGTTTAGAAAAGAAGTTCCGGATGATCCTTGCTATGTAACCAGGTCCAGCTGCAACGTCATGCATGTTCCGGTCTAAATCGGCTGCTGCGGGAGCTACTCACTCACACCAGTCCAGCATTGTGCCGAAAGCCTCAGACCAAAGAAAAGCTTGAAAGCTTCCACGATGCTTCTATTGCTTTTCTGAATATTTTAATATGTGCAGAGCTTTCCTAGGTTTCTGATGATACCTGTCAAGGTAAGACTTGGAGATCCTCGAAAAGGTACAAGCACACGCCATTGAGAGACATTGAGAGCAGCTGTGAACGCCAGCCGGAGGCCAACGCCTTTTTGCTAACACCACCAATCGGTTCCACTTCGACTGCGCGAGCCTACACGTGGAGATCGACTGGTGAGCATCCCTTTTTGCTTGAAAGATCTTGTTCCTGCGGTAAAATATCTCCCACACTCTTTTATCGATAAGACTTCTTATCGAAACTTCGCAATCTTATCAACACATGATCTTCTTCTCCCGAAAACATTTCGCGATCTGACTGTTTAACTTACACCATCGCGCCTCTCTTGACACTGTCGGCGTCCTTCAAGAGTCTTCATCGACTGATAATATCTTACGTTTCTACCACCACAAAGATGTCAATATCGAATGAGGCATTACAAAAGGCAAGTTTCAGCCCAAAAACACAATTACTCCTCCGACCCCTCTGCGCAAGCATAGTAATACGACTCGTGAGTGAGCAATGCTGACGAGAAGTCCCAGCTCGTCCAAGAGATCGAGAGCCAGGCAATACAATCTCAACAGCAGATCAGCATCGTCAGATCACAGATCGCAGTCAAGACACGTGAGATCCGCATGCTTGAACTGACATCAAAAGAGGTATCGAGTCTTCCATCTGGTACTAATGTCTACGAGGGTGTGGGTAAGATGTGAGTCTTCTACGTCTTCCTAATTCCAGCCCCATTATCCCTGCCATTGGGTACTATCATGCATGCCCAACTTTCCAAGAAACTGTGGTCACGAGGCAACAATATTTACTTCTACCTAATTGGCAGGTTTGTTTTCAGCCCTACAGCTGAGGTCGATAAGAGGTTGACGGCTGAGACATTGGAGCTCAAATCTGATATCAAGAATCTCGAGAAAAAACTTCAATATCTCGAAACTACACACAAGAACAGTCGAGAGCATATCGACCAGATCTTCAACAGCGGAGGGCGTGTATGAAGCAATTCAGCCAGGAGGATTTGGGTCGATGGTGGCTCACTCAAGGGCGCGGGGATTTGCGTGAGAGAAACCCACCAGGAGGATTTCGAAAAAGCAGCGATGAGGAATGAAAGCCAAAATTAGAACGGCTCTGGAGGTTTCATCATGATTCACCCATATGTACGCTATCGTGGCAGTTATCCATTCATCTTGGGGGCTGAAGAGTTTACCGGCAGGGATGGGAGTCAGCTCGCCAGCACTATGTGCATCAAGGCGAGAAATCAGAAAATTATGAAATGATACAGAAAAAGTGGCAAAATACCACTGCAAAATCCGTTTATTGGTTCGCTCCGGTATCTGGCATTGAAATAGTGTTACTAAAGGAAAGGTGCATCTTGATCGGTTGCCTATCTTGGCCGAAGACATTTGAATGTGTCAGCACCTTCAGGCTCCTAACCGCGAACTTGCAGCACAAAACGGAAATCGAGTTCATCCTTTCAGTCCAACTCATCTCAGAACTTTCTAGCCAACTATACCCACCCAAGACTACACTTCTAAACTATGTTGAGACGCTGTCCGATGCACTCGTGGGCCGTCCCCAGATCCAGTGTCCATCTGTGTTGGGGGCCATTTCTTCCACCCACCAATGCGGCGCGGTCTTTTCCATCAGCTCACAGGATTCGTTAGTCCTCTCTTGAAGCAGCAAGATTCCAATTTCATGCAGCCCGCCCCTTGGGCGTATCGCGGGGCCCGTCGACCGTTACGAATCGAAAACTCCAACATAGCAAAAGAAGGTCGGGAAGGTGAAGCCTCGCCTACGAAGAAAGTCAAAATAGGGATTTTCTCCAACGCAGGGAAGCTATGCGGTAATGACCTGAACGTACAAAGGCTCTAAACCCAAAATCGCAGATTTGCTGCGTTGTTCCAGCCATTCATGCACTCCTAGAGGTTCTATTTACGAGGATTGTGCTGTAAGCTTGGAGGCGCTGCAGTCAGTGCAGTGGTGTTAGTCCTAATGGTCGCCACTAGCCCACCTTCCTGTTCTCTCAGTGTAAAGAGGCTGGAAGTCAAGGAGGGGTCAAAATATGCTCTCTCTGAGAGAAACGTAGGCGCTTCTTTAGGGCCAATGCAGCAATTCGTCCCTCCCCAGCCGCAATGTCTTTCATCCCGGGCAGTCAGCTCAGCTCAAACGGCATGACCTTATGGCGGCGGCATCGGCCAAGAATTTGGCTGGCTCACTCACCTCTCGCCGCTTCGTCGGGTTGAGGTTGAGGCCACACACCCCTGCGTGAGCTGGTTGGTCTTGTGCACTGCTCACAGGGGAGCGATGCCGGTGGGATAACCTGTGCGCCAGCTCTCCGCTGGTATATGCCTAAGCAAGCAGCCCTTTTGACCCCCCTCCAGTAGTCTGACTTAAATCATCATCCCATGGCCCACTCCTGCTCCAGCTGACACCGACTCTTCTTTTCCTCTCTCGCCCGCCTTTTGTCTCTCGCTGACAGAGAGGATTGCGACCTGCATCTACGACATCAAATATCATCTTGTCTCATCATTGTCGCATTCTAGTGAGAATATATACGTTTCGCTCTGATCTCTTATCGCCTATCAAGAAGCACGCACAGCCCGGGCCTTCCCAGTGACAGGAAGCGGGGTACCCGCCGACAGCCTTGAGCACACACCAGCAGCACCGATTCATTGGTTAGCCCTACGAGATTAAGGTGCGATAAACTCAACTGAAATTGATTCCAGAGCCTTACGAGCCTCGTCAAGATGAGCTATCGAGACTACGAGGAGGAGGATGAGCTCGATATTCGAGTAAGACGCGGTCGTGCGTCTCCGCAGCCGGTAGTCTACCCTGAGCATAGATATCGTCCAGCGCCTCGCCCTTACTATGATCAGGGAACAAGCTACCTCGTCCCTGGGGTCAGCGGTGTGGCTACTGTTCGCAGATCCAGATCTACGAGTCGTCGACGTCCGGTGACCCCACCTTCTCCTACGCCTGCTCCCGCGCCGGTCATCATCAACAACCGTATTTACAACGATTATGAGGACGACGACTATCTCGCCCTCTCACCTCGTCGTCGTGATCGCGAACGGTCGAGGTCCCGTCCCGCTTCGTTCGTAGCTCCCCGCGACCCAAGAGATGAGTGGGAGTTGGAGAGAGTTCGTCGGGAACTAGACGAGGTCAAATATGATCGTAAGCGAGACGACTATGAGGTTGAGAAAGCCCGTAGGGAGCTCGAAACATACCGGATCGCTCATAGTCGTGATGAGTACGAAGCAGAGAAGACGAGGAGAGAACTGGAGGCATACAGAAATGCTCACAGTCGTGATGAGTACGAGTCCGAAAAGATAAAGAGGGAATTGGAGGCATACAGAGTAGCTCATACTCGGGACGAATACGAAGTCGAGAAGGCCAAGAGAGAGATAGAGCTGTACCGATTGGAGAAGGAACGCCTTGACGAAGAAAAGCGAATCAAGAAGCAGATCTCCCAGACGAAGGAGGACCTTGAGTTAGAGGCAACCCGCAAGGAACTTCAAGCATACAAAGCGGAGAAGGAACGTCAGGCAGAGGAGGCTCGGATCAAGAAGGAAATGGAGATGAAGAGATTATTGGAGGAGAAAAAGGCTGCAGAGGAAAAAGCACGCGCCAAAAAAGAAGCTGACGCTGCGATTGAGAAGTATAAGATTGAAATGGCCGAAAAGGCAGCGAAGGAGAAGAAAGAGAAAGAGGAGAGGGAAAAGGAGTACGAAAAGCGTATGGAAGAAGATCTGCGAAAGTCTGGCATGGATGAACGACAAATCGCAGTCGTGCTCAAGAAAGACAAGGGAGTGGATCCTGCTCGACCAACCTACACGAGAATGTCCAGACGACATCTGTCCATTGAGACCTTGAACCGATATAGGATTGACTATGAATTTGATCAGGTAGAAACCCTCTCAAAGCACTTCAGACCCAACGCTAATGCACATATTCAGGATCCGGATTATATCTTAATCAAACGATGGGTGCCAGAATATGAGCAGGATTTCCTATGGTCTCATACTCGAGAGATCAGAGAACGTAGAAGAGAACAACCCGTCTTGATGATTGAGGAACGGAAGAAGTCCAGGCACAAGCACCATGATGACGAACTTCAATTGGTAATCGAGAAGAAAAAGAAGCATGAGAGAAGGCCGTCTCCATCTCCAATTTTGCAATGGGTTGCTGGAAGCAGCAGGCATTGATGGCAATTTTTACGTCAGAAACTAGAAAATATGGGAGATCTACAGTGCAGGGCAGGAGTTCTTTGCGGATTTTTGTTGAAGAGCCTTTTATGCCTTATGAATTGGAATACCCACTCAATGATACTTTGAGAAGGAATGAAAATGACTCTTTCCTCCTAGCTCTGTGATGCTTCGGGCTGGCGAAGATGATTTGAGATATTCGCGGTCACTTAACTTACCTAATTCTGTAAGTGGTATCTTATTTGCATGCTGAAAGTGGTGATATACAACAAGTTCTTACACTGCATGCGCTTTGCCCAGCGCAGCCTCAGCTCTTCTAACAAGCTCCTCATACAAGGTCCAAGCCAAAGCCGAGCTTATAGCCTTACGACCCATCCTCAAACCCAAACCGTCGAAGAGAGCTTTGAAGCCATCTTCCTGTATCATCTTCTTCCCAGCGTGTAGCATATTGTGATATCGTTTAGGTTGCAATTGGATCCTGGTCTTAATAGCATCGAATGGATTTGTGATGGCTGTTGCCAGGCCCGCTGCTAATACTCCAGAGCCAAAGTTGATCGACGCTGATGTAGAGCCCTTCATACCAGGGTGCCTTTCACCTGTCACGGGTAGCTTCTGGGACATCTGGCTAAGACGTTTCTTAAGCTGTTCATAAAACAGAACGTAGAGACCCGCATATGGAGCATCTCTGACAGCAGTTGCTCCAAAACCGGAGAAGAAGCCCTTCAGCCCTTCTGTCCTTAGAATATCCTTGCTAGCTCCGGCGATTGACTTGTATGCATATAGGCTGGATTCATATCGGACCTTGATGACCGTCATAGGCATCAATATGAATCCCGCGCCAGTCCTAGCAATGGCCCCTGTTGTCAAATTTGCAAGGTTTGACAATTTCGGGAGTGAGGAAGAATGGTTTTGTACAGCATTTTTGTCTACAGCTCCGATTGAAACCAGTAGATTCGATCGAGCAACATTTCGTCGTAAAGCATTCAGAGTCGTAAAGTATATGGCAGATCCAAAGCCAGTTCGTAGAGCCGAGGGAAGTGTGCCCCGCCAGAAAGACCGTATCGAGGTTGAGGATTTCGAGATCTCGCGGATAGTACCGAGCAATGAGCTATGTCCAGATTGCTGGACTCGTGTTTTCAGCAGGTCCGCGGGTTGCAGAAGAACCGCGGAAAGGACGCCTGACCCCAGACCAGCTACGAAGTGGAATGCTGTCATATGTCAATAGCTATAAAGGTGAGGCAGAAGCAGAGCTTACAAGTAGACGATTTCCCAGCTTGACGGCCATTGGACATTTCGACTTTTTTTCTCACAGCAACATGTTGTGAGGAGGAAAGTTTGGACGCTGTGGAGGTTATCGTGATTTCATATTGCCGTGAGAATGCAGCTGCCTGTTGTGATTGCTGAAGAGTCAGAAAAAAAGCTTCCTTGTGAACCCGAGATATCGGGAAGTCGAGACGTCATTGCGTGCAGGATCCCAGCGACATAGCCACGTGCAGCACACGCGCTGTTTACCTAGGAGCTTATCCACAAAGCTTCATTTTTATGTATCGCGAATCCGATATCTGAAGTTATTCGTAGGTACATCGTCCAAGGTCATGAGTTCAGTTTTAGGTTGCTTCCTTTCCAAAGTTGGTAACCAGGGAGCGCTTGATGACGATCGGAAGGAACGCAAGGTTCTCTTCCTCTGCATCACCAGGCCGAGCTTCATTCTCTTCAAATTTCACATTAACACGTAGATTCGTCACATTGCACCAAGTCTGGACTGCACATTGGGATAAAATTTTGCATTGAGGCCTGACAAAGTCTCGGAATTTCCCGTACTAGTTATCAAGACCTTCACTACAAGTCACGCAAAGTATCACAATGGCAATAGCAGTCGGTATTCTCCTTAAGCCTTGATTTAATGCTGAGTTTTGATAGGCTATAGGTCAACTATGTTCGACAGCATCCATGAGCCATAATCTTGCACTCTGCCAAGTACTTATCAAAAAAGCAGTTGCGGCGGGAGCAAAGGTAGCTTCACCTGGCGATACATAGATGCCTTCTCACCTTTTCACAGGCACTTTTCCTCCCTGAGGCAACGGTAAGAATTTTTCACGATTTCAACGTCCTTTCACAGATCTTATTTGCGATTATCCAGGCTGTCAAGGACAGTAACAGACTCTACTCCGTAACAGTATTGAGGTTCCTCAATATCAATTATTACGAGAATTACATGCTATTTAAGGAAAAGAAGTATATGAGGAACTTGTGTCGAATGTCTGTGGCATTCAGAGAAATTGTCCTTTTCTCAATATCCTTCACTAATCCCCGTCGATTTTCGATCGCTGATAAATTTTAGGACTACATAGCACTCAATGCTCAAGAATCCATATCTCTTGCCCTTCCGATGGAGACAAGTCCATTCGTCCTAGCATTACGAAGAGCTGCAAAAGATTCGGCTTTGGCAATCAACGTGGGCATTCACGTATCTACGAACAATGGAAAGATCGCGAATAGGAGCTGTTGGATTAACGAGAAAGGCGAAATCGAAAGCTACTATGACAAATTGCATTTATTTGATTACGGAGTGTTACGAGAGAGCAGTAGTGTCGAAAGTGGAAAAACGATTGTGCCTCCAGTCGGGACCGTGATCGGGCTAGTGGGCCTGATGATATGCTTTGATGTGGGTAAAATGGTGCTCATTCTTAGGTACTCTACTGACTAGGAACAGCTTCGATTCCCTGAGATCAGTCTGGCACTCAAGCGTCAGAACGCTCAAATCATCACATACCCTTCAGCGTTTACGGTGAAGACGGGACAAGTACATTGGGAAACGTTGTTGAAATCAAGGGCAATCGAAACTCAAGCGTATGTCATTGCTGCTGCTCAAGTTGGAGCGCACAATGGGAAGAGGACCAGCTATGGGCATTCTATGGTCGTAGATCCGTGGGGCAAAGTGCTTTTAGATATGACAGGAGAAGGCAATGAGGCTGAGATTGGTCTTGTGGATGTCGATCTTGACTACAGGGAGAAGATCAGGGGTGAGATGCCGTTGTTGAGGAGAACGTGAGTTTTTTGCTATGGTCTTCAGCCTTTATGACTGACTTGAGAATATCAGTGATGTATATCCTGAGATATGAATAGGGAATACGCCTTGGGAAACCAGAGAGTTGCGATTATCCTAACCATTACTTAGGGTCTTCAACTCGACTCAAGATACATTTCGAGTTTCAGCATCATTCAAGCATGGAAGGCCGCCTTTATACCTGCTTTCTGGACAAGGTAAACGCAGAGAATCAAATTATTCGGTGCTCTGGGCCATCCGTATTTGTATGCATACTTTTATGACCGTAACTCCTACCATGCTATTAGTTGAATCATAGCCGCTCTCGCTGTCTGTTGAATCCGTTTTATGACAATCATCTCTACGCAGCCTTTCTCCGGCGGCCTCACAACGACACTTCGCTTCCATCTTTTGGTGTCTTCTACCATATCTCTAGTTAATACTTATAGCTCCTTCTTGCCACTGCCACTCGCGCGCTCCCTCTCCCGCTTTGCGTATATTTCGGCGGTGAAAGGATCCTCAAATTGCAGCGCAATCAAGTACACAATCAAAACTTCCGCTGTCAGCAGAATACCTGCAGGTTTGCCATACCAGAGAGCTGATCCGAGGAAGGTTATTGTGGAGCCATAGTACATGGGCGAAGCAGTAACATTGAACGGGAAACCTGTCACAATATCGTCCATCAGGATGCCAAAGTAGTCACCAAGGTACGTGCCTGTGACTCCGAGCGCCCACATCGAAGAGATAACGAGGACATTGCCTGCAGCTATGAGGGCATATGCTATGTAGTTCGAGATTGCAGATTCAAGGAGAGGATGGGTGGGTTGGTCGCGAAGGGCTCGTTCGTATAGGCAGTCGCGGAAAATCCCTAGGGAGAAGATCGTTACCGCAAGACCGTAGCATGCTCTGCGTGAGTTTCCGCCAGCGAGCTTAGTTAGGAGTTTGTTGTGGTATTCTGAGAAGTTTGTTAGAGAGATGTAGTAAGTTAGGAGAGCTTTTAGAGTTACCTTGGCGGGCCGCAGTACTGCAGATGAGTTAGCGGGTGCATACGAAGGAAGATCAAAGAGGCATCTTACTTCCAGAAAATGGGATTGAATGCAATTGAAGCGGCAGCGACTGTAGGAGTTGTATGAGCTTCTGGTTACTGCTAGCCATCGAGTCCAAACATACCAGCTAGACTTTTCTGGTCAAAGTCTATAAGACTTTCGTTAGAACTAGAACCAAGGAACTTCGTCATGATTTCGAATATTGTTGTAGCGCAGCTTTAAAAGAAGGTACCCAGAGGATAAAGAAAAGGATTGTGAGGTGGCTAGGTCGTGGTTGTAGAAGTGCTTGGCTTGGCTTGGGAAAATTGGTGGCCGGAGTAGCAAATCCGATGACGTCGAAGCGAGGCCGAAAACTGAGGGACAATTTGTGGCTTTCAGATCACATTTCAACTTGAGACATTTGAGTATGAATTCCTCGATTGTCACAAACTCTGTACAATGTAGAGATGGATAGTTGCAAAAAATCAACGCCCTAGATACGCTTTCACCTTGGATATCGATACGCCAATAAGTCCATGCCCCGCCATACCTGCTTAGAGATAAAGGAATACTGAGTTAGCTACTGCCGCCGTGTTCTCGTCTTTTTGGCTGTTGTTG
Organism: Phialocephala sp. D728; assembly: GCA_003988865.1. Classification (NCBI taxonomy): domain Eukaryota; kingdom Fungi; phylum Ascomycota; class Leotiomycetes; order Helotiales; family Mollisiaceae; genus Phialocephala; species Phialocephala sp. D728. The sequence continues at coordinate 328,086 of QYAJ01000006.1, forward strand.
CAGCATCTTCTTCTTCCTCATCCTGGCCCTTTTTAAGATCTTCGTCTAGGCCCCATTCTTCCTTGTCGTACCAATCTTCACCGTCTGACATATCCCGAATGTGAGCTTCTGCTTTCGCCCACTTCATGACAAGTTTGCGATATCGATCAGCCCTTAGCAGACCATCATATACCTTTTGTGCACCGCGGCACACCTCCTCCTGCTTCTGTATATAGAGTTGCAGTAGCCGTCGTGTCTCATCCGCTTCATGCTGGGGCAGTCCCAGATTGCGATCTGGATGAGATGACGGTGGTGCCAAGAAGTAAGGGTGTATGAAACCTTCATTACCAAGTTCGGGCGTTATGGACCTCGTTCTACTCGCCGCTGTGTTATCTGAAGCTGCCTGGGCCTGGGCTCGAGTTCGCATACGTGTGGGAACTGGGAGATCCTCTTGATCGTCTAGCCCAGCTTCGGTATCTATTAAATCTACCTCCATATTATCAGGTTGGTTATTGGCAGGGTCGTCCGGAGTCTTCGACGATGGTTCAGCTTGGGCCGATTCTTTGTAGGCCGAAGACTCGTCTAGTTCCATATTTTCTCGTGGATCCGGTAAGAGGTCTAACTTGGCATTGCTTAAGGTGGACAAAGTGTCCAAGGGGCTCGTTTTCCCGTTTGGTAAAGAAGCTCCATCCTCGAGGGCTGTTTGCTCTACGCTAGATGTCATTTGAATGTCCTCGTCCGTAATCTGCGTACTATTCGCAGCTTTCGACCCCTCTACTGATCCACCAGAATGAGCTTCCATGGTCAACAGCTTCGCTGCTGGGTCAGCATCATCCGAAGCCATTGTTCCTGTGGATCCATGGTCAACCTCATCTCGACCGAGGTCCCTCCTGAGCATATTATGACCTGGGTCACGCTCATCAAAGAACAGAGCAAAGTCGTTATCGGTCTCCACGCTCTCACAGGGTATCCATGTATTGTCGCCGCTCAATCTCGTAAGCAAGTGCTTGATTCTCCATAGCGACGCCTTTTCCTTTTGCACCATGTCTCCGGCATGTCTCGTGAGCTCCGTAAGCGTTTTCGAGGTGAAAGGTTTAGACAATGTTGGATGATCTGGCAAGTCGGAAGCTGCAGTGAGGGGTGCTAGGAGATCTGAGGAATTGTCAGCCTGAGTATGTATATAATACTAGGGTCTACTGACGCTCAATCCTTACATCTGCGTAAGGGTCAAATTCGGCAGCGATAGCTCTCGCGGCTTGTGCAGCTTCACTTTCATCGTCGCTTGCAATCTCGGATCCATCTTCGTCCACGAGCAAGGGGTTATTGCTTATGATATCTCGCTGATAGCCTGCATGTTCAATCGTCTATTGGCGGCGTCAGCTATGTTAGGAGGTGGAACTAGGTTTACCCACTCTCTTGTAGACATTTGGACCTGAAGGAGGCGCCAATTGACCCTCATGGACGAACCTTGCCTTCTTTCGTAACTTGTTCCCTCGATTCGTAAGCTGCTCGATTGAACTATCGGAATCCGAATCGTACGCCTTCCTCTTGAGGGCCTTTTTCATGCCAACAATAGCTTCGGCGAAGATCTCAGCCTGCGACAGCATGCTCATAGACTGGCAGGTTTCGATCGGTCGTAAGTCGTAGAATGTCGACTATGTTCGGTAGCTTGCAACCAAATTCGCGATTGTCTGCAAATTTCCGTCGAAGGGTTCGAAGAGAAGGAAAGATTCGACAAGCTAGAAGTGAGGAATAACGGTACAGAATTACTAGATTCTTTAGATGCCTAGCAGTGATAGTGATAGAGGTCTAGGTAGAAGTTGAACTGTGATACTCGTTGGGCATTGTGCAAGAGAATGATGAGTGTGAATCGAGGATGGCAATGTTTGGCGCAAGGCTGAGAGGCCCGTGCATGAGGCGCTAGAGATTTGAGGTGGAGAGTCAATGTCCTCCTTTAACTCCACAGAACGATTCGAACACTCTCCAACCGACATGCAAAATGGTCAATATCAATCTTTAGAATTGGTTCTGGACCTCGCCAGCTTCTTCTACGAGTATTCGCAACTGGATTGAGATCGAAACTTCTGATCCCTTCAAATGCTCTAGTAAACCAACAGCCTTTGCTTATGGAGACTTTAAGTCTACAACGCCATGGACGGGTATGCGCCGGCCTATGTGGCTCATAATATTCCGCTGCTAGTTGTGTCAGGGTTAGGATCTTATTCGCAAGACGATACAATTTTGCCAGACGGGCTTCGAATCGCTTCCGAAATACCACCTGTGGAATCCGAAGACGCTGCAGTTTTACGAAGATACTTTAAGGAGAATGACGGTTCTAAGTTGGCTTGGAACTCTCGGGAATATAGTGGGAGGAATAAATTCAGAGTGAAAATTGTTGGAAGGGTAGTCCAAGCAGACCAAGTGATCCTTCCGCCAGTCACTGAAGCTCAATAGGACTACACGTTGCCAGTTCGCAACGCCCAAGTTCCCCCTTCTCAAGCGACCAGTCCAACTTCGAGACCTATATTACATTCGGTACTCTCTCCTTTGAGTCCAGGTTCGTCGGTATTCCCTGACGGGTTGGTTGACTCAAGGTGGATAGAGAAGCATCAACAGCATGTTCCAAGTGCTTTTATCTCATTCTACACCTTCACGTCTGATCCAACGCTATCAACGCTGAATGACAACCGATTGAAGACTGATATCAACAGTATCAAGGGCACATTGATTCAATCTGGTTACAAATCTCGGCTTATAGTTGCTCTTCTCAGCGAGAAATCTATTGTGCAATCTCCAGATGTTGAAGACCGTCTTGCCAATATTCGTAAAGCAACTGGTCTTGATGCCAAAACTTCATTTTTCTTTCTCCCACCCCAAAGTTCTCCAGTTGAGCTGAAGGCGTTCATTGAAACAATCCTTTCGACGATATATCCTGTATGCATTGAATATTACCGAGATCTCAGCAAACATTCGAGAAGGAAAAGGAACAGAGGCGTTGTTCCCCCTCCGACTGCACCTCCAACCTCGGGGACATCCCAAACGTTGTCGAGTCAGGGCTGGAATGTTCGATATGACTTTAAGCTGGGCGTTTTCGCGGAGTTCCGGCAGGAAATGGATTCTGCCATTCGTTCTTATGAAAGTGGGTACGAAGTGCTGCTAGGACCCGATGTCCTTGAGGCCATAGCCAGCTGGAGCCCGAGGTGGAATGAGGCCCGTTTGCTTGCTGACATATTCGCGCTACGTATCTTGCGTTGCTTACTGTGGAATGTGAATAGCACAGCCGCTGTTCGGCGATGGCAGTCACATCGTGAGAGGATTCGAGATTTCGTTGATCGTAGGGGTAAAGGATCAACGACTTATGGTTGGGAGGCTTGGGAAGCTAGATGGGCCATGGTCATGGCTGAGCTCATTCAGAAAGCATCGATCCCTGACTTTGGGAGTTCTACCACGTTCTTGTCGACTGAGAAAACGATCGCTATTGGGGAGAGAGTGGAGCCTTGGGAGTATCTACATCATCCTGGGTATTGGTTTCGTACTGCATCGAAGCATCTTATGGCACGGCGTAATTTGGCTTTAGCAATACCTGAAGAGGACCGATCGCCCCCTGGATCCTCACCAGCCTCCCAGATTGCAAGCAAGGCGTACACATATGACACATACCTCTGTCCAGAACCACATGAGGAGAGTCCTCTGCCAGGTCACGAAGGTGTTGACCACTCATTACTCATTATCGAAGTGTTGAGTAAGGCAATATCTGAGTTTGGCCAAAGAGGCCAACTACGGCTTGTTCAGGAGCTACAACTGTTGTCAGCAGGGGAAAGTATGAAACGCGAAGCATGGGAAGATGCGTTGAAGATGCTCCGTCCGCTATGGCAGAAAATGTCATATCGATCTGAGGGCTGGTGGAATGCGGTTGAAGAGACTAGTTGGGCTTTGAGGAAGGCGGCTGCTGGTGCTGGTGACGGTGGCTCTGTCATTGCCGTGGATTGGGAATTGATGAACAAGTGTACGAGAAAATATCGCGAGTTTATTACGGTCGCTCACTAAATGCTTCTAGGTTTCACACATCATCTCGCATGGCATTATGACCTTTCAAGGTCCCTCGAAGGCCTTGACAACATGAAAGCAAAGCCTGCTGTAGTTATTCACGCTAAAGAAATTGCCTCTTTTCTTTCCGCCAGCTACGCCTTTGAGTATGCCGAGGGTAAAGTTGGAGAGCTGTGCTCCTCACAGTTCGTGGTCACTTCGAACGCTCTAGCAACAGCCGCTCCTGTAACGATCTCAGAAATCCGGCTTGACTACGAGGGAAACATGAAACCCCTAGTCTTGAGGCATAATGGAGGGGGGGTTGACAGTCCCAACAGTTCCGGAGTGCATTCTGACAGCTTACATCTCAGCAAAGTATCTCTGAGCGAAGAATCTCCAGATGACCGACCTGCCCTGGTGGGGCAAGTCAACCTGACTTTTAGACCTGGCCAAACGAGAGTCTTTGAGTTCAGCAGCATGTTGAGAGAAGCCGGAGGTGCAAACGCTTCTTCGGCAAATTTCTCAATTGCGAATGACCAATTCGATCTCGAGTACATCCACAATTTTCAGCAGACTACCGCGCCAGATGTATGGTGGGGAGAAACAGGAGTCAAGAAGAGACTAGTGCGGCCAAGTCCTTCCTCGATCTTGGTGTTACCTAAGCCGCCGAAAATAGAGCTCGGCTTTGTTGGCTTGGAATCCCAATACTATACCAATGAGAAAATAGCTCTGAAACTCGAAGTCCTCAATGGAGAAGATGTTGACTCAGTGGTGAGTCTCGATGTACGCTTGATTGGCCAAGATGTTCCACCGATTACCATCAATTTCGATGATATAAACGGAAGTACCACCGATGATATGGAGACTGAAACAGAATTGGCTGGTACACCACTAGGCAGGATTGCTCCTGCTGCAACAACCACTGTCAACATTCATGTTCCCCCACTCAATTTACCCTCAACTTATGATCTAACGGTCAAAGCTGCGTATCATCTTGTATCGGATATGGAGACACCAGTCTATCGTTCCATGTCGATGCAATTAGAAGTCATCAATCCATTCGAGGCTAATTATGACTTCTCTCCTCGTATTCACCCAGCACCGTGGCCTAGCCTTTTTGCCCATGAGGAACTGGACGATGATGAAAGTCAACAAGGTGTTCAGGCATTAGGCTTGGCACAGAAATGGTGCTTGACAGCACGCTACGCTTCCTTCGCAACGGACGATTTGATAGTTGATGATATTAATGTCGAGGTTATTGGCTTGAATGGTGGGATTGAATGCTATACCGAGAAGTTGATCAAGCTGCCTGAGAATGGTCTAAGAGTCGCCCCGAAAAGCTTGGAAGAGGCACAATTCGATTGTTTCACGAAAAAGTTGTCTTTGGATGACCGGGGAACCGCCACTTTGGACATTTCGCTGGCAATTAAATGGCATCGCGACTCGGGAGAATCGCAGTCAAACACCACAACCTTAGCTGTCCCTCGATTGCTTGTCTCCAGCAGTGAGCCAAGGGTCCTTGGTGCAGTGTCGTATTCGACGAAGATACCCTCAATGGTCCATTTTGATGTCACTATTGAGAATCCTTCCAACCACTTCTTGACATTTGGTTTGACAATGGAGCCAAGCGAGAAGTTTGCATTCTCTGGACTTAAACAGTCCACGCTACAGCTTGTCCCACTCTCCAGAAGGACAGTAAAATTCCGCTTATTACCGAGTGTGAGGGGAGATTGGATCGGACCTATTCATTGCGTAATTCGTGACAGATACTTCCAGAAGGTGCTTAAAATTGCACCAACTGAAGGCTTGAAGTCAGACAAAGATGGTTTATTGGTCTGGGTTCCCCCTGAGGAAGACATGTAATACTCTTGATGGAGGTCCTTGGTAGCAGTGGACTCGGGATATCATGGCACATGTTGAGACACATGAAATAATTGATAGATGAAAGACTAGATCCCAAATGTAGATATCTAGTGGGAAACAGTGACACGGCATGTTCGAGTCGAGGATCGAGATATAGGCCAAGCTTTGGGGGTTACATTGTCAATTTGCGACAGTGAAAATGAAGCGGTCAAAGCACAGAAAACAGCCATGTGTTGCTAGAAACATCAGAACCGTCTTGCACAATCTCGGTTTCCAAAGGTCGGACTCCGACAAGAAAAGAAGTCTAATTACTATGATAGCACTATGCGTAAGCCCGTTTTCACTATTTAACATTGTTAGTATTTATAAGAGGAAGTCTATATTGTTTCACATTCTACTCTTTACAGGTCTAACAGGCTCCCCAATGCGCCTCTTCCACTCCGCTGACAAAGTTGACTTCGCTTCTAAACTCTGCTTCGCCCATTCAGCATACTTCTTTCTCTCCTCAACAAACCTCTTATTTTCTTGACCTAGCCATGCTGCCGCAGCATCAGCACATTTCTCACTTGCCTCCATGGCAACCAAATGGCCAATCCCATCCAGAGACACACCCTTCACCCTCCCTTCTTTCGCGCCGCCACTGCCGCCAAACCCAGACCCAGTAACCTTCAACTTTTCCTCCTGGTATTTAGGAGTGGACATTGGACTCTCTGCCCCGAAGATGTAAAGTGCACTTGGTCTCAGCGCTGATAACCTAGCAAGCGTATTCGGCGGTTCTGGGCGATAGAATGGAAACTTGACAAGACTATCTGGGTGCATGTCAGGGACCAATTCTCGTCGTAGGATAGTTTTGCCGTCTTCACTCATGGCTTCCCAGCTCGGCCGCATGAAGGTAAAGCATTCTTGATGCTTGGTAGTCGAGAGGGTTACAGTTCCTTTCTCATTAGGGTAGAGAGCAGAAGGAGTTTCTCGAACGCCGTACTTGCACCATCTGTCCATAACTCGGGGATCCCATGTCTGATAGAACTTGGCTTTCCGGAAAGCGTTCTCTGCTTCACCTCGTGACGGCCAGAGGTCTCGTCTGTATGTTGATGCTTGAACTAAGTTTGGCCCGCTTGGTGCTGTGGCGTGTTGTTGGACAACGGGATCTAGAAGGACTATGGTGGAGAGGAGTCTAGGGTGGATCAATGCTAGGTTACAGAGAATGTTGCCTCCGATCGAATGACCTATTCCAACTATTGGCATTGGCATCTCTGTCCGGAAATGATTGATCATGTGAAGAAGGTCTCGTGGGAAGTCGCTCCATGATGCTAGAAATCTGTTATTTAAAGCTTAGCTCGTAGCGAGTACACTGCTTACGGTCATCACCTAAGAGATACTCATTGAGAACACCACTTGCTCCTTGGTTCGCGAGGTCTGCTATCCAGATACTTCGGATTTTGAAACCGTTACTTTTTGAACGGGTATAAAGATCTTCCCATAAGGGCTCATATAATTCCTGACATTAATGAGATTGAGGCTCCAAGATACTGGAAGCTGAGCATACCTTGGGAAAGGCGTTCGCGTGGGTGCCGATTATCGTGAGATCACCCTCACTTGGTGTAGGGTTATCTAATGGGATATATTGCTTGATTGCGAGATGTAGTATATCTTCTTGGGTGGCTGCTGTAGCTCGAGCATATTCGCGAATGTGCTGGCATTCTAAGGTGTGCTCTCGGATCTCGAACGCAGAGGACGACATGATCGAGCTCTGGGGGTTTCACGGGGTTTAGCGCCAGGGAGACGGCGTTAAAAGAATAAGGGATGACGCGGCGAAGGAGTGCCCTCACGTATCCGTTGAAAGATCACACTGACAAGAATAAGTGAAAAGAAGAAGAAACAGAGATACATATCCTTGGTTGCTGTTGTTTGGTTGATGTCGACGGCTATTAACTCGGCAAGCCGAGGCTCATGCCGCTATCTCGGGGAGGAGGTTTGGACGAGACGTAGAACTGCATACTTTGGTTCAGCCCTTTTAAGATGTATATGACGATAATCGGGAAGAAATGTACGAATAGATTTTGGACATTTTTACCACCATCCTTGGGAAGTTATTGTTGGGCCAAAATATGACGTCACGTGTTCTGGCAACGCGAGTTCCACTAGCGTGATTTCCTCATTTACGAGCGCGTGCGCGAGGCAACGACATTCAACAATCGCAACATTTGCTACCTTGCTACCATTCATTCCTCGTATGCCTAGATATTGATACTACTTACGAATATGGGCGCTCCCGACGGACCTCTCTTTCAAGATTCCACATTCGCCTTCATCCTGAGCAAGGATCTCCCTCAAAACCTCGCTGAAGAGGTATGTATCTAGCACTCTAAGTTTGTAATTCTGGTTGCTGATGTGACGAATAGTGTAAATCGATCGTGGAAGATCATGGAGGGAAGGTAGTACCCCTCGGTGAGGATTTTGAGCTCCTAGATGTTACGCATATCATCTCAGCTACGCCCAACTTTCCACAATACTCAGAAGCGCGGTTACAATTAAAACCAGTAGTCACTACTACTTGGATCAACGCGTCGTTGACGAGGAGTAAAGAAGCTCCTATTCGACCATATACTCCGGATCCCAACATGATCTTCGCAAATGTTATTATAACCTGCGAGGGACTTCCCTCTGGTGATAAAGACGCGATTATTGGCGCTGTCCTAGCTATGGGCGGCATGGAGACGAGCAATTTGACGAAGATGACTACACATATCTGCGCTCTCAACGTGGATGGAATCAAATGCCAGCAAGCTAAAGAAAAAAAACTCAAATGCAAGATTGTTCTCCCTCACTGGTATGTAATCTGCATCGAGTACATCTCCAGAACTAAGGGTATAGGTTTGATGACTGCATGAAGCTTGGAAAACGAATTGACGAAAGACCATACATATTGCCGAATCCTGAAATCTTCACTAAGAACCCAGATGACCCTCTTCCTATGCCTTCGACCGATATTCTCAACGGGGCTGCATCTCCTCGCCCAGGTGCACTCCCCATGCCGACGGACTCGCCCATCCGTAAATTGACAGTCTTTGCGAATAAGACGGTTATGATATCGACAGATCTCGAGATTGGCAGCCGGTTACGGAAAGTCCTCGAAGATCTTATCGTTGGCGGAGGAGGGTCTGTTGCGAGCTCTGTTCACAACGCCGATATGTTCGTCTGCCACTGGCGTGAGGGCAGAGAGTACGTGTTCGCGTCCCGTATGGGCATTGATGTTGGCAATCTTTCATGGCTTTACCACCTGATTGCTTCTAACACGTGGATTTCTCCTCTTCGGAAGCTGTTGCATTACCCTCTTCCGAAGGGTGGGATTCCGGGGTTCAAAGACTTCCGCATCACTCTTTCGAATTATGGCGGAGAGGCTCGAATATACTTAGAGAATCTCGTCACGGCAGCTGGAGCAGAGTTCACTAAGAGCATGAAACAAGACAACACTCATCTCATCACCGCAAGGAAGTCGAGTGAGAAATGTGTCGCTGCCATGGAATGGAATATCGAGATGGTCAATCACCTGTGGGTTGAAGAGAGTTATGCTAAATGCGAGGTACAAAAGTTGACGGATCCTCGGTACACTCACTTCCCTCCAAGGACAAATCTAGGTGAAATCATCGGTCAGACACAGTTCGATCATGCTCTTCTAAAGCAGAAATATTTCCCGAGGGATCCCACACCTAGCCCAGGTGATCCGAAGCCATCGAAGAGAAAGGCCATGCGTGAGAAAGATCGAAATGCGCCGAGTTCAAGGCGGTCAGATAGCGATGCTGATATGGAGGATGCAGATGAAGAAGCTGAGCCTAAGGTCGACTTTAAAAAGCCTACTGTTCTCCCACGACAGAGATCTAGATCTTCGCTCGCCCAGATCTCCACTCCGGTTTCTCGTCGAGTGAGTGTGGGTAAGGAGAATGATACACCTTCCTCTACTGGCAGTAGAAGTGCGAAAGACAAGGCCAATACGAGAATACATGCTGCCGCGCCTGACATTGCGCTCTATGAGAAGGAGAAGAAGCGCAGAGGTCCTGTTTGGGGCGGAGAACGGGCTGCAAACCGTATCGAGAAAGAGAAATCACTGGAACGCAGTTCTAGTCCCGCACATAAGAACAATGAAGAGGCCGAAGACTTCTCCGATGAGGATACCAGAACCCCAAAACGACAGAAGACTGGACTTCCCGCGGTCAGCATCCGCCTCCTCATCACTGGTTACAAGGGATGGCTCAACAACTTAGCGAAGGAGGATATGGATAAGGTCGGTATTTCTAGCGCCTTTGGATTTGGATTCATGCTAATAACTTTTACAGAAAAAGCTTAGAGAAATGGGAGTCTTGGTGACCACTGATCCTTCAAAGTGTACACATGTTGCAGCCCCCGCTATGGTGAGAACGCAGAAGTTCCTCTGTGCTCTTGCTTCAGGTCCGACATTTGTGTCCTCCAACTTTATCGATACTTGTATTCAAAAAGGCAAAATTCCCACAGTGGAAGACTTCCTGCTTCAAGACAAACAAAACGAGAAGAAGTTTGATCTGAAGTTAAAGGACGTCGTTGCTCGGGCAAAAACCAACAAGCGGCGCCTGTTACGTCGTGTCCCGATTTACTGCACCTCGGACATTCAGAATGGACCGGAAGCATACCGAAACATCGTTGAAGCTAATGGGGGCACCTTTGCGATCTATACTGGCCGACCATTTGTAAAGAAGACCAGCCCAGAGGAGGATGACGGTCCAGCTGAGCCTGTCTATTTGGTCACTGGTCAGAAACCATCGGAGAGGAAGCTTTGGCCGAAATTCGCAGAAATGGCAAGGGAAGGAAACATGATACCAAGGATTGTGGATTCGGAATGGCTTCTTGACGTTACTATGTCCCAAAAGCAGAAATGGAACGGAAAATACTTAGCTGAGAAAAGGGAATGAGGAGAATCTCAGGTTTTGGTAGGGTGTTTATATTTGCTTGGGAGGTTGCTTGTTAGAGATAATACCCTGTATTGGAACTGGGCACGAAACGAATGAAACGCCTGCAACGCGTGCGGTGGTCTTCTATGAATAGCCAGATTTACGCCTTCGAAACTCCTTCCCGATGTATATGGTGACAATTGTATAGCATTAACTGTTCAGAAAAACTTCACACCCTGTTGATCTTCTTGCCCAAAGACTTGGGCCTTACCCCTCTTTACAAGGATACTGAGAGCTTTCTGCAATAGCTCCGGATCCATACCATGAAAGTCCATATGTAAAGTCAGTCTTGCCTCTGACCACGGGGCTTCATATAGATAATACCTTGAGATATCGTAGCCTCACTCTCTGTCAACTCATACAACGTTAACACCGTATTCTTCTGCGCCGTCTCATCAACCTATCCCATGTTAGCGCTTCAACACTCCCACTCAGGCCAGCAATACAGCACGCACCCAATCCGCAATCAACCCCGCCCACTCCTCCGGATTCCTCCACCAAACCCAGAACAAACTCCCAGTTCCATCCTTATCCCCCTTGCCACCAAACCACTCAGCTCGCCCTTCCTTTCTCATAAACTCTATTACCTCTCTCGCATCTTCTCTGCTCAACCTCTTCCCTAACCTCTTGTTCAAGAATAAATCTGACTCGATCGCGTCTGCAAACGAGAGTTTGAAGATCTTATGAAACCGGCAGTAGGATAAAACTAAAGACGACCATTTCTGCAGTTGTGCGTGTCGAGTTGTAAGGGTAGGTTGGCGGGTGAAGAAGGGTGGAAAATGGTAGTCGCGGGGGAAAGGGAAGTTTTTTGAATTGTTCGTTGGGTATGGAACTGATTTTGAGGGCGTGATGGAGGGGACGAGGGTTCTTTCGGATGATGAGATGGAGTGTTCGTAATTTGAAGTCATTTTTTGAGGTAGATTATTCGGTGTAGGAAGGAAAATTGGGAGGGAGACGGCTTGCGTGGAGAATATCAGCCTTGCTTGGTCTGTGCATTTGGCCCCCGCAAGGCTTCAGCATTCACTCTTGTACCACTGAAGGAGGGACATGACAACAAAGTCTTTTCAGACGTTTATCCCGAGTAGGTCTGCATCCAAAGCGGCAGCCTATAGTGGCTGGATCCTCATACATTGCTCAGTATTGTCCTGGACAAGCACGAATACACCGTTGATCTTTGTGCTTCAACATGCTCTCCGGATCTGTTCCTTCGGCCTCACAAAGAATATTATAGAGAGGATAGTCAAATATAATAGACATTCAAAATAATATATTGCAACTTACCTAAACATAGACTAAAATTCTGCTTAATGATTTGAATTTAGCCAAAAAGCCAAGGAGTATGATTCACGGAAGCAGTTCTCATTTATGATTTCAATATTTGCATTCATCGGGGATGAGCTATATACACAGAGAATCCGCAAGGGTATTAACGTATTATCTTTCATGTTGCAAGTCCGTTGCTACAATGACGGATCATAAACGCCGTGAAATGCAGCCTGAGTTGTGCCTATCCCAAACGCCTATGCTAAGCTCTCATATGCTCTATGTGCGTGCGTCTCCGAATAATACATCAATAATCTCGTCTAATAGGGTGAACGCCAGATGTGCACTACCCAAGCATTAGCAGGTGATCTTAAGTATGGTCACATCCATTGTACTTGCTTCAATCTTGGATTGTTCAAAGTAGCGAAAATCCTTCGGCTTGCCGCTTGAGCATTTATCCTCCCCACTACGCTTCCAGCCAAATCAGGCACAAGAGTGGCAAGCATGAGACTTGCTTCTGTCCGGCTCTTCGTCTTCTCTGCTGTTGTTCGAGGCTTCGCGTCTCGTTTGAGTTGTCCACCTGGCCACATTGAGTCTTTCAGAAGGCTGACGTACTTAATGACTGCTTCTTCAGAAAGCAGGCCTTTCACATTCTCGCGGACTTTGCGCTCAATAGTTCCTCCGAGCAATTGATGCAAGACAACAACAACCGCACGGCCCCGCAACCAGTTGTTGCCACGATTGAGCTCGAAGACCTCCAGGAATATGTCACAGATGGGCTTCACGAAGGGCTCAAGCTCTCGATCCTCGAAGGCATTCAGCTCAGCTTCTGCCTCTGCAGCGGCCAATGGATCCTCGCTGATGGTCGCTGGCATTGTGAGAAGCTGACTGGTGGCAGCAGATAGCAGGTTCTGCCCAGCAATAGAGAGTTGATCCAGGACTGGAATGTTCCCAAGAATATCCTCCATCCCATCTGTGACCGAGTTATAGAACCTAGTCACCATGTCCTTCTTATCCTCATTCTCGTAGAGGTCAACGGCATTTGGGATAATAGCACTCTGGGACAGGAAAGCACGAAGATCCCTGCTGCGACACACCTCTGGCAATAGTAGAATTTCACGAAGATACTTCTCGAGGGCCAATCGCCGTTTGTGGAGGAAGTCCGTCTGTAGTTTCATGACCATTCTCCGTCTGGGAAAGTCCAAGTGCCGGACGGATGGGTACTTCGTTCGTAAGCGCTGATGAAGGTCATGAAACTCGCTGTATCGGCGAGTGATCGTCCATGTGGCCGCCGGCATCTGTTCCCCTGCTTTACGATGCACTTCGACAACGTAAACGGCATATTCCCGCCCATCATCTTCTTTGCCCACCATGATCGACTTGATCTTGATAGTCGATCGACCATAGAGACTGTTATCGCTTTCTTGGACAACGTACTGCTGACGTTGAAGCTCTTTCCGGCGTATCTCTCGTTGCAGGCTAGCCTTCGACTTTTTGAGAATTCGCAATTCCGCAGTGTTGTTGGTTAGTTCTGCCTTTCTGGTCAAAGAGTCGACCACCTCATCTTGAGCTACGAGCCTGTCGATGTCGCTTGTGAGAACAGTGATAGCTTCAGCCAATCCCAGATCGCCTGGCGCAGCTTCATGAACTTCATCTTCAGCATCATCTTGATTCTTGTCTCCCTCAGGATCATCATGTTCGTCAGAAAGGAATTTATCTTCATCAGGAAACAAATCATCGTCTGTAAATACACCTATTCTAGACGATGTATTTACAAGGCCTAGAGATGCGATGCTTGGCTTCTCTGGCCTTTCAACTCGTTCTGGTCTCTCACCGAACAAGTCTGCTCGCTTATGATCGATGGAACTTCTAGTTGAATCTTTGCCATTTGATAATATACTGCCACCTGGAGAGTCTAAGGGCTCGTCATCACCGAAGAGGGACTTTCGGAGAGTATCGACATCGGGTTTGTCTTCCATGATATTAGTCAGGGCCACCTCCATGGCTTGCACGACATTCTTATCAGGTCCGGTATTCTCTGGCTCTGGGTCTAGGCTAGCTACTGAATTGCCCATTGCCTCACTATCGAATTCTTCGTCGTCAAAGAGAGGAGATGTCCCTTCATCCAAAGACCGTCGAGATGAGGTCATGCCATCAGTAGCTCCATTGCCTGCATTGGTCAGATCAACAGAAGAAGCAGCTTGTCGCCGAAGGTCACCCCTCTTTGGAACAAGCTTAGAAGTGATTCTTGAAAGTGGTGGTTTTGTTGCGAAAGGCTGAGAAGAATTTGCTCGTGTTGGGACTGGAGGCTTGTGACTGGCATCTGATCTTGACGGACCCAAGGGCGAGGTTGGTGGTGCTAGACTTTTTGACGCCTCCTGTGATGTCAAGCACTTGTAGAAGAGGTCTGATATCTTGAAATTCTGAAAGTGTTTATACTGCATAACTTCCAAGGCAGACGTCTGTGCTCGCAAAATGGCTCTACGGGCCAGGAAATATTGTTGTGGAGTTGCATTACTGCCGGCTTTCAGAAATTCTTGTACAACTTGCCGTGAACTTTCTGGGACTTTTAGTTCAGGTTTTGACAGATATGCTTCATTAATTTGGGCAAGGTCGGCCCTGTCCGATTCGGTCCACGGGGCAAGCGTGGTAGGTATCGCATCATCTTCTGCATTGTCGTCCTCTAGAGGATTTCGGAACCCATCCACGACAATCCAGAATTGTACCATTGACATCAACCTCTGCCGGTCCATGTACTCCATAAAATACGAGAGTCCCGAGGGGTCATGCAAGAGTTCTACCAAGGATGCCGTCTCAAGCTTGGAAACTTGGGAGCCGCTGCCGCGTCCAGCACCATTAGGTATAGGAAGTCGTTCGCCGCCAGCAGCAAGTTGATTGACACGTTGGTCTGCTATTCTCTTTCCAATTTCTAGACGTCGCAAATATATAGGATCTTGGCCTTCTCGTAGAGCATCTCTTTTCAACTGACTAGAGATCTCGCTTCGGAACCTTCGTGCATCAGAGAGATTATTGACCTTTCTAATAGCACGAACAAACTTCTCAAATCTCCGCTCATGATCACCCGGGGAGATTCTAGGATACGAAGCTCTTTTTAATCTTGGCGTAGGCGATGCATGCTCATCAAGTGCAGCCCGTAGCTTCCTGACTGTTGATCGGTCTTGCAGCATTGATCGTCCCTATGAATGTTTAGCATAATTAAAACCAGCTATACGTCGCTAACATACATAAGCTTCCATCAATTGATTCCATGTGTCTGGATCAGAAAACATGCCCATCACCGGCGCCAGAACCGCACAAGCAACCAGTTCTTGAACGAGAACTCCCACAGCTCGGCTTGCTAAAACGGACTCTGGTAGTAGTTTTGGCAAAAGCCGTTGTGTTATTTTCCTTAAATATTCCTGCTGTACCGACTTCGTATCCGAGTATGCTAAAGATGCTGCTGGGTGTAGCCTCCCCTCCCTATACTTTGCAGCAATTGCCAGATCCAGCTCCTCCGATTCCGTGACACTACGGTTCAAGTTCTTGCCTCGTATAGCTCTCTCAGCATCATAGAAATCCTTAAAGTGTGCAGTCATAATCGGTACAAATCGAGTCGTTACGACCTCAGTGAAGTCTATGGCGAGCAGCTCGTCTCGAACGCTCGTAAGGGCAAGCCTGATAGTCTTATCTACCTCATTCGTGAAGACTGGATTCTTGCTGATGTTCGAGTACCAAGAATTGACAAAGTCCCGAATGATTAATCCTAGAACATCGTCCAGAGCGTTGGAGACGAGGAATGATTCTGGGTAGAGCGGCTGCTTCTCGTACGTTTGTCGAGCTCGCAGCAGAGCTATTTCCTTCTTCCAGTTTGTCGCAGACAGGAAGGCCGCACCTTTCGGACGTCGTATCTCATTTCTTTCTCCATATATGCTGCCTCTGGATGTGAGCACCAAGATCGCAACCAATCCTACCACTGGCAGCACCAGTCCCACCACAAAGGCATATCCCGCCCAGCGCAACGTCGGTACCCAATCGATAGCATATCCCCATGCGACGAAACTTATGATACCAGCTAGAATCACATCCCTTCGACTGAGGGCCATAATCTGTGACGAGAGAATGCGTCCTCGAACGGCGGCATGATTGAGTGTAGATGTTTTAGGGTGCTCTGCCAGTTGTCAAGGTACCCTGCAGTATAAGTGATCTCGCGTAATCCTTACAAGGTCCTCAATGTGCACGTGCAGATCAAAAGACTCTGAATGTTCCAGCAAGTCCACTGCTATATCAATTTCTTTGTGTTTGTGTAACTGCAAATATCATGGGGTATCCTCATTGCCATGGTGGATCTTCCAAACGCCGGAACAATGCTACGAACTTCGGGCCTTGATTTCGCTCTACTTTCTTCCCTTCCTCCGTTTCTACCCTCATAACCATCACGCACTCATCTGCTTCTTGCTCCTCCTCTGGTACTCTTTCAAATGATGGATGCGCGTTGAAATGCTGGACCATCCAGTTATGCAAGTCCTCAACATCGGTAATTGTGTAAATAATTCCTCCTGGCCGTACCACAAAAGCATATTCAGAGTTCAAAGTGGTAGAGACGATCCTAGCTTTGTGCTTCCGTGCCTTGAAGTGCGGGTCTGGGAAACAGAGGAATATTTTCGAGAGCTGATGCTTCTTGAAGAAGTTTGGTAAGAATTTCATGGTATTCGCTCGCAGACATGCAGCATTCTCATATTTGCCAGGGTCCTGAGCCCGCAGTGCTTTAATGCGTTCCTGAACGTATTCAGTTACTTGTGTTCGAATTTCCATCCCTAGAATATGACTATCAGTTTAAGCTCGGAGATATTGAGGGGTGAGCCTACCTAATATCAGGGTATCCGGCAGTAAAGGAGCCAAAGCGACCAATAAACCTCCAAATCCGCACCCAATATCTGCGACTTCGACATCTTGTTTCAGTCTCTTCACAGTGCTGGCTTCGGGGTCGGTTTGTTCTGGTGGAGTGTCCAGGACGAAGGCTGGATAGTATGAAGACCAATCCATATGCTCAGGGCTAATAGGACTGCAATAACCTTAACACAAGATACAAATATCAACAAATACATGCTTACTAGGTCAATTGATGGTCTGAGAAGGGATTTGCATGTGCCCTTTGCCTGTAGAATTTCTTTTTAGGCAGCTCAGTCGCAGGTTTACCTCCCTTGGAGTTTTTGTACTCCTCTCTTTTCTGACGCTTATTCGCAGGTCCAACCATGGCTGCGGATGTTCTGTGGCTCTTCCAAAAACCGCATGTAAATCGAGCTGTGTTGCGTAGAAAGTTTGAGCTTGAGGCTGAACTGGTAGTTGAACAAACCCTTATCTGATTGCGGCCGCCTGTGTACGAAGTACGGGAGCACCCTTGTCACACAGCCAGGGGCTCGTCATTAAGCAACGTGCGTGCAGCCGCCATGAAGCATTGATCCGGTGTAACCCATGCTTTTATCTTATGATCTGTTGTTTATCGCTCCTTCCTTCTCGAATGATTTCTGTTCAGCGTCCGACATGATAGATTATCGTACCCGAGTCGATCTTCTCATTACACTTTCTCTTGGGGACAAGTTCGGAGATCAGTAGCACCATCCAGCCCCTAATTCGGCTATTCCTCATCATATCACGATACCTAGGTACTTAAGGACTCATATCTACGGACTGTCCGGAATCTGCGAAGGATTATCAGCATTCACTATGGCTTGGTTTTCAATACTGCCAGAGAGTTTCGCATTCATCGAGACTTTGCTGGCTCGCCTTTTTGTAAGTGCTATCACAGGAGATTTGGTAGAGAATCGCGGGTAACTAATTTGCGGAAACAGCTTATTCTTGGAATAATAGTGATCGGGCCATGGGCTCTGCTGATTGTCTACGACATGATCCTCTATATATTCAGAACAGCAACGTACGAGATACCCTACATTGGCGGACGCGCTAGAAACCGGCCTAGGCCTCGAGCTCCAAGCTTAAGTGAGCGTCCCAGCGGAAAGCCCGGGAGCTTCAATCTGACAGTGACAGGAGTTCCTGCAGCAGTTGAAGCTGTTGAAGTAGCGGAGGATACAGTAGAGGGCTTGAAGAAGCGATTAGGAAGTACGAGTTACGGTGACCATGTCACAATAGAACACGACTGAACGAAATAACTTTTGATGGATTTAATGGCTTCAATCGATCGTTCACGACAAACGTTCAAGAACTTTTATCAAATCCCCTGTTACACCCATTGCGGTGACATCGCCACCTGCGCCAGCGCCTTGGATGATTAACGGGTTAGCTTCGTATCGCTTCGTATAGAAGCTGATGATGTTGTCACTCCCTTTCAGAGCAGCAATGGGGTGGGACCTATCGAACTTTTCCAGCCCAACCTTCACCTCCTTCTTTGTCACATCGATACTCCCTACGAATCTGACAACCTTTCCTTCTTTCTCTGCGGCTACTTTGGTCTCCTCCATTTGAGAATCGAATTCAGGCAGTTTCTGCAAGAACTCGTCTCCACTAGCAACGCTTTCGAGCTCTTTTGGAATCAGACTCTGGATGGGGAGTGAGGTCGGAGATTCGATTTCCAAACCAGCCAATCGAGCTAAGATAGTTAATTTCCTGGCGACATCCAGACCATTCAAGTCATCTCTAGGATCTGGCTCTGTGTATCCAAGCTCCTTCGCCTTCTTGACTTCAGCAGACCATTTTCCACCCGAACCCTCAGTTGGAGCAAACGAGTTGAACAAGAATGACATCGTGCCACTAAATACACCTTCGATCTTGGTGACTTCATCTCCTGTCTCGACTAGATCCTTCAGGGAGGAAATGACCGGCAGGCCTGCTCCAACGGAGCTTTCATGATAGACCTTTGCTCCTGACGAAGCTGCAGCAGAGAAGATATCCTGCCAAAGCTTATATGAGCCAGAGAACGCCTTTTTGTTAGGTGTGACGATCGAGATGCCCTTCGAGAGAAACGCTGGGTATGAATCTGCGACATCTTGCGAGCTTGTATTATCAACGAGAATGACTTTCGACGGAGCTGCAGCAAGATATTCGATTATTTGTGGAAGCGCTAAAGGTTCCTGGATGGAATTGTCGAGGGCGGTTGCGAGGGCGTCGTAGACGAGTGCGCTATAAGTTTGGCTGTAAAGGACTTTCTTGCTTCGCGACACAAAGATGAGTGAAAGCTTGGGAGAAGATGCCTTCATAGAAAGTCGTTTTGAAAGACCTTCCAACTGGGAAAGGAAGCATTTCCCTACCCCGCCAGCGCCTGACATATGGTGTTAATGCTTCATTGTCAACACAACACTAGGATCAAACACATACCAATTACGGCAACGTAGACAATTTTTGGTGAAGACATACTGGCAACTGGGTTGCAAGTACTCAGAACTCAATGTAGCACGAATTCTGGAGTTGATATCGAACAATAAGTAGGTGATTGCTCAATCGCGGGGTCTGTTCACAAACCCCGATCTCGCTCGCAGCTGCTGTGAAATATCTGCCCCCGCTGCCAGTACAGTGGCGTCTCGCCTCGCCTGGCGCATCTCAGCCTTACGACAGACATTCCAATCTCCAAAGCAATCACCGGCGCCTCATCCCATCCCATTACACAAACACAAACACCGAACTTCCCTCCCAACCTCCAACATGGCATCCGATGCCCACCTCTACGGGATTCGCAAACCGAAAAATACCGCAAAAGAGATTTCCTCTTCGACAAGCCTCGTGTTCATGTCCACGCTTTCGAGTCTACTATCTTCACCCAAGACAGAAACTAAAGGGAAAACTACGGCGGCACGACCGAGACCGAGTAAGACTAAAGATGATATCTTCAGCTCACACAATAAGAATACGAAGAAGCGCGCTGCGCAGGATTTAGAGGACGATGAAGAGAGAGGCAGAGGGAGGATAGGAAGACAGGACATTGGGGGTGTGGATGAGGACGTTTTGCACAGGTCGAAGAGGAAAATGGAGCAGAAAGCTAAATTGTATTTAAGAATGAATAGGGGCGATTATATGGCTGGGGAGAACGAAGCAGATGGACTTGTTGATTTCGATCGAAAATGGGCAGAGGGAGGAGAGAAGGGAGAGAAAGATAGTGAGGTTGAGAGTGATGATGGGCAGGGCGAGATGATCGATTATGAGGATGAATATGGACGTGCGAGAAGAGGTACGAGAGCGGAGGCTGAGAGAATAGAAAGGAGGATGAGGAACAGGTTATTAGGGGCAGAGGAATTGGATCGGATGACTGCGAGGCCGGCGATGCCTAGTACACTTATTTATGGGGACACGGTGCAAAGCATGGCCTTTAATCCGGAGGAGGTAGTGGCGCAGAAGATGGAGGAGATTGCGAAGAAGAGAGACAGGAGTATGACGCCGCCGGAGATGAAGCATTATGAGGCGGATAAAGAGATTAGGAGTAAGGGCGTAGGTTTCTATAGCTTTTCGAAGGACGAAGGATTGAGGGGAAAGGAAATGGAGGCGTTAGAGGAAGACAGGTTAGAGACAGAAAGGGTGAGAAGGGAGAGAGAGGAGAAGAAAATGAAAAGGAGGCTGGAAATTGAGGAGAGGAGGAAGGCTATTGGAGAGAAGCGGGCGAAGAAGCAAGCCGATTCATTCTTAGACGGGCTCTCGGCTGACTTAGGGTCTCTTGAGAAATCCGAACGAGATTGAGAGTCTTCTAAGACAGCATAGAGCCAAGGATGCTGCTGATGGCTTGTCTCAAGGAAATTCCTATACCATCACCCAAAATTCAAGAGGCCTAACCCTTCACGCATACGCGACCCATCAACCTGGAGCTCTCATCGCTGCATTTCCCAACAAAGTCGAAGATAGAACTATTCTTGTATGGTGTCATATATCCGAGACCTGGCTGAATGAAGGTTGGGTGGAAATCAGCCATTTCTGAAAGCTATTTACTTCTCTGAAAAGGAGTTCCGATCTTCAAGCTACCCTGCGAGTGGTGCTTCCCTCTGTAACGATGCTCCTTTGAGATGAATGATTGGAAGTCGGATCGATACTGGCGGTTTATGTTTTAACGTAATGCTAGTGTCGAAACTGGGTTGGGATCTACGAACTGACTCTGAAGGAGATTACGTAGTATTGGGCGGAGGCGAAGTTGGGTGAGAGTGGTATCATACTCCAACACATCTAGAGAACTGTATAGATTCCACTGTCATTATTCTACGGAACATTCGACGTAGCATCTGAAGTACTCATTCAAAGAAAATATATGGAATTTCCAGTAGGATAGATATACAAAACTAAACAAGTACAGACGCCACTGATGTCTTATCAAACGCAGAAACAGGATGATAGATAAATTTGCATTTAATATACGCTGCAATATATACCTGCGAACAACGCTGTACTACGAGCACTTAGCTCAAATGTGTCTTGCCTCATCACATGGCATTGTCAAATCGCCCTTTTATATATACCCATCGTGCCGTGCCCAACCAGTAGCCTGGGGACCCAATATCCCTAAATCTTCAAATACACCGTGAAACGCCCATGCCAAGCTCGCCGAAGCTATACACATTATCCCATCCGAACGCCAATCTCCAAATTGCTACATTTACGAATACTCAAGTCCATAACCATACACAACCACAGCTGCTAGAGCTCTGCCGTTCTTCTAAGTCTCTTTCGAGAGAAACCTCAGGTGAGCGCTTTCCAGAAATCTGTGAAACACTAGATGGTTCTGACTCATTGAGGTAGAGCGTCACCGGTTGACCTGTGCTGTTCAAGTACGGTTCTGCATTCCCGTAAGGATCGATGTAATGTTGAATGCCTACATCTTGAAGTCAGACCACGAATTCATACGAGAATGTGAAACTCAATCACTAAGGGTAGAGCTTACAATAGGGGGATATAGACTGCGCGCCTCTGGGAATTCGACGCTCTTCGATCTTGAGTACCTTAGGATATGCTGGCGTCCAAGACATCTGTTGAGAAGAGCCAGAAGATGAGCCAGATGATTGACTTGTCGAGCTAGCAGCACTTGCTCCATAGGTTGAGGATGGTCCCGATTTCCAAGTCGAAGTTGGAGCAGAGGAAGATGTCGTTGAGGTTTGGCGGCCCGCACTGCTGGTAAGATTCACCTGGCCAAGTCAGTACTTGATTGTTAAGCATTGTTGGGATATTTGATATGCGACGCTATCAAAGGTAGTGCCAGAACTTTACCAAACACTAGAGCAATAAGGTAAAGTAAGTAAGGGTAATTGAGCTTACATAAATAAACGCTTCAAGTAGCGTGCCATTCCAATAGCAAAACCATGGTTTGTCCCCTGGTTCCGCTACATTTTTCCGCATCATGAAGTCGGGAATGGTATGTCCATCTCTGTCTTCTAAATCACGTTTGCTGCTAGGTGCTGTGAGGGCGCCTTCTGGAAGAATGACAAGTTTGTTGTAGGGTAGCTCAAAAAACCATGCAGGCCCTCGACCCGGCTCCTGGGAATCAGTAACGAGATGCAGGACTTGTTGCTGGGTTAATAATGGCGGCTGTGTACCGTATGCGTAGTAGTTGCCAAAGGTATCATTTCCAAGATTGAGATTGACCTCATTGTTGTCCAGATTGCTACTCGCACCAAGAATTTGGTCGATAGAGATTGTATAGGATGTCATCGGTATGGTACAAGTCCAGGCAGCGCTCATTGCGGTGTTAAGAATGCAACTATTTTGAATAGCAGAGGGAGCCGTGATAGGTAGGGCATAAGTGCCTGTCGGTAGTGTTGGTAGTCCAGCAGGAGAAGTAGCTAGTGGGGTCGCATCGAAAGTAGTAGTCATAGTAGTCATGACGGTGATGGCGCTTTGCCTGTTAACTGTTAGTCGTTTTTAGAGCATCCTTTTATGGGATACTGACGCATTTCCACCTGGTTTGTACTTGTGACTCTGTGGATGCTTAGGCTTTAATATAGCAAGCACTGTCCCTAGGATAATCGCAAACAAAATAAAAACTATTGCAGCCAATGCAATAGCCCAAATGGGAACTACTCCGCAAACCTTCCTCCTAGCTACTAGCTGCCACTTCTTCAGTGGAGGCTTCTCGGAAATGTTCGCTGCGGCCATGTTGACTTGGTGATTGCTATCAGACATGATGCTGCGTGTCGACTGTCGAGATTGGGGCGTATTGAGATCTTCCTGTGATTCGAATTCGGGATTCCGTGTTGCGAGACCGATTCCGCCAGCGCCAGAAAGTGGTACTTGTACATTCGGACGAGTCTTCCTAGCAAATGCTTCGTCGGGATACTGGGTATAGGGCGGAAGTTGTTCTGTGTGCCCATCCGGTCCAATGATATCAGCAATCTCCTCTCCTTCAGGACCAAGTCGACGTTGGTAATTGTTGTTCAATCCTGGGAAGCCCACAGGGACCGGTGCTAATGGCTCCGCTTCAGCAGCAGCTTCTCCTTCAGGAACTGTGTTCTGGGGGTACATCCCATAAGGATGTGCTGGACCACCAGGACCGTTATATGGCCTATCTGGTGCTGCAACCGTGGAACTCGTTACGACACTCATTGTCCTTGCCACTCGTGACTCCTGAGGATACATTTGATATGGATGCGAAGGCCCAGAGGGACCTTGATAAGGACTCTCAGCCCTCACGTAGGCCATATCGGTTGATGCACTTGATGACCTCGTCGGGCCTGCACGTGAATTTGATGCAACAACCGGATTGTTTCTTGCAACTGGACCCATCCCACCATCGTGGCGAAGCGCAAATGAGTCGAGCTTCGGTTTTGTCGTGCTTGATGGTCGTGGAGGAGGTGTTCGCCTACCGGGATTGTTGTGCTGTGATGCTTGAGATGACATTCTGTTGTGGCCTGTCATCGCTGCTGATGGTCTGAATCCATCAGAAATGCCCATTGCCTCCAAGTCATAATCGTCATCATCCTGCTGCGTCATTGATATCCTCGCTGATGCTCTCCTGTCCATTCCTGTCGACGAACGACGGTCGGCCCCAGCCATTGTGTGCAAGCGCCAGCAGCGTCGAGGACACTCTCCTGTCTGCGCTCAATCCGCCAGATATAGGTGAAATGATCAAGTGCTACTCATATATCTCGTGATTCATCCGTGAGGAAATGGCTCGAGTCGTCGCAAGAATCGAGAGTGGTGAATACGGTCGTGAATGGTCGTGAAGTTCGTTTGGGTGGAGGGATTGGAGAGGAGTCTCTCGATCGTCTTGTTGAAACCGACTCTCGCTTATCCCAATGTGAT
Organism: Phialocephala sp. D728; assembly: GCA_003988865.1. NCBI lineage: Eukaryota > Fungi > Ascomycota > Leotiomycetes > Helotiales > Mollisiaceae > Phialocephala > Phialocephala sp. D728. Next base: position 352,421 of record QYAJ01000006.1, read on the forward strand.
CTAGCCCCTTGCAAGAGGGTATTTTTATGCTGAGTGGCACGGCTACGGGGCACGACGGACAATGCTGCAAGTTTTTGACGTTGGACAGGAAGAATGTCGGAAGAGGGCGAATTAGATTTTCACGAGGGGGGTTGTTTATTTGTTTGGGATCGCTTCAATCATCTCATGAGGGTCGTCGTGACTCGACGATTGTGGCCCTGTAGAGAGAGTTTTTCCTTGGTTTCGTCCAAGACTACCTTCTAGGACCACAATTTAAGAGCAGGTCGGGCGGAGCTTAAGGGGAAAATCGCGACTTGATTGCCTCTTCAGGTTAATAGCAACAGTCGGATCTGCGAATCCCAGTGCACGGCGATGTTTAAGGGCGATCTTCGAAGGACAGACGCACACCACTTCGTGCGCTCGTGAATGTGCAGCGTTCTCGGGAAATTCTATGCATGACCGCAGCTTGTGTAATGATACATTTGGTTACTTGTATCCCTGCTCTTCGTCGAAGGAAGTAACATTTTGGGTTTACAGGAAGGTGGAAGCGGCGGAACACCCTCCGTAACACAAGTGAAGGATATTTTCTTCCACGATGCTTCACACGAACTCAGTCTCGCAGGTCGCGACGAGAGGTGGTAACCAAAAATCCCCGGCCGACCGATTGCACGGTCTTCCCAATAACAATAAAGAGTGACACTTTTCCAATGTGGTCCCCCATAATGCGAGCTCACCTGACGGAAAGCTTGGCATCAGCCGGTAGTATATCACCATGCATCTGCTTCGAAAATACTGGTATAGTATCGTCTTGGCCATACAACACCTTCCGAATACCCTTCAGTCCTCTCCGTGTTGGTTGGAATGAACCTGTAAAACAAGCTTTTTTAGCCCGAGACTACCTCACGAAATGCTTTCTCCGGTAGCCAACCATTTGTATGATTCCAGGACCGTCGCCAGCCACTTCATCACCAGTTAAGTGATCAATTTGCATCGTTTGCACTCGTTCCACCTTGGGTGGTGTCACAAGTTCACGATATTTCTCTGCATCCTCGACCTTTCAATTTGCAGGAACGGCCATGGCCAGTCGTCGCAGAACCTGTTCAAACAGTAGCATTCGTCTAACAAATGGCGGCTGGTGCCGCACGCTCATTTTGCTGGAGATTCCTTACATTTAGCCTCAATCTCATCTGGTCTGTCCTCGTGTGGTCGCTTCAGTTTTATGCAAAAGTCGAGCACCTTATCCATACTAGGAGAGCCATGTCTGAAATACAGAAGTTGGTATTTTTCATCCAATTATTGAAGAGTAAATTAGCTTGGATCGGCAACGCGCGAGATTTTGCCGCATCGCACCCACAAACTGACACGCCCAGAAAGCTTGGCTTTCCTAATCTGATTCTTGTTCCTCATATTTTGTATCTTTAATATTTGGCTCCTGAGTGGAGTTTGCATATCCTGACTGTTCTGTGACGGTCAAAGCTCAAGCTTTTGCCCTCGACCTCTCGTGTATTATCTTTAACGTCAACATACCATGTCTGCCTATCTATCTCTCGTGTCTCTCAGTCTTCGACAGCGGGCGGACTGCATGATGCTGAATGCGAGGCGTGGGGAGGTCGTTCCCTCGCCCTGATAATGCTGTCAATAAGATCTGCAGACGACCTTGGGTTTCTAGAGGAGATACAAATGCCGGGAGATACGCAACGAAGTGCCATCGTCGATCTACCTCAAACATCAGACATCGAGGCTTAGAAAGACGTACAAGGCCACGAGAATACTGCGAGATGAGAGGGAACAATAACAAAGAGACATTCCAAGATTCTGGTACCTATTGTTGTCCTTGAGGCGAGTTGAGAAATTGCCCACCAATATCATGATTTAGGAACATGTCAACAGCTCCGGAACCTTGACACAACGTGGCGGGACGTATTCCTTATTTCTTTGAACCCCAGTGTTGCCAGACCTCAGGATCTTGTTTTCGCCGTTTTCACAACATGAAAGGCAGCTATATAAGAAGTCAAGCGTTTAGGAAACTTCTAGCACAGGGTCTTGAGCCATATGATATTTGAGCCTATCTTCTCAGATATCAACTAGAGGACATGAGTCTAATTCACAGACTTCGCGAAAAACGTCTGCCAGAACAAGCGCCTACACGTCAAGTGAGACAGGGTTGAAATCCTGGTTTCATCGTCGAACCTTGAAACGGGTATGCATTTTCGATGTCAAGATCGCCTTCTTTGCCCTGTTTTGTGTGTGGAGAAGGGTTGAGTGGACATCTAGTGGGCTGACTTGCAAAGGATTTGAGCCGCAGTGGAGTCTTTCAGATCAACTAATTTCTATACCAGACACTTCAAGGCATTATCGACTTTGAAAGACCGCAACAACTCGCCACGCTCAATACCCAAAAATTCTTTCAGACACCCTCGGATACATAAGCAGATTCAAAAATTACACTGTACGTAACTCTGTCCACCGAGATACGCGTACAGGAGCGACAACGGGATGAAAAGTATGTATAGAAGAGAACATCCACCGCTTGTGTAAATATCTCCACCGCTCAAGAAAAACGCAACACCATTCCTGAGTGGTTACATCGTGCAGACCGACAGCGGCGATATGTAATTCGCACGTGCAATGCTACAGTACCTAGGCGAGCTCGCAGCGGTTCAGACGGTGGGATGATTGCTTTGGAGGAGCGGTCAAGTGTTGAGATTCTCCATGTACTGTACTAGATAGTAGTCTCCCGAACATTAGCTCGAGAAAATTGTCTACCCGTAGTCGTGCATACCTCTAGCACCTCGACTCACCTCCAGGCGATCGTCAATCCGGTCTCGAAATGGCGATGAGAGACAGGGTCGCGTGCTTCAAGGCAACAAAGACACTGCTCTGGATTTTTTTGGCTTCCGGTTCCTGCGTCAGCGGATGTGCAAGGTGCAACAGGTGCCTGTGAGATTCCGTTGCCGGAGGTCGGCCCTCGAGCGTCGCGTGGCAGTGCAGTGCTTCCCAGCTTCCCTGTGCTTCCTTTCGCTCAAAAGGCGTTGGTCTTGCATATCAGGGGTCCACTAGGTCCACTAGCGACTGATGTGCGGATGTGCTCGAGAGATGAAGTGCCGAAAGATTGCGTCCTCAACTGACCGCAGCAACAATAGGTAATAGAATAAAGCCCTATTTACTCCTATTGTGCTTAAAAGTTTTCTCTCTCTTGGTTTTCCCCATATTGAGCAATTGCGTGGTGAGTTGCAAGCCCCAGATTTCCATCGTTACTCGTTAGGTTATTCGTTAGATTTGTTGGGCTATCGGTAAATTAGGGGCAAAATTAATCTTTGTTGATGGCGATAACCAAGTTTCTCTCTGCTGTGTCTCTCGCTCCTTCAAGAAACCTCTCTATTAACGTACTTTCCTTTCTTAGATCAACCTCGAACACGCACCTCAGTCTATCTAGAATCACCTAAGATCTCAATCGTGCGCAGATATCTCGAGCTTCACCGCCTCACACGATGTCTTCCCGTCCTGAAAAGATTGGCATTAAGGCCATTGAGCTTTACTTCCCCAGCCAGGTATGCGCAAGTATTTTTTTTGCAATCTGCAGAATGATTATATCCAAGCTTGTGCAGAGGCTCTAACATCTTTTCATCCAGTGTGTCGACCAAGCCGAGCTCGAGAAGTTCGATGGCGTTAGCCAGGGCAAATACACAATTGGTCTGGGCCAAACCAAAATGAGCTTCTGTGATGATAGAGAAGGTCAGAGACATTTTTGCAGATTCAAAATTGAACTGCTGCTCACAGCATATAGACATCTACTCCTTTGCCCTAACTGCGGTCTCCAACTTGCTCAACAAGTACCAGATTGATACAAACTCGATTGGTCGCCTGGAGGTCGGTACTGAGACAATTCTGGACAAGTCCAAGTCTGTCAAGTCTGTCCTGATGCAATTATTTGGAGACAACACAAACATTGAAGGTGTGGATACTGTTAACGCTTGCTACGGTGGCACCAATGCCTTTTTCAACACGGTCAACTGGATTGAATCTTCCGGCTGGGATGGACGCGACGCGATTGTTGTCGCTGGTGATATTGCTCTGTATGCCAAGGGTGCTGCCCGTCCAACTGGAGGTGCTGGTGTGGTAGCCATGCTGATCGGTCCAAATGCGCCAATTGTTGTTGAGCCGGGTCTTCGAGGAACTTATATGCAACACGCCTACGATTTCTACAAGCCAGATTTGACCAGTGAATATCCTATTGTCGATGGTCACTTCTCCGTCAGATGCTACACCGAGGCTGTTGACGCTTGCTATAGGGCATACAACAAGAGAGAAGCAACCCTAAAGTCTCTCGCTAACGGACATGCCAACGGCACCAATGGTACCAACGGACACACTGAGGAAGTGGTGGTTACCAAGACTCCCCTCGACCGATTTGACTACATGAGCTTCCACGCTCCTACTTGCAAGCTCGTCTCAAAATCATATGCTCGCCTGCTGTACAATGACTACCTTGCGGACTCCAACTCTCCAGCATTTGCTGGTGTACCTGCTGAGCTTCGAGACATGGAATATACCAAGTCCTTATCCGACAAGGTTGTTGAGAAGACCTTCATGGGCCTTGCCAAGAAGCGATTCAACGAGCGCGTGCAACCCAGCATCATGGCACCAACCATGTGCGGAAATATGTACTGCGCAAGTGTGTATAGTGGGCTCGTCAGCTTGATTAGCACCATTGACAGCGAGGCCCTGCAAGGAAAGAGAATAGGTGTTTTCAGCTATGGAAGTGGTTTGGCCGCGAGTCTGTTTTCTCTGAAGGTGGTCGGCTCAACAGAGGCCATGTCAAAGGTAGTGAACTTGAAGGAAAGACTGGCTACTCGACGAACTGTCGCACCAGAAGTTTATGACGAGGCAAGAAAGCCATTCCCGATTTTATGTTCCAGTCGCTAACTCAATACCACAGATGTGTGAGCTCCGCAAGAAGGCCCATCTACAAAAGAACTACACTCCAGCAGGCAACCCTGAGACCATCGCGAGCGGGGTTTACTACCTTGAGAATGTAGATGACATGTTCCGCCGCAAGTACAGCATCAGAGCATAGGCGAAATGCACATGCACCCACGGCGTTCCGGCTGTCTGGTATTTAGATGCGCTTCTTCTTCTCCACTAGACCATCGGGCGCGGCAAAGAGTCCTAGAGCATGGTTTCTTTAATGAGTTCTCTGCATTTTTTCTCTCTAGCACAGCACGGATTTCGCGCACGCATGAAGTGGGATTAGACTAATAGTCATTTTCTGGTACTTGCATATAGCATCTCATGAGAGAACTCGATGGACTTAATTTGGGACCAGACTTCTTGGTAATTGTGAATGGATTTATTGATGTATGGACTACAGAGTTTGTGCACTACGAGATAATATCAACAAAATTGCCCTACCAAGCGCCTCGCTAATCAAAACCTCCAAAGTCAGTTACAGCTTTGACATGGGGTCTGGCTGTTTTGGATTCAACTGCTTGACCCTGTCTCTCATTCTAGTCATCACTTCTTCCTCCTTGAACGTACTCAAAGTCAAAACATCCACCAATGTCTCCTTCAAAGTCTTCGGTGCGACTCTCATTCCCTTTGTCTTTATCTCCCCTGGATGCTCGATCACTTGAGTAATAAACGCCGCCCAGTTCGTGAAGAACTTCCTCGAAGCAGGCAAATCCGAAATGACCATCGCAAAGCAATGGGGCATCGTCTCATATTGCTCGAAGACGACAGGAACATCTTGAGACGCTGCTTTCATAGCAACATATTTATCCTCATCCGTGAGAAGCTCCTCTCCAGTCTCAATGAACAATGGACAGCTTCCCTTCCAGCTTCTCGCCACAAGAGGTGATACCAATGGGTGGCATAGCAAAGCATCTTCAGCATACAGATTCTTCCTGGGAGGATCTGTGGGCCAGATTGAGCATGGTGGATATTCCATTCCTTCGGGATTCTTCGTCGGAGGCGGAAGATAGTCGTATCTGCCGTTTGTGTGGCAGGATGGTAAGGAGTGCGTGATGTCTAGCCAGGGACTGCAGACGGCAACTGCGGCTGGCAACGGAACCTCGCGCTCTTCGCCATTCCAGTGGACCTTCCGACCTTGGCGGCGGAGCGAGAGAAGAGTTTGGAGGAGGACAAAGCAGAGATTACCACCGGCGCTGTCGCCACTGAAGACGATGTGTTGTGGTTGCACAGCTTCGTGGAAAGAGCCTGGTGGTGGGTAGAGCAAAGTGAAGTATGAGACGAGAGCATCTAATAGAGCTGCTGGGAACGGGTTCTGGGGTGCGAGTCGATAGCGGACGCTGAAGCATCGACCTTTCGTCAGTCTGGCAAGTTTCTTGGTCGTGGGCCTGTGGCTTGCCGGGTCCATGAGGTACATTGCTCCTCCGTGAAAATAGAGGATCGTAGCTGGAGATGTAACTTCTCGCATCATCTTCGTATATTTCTGCTCTTCAGAGATCTTCAGCTCAAGTGATTGCTTGGTCGCTGCAGCTCTGTAACCAGTCCATTCTGCCTCGACCGGAAGAATTTCTGGCTCATGATAACCCTTTTCTACCTCTCCCGGCTCTTTCAATTCCTCGATTGCTCCGAATAGTGCTTTTCGGGTATCTTCCCCTTCTGGCTTGGGTGCTGTGAACTTGCTGACCCATATTCTTCCCTTGATTCCAGGGTCTTTCAGGGACAACCGTTGGACCTTAGAAACAGGGGCTGGAGGGGAATCAACAATGAATGATCGTAGGACATTGACAATGAGCTCGGTTCGTAAATCCCAGTGCTTCGAGTGTTCAGAAAGACCCAAGGTGTGAGATACTGCTGTCCTCCCGATAAGTGGCACTTTGGGAAGAAAAGCTTTCACAAGTGGAACCGGTGACGTCTCCATCTGTAGCTAAAGCAGGAAATTCTCAAGGGAGACGTGAAAAGGAGTGAGACGAACAAGATTTAAGAAATATAAGAAGGAAAGGGAGCAAGATATCTATTTCATAACAATCTCTAAACTAAAAGGAAGGGATATGAGACCGGTCACCATTTTTTGTGCAAGGCGGAGGAAAGCCCCGTTGTCAACATCTGGATGCCGAGGCACCACCCTAGCCCGATTTTCCACTTTTAAACGCGTGCCCATCGCATGTGTTTCATAGGTAGTATGTGATCAGCGCCAAACTTTTTCATGGATTGGCCGTAATTTTATGGCTTCTAGTCATTGGGATCTATCAGATGTCGAGGCACGACCCCTGGATTTTGTTTCTGAGACATTATTACAAGCATCTTGCGAAGGGGGCATGTTCAACTTTGCTGCAAGGCTGATGCGACGAAAATCGGCCTTGATCCGAAGCTAAATTAGGATTAGAATTGTTTCTCCGAGCAGAAACTAACTTCCAGAAGGCGAGGTCCCTTCACATAATATTCATTCTATTCTCGAAACATAATACACTTATTATCTTTTGTAATCACTAGCCAAGATACGACAAAACGCCACCGATGCAAATACATTCAGGCGAGGCTATATTCCATTCCCTTAAGCTGCCCCGCTAGCTTCTGGTGAACTACTACTAGTACCAATTGTGTTCACAGAGCTCGTGCTCTTGTTTCCTGACGCAAGTTGCCAGGATGGGATTGCAGCTTTACCAGGTGGCATACCGGTACTGAAAGGACTTGAGCTGCGTCCTTGCAGAGAGGCTACTGACTCAGTTCCAGTTCCATTGCTTACTGACGCCGGCTTCGGAGTGACCCCATCAATGGTTGAGGACCCATTCGTGTTGGAAGATGCCCCGGCACTACCGGTGTTGGAGGTTGATCCTACGGCTGGCGCTCGAGTATATGGGCTAGCGCTCGTTGAATTCGTGGAGTTCATTCTTTGACCCATCAAGGTCTTCAAACTCTTCAACTCGGTGTTGAGTTCCTTTAGTCTTGTATCTGTTGTTTCTTTTTGTTGCTCCATAGCTTTTGGGATCAAATCCTTCAATCCGCGGACCTCGTCACTTATTCGTCGGGACTCTTCCTCCCGTCTACGACTGGCAGTCTTCAAATCGCTGATGACGCTCTCGACCTCTGTCAAGGCGGCATCTAATCGTTCCGTCCGGGCCTGTTCGGATGACTTTAAAGTCTCAGTATCTTTGGCCAGTTGGTCCAAGAGGGAAAAGGCCTTCTCAAACGATTCATCGATTGCTTGCTTGTCTTGTTCCAGTTGTGGTGTAGTAGGAGGTGCGATCATTGGATAAACATATCGCTTTGTGCAAATTAGTAGAGGTTCATCGCGTATGATTGAATATGAATTGACCTACCTTCGCAACAAAGTAAAGACCATATCCCACTCCTCCCATCACAGTCGCCATGATAAACCAATCTCTCCAGTCTCTTCTCGGCAGTTCAGGTGCTGGTGGCTGCTGCCAAGGGTATTGTTGGTATCCGCCATAGCCTGGCTGTGGTGGCCTCGCTACTTGTTGTTGAGGTGCATAGTTAGGGTAGCTTGTAGGAGTAGTCTCGCCGCTGGCTCTGGCCAGCGCCGTATCAACCTCTTCTTGAGTGAGGTTTTTCGACTGCAGGAAGGCTATCCGATTCTCGATTGGCGATCCAGAAACACTTGGGTCTTGGAGAACTATACGCAGAGATCAGTATTAGGAGCACTTCCTGCTGTGGTGTACTCTCACAGGTAACCTAGATTTCGTCAGTACTGGGTTACTAGGAAATTGTAGCTAACTCACTGCAGACGCTACGACATCTTCTCGAATCGCCATATTTTATTATCATCCGTTATCCCTTCTATCATGTAGCTGGGAAATGCGCTGAGATGCGACAGAATCTGGGGCATCGACAGCGATAATCAAGAGGCCGGCAGCCGAGGCTGTATTGGTAAGGTTTAGCTCGAGCACGTGAGCTTATCTGAACATAGTTGAGGCTAAACCCTTTCTGTTTGTTTACTTTCGGAAGCCATGCCCTATGAGATTCTTGTTATCCCAAGCGCATCACAACTTCAACCTTTCGAGCTGCCCACCTCACCTTTTGCAAACATCAAATTGTACTGTTAGCATAGCACTCCTCTTACACATTGATAACATACTCACATCATCAACTGGACGATCTATATCTGTCAAAATGTCACAAGACACGGGTCTCTTCTCCGTGCGACGGCCGCGAGAGGTATATTCACCATGCGCCGATGCAAGTTTGGCAACTGGAAATGAAGCCATTTATGAGTGCTATACTTTGCGATCATGCACTGACTCTCGCATAGACTCTAGGTGGCATAAATTACAATTCCAATATCCCACAGCCAGCATCGGCGATGAAGCGTTCAAACTCGATGTCTGGTTCGAACAGCAACGCGCCGTTTACTGCAAGTCACGTACGCTCAATCTCAGGATCCCGCGCTTCTCTTGCCCCTCCGCGACCGAATCAGCCTCAATTCCAACGCTCATCTTCGGGGACAAATCTAGCAGAGCTGGGAATGTCGTCAGTGAAGCGGACCTCCTTCCAGAATAACAGTGGGCGCAAGAGCTATGCGCCAAGTGGAATGGGACGATCGTCTGCGGAGAGTGCTGAGAGGAGAAGCAGCGTCTACAGATCTCGAAGCTCAACCAATGGTCCGATGGGCCATCAGAGCTTTTTCCAACAAGTACCACAACCAGCAGGCGCTCCCACAGACCCTCGAAGGTTGAAGGACCGCTCCGTCCAAGTGAAGGTTGGCCAGGATATACTCGATTACATGACTACCAACAACTTCGAAATGGAGATGAAGCATATGATCGCACAGAACATGGTCAAGTCGCCAACACAGAAAGACTTCGTTTACATGTTTCAATGGCTGTACCATCGAATTGATCCGAGCTATCGCTTCCAAAAGAACATCGACCAAGAAGTACCGCCGATTATGCAACAACTCCGATATCCGTACCAAAAATCAATCACTAAAAGCGCGCTATCTGCTGTCGGATCCCAGAACTCCTGGCATTTATTCTTGGGTCTCCTACACTGGATGATGCAACTTGCTCAGATGCTTGAAGGCTACGCCTCGAACCAGTACGATGATGCCTGTGCGGAGACTGGAGTTGATGTGAGCGGCGACCGAATCATCTTCGATTTTCTAAGTCGTGCTTACCGGGATTGGCTATCCATGGACGAGGATGCTGGAGACGATGATCAAGACAGAGTCCTAGCTCCCCACGTCGAAGCTATGGCACAGGAGTTCGACAAGGCAAACTCGAAATACCTGGACGAGCTTCAGATCCTAGAAGGAGAGCACGAACGATTGCAAAAAGAAATTGAAGCTCTTGAGAAATCGGGATCCGACGTCGCGACCCTGGATAGAAATTTCAAGATTATGGAGGAAGACAAGGTCAAGTTCGAAGAATTTGATAGTCGGATGAATCAAAAGTCCGAGAAATATGAAGCTCGGATCCAATTTCTCCAAGAAGAGCTCGACAAGGTCATGCTTGAATTGAAAGAAGCAGACGATGAGCGATCCAATCTGCAAAAGGCTGTCGACGATCAGGGCATTAACATGGCAGATATTGATCGCATGACTGCAGAAAGAGAACGTCTCCAGAAAGGAATTGAGACAACGTCACAGAGACTAGAAGAAGCGAAAAAGAAAGTCATAGAAAAAGAAGTTGAGGCGAGTCGAAAACTTGACGAGCTCGAGAGAATGGTCGACAAGTACAATAGTCTGGGCTACCAGATAGGCCTTATTCCCTCGACCGCGCCGAATGCTAAGGGCAAGAATTACGAGCTTCAGGTGGTTGTCAATGAAGGGCCGAACTTCTCAGCCTCTCAAATGGGTTCTTCGCGTGGAAATGCAGATAGTGATCGACTCCTTGCCGATCCTGTCACTGGTTACCAGCCGGCTCACATTCTGAACCTCGACCTTCGAGGCCATGTCAAGGCGAGTTTCGTAGGTCTAAGGAAAGAAATCTCAGAGCGACGTACAGTCGCCATGGATGAGATGATGAAACATCACGATCTACTTGATGGTATCAAGGAAGCCATCGAGGACAAGAGAGGCGAGGTTGCAGCTCTTGAGCACCGTGTCAGAGCTGCGGAAGAGGAGTATGAAAAGACAAAAGAGGTGAGTCAACATCTGAAAGTAAATTGAGTAGAATGTAACATTTGCAACAGGTCACTACTACCCAGAAGCTGGCTTCTGACACTCAGATCGAGAAGATGGAGAAGGAGTTGGCCAAGATGCGAGCTGGTCTCACGGAGTCTGTCCAACTCATGGAGCAGCGTGAAATGAATACAAACATTGAGTGAGTTCAATGTATGTGTCAAACGTATTTGGGACTAACGTTAAGCAGGTATGAGCAGCTCACGCTTAGAGCAAATGCCCTGCGCGAGGAATTACATACAGAGATTGAGAAGATGTTAAACGACATCATCAAATTCAAGGTTCATATCCAAAAGAACCTTGAAGAATATGAAGGTTTTGTTGTTGATGAGGTAGAGCATGAGTTGGGAGGAGATGAGAATGGAGATGATACCCAAGATGTCGAGATGAGATAGCGTGCGGGATCGATAGTGTTTTTGTACGCGTGTTTAAGAATATCTGTTTTACTTGCAGTCACGTTTGCCTGTACGGGCGGTCAAGGGGTTGGCGTTCCGGTTAGGATAGCGTAATGTTATCATGATTCATGTCCCGGCCTCAGAACTTATTGCACTTGTTTTGCCTGCCCGGTTCCGTCTAGCATCCTTAAACATCCTCGGTGTCTTTTCACGAGTTGCGGCTTCTTGCCTTCCCTCGAAATTTGATGCTCGCGGGGTCTTGTTCTGCAAAGATCGACTTCATCTTCTGATAAAGGACATTATTTATGATGAAGACGACGAGATAATACTCCTCTAACGGTAGCAATATTGTGATACGTTGTATTTGCGTGCCGGTAACTGGACGACCGTCAAAGGGCCTCCCGTCCCCCAAGAGTACAGATATGTGTCAGCACTCGAAATAAAAAAAACCTTTAAAACAACCTAGAAAATGCGATGCCGCGTCGAGCTCTCATCGCAGGATATCAATAACGTTCCTTGCAGTTTCTATGACACGCAAGATTAAAGGATGCCGAGGATATCGCTAACGCACATAGGATTTTGAGGGTAGGAAATGCAAGTGAGGGCATGTTACCGCACGGCCAAACCATTAGTAGACAGTAATAATTAAGCAATATTTAAAGGATAACATCATAGATCTTCATAACTTCAAAGCCATATCGAACCGCTCCCCTTTTCGAAAGTTACGAGACAGATGAAAAAGTCACTTCCACGAAATGTTCAAAGCAGGGCCACTTAACTGGCGCTCTATTATCACTGGAGATGCAACACCGCAATGCATGCAATTGATCAATGGAAGCCAGGCAGCTTTCTGCTCTCTGCAAAAACCCGTTGCCAAGCCAAGAAATAGCTCGAGTCTGAAGAAAAGCACTTAAGTATCAATGGTTCCAATACCAAAATGAAAACAGGAAGCTATTAAAGTCTAGAGTAATCAATATGCTCAAATCACAGGAAATGCTCGTCCCAATTCGAAGAAGCTAATTGTTGCTAGTATTCACTATTGAGACGCAGTCCAAGAAAGCAACCAAGACTTACCCCCCAAAACGCTTAGGCAGTGTATAGTTTTAAATAAGCACTTTTTACCCAACAACCCACCATAGCAGCGTACCACTTAGGTCAGTGGTTCAGGTCACTCGTGGGTTAAGAGGGGGTTAAGGAGTAATACACACCTGGCGCGAATAAATGCACGCTACTTCGCGGTCAAAACTGCAATCGACACCGAGCAAGTTTTTCAAGGCCTCCCCTCATCGACATGGTAGGACCGGATTTTTTGTTCTTGAACTGTTTGACTTTTCTTTTACTGACTTTTGATATGCTTTCCGCGATTTTTGCCGCTTAGCGAGAGGTAGGAGAGAGGCCAATATCAAGCGAGCTGTATTGGATGATCTCTCGGAACTTTTCCCCAAACAGATTTATTTTTACTAGAGAGGCAAGGAGTGATAGCTGACCGACTTTATTCTTCTACCTATTTGATTTCTGAAGCGTTAATAACCGTGTGCTAAGGCTAAACGAAGTCGAGATCATTAGCAAAGTCCTTGCATGAAGACTCTTGCAAATGTTTGACACGAACGGCAAGTGCGCGATTTTACTTGACGCTAACCGAGGGAGGCATTGTAAAACGTGATTCGAAATGATAGGGACAGCAGGGACAGCCCGATCGAGGCTGATGCTTCACAGCAACGGCAGTTGGACGTTTTCAGCGACAGCTTTGTCCACGATCCCCTTGTGGCCTACATTTCAAAATAAATATGGCAAACGGTTCCTGGTAGGAACTAGGCTGCATCTGCTGCGTTTAAGAGCGGATATGCAGGGTTTGACCCCTCTTCTTGACAAGGTGTAAGCGTGCAAAGTGCATCAGTAGATAACAAGGAGAACTTTAAGATCAGTATGGGAATTTTGTAGAAAGATAAGTAGGCAGAGAACCATTAAGATATAAATTTACAGCGTGACTCAAAAGTAGACGAGGGGGGGTGAAAGACATGATATCTGATGGATAGTGTTCCGTATGATACACTTGTTGGTGACATTAGAAGCGCACAGCAAAGGACCCTAATTGCAAGGAGCTCGTTCAGAGTTCTGGTGACGCTCGTATGTCTTATTCCTGATGGCATCTCCTGATAGGCATCAAGAATGAGGTTGACACTACCTACTCTTGTTCAAGTTTTGAATGTGGTGCATCACGTGTAAGTGGTCAAAGCGTTTCCCAGCCGTGCAACCCAATCGATTCTTTCGCCTCGCCATCGTTCCCGCCTTGCACTCCCCTTCAACGCCCGACTTCTTATTCACCGGGTTGCATTCATATGCAATAACAACTCTGTCGTTGTGCACACAAGGACGTTATCGTGTCTTGCATCTTATTAAGACAAGGACACGTTTGCGCGCCGTATTTGTGGTCGCCTCTCCTGCGATCCCGATCAATTCCTCTTCGCGCGTTGAGCACAATCCATCCATCGACAAATCTTCATCATGACAGAAGTTTCTTCTACCAGGTTGTACCTGGGAAACCTCCCTCGAAATGGTATGCTATCGCGGTTTGATCTGGCTTCGTTTTCTGAATGGAGTCCAACTCGCAGATCGTGGAAGAGAATTCTGCTAACCTTTCGATAGCCACCAAGGCTGATGTCGAGGCGCATTTCAACACTCATGGTACTGGAGAGATCACCGAGATCAAGCTTATGAACGGGTTCGGTTTCATCGAGTACAAGGATGCTATGGATGCCCGCGATGTGGTTCCCGGTATGGCCACATGATATCCCAAGGTCCAACACAATGCTTATACTTCTTACAGCCTTTCATGGCTCCGACTTCATGGGCGAGCGCTTGACTGTTCAGTTTGCCCGTGGTACTCGCAATCGCGATGCCTTTGCCAATACTGAGCGTACTGCTCCTCGTCCCCGACGCACCCCTCATCGCATGCAAATCTCTGGACTTCCAGGTGAGACCAGCTGGCAGGTCTGTACTCCCTTCCTTCATCCGGACTCTTGGATCTAAACATCTTGCTATTTGGACTCTGAACAACATCGTTTTTGGACGCCTATACTATACTCAGGTCGTTTTCGGCAGAGTATGATACAGTCCTGGCCAGCATCACGCCCTGCTAGGCGACCAATGCTATCGCAGTGTGCTAGTGCATTTGCCTGAGCAGCCGTGGACTTGGTGGACGTCTTCATCCCTTGTCTGGCCTTTCTTATCCTATCTCGACTTCTTTCTGCTATGTCACTTATTGCCCTTTGCATCCCTGGACAGCGATCACTTTGCGCAGGAAGGAACTCAACCGTAGGACCATGTACCTTTGTCGGGACTGTTGTGCAGGCTACTATTTGGATGGCAACCACCACCACCTTGGCGTTTGCAAACCAACATACCTGGATAACGACTTACATGGATTCTGGATATAGGACCTGAAAGATTTCGCCCGCCAATCCAGCCTCGACGTCGTCTACTCCGAGACCGGCCGCGACCGGGACGGTAAAGGGTCAGTATCTCGAGTCCTCCACGTTGCACTTCTTTGCTAACAAATCAGAAGCTTTGTTGAGTTCGAGACTGCTGCGGATCTGAAGACCGCAGTAGAAAAGCTTGACGGCCGTGAATTCAAGGGAGTCCGTGTCACTTGCGTTGCTGATGTATGTATCCATGCTCTCATACAAGACATCTACTAATGTAACAGACCCAACCGGATATCCCCCGTGATCGAGCTCGTTCTCGATCTCCTGTTCCTCGCCGATCTTACCCCGTTGACGACTACGACCGCCGTGGACCGTCCCGTGGATACAGCCCTCGCCGTGATGGTTATCGCGATAGAAGTCCTCCACGCCGTGGTTACTACGATGATGAACGTGGTCGCTACCGCTCTCCACCAAGAGCCCGTGGCCCTATCGATGACTACCCACCTCCCCGTGGCCGCTTCGAGGACCCTTATCGTCGTGACTACCCACCTGACCCATATGTCAACGGCAGACCTCCTTATGATCGACCACCACCAAGGGATTACCCACCCAGAGACCCACCCTACGACTATGAGCGCCCTCGTCCCCGTTATTGGTAAGTATTCCGGCCGCTGAACTGTTGTCCATGCTAAGCGAATGTAGATTTCAGCCAAAACGGGATATAATACGTTCTCTTACGATGATCAAGAATCGCGGATGTCTCACAGTGCACAACTTTCTTGATCACAGCAGGACGATGATGTGGACACACGATTTCCTAACGCTAACGTCTGGTCGGAACTCTTTTCAAAAAAGCAACATTCTCTTGTCATACTTCCGGGGTGGCATGGAGGATGTACAATAAGGATGGTAAGATCATGAGGTCAACTCATCAAATTGTACTCCTAGCAAAACGCGATTCTTTTGCAAACAATTTGCGTGAAGATGTGATTATATATATATTACACTGTCTAGCAAAGTATACGCAGACATCTAATTCTACACCTTCCAATTTCCCCTATCCCAAAAACGCCATTGGATCCCGCTTAAAAATCCCTGCTCTCTCCAATATCACAGACATCAAACACTCCCGTCTCCGGCAAGCCCTTGTTTTTCATTGCCTCCTTCAACAATTTTGGAGGCTCAAGTACATCCTCTCCCGTCAAGACCCATGTCCCCCAGTGGATCCCCATAGCTCTCTTACATTTCGTATCCACGAATATATTAACACTGTCAAACGGATTCGCATGCATAGGACTCATAATAGCCCTAGGATCATAAGCCCCAATAGGAATCAATCCCAAATCAAAAGGTCCACGCAGATCCCCAATCTGTTTGAACGCTGGACAATGAGGCAAGTCTTTGTATTCCTCTCCGTAGTCGTCTTCACCTTTTGGTACGTCGGGGACGGCTCGGTAACCAGTGTCGCCGCCAAACCAGACGTTCTTTCCACCAGATTCAACGGCCCATGAGCACCAGAGGGTATGGCCTTTGTCCATTGGCGTTCGTGCGGAGGTATGTTGGCATGGTAGACAGGAGATTCGGGCTGTGATATTCGCTGAATTGTCTTGTGGAGAAGTGCTAGAAGCTGTTGAGATTCGTTTCTCGCCTGTGCTAGGAGAGAGTGTGATATCGATGTCGTTCCACCAATCTAGCTCTTCTACATTCTTGATCCCGCATTTATGGAACCAGTCCTTCAATCCCAATCCAACCAAGAATTGTGCCTCTGGATGTGCTTTATGGAGTTCGACGACAGTTGGGTGGGAGAGGTGGTCGTAATGGCTGTGCGAAATGACGACGAGATCCACGACTGGGAGGTCTTTGATGTGGCATGGGACTTCGGTGTAGCGCTTTGGCCCTAGCCAGGAAAAAGGACTGCAGCGATCTTCGAAAACGGGGTCGAAGAGCACACGCAGACCGGAAGGAAACTCGACATAGTAGCACGCATGGCCCAGCCAGGTTGCTCGTAGGGAGGCGGAAGCTGTTCTGTCTGGGAGGAATTTGGGCTGGATGACGGTAACAGTTGGGGGAGTTGTATCTGGGCTCTTGAAGCTTCCTGTCAATCTGCCCCTGCATAATATTAGCATCAAGTATATGTTAGACTTTGTTATTGACAGAAAGTATGTGGCTCACCAGATTATCTTCCGCATCATATCCGGACCGGAGAATTCTCTCCATGATTCCCAGGGATTCTTGAAGCCTTTGCCATGCTTCAAATGATGCGCTTTTGCTTCTGCATCTTCTGGTACCGCTCCCAATGCCGTGGGACTGGTCATAGAGACCGCGTACAAAACTGCGGCTGTCATTCCGCCTGACATTGTTCTCGATTGGATTGCTGCTACTTTCTGCTGCTGTTGGCGGGAACGAGGTCTACGCCGTAGAAGAGCTCGAAAGAAAGAGCGCATTGATCATGTAAAAGAAAGAAGCACACGAGAGGAAATGAGGAAATAAATACTGTACAGTGAGACGCGTACTCGCAAGATTAAAGCAATAGCATTGGGAGACGAATGCAAGTTGAAGCCTTCAGTCGGATTTAAGAGGCTGGGCTTTCCGCAGATGTCGTAGTCATCTCGCATTTAGCAACGGACTCGGCCCAATTTCAACCACCGAAATGGTGAAAGTGTCTTGCTGGAGGCTTCGGAGTAAACGTGTCGGCTTTTTGTAAGCTATACACAGAGCTTGGTGATTGGGAACTCATCATTGATTCCGGACTCTGTGCATTGAAATAGAGATGAGGTTCTAATGGTCAGCACTTGAGTTGGAGAGAACAATTAATCCCTGCAGCTGAGCACAAGCGACGGCTAACGGAGCGTTCCTGCCATTTTGATATCTTCGTTTTCCACGCTATGAGCAATTTTGAGACTAGATCTCGGTATATAATATCAATGCCCTTTCTAGGTTTGCTGATTCCTCTGCTCCATCCATTTTTGGAAATTTACCGCCAGGACCCACAACCAAACGTTTGAGACTATCAATGTCAAAAATACGAAGAACTTCCCGACATATAAACGTCTTCCTCTGTTGAAGGTCGAAGTTTGAGATTATCGAATTTTCTGCCAGCATCCGCCAACCTATCGAGAAGTGTCTCGTGAGAATGGAAGTTGAAGTAGAGGATCGATCGCGATGCTGTCAAGAATATTAAATCAAAAGAGAAACCCATGTTCTTATTTCACTTTAAAAGAGAAGGGACATGTTGCAAATGAGGAAGATCAACCTCGTGGCTTCAAGACGAATGACAGTTCAAACGTACCAAGCACTCTCATCCCAAGGCCTTCCCCTAGGGGCAATTCGACCAGGGCATGCGTTGCCTCAGCGAGTAGTTGAGATTGACAGAATTTTTTGAGAGAGTTAGTGGAGCCTTACCTATAAAATACCCCCTCAGGTTCTCTTCCCTCGTTCTCTTCCCTCGTTCTCATCCCCCTCTCATTCTTCCTATGACACACCTACATCCTCGAAAACACGAGAGATACGCCCATATCGAGGAAATCTCCAATCGATTCACTCGCCGTCACACAAGAGACTAGCAATGCATTTGATCACCCATCGGAGCGAGATGCTACCTCGCAATCTGGTGGCTGAACCACCTTGTCACGAAACATCTTGCAATGGCGTCCCTCACAACTACCATTCCAGCTTGTCGTCGCCAAATTTGCGAGAACTGCAGCCTGCTCTACCACAGTGTCAGTGAGTGCTTGGCAGAGGGCTCACCTGCCCTTTCGGTTATCTTATCATACTCTCAAATCCATTTGTTGCGAGGAGCGCGCATGCATCTTGATTACTGAGATGAATCCCTGTCGTCTTCTGTGTTCCTATACGACCATTACAGAGATATGGCTTGAGCAATTGAGCAAGTTGAGCAACGTGCATCTTCGTGGCTTCGACAATTTATCGCAATATGAGGGTTTCCTTGTTTGGGTGGAGGATCGGAAGGTCTTGTTCTTTCATCTATCGCATTTATACATCGGCGCCGTCCACCTTAATTCACTTCTCGTATCACCTTTCGCATATCCAAGATCCTCGTGATTTAAAGGAGATCAACAATGGCCGATGTACCGCAAACTAATGGGGCCACCGATGGGGCCACTAATGGGACCTCGTTAAAGCCAACTATCGTCCTAATTCACGGTCTCTGGATGTCTCCGACTTGCTGGGAAGACTGGATCACTCACTTCACCAAGAAAGGCTACAAAACCATTGCTCCTGGCTGGTAACACCAACCTTTTCCTGTGTTCATGCTTGTTGATCTTACTGTGTTGGAGTTCGCGACCCACGTCTCATTCATCTTGGCTCTTTTTCTTTACAGAAAACATAGCCCTAATTCGTTGTAGGCCCGGCCTCGACGATCGGACCGTTGAAGATATCCGCGCCCACCCAGAGGCTCTAAAGGGCCTCACTATCGGCGCCATAATCGAAAACTACACGAGCATCATCAAAGCGCTTCCTTCGCCTCCAATCATCATGGGACACTCCTTCGGAGGCCTATTCACGCAAATCTTGCTGTCGAAGGGATTGGGTATCGCCGGTGTGGGACTCTGTCCCGCACAGCCATCCGGCGTAGTGACCCTCAAATTCACCACTGTGAAAGCCGGTTTTGGCGTTTTGGCAAATCCATTGAATTACAACAGAGCTGTTAAGATCACGGAGAACCAATTTCATTATAATTTTGGTAATCACCTGAATAAAGCCGACTCGAAAGCGCTATGGGAGAAGTACTCCATTCCTGCTGCTGGTCATATCCTGTTCCAAGGTGTGCTAGGAATTATTAGTACGAGGAGTGAAGGGACTGTAGCTTTTGGGAAGAAAGATAGGGCGCCATTACTGCTGATTGCTGGGACGAATGATCATGTTGTACCAAGAGCGGTGGTGGAGGCAGAGAAGGACCATTACGTTGGGCCGGCGGTAGTGGATTTGAAGATTTTCGAGGGACGGACGCATGGAATTGTGAATCAAGAGGGGTGGGAAGAGGTTGCGGATTTTGCGCTGAATTGGGTGGAGGAGAAGATCAAGGTTTGATGGGATACCCCTTTGTCACACTCGCGATTTCCTTCGTTGTTTTTATATCCTAATTGGTAATGGTAATGATTCTCCTAACCTTCTACTTCAAACATTCTTGTCCACATATTAAGCCTTTTTCAAGTTGAATTTTAGGAAAGAGTTGAATGTCTGGTTCATCCAAATAGTGCCTTTCGAAAATCTTGTTATGGATGAATGTGTGGAAGTGCGTGGATGAGTTTGGAGAGATATTGTCAATTTCTGAACTAGATACCCTTGAATTTTCTGGTTGGTAGCAAGAGAACATTTTTGAGTAAAGACAATTTTGATTTCCGACTTAATCTCTACAGTAGTGTGGTGATTTAATTAGCTTAAATTAAGTAAAGTAACTGTCTTGTTTTGATCTCACTTTCCACAAGATTCCCATATCAAGAGCGTAATATTTCAAATGGTATTTCCCCAACTCCCACACTCAGTCACAAAACATTACACATTTAACACAAATTCGTAGACCCTCCATATTAAATCCACGTCCATGCCACAGAGACCAACACCCCTAACCAGAGCGAATAGCTCGCGCCATCCCCCACTCCCACAGCACCACTATTCGTATCCTTGAACGGTGCACTATCCGTCTCATCAGGATTCGGTGCTTTGGATGTCTTACTTCCTTTATCACTCGAACTAAGACTAGAACTCGTTTCTTGAGCCGCTACGCTTGTTGTTGTTGTTGTCGTATCGGTACTCCCTCCCGCTGAAGCTGTGCCCGATGTAATTGAGACCGTCATTATGCTGGCGCGCGTGGTGCCGGGATGAGAGAGAGCAAATGTGTATGTTGAGCCAACGCTGTTGGTCGTTGTTATCAAAACCGGACCCAAGCTTACTGTATGTGAAGCTGTTATTGTTGATGTTGGGCCAGAGATCGTCGTCGTGCTGTCCATTGTGACGGGATATATTTCGTAAATAGTCTTCCCAGATTTCGTGGCCGTAATCGTCACTATCGACTGCGTATATTCCGAACTGACAGTAGTTGTACCTTCCGACTTTCCTGTCGCGGATGAGCCACCCAATGTGACTGTCGTGGTGACTTGTGATGCGAGACTACTGGCTTCGTTCTCTGCATTTTTTAATGCCGAGGCGGGGATTGGTACTCCGGCTATCTGGCATGCTAATTGTAGAGGTGTGAGCAAGAGATCATTGTCGAGATTGTTGTCGCAGTTTCCGTGCATGCAGGTTATCAGATCTGGGAGGAAATTGCCGGCTGAGGCTCGACAGAGACATTTGATATCTGTGACTTCGCAGTTGTCGTCTTGAGATTGGCTGATACAGTCTTGGACGCATTGTGGGAGGGAAGAAACGAATTGAGCGTGGATAATAGGTAGAGACAGTATTGAGAGCGCAAGAGCGCCTCCGCTCAGAATGAAGATCATTTTGAGGCGTGAATAGCGAGCCTGTCTAGGGGTGTTCAATCAAGACACACTCCAATGTCTGAGATATTATCTGGGCCACCGAATTCCTGTCATTCTTGTTCGACTACCGCCATCGGTTTGCTCGCCTGATGTTGTTGTGGCTGGTGAAGTTTTGAAGCAGGCAGTTTAGTCCGAGGGTGAGCAAGGCTGGTATTATCTCGTATCGAGCCCATATTGTGGCAAATGCACAACCTCGAACAGCTCAAAATGCGGTGATATTGATACGTCAGGCTGTTGCTGCTTCCTTGTTTTCATGGTAGCGTGGGGTCGATCCGAGAAACCCTGCGAAAACACACATCGCAATTCGTCGACAGGAGAACTGCGGCGTCGATGCAGTTGCACCGCCACAAATTGAAAACCTAAAGGACTAAAGATCAGCACTGCAGCTCCTTCACCTGCCTGATGGGCGAGCCGAGAACATGCTCGAGAGAAGACGTATGATTCAAAGGATTGGTCAATTATTAAGAAAGTCAGTCTTGCTTGATGGCTATTCGGATGAAGTAGATTCTTTACTCGGGGATATGCCACAACTCTAAATGGATATCAATAACCTTCTTTTGAAACGCCAACATAGAGAGAGCCCTCAATTCCTAGAAAAGATCCCCAGAGTAATTCACAAGGTTGTCTTCTCAAATGAATTCAGGTCGACTTCATAAGAACCGCTATCCTAGAGCCTCCAGGGCCGAATGGTTCCTCACTAAGTGCCACAAATCCACACTTCTCATACAGATTTCTTGCTGGTGGGTTATCTGCATCAACGACAATGCTGGAGACGAACTCCTTCCCAACTTTTGTTGCTTCTTCTGCTCCGTACTTTAAGAATCTCTGCATGAGTGCTTTGGCGACACCCTGGCCGCGAGCCTCAGGTAATGTAAACATTCCATTGACGCGGAAATGTGATTGCACCGTAGCAGCTGGGTCCTTGTGAAGAAATGTCCAAGGATCCACTGAAGGGGCAAATCTAAGTAGATGCTGTCAGAAAGCAGGTCTTGTGCTACCTGGACAAAAATGAGGATGATGACTCAACTCGAAAGGGTTTCCCACAAATCGACCTCTTAAGATAAATCAACATCGAGTAAACTTACTCTTCGGGAGTGCAAGGAAGCGGACCCATTGCCGTAAGCATAGAGACTACACGATCTGATTGTACGGCAAAGAATGTATTGGCCTTCGGATTGGCTAGACGGTCGTACCAGATATCGTCGGTGAAGGCAATCTCTCTCTCGTAGGTAGAACTAAAAGCTCCTGGTGCGGTTTTGAGGGAGTATAGTCTGAAAGCTTTGTATTGTTCGAGATGAGCACGAATACTTTCCTCGTCATGGGGAATCTGAACGATTTCGAACTTGAATGCCATCGTGACTGGGGTGATGGGACAAATTGTGCTCAGAATTGAGAACAGTACCACAGATAACAGTTGCACAATATCACAAGGCTAGAAACGCGAACATGCCAATAAAGAAGGAAACTAGTCAGAGTTTGGGGAGACATTCTGGTCCTTTTGTACCTTCTGATGTTTGGATCGTGACTCACTAGAGTCGAGGACAGTGACAAGCTGCAGGCTATCTTCCCGCTACCCAAAATACCTGCGCGCTAAAATGCCCCCAATGATTCAGCCAGGGTACGAAGTACACCGAACCCTGTCGTGCAGCCCAGCTTCAGCCTCCGTGCAGCCTCGCCGACATACGCGCTTCCAACATGAAGGCAAACAAAAACAGCAGCATGTCCTCTTTTCTTGGACAAGTTGCATACGTTGCGAACAACGACTGTGAACATGAGTTCCGACGATCTATTCAAGGATTACGATGATGCTGGGGTCTACGCCGACAGCCAGCATCAAGCACTGCGCCAGGAGACTCGGAATTTCGTTGTTGAATTTGGCAGGTCTCACGCTCAGATAGCTTTCGATCTAAAAGCCGAGGATATTCAGGAACTTCTTGATACTCCAGCTCCGGCAGATCGGCCTGTGAGGTGGATGTGAGTGCGAAGTGTATTCCTCAAATCCAACCTTATGCTGACCGACCTACCTCAATAGTAACCTATGGGGCCCGCACACCCAAGAGGCGATAGTCGACCTACTGGGACATCATTACGACTTCTCTCTTAGACTCCTTGCTATGATCAAGTCCGAGCCGCCTGGAGCGAAGCACCGACCCCATCAGAAGCAAGCCAGAGGATTCAGAACAAGGCTACATCTGAGGCAGGATGTCGAGGCTGCTGTCATCCCAGGAGAGATCTCCGACTCGTCTGATGAGAAGCTGACTCTTGGAGTACCCTTGGAGAAGGCAGAACCTCCAAAAATACAGTCGGTAGATGGCATTAGCCACTATGCCCTGGCGAAACAAATGATCAATTATCAGTCCATTGATATTGGCAGTCATTGTAAGGTTCTTGGCGTAGAGTGAAGCCTATAAGACGCTAATAAATTCCATAGCTATCTGCGTAGGTGCAAACTTCATGCACGATATTGTTTCAAAAACCGAGGGTTCCGACATCGACATCATTTCGGAAGGGGTTCAAAGAAGACTATGGTCTTGGTTAGTACTTTGCGACGATCGTCTGGAACCCTATATTACTTTGTCAGAGTCGTTTCCTAACAACTTGTAGACACCGTCCTATCCTTGCACGAGAACCCTGGGTATGTGGAGGATGCTAGGGACTTGAAGTCTTTCCGTGCAAATACCCTTAGTGTTCTAAGCCAAATCTCAAAGCACGGCCATGGAGGTTCGGACCCTATCTCAATGCAAACTGTCCGCCAAGCTCTCAAAACAGATGTCTCTCAAGCCAGTCCAGGCGTGGAGGGCGCGAGCCTACTGTTCTACTATCTATTTGACGATTGGCAAGCTGTCTATACTACCGTGGCGAAGTTTTCGAAGCGTCTAGAGCAAATTCACGATGCCATCATTTTCGATATGAGGAAGAAATCCTACCAAAACCCAGACGTTGAGATTATTCCTCGGCTCCATGTCCTCGGCCGTCAGGGTCGCCAACTACGTAACTTATACTCCGGCTACAAGAATCTCGTTGAACGTATTCTGGATCCGAAGGCGACTATGGTATATAATGCTAACGCCCGCAGTCAGAGCGATCTCACTTCCATGGATAGTCATAGAGGCGTCTTGTTGGCTCAGTCTGCTAGCCAACGCTTCAATCGCCTCAGTGACAGGTTGGAATTACTTATGGTCAGCCAGATGGTCGAGTCCCTCGCAGAAAAGGATGCCCTTGTCAATACAGTACTTCCATCTTTCCCATTTCATACTTCTCTTTACTAACATGGTATAGTACTTTAATATCAACGCACAAAAAGACTCTGAGGCAACTGCACGCCTAACTCGGTCTGCAACATTGCTAGCCAAGCTTAGCGTGCTCTTCCTACCAGTCAGTCTCATGACTAGCTACTTCTCCATACAGATCCAGGATTTGCAAGGAGTGTATACTGCGAAGGACTACTGGTATTCTTTTGCTATTATAATGAGCCTCTCATTTGTCGCTCTGTTCTTCTTCAGCAAAATGTTGATGTGGGTCACCGAATCTCTCGATGCATTGATGAAACAAATAAGTCATGCTTCGAAGAAATTCTTCAACAATACGAAGAGGTTCTGCAACGAAAAGTTTCGGAAGAAGACTGAATGATAATTTACGATCGTATTCTTGGATGCATGATGGAGTTGGATATACAGGATAACGGGTGAAAAGCATGAGATACCATCTGAACACTTGGATTTTGGCAACGATATGTTTTCAGAGTAATCTTTCTCGCGATGCTTTTACGACATATACTTGGTTAGAATTAAATCGCATTGAGGGCCTTCGAGTATGTGGATTCGTTGATGAATCTTAGTGATCAAGTAGGTTAAGAGTCACAGACAAGAGAGTCGTTTTGTTGCACATTTTGCACATTCCTCTTTTCAGATCTTGGGCCCTTCCTCTACCTTATCTTATGACATCTGGACCAGAGTAACTTGTCTTTAGAAGTTTTTATTGTATAACTCTCTTAGCAAAGTCCGTGCTGGCATTGGAAAAGATTTTGTCGCGTGTTGCCTTTGGCCAATGTTCGGCGGTCTATCCTAATTTTGAAATCTTTTATTACATGTCGCGATATTTTAGAGTGCCTCTATTCTCAATACTGGGCTATTCTTAAATACGCGTATGGGGACGTCGATAGCCCGCGAGAGGATAGCCTTCAGGTCCTGCGATGTGCAACAAACTTCAAGTCTGAATGTCAGGTCGCACCTCATGCATTTCAGCCTTTTCGGGGCCGGTCATTGAATTTTCTTCAATCTCCGAAATGACTTTAACTATCAAGCCAATTGTGAATCATTAGAATTCTCTTAGATAATCAAGACTCTCTCTTGCTTCACCTGATGGACCTCCTCCTTTAGTGCCGTAACTTCCTTGTTGTTCTCGGTCGATCGTGATACCGGAAACGCTGTCGTGGCATCTTTAAGTGTCTGACGCTCCTTCTCCAACTCTATGACCTCTGTGTCGAAATATCTTTGGGAGCCTTTCCAGACTTAGGAATATGTTTTACCAAGTCCCATCGAAACCTATCTTCTCAACCGCCGACTTGAAAATCCCCTTCAAGACCAATTCCTTATCCTTGTGGATTTTATTCCTCGATCTTGGTTAATTGATGCTGCTGTATAACTTTTATCAGGTCTTGCTTGATTATATTCATTATTTGAAATTGTTCTGGAGCAACTGCTAGCGAGATGAGGGAGTACCGGAGATTTGTGGCACACGCACTTTTACCTTTGGTATATATAGTATTTTAACCAGACCGAGCTAAGATCAAAGATCGAGCAACATTCCGGAGTTTGAGATGCTAAGTAAAGGTGCTTGGGTTCAAGGCCCTTTTCCTTAAAGTGAGAACTTGAGAGCTGTCTAGTGGTCAAAGATGGGATGTGCTGTGTAAGCTAGTAGTATGTCCTCGAAGGCAGGTATTGAACAATTTGAACATCCAAAGAGGAAAAAAAATCTTGAAGAGTTGCAACCAAACATGGACATTAGGAGAAATCTCCCCGCGTACACTATCAACGTTGAAACTAAATTCAAGCAAGCCAAGGACGAAAATGTATCCTCGTCTAGTTCACAAATAACTTTAGCACTCATCTCCGCCTTGCTTTCTATCTAACAACGCTATACTTTACAGCCATGATTTACAAGCATTCAATGATGCAGTCCTTCCAAATACACGACAAGACGCTTTTTGATAATCACACCGATAACCTTGCTACTACCTTCTTCAACCACAATCAGATGCCTTAGTCCAAGCTTTCCGAACATCTCGACAGCATATTCCATTGGCGCTTTCGCACAGATGGTAAGAGGAGTGCGATCCACGAATGTGGATAGTAATCCTTCTAGCAGGTCCACTGGCTCGTCGTCTTTCAACGCGCTGGCTTGGTTTATAGCGAAGTCTAGTTCTCCTTCAGCGAGATAACCATGCAGCATACCATTTTCGTCTACAAGCACCAAGCCTGCATCCATAAGTCCACGAGCCTTAAGCTGAGAGAGCTTAGTTGCTAACAACGACTTCGAGACCTTGCACTCTGGTCCCACATCGACAGTGATTTCTCTCATTGTCCGAACCGGCGGGATAAGCTCTTCAACCAAATGTCCCTCATCCCTCACGATACTGAGTGCGTGTTCTGGGTCCAAGAATGGATGTCCTAAGACAGTTTGAGCAAGATCATAAACACCTTCACTACTCAATGCGTCGGCAACCCATTTCGAAACCAGGATGGCAGCCATAAATGGAGGAATATAGCCGACTTCACCAGTAAGCTCAAACATGATGACTGCGAGAGACACAGTCATTCGCGACACGCCTGCGAGAAAAGCTGCAGCACCGACCATGGCAAAGATTCCAGGCGAAATATTTGGAATCGCCTGCCCAACTAGACGCCCAAACAAAGCACCAGCATCTAAAGCTGGTATGATGATCCCTGATGGCACCTTACAGCCAAACGTGATAATCGTGAGGATTAGCTTTACTAGTGTTCCATAGATGAGCCATCCGTGATACCGACTCTTGTCCTCCGAGGCTTCTTGGGCGCAGACCCATGATCCTTCAGGATGGCGACAATCTACAAGAAGATTCTTGATGATGATGTCGCCAGGCTCACGGGTAAGAGGATTGGGGAACTGAAGCAGTGCTGTTATGAAAACAACCAAAGCGAGTTCAAACACAGGGTGATTATTGATGATGCTGTATTTTCGGAAGGATTTCGACCAGAGGAAATTCGCTTTGCAAAATATACCACCGAACAGCCCTCCTACGAGACCGAGGAAGATGAAGATAAGGTAATGAACCGGCTCGTAATCGATACCGTAGTTGGTTTCGAACAGAGCTAATTTTCCAGTACCGTTTGGATTCAAGGCCTTGAGAACGACTGCTGCCCAGAGAGAGCAGAAGAAAGCTCGCCAGAGGACTTTGCGAGGGAAGTAAGTGCTGATTTCCTGATGGAATTAGTATGGTTCGCATGGAGATAAGTTGTCGAACTCACTTCATAAGAGAAAAGTACTCCACCAATGGGAGCGCCGAAAGCCACACTCAAGCCTGACGAGCAAGCGACACTCAACATCTCTCGCATTTTCCGTCCATTCTGTCGATACTTAGGAAACCGCCTTGCTACAAGGTAACCCACGCATGTTGATATGTGCACGAAAGGGCCTTCTTTCCCCAAGCACATGCCCGTAGCGACTGCGAAGGTTGCACCAACGGCTTTTACAAATAGGACTTTGAAGTCTAGGAAATGTGGAATGACAAAACCAGACAATATCGTTTTAATCTCAGGTATACCACTTCCAGCTGCCATGTACATGGACTTTCCCTGCGTACGCCCCTGATCGCCATCACCATGGTCATCTTCGTCCTCTTCACCTGCCACTGGGAGGTTGGCCTTGGTGGTCATCGTTACAGCGCCCGCTATAATGCCGAATAGGAGAGCAAACCCGACATATATGGCAAAAGAGCTCCAGTAATTATTCGACCAAACTTTCCATTCTTTACAATCCTCCATTAGATCATCCATTGCGCCCACTAGAGGAGATTTTCGCGTACAACATGCCTCGCGGTTTCGGAGTAGATTAGTGGAGCAAAATCCTTGTTTATAATCGGCTACTGTCGCTTCTGTGATATCGACCATAAAGGCTATGATAGCGGTCAGAATTCCTATCAATGCTGCTGCGAACCATCCTTGGCATGAGTCCCAAGCTGAGAAAAGTCGACCCTTGATACTTCTGTTCGACGTGATAGCCCGGTGGCGGAATGAGTCTTTAATCTGAAAAGCTGTTAGCATTCAGACAGCTTGTCAGAAGATGGGATATGGACCAAGTCATGAAGCCAGTCAATGGTAGTGTAGTCGTTGTACGGCAGTCTCTCTCCGACTGCTGTTCCAGCAAGCTCTTGCTCATCTTTCGAGACAAGGGAAGATAGAATGGACGAAGCCTCCTGAGAATGATCATCATGTCGGCTTGGCTTTCGACCGGTCAACTGGGCAACCTGAGGATCGAAGAGCCGTGTATGCTCGTTGGCTTCCTCGTCTTGAGACATTATCTATGTCTTTGTGCAAGACGGCCAGCTGAGGAGAGGAAGGCATGGCTCTGAAATGAAAAGGGCTCAAGACTGGAACGAAGACGGTCTGCCGTGCTTAATTGTCTTGGGTAACCATACTCGACCTAGCTACAGTGGTGGCTGAGATATCTTTCTATCGTTGAGCGTTGAATGGCAGATAAGAGAACCGTCACAAGCAGCTGATAAGAAGGGATCGGCAGAACCTTGGAAAAGGTGGGTTAGTGAACAATGCGGGCTTGATCACGTGGCATCTAGGCTGAAAGTGAGTATGATACTGCTCCTACGCAAAGAATGTGTGGGGGAAAAAAAGTAGGATCTATGAAGTCCAAATATATCCCTAAGTGTAGGTCTTAGTTGAGGGAAAATTTCAAAGAAGTTAAATCACGTGATTCTCATGTGAAGAAAGGCACTTGCCGCTACCGCCCCTGGCTAAGCCCAAAAGGCCTCGCAGCCGAATCTGGAAAGCAGCCACGAGACTTAGGGCCCAAAAGTCACGCAGGGCTCCATTCCTGTTCCATCTGTTAAACGCCTTGCCTCCTTTCTCGTCTTTACTGGCCGTTGAATCCGAGCAATCTGCACGAAGCTTCTCGTGCACGAGATCAATTACCAAATCCGCCTCGAGCCGCACCAACGAGTGGCGATTAATTCTTGACTGCAGCTGGCAACGTCGTTCTTCACACTATTCAACAGCCCCCACTTCCTCGAAGGGTCCAAAAGTCTTCAACTCAGGGTCTCAGAATATTCCGACACACTATCAAGTATTTCAACTTCTGAAGGATCCCAATTCCCTCTCATTGCCATCGTTCCTGGGATTTGTTGGTTTTATGACGTCGTCGCTTCACAAATATCCCATTCGCCAACACGAGACCGGATTTGCTCGGAGAGAGCACAGAAAGCTGGCATTTGCGCATCACTAGACTTGGTATCTCGAGCATATACTTGGTAGATGGTCTTGATCTTCCTGCTGATAGAATCTACTAACATGCGCAAAGATCTCCTTTGCACACCGACTTTCCAAACGATATAGATAGAGCGAACGTGCGGCATGTCGACGACAACCTCGAGGCCTGCCGACGGCCTTACGACTGGCTTCAAGAAAGTCCGATTCATACCTCTGACCTACAACCAAGCCGAATCCCAAACTTCAGCTCTCCGTCTGATCCTCACACTTCGCCCTGAATGGGAGGATGGCAAGATTGAGTTCATTCGATTTACAGACGGAATCACAAACACCTTGTTAAAGGTTATCAACAAGAAGCCTGGGCTATCTGAAGAGGAGATAGACAACGATGCGGTCCTACTGAGAGCATATGGCCAGGGGACTGATCTTATCATCGATCGAGAACGAGAAACACAAAATCATGAATTGCTCATGCAACACAACCTTGCGCCAGTGTTGCTCGCGCGGTTCCAGAATGGGATGCTATACCGATTTATACGTGGTGCTGTCACTTCCCCAGCTGATCTCAGGAGGGTAGAAATCTGGAGAGCTGTGGCCCAACGGCTGGCAGAGTGGCATGCAGTGGTTCCTTGCCTACCAACACCTCGAGAGCCTTTGGCAGCAGAGATAAATGGGAGCCAACAATTGGGAATACCAGCTCCAACCCCAAGCAGGAAGGACCCCGCACTGCAAGCTGCTATTGACAATGTTGCTCCTGGAAAACCTCCCCCAAATGTCTGGACAGTGATGCAGAAATGGATATATGCGCTGCCTGTGGGAGCAGAGGCCGAAAAAGCACGGCAAGCAAATCTTCAGAAGGAATTGACCCGACTAGTTGCAGAATTCAGCAACCGGCCGGGTCTTGGAAAAAATAGTGTAAGTTGTTCTTGACTTCCACAAAGCCGTTGAACGAGGAACACCTCGCCTATACCCCTAAGATTAGCGAAGAGCTTCACTAGTGCATGCACTCCGGATCATGCAAATCCCCCACATGTGCTGACTGCTGCTGACTTTCTCCAGCTTGTCTTTGCTCACTGTGACTTACTGAGTGGCAACGTGATCATACAACCTCAATCAGCGAGCAGCCCCAACGCGCCTGAGATAGTCAGTTTCATTGATTACGAATATGCCACACCGTCGCCTGCGGCATTTGACATCGCAAACCATTTTGCAGAATGGGGCGGATTCGATTGTGAGCATGATTTGCTTCCAACACAGTCACAACGGCTTGATTTCATTCGTGAATACATCCGAAGTTATTTCGCCCATCTAGGTCAGAGCCTATCCAAGACTGACGAGGAGGCCGAAGTTCGCCGACTCTTTGCTGAAGTAGACGTATACCGAGGGATTCCTGGCTTCTACTGGGGGATCTGGGCCTTGATTCAAGCTACAATTTCTCAAATAGATTTCGATTATGCATCTTATGCTGAGATCAGGTTAGGTGAGTATTGGGCATGGCGCGCAGAGGCGGATGGTAGTCGAAAGGCATCTGAAAAACAGATGACAGTTCGAGAGAAGAGATGGGCACAAGAATCGTGATCTCTGGATTCGTGGACTGACGTTTTGTTGATATATCATCTCGCTTTTGGCACTTGCACATAGTAATGAGAAATGAAAGCATGGAGACATCACCCTTATAACAAAGGCTTGGCTTCAACGCCTAGAACCCTATTAGAGTAGATTGGCGGCGGTGTTCTATAGATAGAGGTGTTAGGTCTTCAATGACAGTTTCATACATCGTTCGAGGAGGACTTGAAGGAATTGATGAGGAATAATTACATATAGCAAAGCATTCATGGCATAGTATGGCACGTCAGTTTGCCACTCGATATACATACACATAGTTCTTTGTATCGAATACTAGCAAAGAGATTGTATTACTTTCAACACTCAAGAAGGGACGATGATCGTCAACAGCTGTCTTCCCATCGGAGAAGACCGTGATGTATTTTGTGGCTGAGACATTGGCTCATCTGCTCAACACGAACTTTGTCCTCACTACAATTATTTTCCTCTAGAAAGTTCATGACGATTAATCTAAGGACTGTTCGTATCGCAACAAGGAAAGAAGCAACCTCAACTGTTCCGTTCTCTTCATCTCAAGAACGGCCCCCATATCGGGCAGTCCGAGAAAGAGGTCTACCTAGGTACGCTCCGGCAGGATTTTGGGGCCGTTACGCCCTCCACGCTTCGGCGCGAGGACGGGATGACTTCCCAGTAACGCTGTTTCACTGCCCTTGAGGAGTCAATGCCGCACGGTGAAAGAGGCAATGGCTCCGAAAGGCACCTTCTACGAAGAGCATCTTAATTTGTCACTTCGATAATGCTGCTACTAAGTTGGGGGAGCAAGTCTTTGCGGGAGATATCCAGACTCCGGGATGGAGCTCCTTCACGCGCATCCTTGGACCATCGGATTTGAGTGTCTCGGCCATACTCCGAGGATCAATTACTGGACTTCTATCTTTGAATCACAAACTCTACATCCGTAAGGCAAGCCTTCTTCATCGAGCTCTTCACTAATCCGGAATTCCTCTTTGGGCAAGTTACTGCGTTACCGCGTTACCGAGTCTACTAGAACCCAAAAACGACTAATTCGGCAGCTAGTCTACGGCACTTAGACAGTGATAGCAATGATCAGGGGCCAACGCTGGCTCGCCGAAGAGAGTGAGAAGCGGGCCGAGATAGTAGTCATTCGGAGCGAGCAAGCCGTGTCGTCAGTGTCGGCGAACCTCTGGTGGCATCGATCGTCCAAGATGACCAGCAACAGATCTGTCTCCTCAGCAGTACTCCCCACACCGTAAGACTTAATTATCGCTGTGTCCGGACGTCTCATAGGTTCAATTGTATTGGGGGGCAAATATACGAACCGGCCAGTGCAGTTACGGTCCCTGGTGACGGAGTGACCGAGGAAGCATAATAATGTCGATGCCTATTCGCACATGGGACATGGCATGGGACATGGTGATCTCGAGACGGGAGGTGAAGAATCCCACGTT
Source organism: Phialocephala sp. D728 (assembly GCA_003988865.1). Taxonomy (NCBI): domain Eukaryota; kingdom Fungi; phylum Ascomycota; class Leotiomycetes; order Helotiales; family Mollisiaceae; genus Phialocephala; species Phialocephala sp. D728. The sequence continues at coordinate 385,336 of QYAJ01000006.1, forward strand.
TTGAGGGATACCGAGGCACCCAGCTCCCTGGGTTATGGGTTATGGGTTATGGGCGCCTTTCGTTCGATGGCAATCCAAAGACGTCTTCGCACTCGCCAGCCCTCGCCAGCCCCTCGCCAACCCCTGTTTCCAAAGACACTGAATCATGGGCCTGGGATGGTGTCGCCCGAGTCGCCCTCTCCAATCCCAGCGCGCTGGATCAAGATCGCACGCTCGGAGTGGTCCGCGTCGATCATGTATGGAACAATCCTGTTGGGCTCCCCCACCTCCGTGGCTTCCAGAATATTGCGCGGTCATCGACGCGAGGCTGAACGGTGAACCGCCCCGGCGCCTTCGGCCACCGGTCTTCGTCACAATCGGTGGCTTTTGCGCATTCGAGTCCGATTGCAGCGTCCACTCGCGCGCGCGCAGCAGACTTATTTCGTCGCCAAACGCCCCTCCAGACGCCACCAGGAACAGCTTCAGGTACCATGCAAGGTCATGACGACCCCAAGTCTCTCCGCTCTCAACGATGGTGGAAAGAGCAGCCATCAGCTGTATATTCGCAATATCTTCAGTCCTGGCTGGGGGCTCGACTTCCTACGCCGTACAGGCCCAAAGCACTGAGCATCTCCTGCCTCACCGCCTGTTGCGCGGAGTTTCCGTTGACGTCGACCAGCAGTGCAGCAACCAGCACCCAACACAGGATGTCTGCTTGGCCGTCCGTTGTCGATCCTTGCTGACCAAACTCCACAAGTATGCCTCGTGCCTTCTCGTGCCTACTCGCGCCTCCCGGCGACGCGACGGCGTTTGCGCATTAACGCTCTCTGTCTAAAATCTTACTCTATTTCGATTCACACGGGGGACACGACCCACCCTTTGCGGCGACGCCATTTGACTGGCACCGAAGGCGACGTCGATGAAGCCTGTAGCTGCCCGCAACGCCTCCAGGATTGGCCGTGCCTTTCGAACTTTTAGGTTTGCAGTACCGGGCCTATCCACAACTCCCACTCCCTGAGCAGCTCGCAGTTCGCAGTTAGTTAGCAGTTAGCACCCTCCCCCCCACCGGGCTGAAGCCTCATGCACAGGATCAACAGGCGGCTAGCCTCCCAGAGCAGGAATCGTCTCTTCTGAAAGGCTCAGCCCATGAAGCCAGCATCAAAATAGTAGGTCCGGGCTGCTTTGGACATGGCCGCGCTCGCTCTCGAGGACAGTAGCTTTCTCGAGTCATGGAGTGCCTGAAGTATGCGCAACGGCGTGTGTTTTCAAGATGATGTATTTCCAGCGGTTGGGAAACGTGGAGAAGCGGTGTTTGAGGCGATCAATTAAGCTCGCGCCGTGCACATCGCAAGACCTAAAACTACCAGGCTCGACTTTGCTGGAATACCAGGGTAGCCTTAGTCTCCCAAGGCTGAAAACTAATTAAGTCGCAACTAGTCTTCCCTGTAAGCTACTTTCCTTAATCGAGTAATTTGCAGAGTCCACCATCTGAATTGCAGGAAGGGGCAGGGTTATATGATCTCACTAAGACCCGTTCGAAGGATCAAGTTGCGACTTTTCTAAAAATCCGTGACTTTTTCAAGAATCAATAAATATCTTCTGAACTTCCTTCCACAATGACTGTTTCAACAACCACCACTCGATCCTCAAGACAGTATTCCCTCAAGGGTAATATGGACTCAACAGCAGACAAAGAAGAGCGCAAGCGCGAGGTAGGCTTACCGTCATGCCTACAATACCTTGGGACATTGTTAACAAATACACAGTACAACCGACTTGCTCAAAGAGAATTCCGTACGACTCCTAGACAGCACTCATGGTTTCAACCATGCTAACTAGATGCTTTAGGCCGCAGAAGGAAGGAACATCTTAAGAACCTCGAGCAAGCACAGAAAGAGCAAAGCTCTGAGCAATCGGAAGAAATCGAACGTCTACGATATCAGAACGATGAATTGAGGAGGGAGAACGAAGCACTACGAGCACAGGTCTATGGGTCATCATCGTCGTCAAGTCATCTCATGTCTGCACCGATCAATGTACCGTCAATTTCCGATGCCCGTCAATACTCGCTCTCTCCCTCGATCTCGGGCACTTCGCTGTCGGGTACTGGCAGTCCACCAGCAACTATGGGATCAGATATGATGCCAATGGCGGCTCTATCATTAACGTCCTCGATGTTGACCCCTCCGATGCAAGCATATGCCGACCCTTCTGCGTTGTCATCTCAGCCATACTCTATGGTACATCCATCCGGACTCCGTCATAACTCTTCACAAAGCTCACCTGAGTCATCAGGGTTCCGAAGTTCTCGATCTACAATGGGACCCTCTTTTCAGTCTCTGAATCTCTCCCAGTCGGTCGAGGCAGCAGCAGCAGCAGCACCCCTGGTGCCAGGCCAAAGAAGACTCAGCGGTCAGCCACCGTTCGTTCCCTGGTCCTCCCAGTTTTCACCTTTCCCTCCTAACCTCTTCGCAGAACGATGGTAATGGTCCCCTACGATCGAAATACAGCAAAAAACGAAATACTGGAGACTTTCCGGCCACTGTACTCTGACCCGTCCGTTACGTCTGACTCGCAACGGCACCTCGCAGTCCTGCGCTCTATGAGCGAAACCCTACCTAGCTCTCTGAAGCCCAGCAAAGCACAGCTCGAAACTCCCCACTACTACGGAATCGACATGATCGCATCCCCATCGCTGCGCGAACGCCTCATGACGGTTACCACAGACATGGCAAGGAGTTTCTGCGCAGATCTAGGAATCGTCGGCGGCGAGAGGGACGAGGTGGGGCAAGTCATTATCTGGGGCGAGGAACCGCTCAATGAGATGTCGTGGGAACTATCACAACCGTTGCTTGAGCGGTGGGGATGGCTTTTGGGGACTACGTGGACGCAGAGGGCGAATTTCTGGAGGAGACAGAGAGGGGCGCCGCTGTTGGCAGAGTGGTGATTGATGATGATGATGGCTTGACAGTGATCAAGATCAGGATTTAGAGGGTTAATGCATAGCGATTGGCGTCTTTCAGCAAGGCAAAGCACGAGATGGGAAACTTGTAGCATGGGATTTGAAGCGTGTGTATGTATTGTACATCAATTGCAACCTTTGTACCTATGACCATTTCTGCAATGTCGAGATTTCCTGTTTTGTGGAAAGAAAGAAGTTGGATGGATCTCGAATCGGGATCCGAACGTACGATACTTGAGCATGTTTTCTACCTTCAATGACGCAGCTTGCATTGCTCACGGATAGAATAGATCACCATATCCCAACCCCAAAGCAATCCCAAAGTAACATCAAAATCCAGAATTCAAAATCCCAAAAAAATCCAAAGCGCCACAACGACAACCCCTCACGTAAATACAGCCTCGCAGATACAAAGCTAGCAATTTCAACTCATACCTAGAGAGGTAGCTATCGTAGTCCACTTGATCCGTTTGTAGTTAAAAGATTTACGGTCAGAGTGGTGGAGAGCGTTATCAAGGTATCCGTCCGGATTTCAGAGCCGTGACTAAGACTGCGAGTTGGGGCAGGAGAAGGCGGGGCAGGGAGGGGGCTCAGGGAGGGGCTCAGGGACCGCTACGGGTAGACTAAATCTCGTGGATGACTAGTGCAGGATGAGCTAAGCTTGGCTAAGTCAGCTAAGGCGAGCGTGTAACAGTGTGCGGTTAGTTGGTCAGTTAGTGAGGAAGGCAGTGGTGGTGGTGTGTGGCGCTGTGGTTGGTGGTGGGGTAACTTGTGGTTGTGGATAGAACTAAGCTCGGTTGGGATTAGAGATGCCGTAGTGCATCATTGCTCGTACAGCACCTTCCAACCACCCAGGAATTTGGATTTGGGACTTTGGGTTGGGGGGCTGTAGTTAGGCTTTAGGCTTTAGATTTGGGCTCTAAAGTAGAGTACCTCATCCTAGATAGGACCGTAGGATGGACGTTGCAGTATTCTCGGTCGCTTTTCAGAGTTGTTATTGGTGATGATTTACGAGAGACAATAGGCTAGGTTGGAAAAGGGATGGATGGAGGTTTTGCAACGTTACTTGAGAACAGAAGCTTTGCTCTTGCTCGTGCTTGCGCTGTGCTATGCCTGCTGTGCTTGTTGTGTGGTGTGGTGAGGTGGTGGCTGCTTGGCTGATCAGATTAACCTTGGCTCGGGATTTGCTAACCGAGAGATGAAGATCACAATCGTATTGTAGACGTATCGTAGGCGGCGTAGAAACGGTAATCTGGTGATCAATGGGGACTCCGGAGGCATGGTGATGGGATGGGATGAGATGAGATGAGGCAGAAGATGAGAAAGGAGGTGAGAAGAAGCAGGTATTGGAATCTTCTCCTGTGCCGTTGGATAGAGTGGATATCGTACCGAGGGTGAGAAAAGGGTAGTAAGCTGAGGATAATTTTTCCCTCTGATCTCTCACTTGATCATTTCCATAATTTCATCTCTTGCGGTGTAGAGAATCGTGTATTGTAGTTGCATAGATTAAAGTAGATGAGCCTCGATCCTTTGTTTCGAGTCTGAGTCTGAGCCGCAGACAGACACGAGGTTTGTGTTCTATTTTGGGTGCGCCTTCCCTCTCGAGTTCACGAGCAAGCACCCTGGTACAATGATCTTCATGGCCCACGAACACGGAAAGATGGAGCGTATACGGTACGACATGGCGAAGCTGTCTCTTTTCTTCTGGAGCGGGATGAGAATGGTGACCTTGGCAGAGACTCGAGAAACGCATGGCATAAGGCTAGAAGCGGGATGTGGTGTTGACGTAACACGATGCGACGCTCCCTCATGTGGAATCTGTGACAAGAGCGTAAGGTTAGCAGGGAGTATGGATTAGTGCTCAAGGTGATAAAATACCATAGCTCTAGCAATATTAACCTTAAATTCAGAAACGGGAGTGCCGAGTTGGGGGTCGCGTACGCCACAAGCGTGCTTTCGGTTGGAAGAGCAGTCCATGCGAGGTGTTTTAGGTTTTGGAACAGGTAGCTTTTCGTAATCGTAATCGTAATCCTCTTTCATTTTCGTGTCGTTCTCACTCTGGGATTGCAATAAATGTCGACTTATTAGCCCCGGTTTTGAGGACAATGCAGGATGTCACGGTTCAGACGGCTGCAGATCAGGAAGGAAGTCTCCACTTTAACTAAGGCGTTTTGGTTCGTCGGTGTACGAGTTCAAACGACATCTGCGAAGCGCTCGCCACGAGCCCTCTCCCCTCTGATCGGCACAACGGCTTCTTCAGCAAACACTTCTCAACCAGGTGATTGGGATCGCAGACCTCGCACAGTTTACGCTTCCCCCCCCCCGTTTCTGAGTCAGCTGATACCGGTCCCTGATTCAAACACTTGCGCACGGAAGCCTCGATTTTGTATGGTTGAAAGGATGGCTCAGCCTTGTTGTTGTTCAGGGTCTGTGATGTGGAGATCAAGATGGGGGAAGGCTGCTGAGAAGGCTCTGAGTTTCCGCGAGGGTGCGGTGAGACCTGCTCCGCTGAGTAAGCTTGCGCATGAGAAATAAGGGGTTCGCCTTCGGGAGGTGCCTCGCGAGGTGGAGGTGGGAATTGTGATGAGGTGAGCACTTGGATTTAAGCTTACCTTCGAGTACCGGTACTACCGATTCGGAGATCGAAATTCGGGGTGGGATTCGGACTTTCGGGGAAGGGTGAGTATGAACCCGGATTTAAGCAGATCCCAAAAAGTATTTTGAATATCTTGTTTTCCAAGCCCAGACTCGAGCTTCGTGGAGTTAAAGAATAGCAGTCATCTCTGAGGCAAGTTTTTCGGGAAGTGGTTGCCCTGCTGCGACTCCAGAATCCGGAAAAGGTCTTGCCTCTAAGGCAAGTCAAACTGGAAGTCTTTGTGGACTGTTCTCATCTCTCAACTCGATCAACTGTCCTACTCCGCTAAGTTCACCTAAAACTATATACAGGAAAATGCGATGCTCATTTGGAGAAGGCGCAGTCAGAGAGGACAGATTAGTATCTGACCATCCGCGCCAACTTAAAAATTGACAAAATTGCAGTTTGTTGCTTATTCAGAAATTTCAATTTGATACGGTTACGGCAGGGCCAGGTCCAAATATCTAGACACGTTCTTAAGAACACTCCGATATCAAATATCTTTCCATCACCAGTCCATTCACATCGAAGACTCCTCAGCCCTAAATTCGTCTCTTTCAACCCATCCTTTGGTGCCGGATTGCTCCTCAAGCTCCTCGTATATTCAACTTGTATCTTCAAAGCCGGCTACAACGTCCATACGTTTGTTGCCAAGCATCAGTCTCCACCTTGCAAGCCCTCACCACGCTCAACAGGCCCGGCGATTCCAGCTTTCCTCTCCCTTCGTTGACTTGCGGTTCCCGAAACAAATGCAGCTTTAGTCTCACTAATTTATCTTACGCAAGGCGTTCTTGATACAAAACAGAAAGCCTTCTCATTTGGACTTAGTATTGGTTGAGTCCTTCAAAATCGGCAGTTGACTGATTGCATCAATGGGCCGATCAGTTTGCAGTGCAATGCCTGTCACTCCGGTAATAGTATTGAATATATTGCAGAAGTAGACAATATCATTAGAGGTAACGTTCGATGAGATAAGACACGGTCAGTGAATGATCAAGGGACATGAAAACTTCTTCCATTGAAGTGTGGCAGGTTCTAGTCCACGAATCGACTGTACCTCGAAATGGTGGGCGAAATATTGATTTGCTATTCGATACGAAAATCATTGGTGTTTTTTCTAATCCTAAAAGCGTCGATATGATCGAGCAGTTGTCCAACTCTATAATCCATCTCAGCCATCGAGTCGACGAACTCCCCTTGTTCCACCTTGCCGAAAAATTCTGCCTGGGCTAGAGTTGAAAATTGCAAGTGCACGAGATGATGGTATAGGAGAGAATGCTTTATTTCCTTCTACTTCTAGAGAAAGTCAGTCCAAGCATTTTACCAATGTCCCATCGATTAGTCTCCTCTTTTTGACATCATTTATACAAACATTTTCGGAGGGTAAGTCTGCCCCCCCTTCATGATATACGGTAGCCCTGCGATCTCTGGAGGACAGCCCAAAGAAGAGGTGAATTGCGTCTTACTTGTGGTTCTTAGAATTTTGTACTCACTCGTTGAAGCCTCGATCCGAAAGATAATTTTCGGGAATGTCTCCTAGATGATACTTGCCAAAATGAGGGCTGGAGTATCCAGACTTCTGAAGCATCTCAAGCAGTATGTCTTCCCAGGGAATAAATACCTGTGACGTTTCTACCGGGAAGAACTGCAAACAAACCTAATCTGATGGGATTTTTTCCTGTCATGTACGCAGATCTCGTGGAAACGCAGTCATTCTTGGCGTTAGAGTTTTGCAAGAAGCTGTTCAGGCACCAAATCTAGTGAAGTTGAGACTTCGTCACGTCACTTTCGTCACTTCCATCACTTTCGAGCCGACACATAGAGCACTGCGCATATCCAGCACACGCTTCCTCAACTTCTCTTGCCAACAGTAGCTCTTCCCAAGATTGTCACTACAACCCACCTGGCGACGACGACGATGATGATGATGATATTGATTTTCGTCCAGTAGGGCGCAGGCAAGCTTGCGTCCAGAACCTCCCAGGGAGTATAAGGACGTGCTAAGCTATAGATCTATATACAATCGAATTGTAGACGTCAAAAACCCTAAGGGGAAAAACCCTACGTCTAATTGTATACTTTGCAACCCTTAGAAAGCAATTCAAGCGTACGCGGGCTAAAAAGCAATAATTGTAGCCCTTTCTATCCGGTCGGGATAGATACAAAGTATATATTCTAGCCGTAAAGAAGTATTTAGAACCTTTAGAACTAGGACCTAGGGGACTTAACGTAAGTTAAAAGCCTCCTAGACAGCCCTAGTAATAGTATTCTAAGTCCTTTTCTACAATAGATCGTGAAAGTATGCACGAAGGCGTAATATCGATAATCCCCTCGAACACTTTCGCGACTCCTTCCCACCCCTTCCTCCCTCTTTCATCCTCTCCCCTACTCCCTTCTTTATAAACTCGAATATAATAACCCCCTTGTATTTCGATAACTCTCCTTACCTCCTCTAAAACTTGTATCCTCGCTTTTAATCCTCTTTCGTAGTGTCGGTTACGTCGGGTATAAATATCTTCGTAGGTGTACGTAGTAGAGGCCTAGCTTAAGTAGAGGTAAAATACCCTAAAATAAGGCAATATCCAAGTAGTCTAGTCGAATAGTTTTAGTTCGAGTCGTAATCGAAGGAGGAAGGATGGGAGGAAGGCACGGTGGCCGATTCGAGAGGATCGTCGATAAAGCTTCGTGCGTGCCGCTTTCGTTCGAGATTCGATCTTGGCTCTGGGATAGTATTACAATCCAATCTGCAAGCAGATCAAGCTTCTACCAAGTAAAAGCTTCAGGTTCGTAGGGCGCACCAGCGTACAGGTGTTGAATCGTCGCGCCTTAGCTTAGGCAGAGGTAGAATAGTTTTGGTTCGAGTCGTAATCGAGGGAGGAGGGAAGGAAGGAAGAGAGGCCACAGTGGCCGATTCGAGAAGATCGTCGATAAGGGAAAACCTCTTCGTACTGCTTTCGATTCGAGATTCAATCTTGGCTCTGGGATAGTATCACAATCCAATCTGCAAGCAGATCAAGCTCTAAAGCTTCAGGTTCGTAGGGCGCACCGGCGGACAGGTGTTGAATCATCGCGCCCCATAACCCACCTGGTCACATTTAAATGTGTCAAAAGCAATGATGAATGCCTTCAGTATGACCCCAGAGATCAGGCGCTCGGTCTTATGCTAAGTGGCAATTGAAGTAATGATACTTGCGTGGACCTAGATAAAGAAGCGCTGTCGGCGACAGCAGGTAAAGTGGTACTTCTGCTAGCATTGCGTGCATACAATTACGTTTGTGACTGGATTGCATAGTGGCAGTATCGAAAGACGAAAAAGAGACCTGAGCGGATAGAGAGACAAGATGCATGCCTTTTGAACACCGATATCGCATTAAAAAAAGTCTATATTACCATCCCAAGAGCTATAAAATTCAATACTCTATCTCAATTCAATAACTACTTCCCCTGTGCTAAGGTACCCTACGCTCTGCCCCTCTAGAAACTAGTCCCCTCAAACTTCTTGGCTCCTTCCACGCCAGGCAACCAGCTCGCACGATCCTTGGTGTACTGCTCAATCTGGGGTCTCAGCTTGGTCTCCATGAGATGGAAATCATCGATTGTGCCGATACGCAGGATACTCATTCCCGGGAATCTCTCGCCGACGCGATACACTTCAACGAATTAGTAACTTTATTTAAAAAATTCTGCTGAGAGCAAGAGCCGAGCGATACGGAATGGAACATAAGTTGAGAAGAAGACCAACGGAAGGAGAAAGGTAGCTTACTGAGCGTGCCACAAGTCGAACAGAAAAAATTCGTCATCTTCTGGTGCGAGCCGATAGTTTTCGATTGCCCATACGTCTTCAAGTTCTCCTGGCCGCGGAGGTGCTTGAGATGCGTGTCGAGAACGGTGAAGTTGGATGCGAACATAGAGGCGGTGATCTTGTGACAGTCGTAGCAGTTGCAGACGAAGGTGTTAACTAGGCCTGGGCCACCGGTTGGCTGGGAGGCTGTGTTAGAAGGAGAGGGCTGGACTGGGAGAGAGAAGAAAAGACTTACGAATGCGAGTTGGACGGCACCGCAGAAGCAAGTCGCGGTTGCTTCGTCTTCTTTGGTCCAGCCGTCCATAGCGACGCCGGCGAGAGGGAAGTAGGGGGTGGATTTATCGGCGGACGACATTGTTTTGTGGGTTTGTATGGTTGTTGAGGGTAATGTACTTGGTAGTATTGTGAGGGTTGTTGATGGAGTGAAGATCTTATAAGCTGAGGACTGATAACAGGTTGTTGAGTGTGATGTAGGTTTGAAAGCTGCGAATAGAGCGAAGATATTATGAACTGGATACTGGAAGAAGAATTGATATTGCTGTTGGAAGCACCCTTTATATAGGTAGCGAAGGCATTCTCTACAGCGCCAACCTGAACGCGAAGCGAGGGGAAGAAAGGGGTGGCTTCGTTTCGCTCGTCTCGATTCGAGCTATTCCTAATGCGGGCAGTGCCAATCAGGTCAAGCTAACCTAAATAGGCTAGTGTCTACCTAGGCTGACAAACATCTAGCTGCACCGCTGCGATTTGGGGTCCATCCTCGCATCCTCGCATGAACGACGTCACAACCCGAGAACCCCTCCAAACAGACTCAGACTATTCGTCTATCTGCTGTTGATAAGGTTGCGGTACATGTAAATGCCTCTATTTGCTTACAATGCGATACGAACAAGGTTATTGCCATGATTGTAAGTCTTCAACCATGAAGATATTTTTCAATTTACTCTTGCCCTCTGCATGTAGTGAATTCTCGGCACTCTTCGTCAACTCCTGCCCGGTCCCTGTTCGATCACCATGATACCTTACTCGCTGGACAGTCACCACGCAGTCAACGAACCCCTCGACGCGTGTTTGAGCGTAAGGCTCCAGGCTTTTCGCGCATTCGGGGATGTTATTCGCCCGCAAGATCAGTAGTCTCACGTTTCGAATCCCTATCAACCCTATCAACATTCTGATTATGGCGGGCATCCTTATCATCATGCATGGTATCCTTGAGGACCCTGCAAATCAAAGTTGCCCGAGATAAGCTTTATGTACTGTACGAAAGCTAACAAAGAGGTCTTTCAGCCCAGGCGCTTATTAATATAGGTGATGGAAAATGATAGACAAGAAGCCTACTCAATTACCAGGAACAACTAGAGGAGTGGAAACATGAAGTGCGCTGCGAAATTCAAGGCATACCAGAAGTGATACTTGGTAACAGATCTGCTTGCGACACCCCCAAACCATCTATTATTCCCGAGATTCGTAGATTCTTAGGTGAGATTACTGCCTGCGGGTCTCGAACTTGCGGCGAATAAAAGTTGAAGGAAGAGAGACGCACTTGGCACTAGCCACAACTTTTCATCTTTTCTCAGACAAAGAAAACAGATATTAATAGTATGAAGAAGACTCCAAACCCTCAACTGAATAAAGAGAAAAAGTGAAAACAAGTGTAAAACGCGAGCAAGCGTGTAACCAAGAGAATAATATTCAGTCCAGAATGATTTCATGTATAAGATACCGACTCTAAGCAATAATATCGGCTTCTGCCAACCACCAACAACAAGACCGTGGTATCATTCATATCCCTTGCAATGCAATGCCATGCTATGCCCATCCTGCGCCTGTAGAAATCCATCCCAATCCCGTCCAGTTTCAGAGCAATTCCACGCACCCAAGAAAACGCCGTCTCATGCACCCATCCGTATATCATCCATTCAATCATAATTCCCTATCAAGCGGCTCGATTTTCTCGAAATTCCTGAGCTCCTCATCTTCTAAAGTGCCAACGAAAGCACGTTTGATGAATCTCAACCAGACCTTATTCTTCTCATGCTGTCTGTGATGCTTCTTTTTCTTGTGCTTGCCCGATTCCGATACTTCACCGTCAGACTCGAGACTCCCATCGTCCGAATCATCTTTGCTTGTTTCTTCAGAGACATTATCTATCTCATCACCCTTTTCAGGCTTGTACTGCCCAATTCGATGAGCAAGCTTGATATAGCTACGCACAGTCAAGTCCTTCATCTTGTAGACTTTGTCGGTAAAAGTGTCGTACTCGACCTCAAACTTGAAAGGCTTAGGTTTGGGCACCTTGTCCTTCGGTTGCTTGCCCTTGTGCTTTCCTTCACGCCACTTATCTGACCCGATCAGCTCTGAATCATCTCCAGGATTGGCAAAATGGTCGTTGTTGATATGGGTCAGGTTGGCGAAGTACTGAGTATAGCCAAGTAATGTTAAGGGTTGCGGGGAGTACGCTGGGCCTGGAGGCGAGTTCTTCGATGGTGCCGATGGAACGGTAAGATCTGGGTTTTTGGGCTTCTTCTTTTTATCCTTCTTTCCCTTTTTCTTCTTGGCGATCGATACTTCTTCGTCATATGTAGAATCCTCAATCGTTGAATGTTGCTCTTCAAGCCAATCCATTTCGAGCGTCGAGTCCAAATTCTGAACACTGGCCCACGTAGCTTTGACATTAAGGCCTGAAATGTTGTATTCGATCACCCGCAGAGTTGGGAAGTAGTTCGGCACGAGGCTTGGGCTGACCAATGTGACCTGGAATCGTTCACCCCATGGACCACCCATTTTCTTCAACGCATTGTCTTTCTTACTCTTTTTGCCCTTCTTCTTAGCAATTTCTTCCTGCGTATCATCTTCTGATGGGTCCGAAGAGTCTATAGCAACAGCAGGATTTGGCAGACTAGACCAGTCTTGGCGAAGCTCTTCGAGATAATCGTTTGCAGACATGATTGAAAGCTCGTCTCCCAAAAAAGCGCGAGCCATCTGATTGTCGGACACTTCCTCCTCTTGAGACAAAATATCAATCTTCTTGCTATCTTGGAGCATGAAATGGTCGATATTCATATGACCATAGAGACCTCCAACAACCACATCCCGGTATTGCTGCAGCCATAATGTGTATTTCTGCCAACATGTCTCGTCCCATAATTGTTTGCTGTCTGTTCTCGCAGGAGGAACATGCCCGGTCAGGATCGCTTTCATCCCACGTTCGCGCATGAACTGAAGCTGGATTCGAAGCCACTCGAAATGCTCATAGCCTGGTTCGGATCGTAGGGCGCAGCCATCAACAGCAGCATTGTGGTCGAAAAAATAGAGGGTGTTGAGACTGAAGACTGCTAATTTCTTGGGAATGACCTCGACGTAGTACCAGCCTCCCCTCTCAAATCCATGCCTCTGCTCCTCTGGTATGAACTTGCTCCATATGTCGGTATATGATTTCAACCACTTATTCGGGCCTGAGAGAAGGATATTGTGCGGGAGAATGTCGTTGTTACCGAAGGTAGGCACGATCGGAATCGACTGCGGCTGGCCCGGCACATTATCGTCACCAAAAGTATCAAGGAACTTTTCCGCGACCCATCTGTTCGTACGCAGTACTTCGTCTTGATTTCGAGGAATCTTCTCATCGCTATCGTGTCGCGCAGAGTCGCCCGTCCATACCACAAAATCAACCTGGTCCCGCAGGTTCTCCTTGATCCATTTGAACGTCGCATTTACGAGGTGGTACGGTGAATCGCAATCCGATGTTTCGGCACCGAATGTACCTGCCAAGCCCTTTCCTCGGTGGCATGCATCATCTTCCTCGGTCGACGCATGGATTTTATAGAAGGGATCCGGATGCAGATCTGAATTACGATCAGTCTCTCGAATGAAAAGATAAGATCAAGCTAACGCACCTGTGATATGCAGGAATTTCCCATGGAGTTGTCGTTGAGAGGCTTGGGTTTGGTGCAGGTGTGCCGTCAGGTCCTCCAATGGGGCTTGCAAACCGGGCTGCGATGTGATAGGCGTTCCATGTGAAATCTTGAGCAGACATGCTGCAAAAAAGAATGCGTTCGGACGCATTTTGAATACAATTTGGAGAAAGAGAATAATTTAGAATAAACTTAGGAGAAAATGAACATTCTTAGATCTTGCGTCGCAGGAACCGGGGTCTGGCGGGCTGCCAGGTACAGAAGCACGCTGACGTTCGTGGCTTCCTGTTACTGGGGCTTTCGGATGAAGTCAAAGCTGGGCTGCAGATCTGTTTCTAGACCTCAAACAGAATTTGAAGGTCCGCAGATTCTCGGAATCAGAAAAGAACGAAGGGAAATGCAAACGTGAGAACATCTTGGGGTTCACTGTCTCTAATAATATTCTCGATGACCGTATCCAGCTCTCAAGGTGTCTCAGCCAGCACGGGATCCGCCTCCCACAAGGGCTTGGAGGGAGCCATTTCGTCCAATCATCAACACACGTGTAGTCAATAGAGGTCAGAGGGAGGTCTGTCGTGGAGTTTCTTTTCTGACGAGAGATCGCTTTTGCCTTGCTGCTCACAAATGACCTCACGCGATCGGTTCGGATGCAGCTTTGCCTGTTCTCAGCCTTGACGATGTGCTTGCTGATTTGTCCCCCTTTCGATCGTGATGAAAATATGCGAGTCAGCAACATCAATAATACTATCGTGAGATATGACCCCCCCACGATATCATCATGAGAAGGCGATTCCGTACACTGTTAGCATATACGATGAGTATTTGGGATGGACTGACCTCTAACATACGAGATAAGTAAATGGCTCTGTTCTGTACAGATTTGGGGTAACACGCTACAGTATGATCTGAGCCACAGGATTTACTACTAACAGTGCATCAATCACATAACAGATCGGCGCTCGTATTCATACAACATTTATGAGCATGAGATATGACGTGAATGAAGCTTCAAGAACAAAACAATGATGCGAGAACAGATAGAGAGAATACTTGGTAGAAGACCCTGGATCCCGCAGGCTCCTGATGAAAGCCCACCTGCATGTGCAGATGATCCGGCCCCCGGGTTTGCCGATTTGATACGACGTATGCTCCTTTACCGATTTTGGCGCATTCGCCTACGAAATACCGGCCCATCGATTTCTCCGTCGAAGGTACCGAGGGAATCTTACCATTTCTCGTCCGCGCATAACACTAATATAGATTTAAATAAGCAAAATCTTTTCATAACTCAAGGCATCTTGGCGGAGTGGTTATCGCGCTAGCCTAGAAAGCTAGTTCCTTCGGGAGCGTAGGTTCGAGTCCTACAGATGTCGATCTATTTTTTGATTTTATTTTCTTCATTCATTTAGATGTGTTGTAGACGTCGAGGTCCCCGGATATTCTATTGCAAATGTTTTTTCTCTTTGGGTTTGGCGTTAGCTAGATTTTTGGTCTCGCTTACGCTTATTCTACGGCTCTTGCTCAATCCATTGCCTCTCATTTCTGGGGGGAGGCCATGGTACGATAGCTCTGCTCCTCAATGATTATTCTTCCATTGCACTTAATATTTCTGGATCTGGAAATGAACTCGTTTTCAAGATTTAAGGACGTTGAAGTGAAGAAATAGGAGATGTGGGAGCAAAATGAACACTCGCCCCTTATTTCAGCGAGGACTTCGCTGTTCCGTTCTGATACCCTTTCTTCTTCTCAAAGGATGACTTCATTGTTTAACAGCACCCTTGCAATTCGGAAAGGAACACTAGCTTGCGTCAAAATTTCCATTTCTATTATCTGATTCATCAGATCCGTTAATTATCCTGACGCTACGCATTCCTAGCGAACCCTCCTTTAAGGAGAAGAATACTTATAGCCATACTGCTCCTTCGCCTTATCTGCCAACGCCTTCAACTCGTCTTCCTTCTCCTTGAATTCTGGCTCCTGCTTCAACCGTCTCAGGTACTGACTATTAACAATCTTACTCTCACTAGGGATACTAGTCCCCTTCCGGACCGCCGGCCGCTCCTCAATCCTCTTCCACCACTTCTCCACGTTCGGGAATTTATTTAGATCCACGCCCCCAAAATATGCAACGTTCACCCAGCCAAAGTTCGCAATATCTGCAATAGAGTATTTCCCGCGACCGGGGCCAACAAGGTAATCGCGATCAGAGAGCTGGTGGTCGAGGACTCCGTAAAGGCGTTCGGCTTCGCCGACATAGCGTTGGGTAGGGTAGGGGATGCGTTCTTTACTGAGGCGGTAAAAGTGGTTTGCTTGGCCTTGCATTGGTCCCTATTATTGCAAACCATCATTGTTAGCTATCTCATCTGCAGACGTCGGAATTGCAATTGAGCTCGAAAGGAGGGAGAGTGGGAGAAGTAGAGACACTTACAAGACCACCATGCTGCCAAGCAACCCACTGCTCACACCGACTCAAATCATCCGGGTCCGTAAAACTAAACTTATGTTCCGGATCATAGTGCCTGGTCAGATACGCCAGGATAGCCGCTCCTTCAAAGACCGAAAAATCATTTCGATCATGATCGACGATCGCCGGGATCCGACCATTGGGAGAGAATTTTGTATACCAGGGTTCTTTTTGAATGTTCTCCATAATATTGATGCTTTGGAAGATGTACTCTTTCCCGTAAGCTTCTTTCAGTTCTTCAAGGATGATGGAGGCTTTGTGGCCATTGGGCGTGCCGAATGTGAGAAGCTCAATGCCAGATTTGCCAATTAGGCCGGTAGGACGGTCGGAGGAAGACATCGTACGTGCTACTGTTGTGGTAACCTTGGTCGTGGTCTGCAGGAAGTGTTTTGATGTTTGGTAGAGGCGGCGGAGAGGTGTATTTAACATGAAGGCAACGAGGACCACGATGACGATGCGGAACGCAGGACGCATATATAGTGGATGGCAGACGAGTAATGAGGTGAGAAAGTTAGGAGATGGAACTTACGACGACGGTGCTGATTGACGCGGCATACAGACCAACCAATGCTTTGAAATCAAATTGACATTGGAGCTTGGGAGCTATGACCTCAAACAAAAATGGTAGTTGAAAATGCATGATGATGATGTCAGCTGTTTCGGGGATAAAGTGAAAGGAATTCAAGCACAAGCGGGAGATCTGCACCCCGCAAACCCTTGAAATTGTGCCTTTTGTGATCAAGCCCCAGAACTTTCGTGAAACGATTAATGACTTTTGTTCGTACTAGGAAAAAATCTCAATATTTTTTGCTAGGAACGCAAAGCAATCTTCCTTTCGACGGTCAAACGATACGTCCCTTCTTGCATCGCATTTATGCACGATTGAATAAGTTTCCTGTACTCGCACGGCCAGGAAGTTTGTTTGCATGGCAGAAATCCTTCCAAAACATGGCCCTCATCAATTAGACTTCGCGTTCGCCATAATCCTCCATAGGGAAACGGACTTTTTAGCTACTCGAGTACTTCTACATCCAGATGGAAATCTAAAAGAAACGTAATTACGAATCACGATGCGTTATCTGTCAAGGTCCAGTGGACTCTGCCTGTTTCCAGATGCTGAATGCCTTGCGACTTATATAGACTCAATATTTATCTTCCGTGTGAACAGTGGCATGTGTAATCTACGCCTTTGAATTTTTTACACGAAGTCTCAAGGGTATCAGTAAAATTCTATACATCTATGCTGCTGCTGCACCACGTGCAATCTGCTTCCCTTTAACATTTTTCCATTCCACAAAGCAAGCAAAAATAGTCGCCAATCCGCCAACAGCAATTGGAATCACATATGCCTGCTGTAACGCCGCCATATACGCTTTCAACACACCTGGAAGATCCGATGCACTGACGACTTTTCTTAGATATGTTGCGCCGGCATTGATGATTACTTTTGGAGAGACGTCCGGCGCATCTTTTGGGAGATTCGTCTTCAGACCGTTAGAGAAGATGTTTTGAGCGATTGATATGGCTATAGCTCCTCCAAGAGAATTGAAAAAGATCGCGATGGCATTTCCGGTAGGCATATCTCTCGAGCTTAGTACAACTTGGATGGCGATGAACGGGACTATCGGGCAAGGTCAGGACACAGTGTCTTCCAAAATATTAGCTGAACTTACTCTGAACACCTCCCCCAGCTCCGAAACCACTGACAAGTTGGTATCCTACCCATTTTCCAACAGGAGAGTTTACAGTGAGGGTGTAGATCAACCCAGCTCCCACTGTGAAAATAGAACTGCCCAAAATCATAAAAGGCTTGTACCAGCCGAGAACGGTGATTGCCCCTCCAATGACGATCGAGGATATAATAACGGAACCCAAGTAGGGGATTGTACGAATGCCAGAGCCTTCAGCAGTAGTACCCTTGACAGCTTGGAAATAAAATGGAAGGTAGTAAATATGAGTCTTTAGTTGGTTAGCAAGATTGCCCAAGTTTCGGGACCAGGAGAAATTACATAAAGGCCCATTGAGAGAAAGCATGAGTACAGGCTGGCAAACAGCACAGTTCTTTGACCGAAGATCCTTGGTGGAATAGTAGCTCTATCCCCTCGTCGGAATTGCTGGGCAATAAAAAGGATAATCAGAAGGCCGAACCCCAAAATACATCCCCATACTTTAGAGTCGTGCCAAGGATATGTCGTGCCGCCCCACTGCAGTGCTAGAAGCAAGCAGATGATAGCACATATCAAGAACAGAGCACCGAGCAAATCAATCTCCAAAATCTTCTGCTTTAGTGTAAGACCACTGGACTTTCGTTGTGGCGGCTTGAAGAAGGCGTAAACGGCTGCAATTGAAACTGCTCCAAAGGGCAAATTGATCTTTACAACTTGTATTAGCTGATGTAATTATAGGATTGAGCAATGAATCATTTACCCAGAAGCACCATCTCCACGATACTTTGTCAGTCAAGGCTCCGCCCAGAAGCGGCCCAACAACAGATGAAATACCGAACATACTAGACAGAGCGGCGATGAAAATTGGTCGCTTGTCCAATGGTACACTAAAGCCGACAATGGTCATCCCGCCCGAGAACAATGCACTTGCTCCAGCGCCTGCTACAGCACGACCCACGATGAGCATAACCGAATTCCTCGCTGCGGCGCATAGCACTGAACCCAGTTCGAAAAGTACCAGCGCGGAGATGTAAGTGTACTTGACATTGAAGTAGGTGTAAATTCGTCCGAATGAAGGTTGTAAAGCAGTTGTTGTGAGCAGATACGATGATCCATACTTAGATAGTGTCAGCCTCAGTGTCCGCTTCTTGTCCGGGTCCCGGTCCATAACTCAAATTAATAATGCATTGACCAATGACCAAATTATGCCTATATATTAACATCGCCCTCGATGAACTAGAATATACGCGATGGCTAAAGCATTCCAACGAATCATGGAGACATAGAAAGAGATCGCTTACCCAACCGACATCATTTAACGAATCAAACACTGAAGTAATCTTTGGGATTGCAGTCGCAATGATAGTATTATCTGTGTGGTGTCAACATGTTCGTCTTACAGGACAAGAAAGCATTGCCTCGCGACGTTGTGGCACCTAAGAATTCCAAATATCCAATCAAGGTTCAACAGTAATAGGCAAAACTGCAGTTAGAGAACCGCGATCCAGGCTGCTGGGACGAGGCGTGAAACTTGAAACCGTCTCCAATGTACGACATAATGGGAACTGATCGACGTACCCAGAGCAACTGTGAATGTTGCAAGACACAAGCCCAGTGTTAGAAGACCCAGTTGTAATTTTCCAGGATACACTATTTCGTCGTCCTCTTCTCCTTCGGGCTCTGTCTCACCATCTTTGACTATGGGTGCAGATGTTCCTGCAGAGCCCTCCTTATCAGAAATGTGAGCAACATGGTCTTCATGAACATGTTTCTCATCATGATGCGTTGGTGGCTCAACTGGGTGGTGTTTAAAAGCCGTCGCTGCATATTCTGCTTTCTCGGCTGGTTCCCCCACCCATCCGACAGCTCCCAACACAGGCGCAACTTCAGGCACGGGCGATGAGGTGTGCTGAGGTAAGGACGGTCTTCTTGACGTTGAAATACGCTTCTCATCCTCGACTGGGGATGTCTGGGCGGCATGCTCAGCCTCTGTATCTGGTGCAGCGGTATTTGCCGTGACGCTGACGGAAGGGTCGGAAGTGTCTGGCATGATTGGAGGATTGGGCTTGACAGCGGCGATCCAGGGCTCCAAAAGCCGTTTCGAGGCTTCTGTGGATCGTCTGCCGACTTCTAAACGCGGGGAACGATATCGAAAAGTACCTATCGCATTACAATGCAAGAAACAAACAATGTTTTCGAAGAGAATGGGATGAAGAGAAAAGACGTTTGGAGGCGATTTGAGGAAAGTATTTCTGAACAGACGGGATCACTCGCATCCGGATGGCCTGGGAGAGGGACTGGGCCAATGATGAAGGCACTCTCACGGGACTGCTCCAATGAGGAGGGGCTTCAATCCGAATACGCATCGTATTCCAGTACGCATCGTGCTTTGCTCTCGCAAGATCTCCGATCTCCGACCAATCTCGGCTCAACCTGCGTGGGAAAGGCGTGCTAATTTGTCAGGAGCAGCTGCCATCGCGTGCAACCGAGCTGCGTGACCGTCGTCGATCATGATTGGGGGTGAGGAGGGGAAGGGCCAGCACGGAACGATTCAGGGACCTTGCTCCCAAGGGCCAAGACTTCCTCTTTGGCAAGCATCCCGCACCCTGTCCCGTTCTGCAAGTGGGCATTCATCTCATTCCATTCCCACGGGTCTGGACCTGGTATTCTGCCGAAACCTCCCATACGGAGTAACATCAATTATGCGCGAGAAGGGACGTTGCAACAAACCGGCTGTGCTCCTGTTCCACGCAACGGTATCAGGATACCACGATATCGTAAGACAGGCGATCGTTGTGGTGAGACTGCGGAAGTCCTTAGTTATTGTACTCCCTTTACTATTACCCGACTCCCTCTTGCATCGAGCTCGTCAAGTGCGGCTGGTCTTTCACGCAATAATGGGTGGTCAGACCGAAGTTGCACCGCTCTGGGTGAATGCCTCCAAGAGAGATCCGAGGTCGAAGATAGTGCAGCTGAGTTGGCCTTGACGATTGCGGTGTACAGGATTAAGAGTGGTTACAAACACTTCTCTCTGGTTGGACGTCAAGAATTCTGCAATGAAGTTTTGCATTTAGGGCTTTCAAGTAAATTATTTTAAACAGAAAGGTCTTGTAATTGTTAAGAGAATTCTCTAAGCCTTGAGAGATTTTGTATAATTGCTAAAGTACTACTTGCAGCTAGAAATACAACTAAAAAGAAACCAGCAAGGATCTTACGAATGAGAATTTCTAAGATTAGTACGGAGGACCTTTGCGACCAACCATAAAACAGAGCTTTATCCTTCACGCACGCGATACTTTTACATGTCTTTTACTTCGTGACTTCACTTATTATTTTCTATCTTCTGACAAGCTGCCTTGTTTTCGAACATCTTATCAGGCGGCGACAGAACGCATGTGGTTGGAAGTACCACTCATTTGAGTAGGATATTCTTGGACCTATACTAAATTGTGTGGTGACAGAGGGACATTCGACATGCCAAACGAACATACAATCCATGCTTCATCGTCTCACTTCTTACTACACGTCTGAGAAGGTAGCTGGATGGTTCGACTTCCTCAGAGAATGGTATTTGCGTTCGTGATAGGTAAAGTACAAGCAAAGCCCGGAGGTCTCCCCTCTAGAAATTGGTGATACATTGTCATACCGACGCCTAAATCCATCGCTCCCAAATGCTGTTTGCGCCGCAATATTATAGCATGCCTCGGTGTGGCCGCTTCCTCTATACAACCCGCTTGACCTGTAAGTCAATCAGCTACCGACTCAAAACCCCAAATCGCTCGGCACTGTTCTTGCCTACCTCGAAGAATCGCTTCAGCCACCATACTTGGAAGACACCTTCAGCAGCCAACACACCCATCTGGAAGATGCTCCACCATTTCACTCTAGCATTGGTGCTCTCAGCGGTATTTCGGTGGGTTCGTTCACGGACGACGATATAGGATTGCTCATCCTTAACCTGGGCAAGAAGCTCGGACAATTGTCGCACTGTAGAAAAATTATTAGCATCAGTACAAGCTGCTAAAATTATGACTATACCTTCTGCCTCCAGCGGGTCTGATGGCGCCTCGGCTTCAGGAACGTATACAATGCCATGGACATTGAACGAAACATCCTTGCTCGATGCCGACCAGTGCTCATTGCTAAAGCAGTATATGAACTTGCCATCGTGTTGCGCTGTGAATGAATGGTCTCCGTTGGAAACTGATTTTTCTTGTGCCTCGTAGCCACCTGCGGGATTCTGGATCTGCTTTGGTGTCAAAGAGTGATCATATAGGTACCATTGGTCTAATCCGTACCCAAAAGTCGACGTGTAAGTTGCCAGCGCTGCCAAATTCTCTATCCCCAACTTGGAATGTAACTGTCATTTTATCATCCTTGTGAAGCATTTCGTGAAAGCATTCTCGGCCATGTGCTGCGAGTTGGATATTATGGGCGAGAGTGGCCCCTAGCAGGCTGCTCGTCGCTAGTAGAATGGAAGAAGTTGAGAATTTCATTATGACAGTAATATCGTCGGTCAATCTCAAGTCAAAGTCGTCGAAGTTAGGGGGTGAAGCGTATAGCTGCTGCGCGTTTCGTTGTTTAATTGATTCAATGAGCTGGCAGTTCGTGAAAAAGAAAACTCCAACAAGTAGCTGCAGCTGGATAACGCCTCGACTGAGTTTCGAGATTTCCAAGAGTGAGTGGTATGTATGGCGCGTTGTCAATGAATTCACTTACCGTAAGCCAGATTTCAACTTTAAATTCGCTAAAATGGCCTAGCGTCCCAAGCATGGAAGCCGCACTTGTTGTCCACAACTTCTCACCACCAGCCCATCTTATTCCGACAATCACCACCTCGCTAATAACTTCGCATCTATCTCCACCTGGTCACCGTCGACCTCACGGAAGTGTAAGCTACCCCTCTCTACTCTTTTCAGCCGCTTTGCGTCCCTTTCAAGATCCTGGCCGGTATCAAATGCGCAGCGCGTGCACTTGCAGGATCCATGATACGGTAGTGCTTGTTTCAATGATGGCAGCCTATTTAGACCCAGAATCACCACAATGGATCTTAGACAGAGGATCTGTCCTTTAGTTCTATCTGCATATAGACCCTGGGAGACCATCTTCTATCGCGCAGTGCTGACGTTCTATCCGATAGAAACAATTTTATTCACGACCACAACCTGATCTCACCCTCGCACAACCCAACCCCATATCGCAATCATGGGTCTCACGTTTTCAAAGATCTTTGATAAGCTATGGGGAAAGAAGGAAATGAGAATTCTGATGGTCGGTTTGGATGCTGCCGGAAAGACTACAATCCTGTACAAGCTCAAGCTTGGTGAAATCGTCACAACTATCCCCACAATTGGTATGGCCCTTCTATCTGCGGCTATCTGCATAGTCTCTAGAATTGGCACTGATTGTTTTCCCAGGTTTCAACGTTGAGACTGTCGAATACAAGAACATTCAGTTCACCGTATGGGATGTCGGTGGACAGGACAAGATTCGACCCCTGTGGAGACATTACTTCCAGAACACCCAAGGTATCATCTTCGTTGTTGACAGCAATGATCGTGATCGTGTTGTTGAGGCCCGAGAGGAATTGCAACGTATGTTGAATGAGGATGAGCTTAGGGATGCCATTCTCTTGGTGTTTGCCAACAAGCAAGATTTGCCCGTACGTTCTAGTGTCTGCAATATGCAGGGTTTTTGCTAATCCAGCGGCAGAACGCCATGAACGCCGCCGAGATCACAGACAAGTTGGGTCTTCACAGCTTGAGACAGCGTGCATGGGTTAGTTTCCTCAACGAAAAGAGCGGTCAGACATAATGCTCATCATCTATAGTACATTCAATCTACCTGCGCTACCTCTGGAGATGGTCTTTACGAAGGTTTGGAGTGGCTCGCGCAAACTCTCCGAAAGGCTGGTCATCAGTAAAGTTGGCGTCCCCTATCCCTTCAACCAGATTGTCTTTGCAAGCTTCCAAACCAATCGAACGTCCATATCACAACGTCTCCATATCAGTCCTTGGTGCCACGTCCCACGAATCATCTTAGTCTCTTCGGTTACATTTCCATGAGAGGCGCAAGGGTGGTTATTGTACGATGAATCAGGCTATTGCGGTTTCTTGGGCTGCTGCATTGCATTTAGCTTTGAGAACATCGCAAGGCTTTCTCTTTCCGCGCGTTTTCGGCCTTTCCGACTTTCCTACATCTGGCTTTGCCATCTTGTGTTTCAGCATGGTATAAAAGCAGTCGGTAGATGGAGAATCATGGTAGTCTAGTCCGGAATTGATCTCACATTAGAAAAATAATCTTCCATCTTTGCAAGTCCAACTCCAAGAGAAAAATCTGATCACCTTTCGGGTCTCAGATTCGTGTTACTTGCAGCCTCAAACCAAGTCTGACAGTCCTGCACGTCATGGCCGATTTAGCCCAATCATGTGAGCGGGCGAAGCAACTGAGACTTTCACCAAGAGCCAGTGGCGGATAACTCGTGTCCAAAATCCCACATCAGGTAACTTTTCTTGCTATTTATTATTTGTGTCTTGACTAGCACTGCAAAGCAGCTCTATTCTTATAGTAATAGGTAGTCATGATCTCGAGCTCTACTCCGCCACTTTTCGTTAATGCAAAATGCTGTATATTATTCCTTTCTTCAACTGATTATAGAAAAGAGTAGCATGCAGAAAGAGCCATGTGTGCGATGGAGACACTCGAGAAGACTCGATTATTGCAATAATATAGGCAGAGACTGAAACTTTGCTATTTCAATCAGACGGGACCTGATAATGTTCCGGGGGCGTTGCAACATTGAAAAAGCCACGGAGGAAGAGTCACACCAACGGTGGCTATGGCCATGAGTATGACCTCCATTATCCGTGCCACCTTCAGGCACAATACTACCCCAATACCCAAATCCATCTCTGACTCAATCAGCCTCTCCCCTGTACCTGTGGATCTAATTTCCAGCGCTTACCTTGAAACATCGTGGCATGTTTATCGTTTTCCTAAGCGCTATACTTCTCGCTCTTTATGACTCTTTCCCATTTCCTCATCTCGGCATTAGTCAACAAGCATTGATCGAGAACGTCAGAAATGGCTTGCTGGTTGACTTTCGCCGGTAGGCACGAGTTCTTGACGCCTGTTGCCCCATGTGCCGGAGAAATCCGCTTCAGTAGCTGCCACCATGTCTTTGCCCTCAGGCCAATCCTCTACTCCATCGTTCGCTCTTGAAACGGGGATATGTCTTGAATTTTGGGGATATTACCACGTGGGACGATATAAAACCAAGGTCCTCGCATCCCACCGGCTTGACTCCATTCTTCATGTTGGCTAGGCTGAGTGGCGGGCTAGAAAGAACCTTTTGAGAGAAGTAGGCTTGTGAATGCTGAATGTGTGGCTTTATTTTGGAGAATTATCTGAAGAGTTCAGCTTCTCGATATTGGAAATCGAATCTAAGTTTTGCTTACGCTGGGATCGATCTCTTTGGTATATTCTTTGTCTTCGGCAGCATGTCCTATTTCTGTGTCACCATCACAGCCCTCCTCGCCATCTTCATTCATTCTTCATCTTCATCTTCAGCCTCCTCATCTCCGGCAACCACCTAGCCGACATTTTGCATGACAATGAACTTGTCATGAATGAGATCCATGGTCTGTTGGGAGCTTCTCCGTTGAGCTTTTTCACAGGCCCGACGACTCGTGCCTTGGTTGCTGCAATCACCACGTCGATCTCATTCACGACTATGACATCCGCGAATTAGAGCCAGTCAACCATGAGGTCTGCGATAGTCCGCTCATCCTCCGGAACAATGCTGTCTTTTCCATATCTATTAGACAGAACTTCTGTCGTTAAAAGTTGTAGAAGAGATTGAAGACATAGACAACCGAAACCGTGGTATCGAGTCGTGCCAACTTATGAAAGACCTCCCAATTCCGCTCCGCATATTCGTCAGCCCTAAAACCCTGAATGCAACCCCAACTTCCGAGAAAATACACGTACATTTCTTTTAAAATCTTACCTTTTTTTTGTTACTAATTATTCCTTCGTGGTAATTGTCTAATTTGAGGGTTTTGGATTTCTAGGTCAGTCTCCAATGGAGAGAAACTCAAGGTCAATGGTTGAGATTGGAGGCATGTTGTGATTTGGTTTGTATTGCAGTCCAATATCGGATTGATAATCGAAAAAGGAAGAGAAAGTATTTTGCGTAGTCAGAGTCTCAGGAAATAGTCGACAAGTCGAAGCTATGTAGGGTTATGGTGAGGTACTTCTTGCAACCACTAGGGCACGAGATGTCCCTGGGACGTCGACCATCAAGATACTTCTTTACGAAGAAGTTTGCGTTGATTGAGTAATCAAGATCTGCTTGTTTGCAATTGTATTTGCGTTAAAATTACAAGTAATGAAGTGAACCCGAGGTTGGAGACGCATGTCTGGGGAATATTGTCTCGGTAACATGATCTGTCCTCGGAATAGGAAGTTTGCAGCCTCCTCTTGTTTGCAATAGCTTGCAGGTGTAGGAACTGTCCTTCGAAAGTTCGCATAGGCTATCATATCCTAAGAACCGTTGATTTTAGTTGGCATCCTAGAGTCTTAGACATCCGCGGGCAGTGGATTTCAACTTGATGTTGACTATGTGCTAGAAACAAAGTCGAGTGAACGGATCATTGTTGTCGTTGCTTAAGTATACATATGTGATAAAAATGTAACCTTATATGTACATTATTGCATACTGCTATGTGTGCTCATTTTACATATAGTGATGGGAGATTCTACATCTAATCTTTTTAGTTTTAATTAACAACTCGACCCTGAGTAGAGATTCGCCATCCAATGCCGCTAAACACATTAAATCCTATATTTTTCAATCAGAACACCATATTCTACACGTCAAATAACACCGCTGCCCCAACATCCAAACCATCTCCATTCTCATTGATCGTGACCACAGCCGTCTCGCCGCTCTTCAGTTCCCCACGAATAATCTTATCCGCTAATCCGTTGCCGATTTCTTTTGAGATGAGCCTGTTCAGAGGTCTGGCTCCGAATTTGGGATCATACCCTCGCTGAGCAAGCCAGTCGCGCACGGTCTCATCGACTGAGAGTGTGATGCGGCGGTCGTTGAGGCGGGTCTGGAGTTCGTTAAGGCGAATATCCACAATGTCACGGAGAGCTTCGGTGGAGAGGCGCTTGAAGATGATGAATTCGTCGATTCTGTTCAGGAATTCTGGAGCATCTGTAGTTATAGTATGGTTAGTATTCTAGTCCTGTGAGAGTCGTAGGTTAACTTACAATTGTGTTGCACGACATCCATCACTGCGGTTTTGACATTAGGAGCGATATCGCCATTTGGCTCCTCGTGATAGGGATGCATAGGATCGTTACCGACTAGTATATCAGCTCCGAGATTGGAAGTGAAGACGATTAGGGTGTTGCGGAAGTCAATCTTGTGACCTTGGCTATCAGTCAAGAAGCCTTCGTCTAATACTTGGAGCAACAGTGCCGAGATGTCGCGATGGGCTTTCTCGAATTCATCGAAAAGAAGAACGGCGTAGGGTTTTCGTCGGACTGCTTCTGTAAGCTGTCCAGCATCGTCATAGCCAACATAACCAGCAGGACTGTAGCATGTTAGCTAGGATGATAGATTTCTTGACCTCTTCAAAACTTACCTTCCAATCAGACGAGAGATAGTATGCTTCTCTTGAAATTCGCTCATATCGAAACGAACAACTGCTGATTCTGTGGAAAATAGGAAGTTGGCCATCTTCTTGCAGAGTTCAGTCTTTCCAACCCCAGTAGGACCAAGGAAGAAAAATGAAGCTAAGGGTCTGTTCTCGCCATTAAGACCAGCCCTTTGCATTCTGACTGCGTTTGCGACGGCATTCAGAGCTTCATCTTGGCCGCGAACTGATTCTCGTAAAGTATCCTCCATGTGGATCAATTTCTCGGCATGTCCTGAAGTGAGCTTTGTGACTGGAATACCTGTCATTCTTGAGACGACTGCCGCGATATCATCTGCAGTGACAGCATCGTGAATAAGAGTGCCTTCACCCGATGCTCCCGTAGGCTCGCCATCCTTCGGTAACTTCGCCTCTAAAGAAGGGATAATCGCATACCGCAGCTCTCCAGCAAGTCCAAAGTTGTTCTCGCGCTATGAAAAGTTAATGAATGACCCCAATTGTGAAAGCGTCTATTCGTTGCGATTGACTCACCTGTGCTTGGTCAAGTTCCATTCTGGCCCTTTCCAGATCTTCCTTAGTCTTCTTGACGGCTTCGATTTCTGCCCTCTCCTTTTCCCACTTCTCGGAAAGCGTAGCTGCTTCAGCCTGGCATTCCTTGAGATCTGATTCTAGCTTCTCACGCCGTTCCCGGCTAGCAATGTCAGTCTCCTTACGCAGGCTTTCCAGCTCGATCTGGATCGTCATGATTCTTTGATCCAGACGCATGATATCCTCTGGTTTACTTTCTTGCTGCAAACGCAGGCCGGAAGCTGCTTCGTCCATGAGGTCTATAGCTTTGTCGGGCAGGAATCGATCTGTAATGTATCGATTAGAGTAGGTTGCAGCGGCAACCAAAGCGCCATCGGTAATTCGGACACCATGATGAACCTCATACTTTTCCTTAATCCCTCTGAGGATACTAATGGTGTCCTGAATGGTGGGCTCATTGACTTGAATTGGTTGAAAACGTCTCGCAAGAGCGACATCTAAGAAATATGTCAGTTTGTGAAATTTGACAGACAAGGCGAAATGAAGAAAAAGGATTCAGATGTTCCTAGCGTGTATGGACGTGCTTCAAGATGGTGTTCTTCTGTCTATATGACTTATTGTAGCTCTTGCCGAGTGACGGCAGATAGTGTGACAGCAGAATGAACTAAAAACACCTCGCCGAACAATGTTTTGTCGAACAATGAGGATAATTTTTAACGACACAAGGAGATATTGCAGCTTACCCTTTTCAATTAATCTATATTCATTCAGTGTTGTAGCTCCGCAGCATTGCAATTCGCCTCTTGAGAGCGCCGGTTTCAAAAGGTTACTTGCATCTATTGAGCCTTCTGCTTTGCCAAGGCCGAGTAGAGTATGGAGTTCATCCACAAAAAGTATAATACCACCATGGGCTTCTTGCACTTCCTTCAATACAGCCTTTAATCTTTCCTCGAAGTCACCACGGAACTTTGCTCCTGCGATGAGCTGGCCGAGATCCAACGAGATGACTTTTTTGTCCTTAACACTCTCAGGCACATCGCCTCTGATTATTCTTTGAGCAAGTCCCTCCAAGATCGCAGTCTTGCCAGTTCCTGCACTTCCGATGAGAACTGGGTTGTTCTTCGTTCGTCGGGATAGAACTTGGATTGTTCGATGGATCTCTGCATCCCTTCCTATGACAGGATCTAGCTTTCCATCCTTGGCTCGAGCTGTTAAATCGACTCCATATTGCTCCAACGCCGATTTCTGTTCTCCGCCACCACCCAAATCCATACGATGAGTGCCTCCTGGAGGGTGTGGACGCCCATTGGCATACGTGCGGAAAGCTGTGAGTGGAACAACATATCGGGCTGGTACCTTAGTATTGCTGCGAAGAGCTATACCGCTAATAGGTAACTCTGGCACTCGAAGGGATCGTTCCGTCGCACTTGCGATGCGCCGCGCAGGAATTCGTAGTTGTCGTACAAACATTGTAAAATTGGTCAGCGTAGTCAAAACGGGTGTATTAGAAAGAACTGAAAGGAAGAGAACATCTTCAGATACTTAAGAAGAGCAACGCTGTGGCGTGACGTTTGTCTATTTTTCTCGCATCGTCAGGTTCCTTCTAGCAACTCAGAGCCTTGCCGAGCCTGAGCTTGGCGCTTTGCCGCTAGCCAAATTGAGCCAATCAGTTTAGCAAGGACTCACACACTCCAGTGGCATCAAAATTTCCTAAATAACGACCCCACCAAAAAACAAAACCCCTCGACTACTTCCACCGCCTTCTCTCTTTTCAACAATAAAACTCATCACAATGGGATTCGCCGACCTCCTCACGGATGCTGGCCTCGCCAGTAAGTTCCCTTACTGCGATCTGGCGTACAAATTCATCGGTCGCAAATTTGAGGCCATCCCTAACTGACATGACTCAGTGCTTAACAGCTGGTTGCAGACCCGCTCATACATCGTCGGGTATGTTTATATCTTTTCAGTACACAGGTTTTCCGTGTTTGCAGAGACTGTGGCACATGCTGCAACTTCTGCAAATTCGAACTCCTTTCTAATAACACCTTTCATGATGAACAACATTGGTCCGTGTTACTGAGCGGCCTCAAGAACCGTCATATGACGATCACCAAGCACTCAAGTGCAATTCTGAATCTTCTTTTCTTATATCCTTTTATTGATGTTGCAAATTGCATCCACAAGGCTGACCCAAGGGAATAGATACTCCCCATCTCAAGCCGATGTTGCTACTCACAAGGCACTCAAGTCCGCACCAGACGCTGCCAAGTACCCACACGCAGCTAGATGGTACAAGCACATTACCAGCTGGACTGATGAGTTTGCCACCCTTCCTGGTGATGCCTCGAAAGAATACTCTACATACGGCCCTGAAGTCACCACCGCCACTCTGAACCCAGCAAAGGCTCCAGCAGCAGCTGAGGAGGATGATGAGGTCGATCTGTTCGGTAGTGATGATGAGGAAGAGGACGCAGAGGCCGAGAGAATTCGAAATGAGCGCCTGGCTGAATACAAGAAGAAGAAGGAGGGAAAGACCAAGCCTGCTGCTAAGTCCGTTGTCACAATGGATGTCAAGCCTTGGGGTACGTCTTTAAAAGAGGTTGCAATAGTTTCGTTCATACTGACTGGTATCTTAGATGATGAGACGGATATGAAGGCTCTTGAGGCGGCTGTCCGTGGTATCGAGAAGGATGGTCTCGTCTGGGGTGCTTCCAAGCTTGTACCTGTTGGTTTTGGTATAAAAAAGCTGCAGATAAACGTAAGTTTATTCTCATACTAATTTGCTATTACTTTCTATGAGAGCTTTGGAGCTCCGTGGCACTTTTTAGGATTTTACAATGCTAATTCGTTGGGTAGCTCGTAATTGAGGATGACAAAATCGGTTTGGACGATTTGCAGGAAGAGAGTGGGTCATTCTCGTATTAATTTGCTGTTTAGTGCTAATTCGTTGTGTAGTCGCCGAGTTCGAGGACTACGTCCAGTCCACCGACATTGTAAGTGTTCCATACTTTCTCAGGGAAGAATTAACTAATGATTCCCTAGGTTGCTATGCAAAAGCTATAGAGCATCATTCGGTTCATAGACGACTTCTGTTCTTTGCTTTCCCAGGGTTCTTGATTCCAGATCATACTCTGCCGGTTTTTATGGCTTACTGGCTGATGAGATGATGAATCGCATTAATGAATGACATGACGATCATCGTGAGTAGCATAGAAATGAATGACAAAAACACGTTGACCTGGACTTCTTCCTAAATTTCTGTAACGAATTGTGATCATATAATAAAAATCCCCACTTTGATGTGAGAGCCTCCGCTGGCGCACGATCGCGCTTAATTCGCGGCTCACCAAGTAATCAACGCCAGCTTGCTGTCCCACTTGCATCTATCTTAAAGACATCGCAGTATGACCTGGATATCAAAATCCGTTACTGGCCTAGGCCTGCTCTTCCTGGCACATGCGTAGGTATCCTATGCATACATTCTCGAAAGCACAATCACTAAAAGTCTGCCATAGCTGTTACTCCGCCTACGAACACTCCGCGCTCCATTCCACTAGCACAGCCTCTTTACAATCAACAGCATCTCATAGTGCTACTACATCCACTGCATCTTCACTCCCTATTGACATTTCGATCGAAACGCTGGTGGCCGTGTTCACAGTCTGCTTGGGTCTGGTGTTAGGCACTCCTGAGTTGCGACCAATACAATGGCGAGTCTGGGCTGGCAAAATTGAGCGCGAAGGAGAAGCAGGATTCACGAACATTGATGGTCTGGTGGATAAAGACTACGTGGGTAATCCATTCAGAGTGTTGGAGAGCAGACCGGGCTTCATAGATATTCGGAAGCAGAGAAGGGAGTTCGCAGAGTGGGTACGGGAAGGAGAAGGAACTGTCGCAGCGTCAAAGAGCTGAAATCGGACACGAGCGTATGTGAAAAGGTGCTGAGTGGTAATTCCGGGGACTTCTGGTACATACTGGCAATAAGAGCTTTTGCTATCAGTGATGCAAGAGAAGCTACAATGGCACTACTTTATGCTTTAATCAGAAAATTCACCATGGTCTCATGACGTCTATCACTATCCCAGATCTCGAGGCTTCAAAAGTTATCAGATTCTAAGTTGTAGTACTCAAGCATTTCTACGTTAGCGTTGTTAAGTGTTCCTATGCTTTTCACCCTTAACCTCGAAATCTTGTTGGTGTTGCCTACTTCGTCCGAACGTCGTCGTGCCTCTCCAACACACAAGCAACTGAATGGCCCACAATGGCCTACAAACGCCGTCGGACTGGTTCTGTGCCATCGTCCCGGTCTCAATCATCGTCTCGGCCACAGTTAGTCTCCCGATTGGGCTCTGTAACACGCAGCATGGCCCCGTCGTCGCCTGCTCTCCCGCGTCTTCCACCCCAAAAAAGACTCTCCCTCAGGGCGCCTGGCTCAAGTGTCGCTACCAGCTCATCGCATATAGAGGAAAATGTCCAGACCGAGATCATTGAAACGGATGCTGAGATTCAGGCTCGTGAGGATTCAGACGCAATGAATGAAGTTATTCTTGCTGTTGATATGAGGGAACGTGGTACAATTGGTTGTGCATACTACATTGCGAGAGAAGAGAAATTGTGCCTGATGGAAGATATCAAGATGTCAGGACTTGATATCATTGACACATTGAAGCTTCATGCACAGCCAACGCTCATCCTAATCAGCACTCGGTCAGACGAAAGGCTGGAGGACCACCTCGCGAAGGATGCACGTGGTATTGACCGAGGAGACGAAGCAAGTAAGAAGCCTAGCCCTCCTTCATTCGCAATGGCTGACTTGAGTGATAATAGACGATGTCTTCGGTTCATATATCCTCGATTCACGAGCATCGGGTGAATTCAATGATGAGAAGGCTAAAGACAAACTTATCAACCTCGAGCTCAGTGCTGACGAATCTCCAAACATCGTCTTTACGACCCCAGCAGATAACATCGTTGGTGGCCTGGCACATAAAGATGATATTGGTATGGGCCGTCAAGGACGTCTCTTAAGGCTCGCTGGCTGGATTGACCTTGATAGCAAAGTCACGGTACGTTCACCAGTAATATACACCATATAAAAACTAACCATACACTAGCTTGGATGTGCTGGTGCAATCTTACATTACATCTCTAGGAGAAAGAATGTTGAATACCTTCCAAATGATCAAGCTGCTCTGGTCGCATTTCGAATTCGCACCATCGAGATGTTCACCCTGTCAGACATGATGTATGCCAACGCTGACACGCTGGCATCACTCCAAATTATTCAATCAGAAAGTCATCCTAATTCGCATATGCAAGGACCTAATAAGTCCACCTCTGGTGCAAAGGAGAGCTTGTCTGTGTATGGTCTGTTCCACCATCAGGCGCGCACTCCACAGGGCAGGCAGAAGCTTCGACAATTCTTCTTGCGCCCGAGCACAGACTTGAATGTCATCAATGAAAGGTTGAGCACTATCAGTGTGCTGCTTAAGCCCGACAATGCCACATCGCTGGAGAAGCTCAGCGGCAGCTTGAAGATGATCAAAGACCTGCGCTCCGTAATGATACACTTGCAGAAGGGAATCAGCGACTTTCCTAGCAAACCCAATACAGCTCGTAAAGGTACATGGGCTAACATTCAGAACTTCACATTCCACGTTTTGATGATCTTGGAGGCTCTTCGTGAACTAGCTGGCGGCCAGTCGCTGGCTGTTACGACAAAGTTCTTCTCTGAAATACAAGTTGCTCGTATCACCGGGATCGGTGAAATGATCACAAACACTGTAGACTTCCAGATATCTGGAGAACAGCACCGTACTGTCGTCAGACAGGGTGTAGATGCCGAATTAGATACAATCAAGAGAACGTATGATGGCATGGACACCCTTCTCACTCAGGTTGCCAACCAACTTTCCAAAGACTTGCCTGAATGGGCGTCGCAGTATGTCGAAAACTGCATCTTCTTTCCTCAACTGGGATTCCTTACTGTGGTCCCTCTTAATCCAGAGACAGGGAAGGGGAAATACGAGGGCGAAGGAATAGATAATGATGTCTGGGAGAAGATGTTTGTCAGCAATGATATGGGCTACTTCAAGAATCGGCGCATGAAAGAGATGGACGATTACTTCGGGGATCTGTACGGCATGATTTGCGGTAAGTCTAACAGCCAGCCTACGTCACAAGCCAGTCGCTGAACCTACTATCAGATAGGGAGATTGAGATCATTCACGGACTGGCTGTCAAGGTACTTGAACATGAGCAGCTACTAATATCTGCCTCTGATCTTTGCGGAGAGCTTGATTGTCTCGTCGCCTTGGCATTGGGCGCGCGAAAGTATCGTTTTAATCTACCTCAGATGACGAACACGAATGCCATACAGATCGAAGGCGGCCGGCATCCATTGCAAGAGCTCACTGTCCCGTCTTACATCGCAAACGACTGCTTTCTCACGGGTGGAGTGAGCGAACACGACAGAGAGGATGGCAACCTCCTAGAGTCACAAGGCTCAACGCCAGTCCGGGAGAGCATCGAAGGACCTAGTATGCTCATTATGACAGGACCAAATTACTCGGGCAAAAGTGTATACCTCAAACAGAATGCTCTAATCATCTACATGGCGCACATCGGCAGTTTCGTACCTGCTGAGAAGGCCGTGATAGGACTGACGGATAAGATTTTGACTAGAATTGCGACGAGGGAGAGTGTTTCCAGGAATCAGAGCGCTTTCATGATCGATCTGCAGCAGATTGCATTGTCTTTGACTCTTGCAACCAATCGCACTCTTGTGGTTATCGACGAGTTTGGTAAAGGTACCAACGCCTCGGATGGTGCAGGTCTCTGCTGCGGAGTGTTCGAACATCTTCTCGATCTTGGTGCCGATCGGCCAAAGGTACTGGCAGCCACACACTTCCACGAAATATTCGAAAATGGATTCCTAGCAGACAGACCTGAACTATCGTTCGGGCACATGGAAGTTCGTGTGGACACAGAGGCGGAACAGGTTGAAGACCAGATTACATACCTGTACAACTTCGTGCCAGGTCGAAGCATCTCCAGTTTTGGCACATGCTGCGCGATGATGAACGGAATTGATTCAGCAATCGTGGAGAGAGCTGATGAATTGATCCTCTTGGCAGCTCGAGGTGAGGATCTCATCGCGGCTTGCGCCCAGATCTCCCCGAATGAGGAACAAGAACTGGAAGAGGCAGAACGGATTGGAAGGCAGTTCCTCGAGCAAGATTTCCCGTGCCCAGAGGACAAGCAAACAGCCAGGTTTGACGTCCGAAGTCTCTTGCAGAACATTCTTACGGTGAACTCGGACTAAAGTAGTGAGTACATGAAACTTAGTTTCGAAGTTGCATTATTGCACATCATACTCGTCTGCCAACCCATTTATAGAAACCGGCGTTAATACATGAGCGTGATTGCTCTGGCCTTGTCCACTTCCAGCGTCGGCTGGTCCCATTTATAGAAGCGGGAGGAGATGGTGAGCAGTATTTGGTAAGGATCTTGTAGAATCAAGGGCCATGTATCTTCATTGAGCCTCATCCCCGGACAAGGTTTCTTCTTCTTGTGACCATCCCATCACTCATGACTTTTCAAACGTCGAAGACTGTTTAGACCCTCGACCAAACGGTCGATGAATCCTAGTCTTCGAAAACTTGTCAAATTGGCGTGCTTGCTAAGGATATTTTCACTTGGCGAGGAAACAAGCCGTGACCAACCATGAGGTGATCCAGCCATCAAACAAGTTGAGTTTTTCCTCAACGGCCAATTGTGAGGATTGCGACTCGTGTTGTTTCGAAGCATTCGCAGTTGTGTCAGAGCGGACTGTTCTGGGACCTAGGCCGGAGGGGAACGCTTGCCGAGGTGGCCGCATCGGGGATATTCTCCAGATTCTGGCCTGTTCAGCCTCTCGCTGGAACCCCCCCGAACCCTGGTAACGGGTGCCTGTCTGCATGCGCGTATTAAGCTTGTTCCAAAAAGCGTCGCGTTCTATTTGCCAGCCTCGCTGCAGCCCCATGTTCTGCATCGCCAAGCACAAAAGTCATCGTGATTTTCACCATAAAACGACACAAGGCGATGCTCAGGTGCGTGGAGTCGGCGTTTCAACGGCCAGCCACTCCACGGTCTCCCGTCTCGGTTCAGCCATCTGCTATTGGACACATGAACGCCTTTTGAGAGGGTCCAAATATAGCCGATGTCATCGTCTCTACTCGCAGGCAATGCGGCGCGCTGTCAAGGCATAATGTGCAGTTGACGGCATGCCGCCTCTCGCGATACCTGTGGTAGATCACTTACGCGGTCGCCTAGAATAACTCTCATGGCTGTAAGTGCAGTCTCAAGTGTTTAGAGCAAGTTGAAGAGAGGACAGCTTGGTTTGAGATCGCACATGGGCCCTCCAAGTGGAGATTCGTCCCAACATAGTTCGAGCCAAAGCTCCGAACATGGAGATGTCAGGTATATTTTGTGTAGTCTGAACAGTTGTCAAGGGACTCGCTGTGGGATATAAGTATGGCCCCAAGGACACTACTTTCATCCTCATTCTACTCATCAACATCTTCATCTTCATCTTCATCTTCATCATCATCCTCATTCTACTCATCAACATCTTCATCTTCATCTTCATCTTCATCATCATAGCAACCAGTTGAACCGCCTTCCATTCTCACTTCCCTTCATCAATACCTTTCAATATATTCATCAATCCTCCAAACAAGTCCTACACAAACCATCAACATGCAATACTCAAACATCCTCCTCCTTGCTCTCGCAGCCGGTGCCCTTGCACAAAACGTGAGTTGGCAATCTCCCATCACCAGACGATACAGAGCTACACTAACAAACTCTCTAGTCCACCACAAAGGCCGGCAAGAACACAGCAACCGACGTCTCGGCTACCGACTCAGCAACGAAGGCCGGCAAGACCGCCAGCGCCACCGATGCCTCCGCGTCCACCAGTGCATCCGCTAAAGGCAACGGCAAGAGCAACTCTACAGCCACCGGCAAGGCCTCATCAAGCGAAACAGCTGCCATGGCCTCGAAGACAGGTATGACCAACTCCTCGAGCACCACATCCGGCGGAACCGTCAAGGCTACTGCCAACGGTGCTCCATCACTGTTGGCACAAAGCGGTGGATTCGTTACGATTGCTGGTTTGGGTGTTGCTTTTGCGGTATTCATGTAAATGTCATCTTGCTGTCTGATAGATGGGATGGTGAGGGATAAGCGAGCATGAGCATTGGGGACTGAAAAGGAAAGGATGGGGTTGGATTGAATGGGTTGATTTTTTTTGGCGTTGGAAAATGATTTGTATAGAAATACGGTTCGGTCGTGGAGGGAGGTTTTGTTTCCCGTGTTGGGGAGCAGGTCTCTGTGAATATGAGCACAACATGGGCTTACACTCTTTACATGATAGCATTCGCATGGCGTCTAGGAACGAAATGAAGTTTATACGAAGAATGAAGATGATTGCATTTTGTGTCATGTCACTGCTTTCCAGCATGCAACAGTGATATGGTAGCTAACTTTATCTCATGAGCCAATAATTGAGCAAACATTCGTCTTCGACAAAAGGAATTGAAGAGTCAAAGTCTGAACAAGATTTCTGTTAGGAAATGGAGCTATCTCCTAAAAGACATAATACTTTCTCGCAATACATTGGTCCAGCATACTCAAACTTTCAATACCACTACTAGAGCAGCACGTGATAAAACCAGGTCACTTTGTCTCCGAGTCAGTAGATTTTAAGGAGAGACACAGATTTTGAGGCGGCTACGGCAATTGCGGCATGTGTCGATCCAACTTAGACCACAAATCTTCTGATTTTCGTGTCACACGTGATTAAGCGACTAAGAAGATGTCCCAGATTTGCACATCTAGCTTACAGATTTATACAGTACTGATTGAGACGATCAACGAGATCCAGAGGGCTTCAAAATGCTTGGAGACTTCAGCAGCACGTGATGCTGCTTTTTGAATCTCCCCAGGACTTTTCTGATCTTCCACAAACATCTTCGTCCAAGAAGAAAGCATAAATCGGACCCGACCCCGATCCAGAGACAAAAAAATACCCTTCCGACACTTGTTAGTAGAAAAACTTGTCAGCAGAAAAACTGTTGACTTGGCAAATTGGCTCTTTATAATATTGATTACGGTGCTTCGGCATGTGATTGATGCTGGGCAGGACGACCTCGTGTAACCTACCTGGGTAGGTGTGGTGCTCGAGTCACTATGAGTCGAACATCAAACTTGGCTCCTGCGGCCGCAGCAAAGCGAAGGAGAGTATGAATCTATGCACCCTTTGAAGTCTAGGAGCTCTATTTTCTCAGAGCAGGCCAGACATCGGGTACACTACCGACTTTTCTTCTGGTCGACTGGCTGGGAAGGAAAAAAGAAAGCACAAAAACTCAACTCCACTACTCAAACAGCACTAGATAATGGGAATTTTCTGTGATCTTGCAGTTTCATTTCACCGCAGTTTCGGCCGAACGAAGCAGATAGACAATTTATAAGCCAATTTCCCTTATGGTGAACACGAACGGCAACGGGGACAGACCCACGAGACAATTATTAAGTATATCCAAGTTGATGGGGACAATGGCTAAAGTCCGATAGGATGCCTTAAGGCCGGATCTCGAGCCCCTCTATCGTGGCTTGTGCTGTTGATCGACAGCGGTAAACGGCTGAAGAAGGGAAGACGGCACTCAGTTTCATTGCTAACTGCTTGGCGCTGAGACTATGGTCGGACCTCTTTCGTCATCTATTGATTCTTATTCGACCAAAACCGTCCTTCGTCATGTTCGATTTTATGGATTTTGCACCCCTGCTGTGCCTGAAGATTATAAATCGCATCCGAAATCACAAAGGGCTGCAGCCAACTCGGAACTCCTGCTTCATGGAATTTATCTCCCAAAGCGCCATGCTCCCACACGGCTTCCCGCTGCCACTCCCAGAGATTTGCTGAAAGTACGGCTCCACTAATGTGCATTTCAAAGCCCATTGAGCGTGCTCCTGATTGGATGTCCCATCATGTCCCACGGAAAGATTGCCAGATTTTCTGTCGGGTGAAGCTGCCGGTCCCCCAATGGGTAGCTAAGGTAAGTAGCCTTGACTCTAAACTCAAGACTAAGTATGTCTCCTTACGTCTCAATTATAAGATCCTTTTAAGTCCCATCTGCCTACCAAATGGCTCGTCCACTTGAGGAGATCAGCTAGGTGAAGTGAGAGCAACACCGCCAAGATGTTCTACACCAAGTCCGATCGCATGTTCACCGAGAACGCAGAGGGACATCAAGGCACTCGCGTCCCTCTGCACAACGTTGACGATAATGGAGA
The DNA here is from genome assembly GCA_003988865.1 of Phialocephala sp. D728. Lineage (NCBI taxonomy): Eukaryota > Fungi > Ascomycota > Leotiomycetes > Helotiales > Mollisiaceae > Phialocephala > Phialocephala sp. D728. Next base: position 424,292 of record QYAJ01000006.1, read on the forward strand.
ACGTCCTCATCAGCCTGAGGAGGCGTCTGGCTCATCAACCGGTGTGGATACCCCTGCCGGTGATGGCACCTGGGGCGAAAGAGATATTGGTGGTCCAGTCAATTTGCGGAATGCAATGATTGATTATGAGGAGATGAGGAAGGAATTGACGCATCTTTCTAAATCGAGGACTTCAAAATCGGATGCTCGCCGTCCGGGATCTTCTGCGTTGAAAAAGGTCTCATCTGCTGGAACTTGGAGTCGCAGGTCTAGAGCGGCTAGTAATGCTACTGCGCCAACGGATCCGGATCTCGAGGCTCAGGGAGATGAGAAGCTAGCCGAGGTAGAGGACGACGATTTCGAGTTAGGAGAGTTCTTAAAGGATGGACATTTTGAGAAGAGACAGGAGGGCAGGTCTGCGAAGAAGGTTGGGGTGGTTTATAAACATCTGACTGTGCAGGGTGTGGGGGCCACAACGACTTTCGTCAAGACATTACCCTCTGCGGTTATTGGGGTAAGATTCTTTACATTTGGCCGTTCACTTCCAAGATCCTTGATACCAAAAAATCCAGGAGATGTTAATATCCAAACTCTTTGTCAATATTAGGCGTGCTGCTAAATACTAACCGATATCACAGACATTTGGACCTGATCTCTACAAAATCCTCTCAAGGTTTATCCCATTCCTACCAAAGCCAGGCTCTCACGGGCAAAAGCGAGACCTCATCCACGACTTTACAGGCGTTGTTCGAGATGGTGAAATGCTGTTGGTACTCGGCAGACCAGGAAGCGGGTGCAGTACCTTCCTGAAAGCAGTAGCCAATAAAAGAGGAGCTTTCGCAGGCGTCGAAGGAGAGGTCTCATATGGGGGTATTTCTGCAGCGGAACAAGCCAAGCATTATAAGGGAGAAGTCAACTACAATGAGGAGGATGATCAGCATTTCCCAACGCTTACGGTGGAGCAAACACTTGATTTCTCATTGCTAAACAAGTAAGTTCCCTTTCCTCCTCTCAGCAGGATTGATATTCTGTCGGAAACAGGGCAATTGAGAAATATGAACTGACACCGAGACAGGACGCGAAAGCATCAAAAGGGAGATATTCCAGTTATCATCAGTGCTCTCTTGAAGATGTTTGGAATCACGCATACGCGTTACACGCTTGTCGGAGATGTGAGTATACCCACCTCTAATGCCCTTTGGGAGTAGAAGTCACTGACCAGTGCAGGCTTTCGTCCGAGGTATTTCAGGAGGTGAAAGGAAGCGAGTCTCCATTGCCGAGACGCTCGCCACGAAATCTACAGTGGTAGCATGGGACAACAGCACAAGAGGACTTGATGCCTCAACTGCTCTCGACTATGCTAACTCCCTTCGTGTCATGACCGATATATCCAACAGAACGACACTGGTCACGCTTTACCAAGCTGGAGAAGGAATTTACGAACTGATGGACAAAGTTTTGGTCATCGATGAAGGCCGAATGATCTACCAAGGTCCTGCAAACAAAGCTCGAAAGTATTTCCAAAACCTGGGTTATTATTGCCCCGAGAGGCAGACAACAGCGGATTTCTTGACTGCTTGTACGGATTCAACCGAGCGACGATTCAGAGATGACTTTGAAGGGCCGATTCCTAAGGGTTCTGTCGAGATGGAGAAGGCTTTCCGAGAGAGTGAGGCGTATAAAGATGTCCTGCGAGATGTGGAGGCTTATGAGAGAATGCTGCATGAGACAGATCATGCTGACGCGAGAGAGTTTAAGCAATCTGTCCAAGAGGGGAAGTCGAAGACTGTGTCAAAACGCTCTTCATACACAGTCTCCTTCGTTAGACAAGTCCTTGCATGCACCAAGCGTGAGCTATGGCTCACATGGGGAGACAAGACAACACTCTACACCAAGTTCTTCATCATCATCTCGAACAGCTTGATCGTCGGTTCTCTGTTCTATGGTCAATCTACCAATACTGAAGGCGCATTCTCCCGAGGCGGTACTCTTTTCTTTTCGACCCTCTTCCTGGGCTGGCTCCAATTGTCCGAATTGATGAAAGCCGTTTCCGGTCGAACGATCATCACTAGACACAATGATTACGCATTCTACCGCCCGTCAGCTGTGGTCATTGCGAGAGTTCTGCAAGATTTTCCATTGCTACTCGTTCAGGTCATCCCTTTCTCGATCGTCATGTACTTCCTTACTGGGCTTGATGTGGACGCCAGCAAATTCTGGATCTACTTTCTCTTCATCTACACTACCACGCTTTGTATCACGGCTCTGTATCGAATGTTCGCAGCACTTTCTCCCGCGATTGACGATGCTGTCCGATTTTCTGGTATTGCTCTCAATCTGTTGATCATCTACACCGGATACGTGATTCCTCGGCCACAACTGCTTTCAAAATACATTTGGTTTGGCTGGTTGTACTGGGTCAATCCTATCGCTTACAGTTTCGAGGCTGTCATTACAGACGAATTCTATGACCGAACTCTGGAATGCGCTCCCACTCAGATTGTCCCTAGCGGTCCTGGATATGACAATCCAGCGTACCAAGGCTGTGCTTTTACCGGAGCTCAGACAGGATCTTTGAGCGTGCCTGGCTCGAGATATCTCAGCACTTCGTTCAACTACTCTCGAAGTCATCTGTGGAGAAATTTCGGTGTCATTATCGCCTTCACAGTCCTATATATTCTGATCACCATGCTTGCGACAGAACTTTTCGACTTTACGTCTGGAGGCGGTGGCGCGCTTGAGTTTAAGAAATCGAAAGCTTCTAAGCAGAAAGTCAGGGCTGCCAATACACCAGGTGATGAAGAAAAGGCAGTCAAGGAGCAGCCATCTAGCGGAGGATCTTCCGAAACACTCGACGACCAAGCTGAGACCGAGGCTCTTCAGGAAATCTCTGGGTCTGAGAGTATCTTCACTTGGGAAGATGTGGAATATACAGTGCCTTATATGGGTGGCGAGAGAAAGCTTTTGAACAAGATTAGTGGATACGCCAAGCCTGGTGTCATGGTTGCTCTTATGGGCGCATCGGGTGCAGGCAAGACTACGCTCCTGAACACTCTTTCACAGAGACAGAAGACGGGCGTCGTTGCTGGCGATATGCTTGTTGATGGGAGGCCGCTGGGTACTGAGTTCCAACGTGGTACTGGGTTCTGTGAGCAGATGGATCTTCATGATGGAACTGCGACGATTCGTGAAGCTCTTGAGTTCTCTGCCATCCTCAGACAAGAACGTCATATTCCGAGATCTGAGAAGATTGCCTATGTCGATAAGATCATTGATCTTTTAGAACTTGGCGATATGCAAGATGCATTGGTCCGTAGCTTGGGAGTCGAGCAACGCAAGCGAGTCACAATTGGTGTTGAGCTTGCAGCCAAACCCAATCTACTACTCTTTTTAGATGAGCCAACTTCCGGATTGGACTCTCAATCTGCCTACAGCATTGTCCGTTTCCTCAAGAAATTAGCGCGCGCAGGCCAAGCCATCATTTGCACAATCCACCAGCCATCATCTGTCCTCATTCAGCAGTTTGACATGATCCTAGCTCTCAACCCTGGTGGAAATACCTTCTACTTCGGTCCCGTCGGCGAAGAGGGCTCAGCCGTCATCAAGTACTTCTCGGACCGAGGTGTGAACTGCCCTTTAGACAAGAACGTTGCAGAATTCATCTTGGAGACAGCTGCGAAAGGGGGAAAACGCGCTGACGGCAAGAAGCTAAACTGGAACGAGGAATGGGCCAATTCGGAAGAAAACAGATTAATGAAAGAGGAAATTCAACGAATCAAGGCAGCCCGAAGTAAAGTCCAACCACCGGAAAATGTCGAACAATACGAGTTTGCATCTCCAGTCGCTCTTCAAACCACAGAATTGACAAAGCGTCTTTTCATCCAATACTGGCGAGATCCATCCTATCTCTACGGCAAGCTCTTCACGTCCGTCATCGTCGGTATTTTCAACGGCTTCACATTCTGGCAACTCGGATACAGCATCGCTGATATGCAAGACCGGATGTTCACATCGTTCTTGATCCTTCTTATCCCGCCCACTATCGTAAACGCTGTGGTTCCAAAATTCTATCAAAACCGCGCTTTGTGGGAAGCGCGAGAATTGCCTTCGAGGATTTATGGATGGGTTGCGTTCTGTACTGCTAATGTGGTAGCTGAGATCCCGATTGCGATTCTGGGAGCGACGATTTATTGGGCACTTTGGTATTGGCCGACTGGATTACCAGGCGATGCGTCGACGAGCGGATATGTGTTTTTGATGACTATGCTTTTCGTACGTTGTCCTTTCCTCCCTCCTGTCTGACCCAATGATCCATCATCCATTTCCGTCTGAATGCCAGGCTAACAAGTTCCACAGTTCCTATTCCAAGCCTCATGGGGCCAGTGGATCTGCGCCTTCGCGCCCTCGTTTACTGTCATCTCCAACGTCCTCCCCTTCTTCTTCGTCATGTTCTCTCTCTTCAACGGCGTCGTCCGGCCCTACTCCCAACTCTCCGTCTTCTGGCGCTACTGGATCTACTATCTCAACCCTTCCACCTACTGGATCGGCGGCGTCCTCGCTGCTACCCTCAACAATACTCCCATCCGCTGCTCTCCCGAGGAAGCCGCTTACTTCAGTCCTCCACCCGGCTCAACTTGCCAATCTTACGCCGCCAACTTCTTGCAAACGGCCCCGGGATATCTACTCAATCCAGGGGACAGTAGCAATTGTGGATATTGCATGTATAGTTCCGGAGTGGATTATATGCAGGGTTTGAATATTAGTCCGAAGGATAAGTGGGGCTATTTTGGGATCTTTCTGGGTTTCTGTGTTAGTAATTGGTTCTTGGTTTATTTCTTCATATATACGGTGAGGATTAGGGGGTGGAGCTTTGGGTTTGGGACGTTGTTTACGGTTTTGGGCAAATTGGTGGAGGTGCTTAAGAAGCCATTTCGCGGTTTGGGGAAGAAGAATTGAGCTGATAGAGAGGTGAAAGGGACGAGGTTGGGAGGCTGAGATGAGACGACATGATATGAGATGAAATATTTGTTTGTTCGTTCTGCATTTAGCGTGGTGCTGGGTGAGATTGGAATCCCATTTTGTGTATGAAGGCGAAGACATAGCAGTAAATTCAATGCAGTAAATAAATCTAGACTAAGCAACCTAAGAGTAGAAAAGCAATTAATTGTTTTTTAATGAGAAGATGCAACAATACACGATTCTACTGCTATATATAGGTGAAGCGTTTCTAGTTTTGTATCCACGATACATGACGGTGAATGTCCGTGGTAATGAGATTCACTGATTAGATATGAATGATGGCTCTAGTACAGGACTTTATGTCTTCTTCTAATTCCTCACAGTATCATCTCTCTATACCCAGAGAATGACTCTCCTGTGATCATGTGAACCTTCTCCCTCCTTAGAAATAGTGGACCCAACTCACGATCGGGCACCAAATAGCCGCATAATAGCCTTTGATGGTAACTGAATCCAAACTTTTCTCGTCCTAGTATAAAATTTTCACTTGGGTACCGAGACAAATCGAGGACTAGTTCCAGTTTAGGGCGTACTAGTTCAGCCCTACATCAATCGTAGCTTCCGCATTCGAGGCTCATGTGGGGTAAGAACGTCATGTAATATCTATTTCGAGAACACTAGACTGTACTTAGGACAATTAGTCCCACGAACTGCGTGTCTTCTCTGTCTTTTTTTGTTCTTTGGTATTCTTCTCTGCTTAAGGGTCGGGAGTTATTATTTTTCTTTTACCAACCACACACTCGCTTTGACAACATCCCTCAAACAATACATACATACAAACATACATGACTAAGTATACTATTGAAGCCAGGTAAGAACGTCTACTTGTTTGTTCGTGGAATAGCTTTTATCTAATAATGAATGATATAGGATGGCTTCAAATACCCACGAAGCTGACCCGACGAAATGCCATATGTACGCCCGCTTCTTGTCGGGTGTGAGCCATCGAGAGGCGAATGGAATCTTCTGGGGTTGCTTTGTCTTGGTTATATTCTTGCTAGTGGTTGTAGGCATCATGTATGCCAGCTCTGCGAGGCGTCATAAGTGAGTGTGCCCCTGAAGCGGTGTTTGACGTCCTGGGAATCGAGGGTCAAGGTACCATGCTAGAGAAGTCAAAAGGTCTGGGTAGTAACGACAGAGTTGACAAAATAGCGAGATTGTTGCTATGGTCGCTTCCTTGATTCGTCAATGGCCTGTGGATCTGACCCGACACAATAACCTTGGACTTTTGAGATATTCAGACTCGCTCTTCCTGGTTTTATATATATCATGCTGACTTGTTTTCTAAGGAACTTTCGACTCGCTGAACACGTCGCAACATGGCATCCCGACTGCTGCCCAGAAGAAAACATCGAGAAAACCCGAAAGAAGCACAGCATCAGTGAGGCCCGCCTTCTCTGGGGCAGCCTAGCTTGTGCCATTGCTATGATCCCCATCGTCATCATCATAGCATTCGCTGGCCTTGCCATCAATTTCTGCCACCATGAAGATCTCATCATGTTCTTCTGGGGCCCATTTTTTCTGCTCTCTGTCGGGACACTTATTGCGACATGGGGCCTCTTCCTTTCTCAGAGCATCGAGAATGAACCTGCTTGGAATGTTGCACTGGGAACTCCAGTTTTGGTTTTCGCTGCTATTGGACACTGGGCCCATATCTTTATGAGGTGGTCTTGGAAACAGATGAGAGGGAAGGAGGAGAAGGCGGATGCTGTTTCGTTGGCGCCGTCGAATATTGTACCGCGATAGTGCGTTTTTTTTAATTCCTTTCTTCTTCTTGGGACGTCTAGCATATCTTGGATATCGTGCTGATGATTGAATAGTTTGGCATACTGCTCATACTGCCAACAGGACCCGGATGGATTTCTCGTAGTTAGTGGGAGACCCTTGGCTACGTATCCTAGCCAAGGCTCCTCTCATCGGCAATTGATGGTCCGAACACTACCCGGACTGAATGAGACGAGGGACTCTCCTGAACAACGCAGCACTGAAATGTTTCAGATACGAATCGATGAGCCAACTCTTAGGACTTAAGTTTGAGTTGGGCTGAAAGTTCCCTACATCATAGGATATCCAAACTCTTTGCCCCCACGGCGGGTTTGGAAACTTACAACATGAAACCAGCAGGATTCTGGAAAGGGTTGTCACTAGTTCAGCAGAGTTCGTCATGCGTTATGTTATCTTTTGTCTATCATGAGCTCATTGAAAACATTAGCAATTAAACAGCTCGACCAGCTTTGCCAACCTGGATTATCTCGCCAGTCCGTTGCTCGTCACTTCTCAGCACTGGCCACGAAACTCCATCCGCCTTTACAAAGTTAACCTCGAGTTTCGTGCCGAGAATCTTAGAGGTCGACTTCTCGGGATCGATTGCGCTGAAGAGAGGAACGACTGTTTTGTACCGCTTGGGAGTTGGGTCTGTGGTGACCAGATCGAGCGATAATTCAGTCGAACCAAAGTCTACCTTTGCATTTTCTTTGTTGATCTTCTTTAGGAAGAAGGAAGCGATGACCGTTGTTGGTGTTTGGTAGAAGTCATGCCTGTACATAGTCAGTCATCAATACCTGCTTCACGAAAACTTTCCTCATCATATGTAGAACCAACATACCGAACTGTCTCTAAAACTTCCTCACCCCCAGCATTCTCACCCTTCTTCTTCCCAGTCCCAACAAATAAATGACGATCCTTCGTCTTACAACCCTCAATCTTCATAAACTCGTCGAACTCCAGTACCCGTCGCTTGCAGCACGTATACCCCTTACTTCCCTCATGAAAAATCGGCACTCCAGGATGGAACACACACTTTTCTCCCTCTCTACTCTCACCAGTATACGCTTGTCCACACGCCTTTCTTCGACATATCTTCCCCTTCGGAATTTCGAGACCCGGATCATCATCCTCGGATTCTGGTGGGGGTGGCGGCGGGGTAGCTGTCGGCTGCGGGGCAGCAGAAACCGGTCCGCGCGAAGCTTCAGGGACGGGAGTAGTTGGTTTGCTTGAAGGCGCGGATGCAGCACTATCGACAGCGACGGAGTCACCGGTCTTCTTTTCGATTTGCGGGGGGAGGTCTGTTGTGCTGTGCTTTCCAGTCGTGCAAGGTGGGATGGAGAGGAATTCGTCGAAGGTTAGGACGCGCGGTTTGCAGCATTTCCAGCCTTGGGAATATGGTGTTAGTTTTGGAGCGATTTGGCAGAGGAAATAAAGGAGAGAAGAGAGGAAGTATACCTTTCTGTCCTTCATGGAAGATAGGTGGACCGGGGTGGTAGAGACATTCCTCATCTGGGTCGGTATACGCTTTCCCACACGACTGATGGACGCATTTTTGTGCCATTGTGAGCTACCCGTTCTTGGTTTCGAGGAGATGGAAAGGTCGTCAAGCGGTAATAAAGAAACAGGCTGAGAGGCAGATTAGTTGTTTTACATGCATGAATTTCTTAGAAGCTGGCAGAAGTCGGAATTCTGCCATGGCGGTGGCTGTTTTGAGCAAGCGCGACTGGGGTACTAGTGTCCTTGTTTGGAAAGCAGCTGCGCTGCAACCTGCATGTTCTTGTCACACTTTTCTGGGGGCGGAATTCTTGGTCATTGGCTACTTCGAATCTTCGTCCTATTGAGGCCATTGAGCCTCAAGTCGTCTTAAAGTAGTGAGGGGTTCATTGGGAGAAAATGCGCCCTTCAATACGACTGTTGCACCAATGTCGAATCACGCTATTCACACGTGCCAACTGCTCATTGTGTACGAATGCGAAGCAGACTCTATCTACGGTGTGGGACAAGAGGCCCTTTGATTATAAGGAGATCGATGTTATGGCATCCGAAGAGAAGAGGTGGAGGAACCTATATGAGTTCGATACGCCTGTGGTTTGTGTTTGGGACGAAACGAAGAAAAGGGGGGCTAATTTTGTCTAGATACATATTAGTCTTTCAAAATTGGAGGAAGAACAACCAGAATTGTCTTCTAAAGCCAAAAAGTTAATGCATCGTTTCAACATCGACCAGGTTAATAAGAAGATGGATGTAGTAGAAGCCGAGTCGAGCTGATGAATCGCGTGATTGGTTTTGGAAACAACCTCAAGTCGTACCAATGCGAAAATTCGAAACTGGACATTCTTCCCAAGGCACACCAGGCATGTTCGAGTCCTATGCTTGACAAAGAAGATCTCACTGTCTGCACGCAATCTGTAGACAGTGATTCTTTTCTGGGACGAAGACTAGACCATACCTAAGAGAAGGTTGTCTTTAATAGTGAAGCGAGCTGAAAGACCTCGATTCCTAGAATTTCGAGCAAACCTACACTCCCTATGCAAATCAAAAGGTCCTGACTTTACATCGAAAGCGAAACAAGTTTTGGGACAATCATAATATGATGTACATTATGGCCTCGAACTAATTTTGGCGACCAACTTCTCTGGTCTCGCAATAGACCATTACTTTACTCCATCCCCTCCATAAGCTCTACCCGATCAAGCATCATAGCCCGTCTACCAATCCATTCTCTGATTACGTCCCAATCATGGCCCTCCTCTTCTCCTCTCCTCCAATTCTCGCGAAAACCCCAAGCACCCGCCACTCTATCGATAGCAGCCCGTTCCTCCTCACGAATCCATCGTTCCCTCAATGGCACCCCCTGAGCCCAGGTTACGCGGTCCATTTGATCGTTAGCTGTTGTGACGGCTACGACGCCAACTGTAGCAGTAAACCCCACATACGCCAATATACCAGCAAATGCGACCTGAGTGGCCATGGCCGAGTCCATTGTCGTTTGTAAAGCAGCAAGCTGGGAAGCAATAGTATATGCTGCAACAGGGGCAACAGCAACACCAGTAGCTGGAAGAAGACCCTTGCGAACAAACTTGGCTCGGTGAAATGCTTTTGTACAATATGACATCTCAATGATGTCCATGGCAGCAACCAAGTTTTTCGCATTGATGGCAGTTTGCAAAGCAAGATCCGCAACGACCGATGGGACAGCGTTTGCAACCTTATTTGGATTTTGCTTTGTGTACTGGATCGGAGACGATCCTTCTCGAGGTAATGGCTTATGGGCATATGACAGAAGGATCTCTGGAAGCGTTTCTGACTGTCGCAAGATCGCCTGAATGTTCACATAGAGCTCCAGGACTTTAGGCGTAATGAACACGGGAGGAAAGTTGACAACTGAATATGCAAGACCTGATAATTCATCGGCTAGGCGCTTCAAATTCGGGGGTATTTTTGCATGTGATATCTTTTTGGTATCCGACTCGTCCAAAGAAAGAAGTGCAGATGCTGCACCATCTTTTCTTGATTTCGAAGGAGTCGGAGGGTCGAGAACGAGAAGCCTGGCCATTGTCTCACATTTCCCAAGCACGTATCGTATGTCCTGTTCGCTTGGTATGCCTTTCAGAGATAGGAGAGAGTTGCAAGTCTGCTTGACTTCTTCAAGTGCCGTCTCCAGCTCGGCATCCGTCGCTTGTGTGCCATTGCCCCGTTGTTCTTGGCTCGACCTGGAGTATGAGACTGCGTCGTTCCCTCGAGGACTAGGTGAGTTCGTAGTAGCTGCCTTCTGGGAATATATTCTCCTTCCAGTCGAGAAAGTTCGTGTGGGGTAAATGGTTCTCTGTGGTCGAAGGTGCGGTCTGGTGAGAGGTTTTTGAGCTAACATGTAATCGCAGAGCTGGCATATATTAGGCCGAGGTTGGAGAACGCGCCTTGACATTTTGGAGAGTAGATCGATAGGACGTTGTGAATCAATGCCCAGCTCTACTGAGCTATGGGTGTCGCTGCATCGAACGTTGATTCTTGTGGCTTGACATCCCTACACGCTGACTAACTTTGAGAACGCCTGCGCCACGGACTTACGACGATGTTTGAACATGAAGCTCTAGGCATCTTAAATTCACATACTTTTAAGAAACATACATTGGACTCTGCACATTGACCTGCAGGTACCCAACATACTTGGGTCTTGTTTTATGCCTCAATAGCGCTCGAACGTAACGCTAGACTTAATTATCTGTCGCATTCTTGATCTTCTCAGACCTCGAGCAATACAACCACGATGCCGCCTCCACCTCCCCCACCTCCTCCCCCGCCTCGTATGTGAAGAGCTCGATACATGATGGAAATTATACTAATGTGGATCAGCTGGGATGGGCGGTCCTCCTCCTCCACCTCCTCCACCGCCTGGAAACTTTCCATCACGACCTCCGCCAGGGTCAGGGAACAGGGTGAAGGCCCCGCCAGTCGTAGCTAAGCCCAATTCATTCCATGGGCTTATAGCAAGTCATTCCACTATGCTGACCCAGTCATAGGGAGCTCTGTTATCAGATATTCATAAAGGCAAAGCGCTCAAGAAAGCAGTCACGAACGATCGATCAGCTCCGATTATTGCAGCGACTTCGGGAGGCTCGGGTGCAGCACCTATATCAGGCGCTCCTCCAGTACCAGGAATGCTAAAACCACCCGGAGGAGGAAACAGAGCACGAAGCAACAGCGACCAAAGCAGCAGAGATTCTGGAGGGGTTACTGGAATGGAACAACCACCGCAACTTGCAGGAATATTCGCCGGAGGCATGCCGAAGCTGAAGAAGCGTGGCGGAGGTGTTGATACTGGAGGTAATTTACAAAGCCAAAAACTCTCGAATGTGCTGCTGACAATGAGATAGCAAATCGCGACTCGTCATATACTTCAGACCCAGAATCATCACGGAGTAGCGCGCCAAAACCACCAACCATGACAGCTCCAAAGCCACCCCCAAGTGCTGCACCGCCTATACCAGGGACTCAAAATGGAAGTGCGCCGAGGTTTGCACCTTCAATAGCGAATTTGAGGAAGACAGGTGGGCCTAATGTACCCAGACCATCGTCTTCCGCTTCTATGAAAGGACCGCCTCCTCCGATAGGGAAGAAGCCACCGGCTCCTCCTCCTTCATTCCGAAAACCATCAACAATTGCCCCTCAAGCTCCACCACCTCCTCCTTCTTCAGCTCCTCCCCCACCATCCTCTGCTCCACCTCCTCCAGCCGCACCTCCACCACCACCCTCCGCAGCTCGTCGACCCCCATTTGGTGGGCCCTCAAGATCACAACCCCCGCCACCTCCACCAACGTCTCCTCCATCAACAAATGGAGGAAGTCAAAGTCTTGCTATGATGGCTGCTATTCGAGCCGCCGGACAAGCATCACCTTCAGGGGCACCTCCTCCACCGCCTCCTCCACCGCCTCCTCCACCAAGTGCTCCTCCGCCATCCTCATACCGTGCACCATCGCCACCTTCATTAGCACCACAGCCTCCAACTTCTCGTCCTCCGCCACTTCAATCGCATGCACAGTCGTTAAACCCGAGTTCATACACCTTATCTTCAAACGGAACATTACCCAAAAGTCCTAGCCCACATAGAAATCCAGAAGCTTCAAGGAGGATTGAGATCAATGATTCAAGATGGAGGTTCCAGGATGAATCGCAGTTGCCAAAGCCTAGGGACTTCCACGGTGGACCTAAGAGGTACCGAGCAGGACGTGGGAGCAGTGTGCCGTTGGATTTAAGTGTCTTCCATTGAGTAATGCTTGAAGCATTGGGAAAATGAGTTTGATGACAAGTGGACTTGTTATGAAAATGACATGTCAAGACAGGCTGCGGTATTTGACATGGAGTCTGTGGCTCGACTGCTGGGAGAAACTCTGGATACAATGATAATACATCCCTGCGAGTTTGAACGCACCTCTACCAGAATGAGAACATATGCAGGATGGCATTAGAATGTGGTTATAGACGATTGATGAGCTGTTGGACGTGGATGTGTCGGCCTCCCCTAAGGTATTCCCCGAACATTGGGACAGCTAGGTGTTAGGTCCACAGTCACGAAGCCATGGGAATAATAGCAAATGGGAAATCCATATCAAACAGCATTGCAATCTATTCGAGAAACTTGTCTACGTGCTTGGTTCCCACTTGTATGAACTTGTGGTCTGTTTGAATGTCTGCCATGAGGACTAATGCTTCTTGTCTCTCATTCTGCTAGTGACGCCTGAAACGCTAGTCATAGCGGTCAGAACTTGGAAGGCTAAAGAGTGAGATTTTCAGGTACCTCAATTTTTGGATTGAAAATGATTCTGCAAAAAGAATTGCTATGACTTCACATTAAAAATATTGATGTGGAAGTATTTTTAAAGGACTGTATATCTGCTTTCTAAAAAAAAAAGACGCAGATATTTTAACTTCACATCGTGAATAATTCGTTTATTCACCTCACCACTGATTACAGTGGCTTAGAATAGGTCTTGTGGCCTGGCTAATGCTATACAGTGTGCTGGGGCAAGAGGGCGCAGCTTTGTATATATAGAACTCAACATGATAATATTCACTATCGCGATCATGTAAGATAGCAAGCCTCCTCGTGTTCGCCGCCGTTGTTGTGGAGAACAAAGCAGGCCTTGGCAGGTTCAATGCAGCTGTGCGCTTTGTTGTATCATCAGTACGCCTGCCCGCCGCAAGGTCTCGACACCTGTCTTTTACTCGGCAAAGCTCAGAAGCTCGACCCTTCAAAAGCACAACCGCAACCACACTCAGCTTATTTTCTTCCCCCAACTCGCTCCCTCGCACACTCCTCCCTTCATTCTCTCTGTCTGCTGGCAATTCAGTCTTTCGCTTTACATCTAATACGATAGAGTGATTTGGTGCACTTCCAGCAGGACTGCGACAATGGCACAAATCCGTGGTACGGCTGGGTACAATCTGGGCGGCCAAACATTTGGACAGCCAAGCAGAGGAGACACGATGAGCGATCCGAGCCCACTTGATGCGATTCGGGAGCAGACGGGCAAGATCGAAGACTTCCTAGATACTTTGAGCGACCCAGTAAAACCGTATGTCTTCTTCGCATTTCACCAGACCCCGCTCTAGGTTGTGCGCAGCGAGGAGCTGGTCTTGAGTCGAGCATGAGGGATGGCATTTGCTGACTTTCGTGTCTTGCAGGTATTTACCAGCCATCGGCCGATTCCTGATCGTTGTCACATTCTTGGAAGATGCGCTCCGAATAATCACACAATGGGGCGATCAGCTATTATATCTCCACGACTACCGACACAGTATGGCATATTTGATCCCCTGGAGATAGACCAGTGCTAATTACTGGCTTCTACAGTTCCGTATGGTCTTACCCACCTCTTCCTCATCATCAACGTGCTTGCGATGATCTCATGCTCATCGCTGGTCATCGCCAGAAAATACTCGGACTACGCAGTGGCAGGACTCATTGGTGTGGTGGTTACCCAAGCCCTCGGATACGGTCTCATCTTCGATTTGAACTTCTTCCTCCGCAATTTGTCGGTGATGGGTGGTCTTCTGATGGTGCTCTCCGACTCGTGGGTTCGCAAGTCCAAGGCATTTGCCGGTCTGCCAGAGATTGATGAGAAGGACCGCAAAATGTACTTCCAGCTTGCTGGCCGCGTCCTCCTGATCTTCCTCTTCGTCGGATTTGTCTTCAGCGGCAAATGGAGCGTGTGGAGAGTCATTGTGGCACTGTTCGGCTTCGTGGCTTGTGTTATGGTTGTGGTAGGCTTCAAGGCAAAGTTCAGCGCTATCATGCTGGTCGTTATCTTGAGTGTCTTCAATCTGTTGGTCAACAACTTCTGGACTGTAAGTTGATTTCTGGGGAATTGTAAGTTCTCAAGGCTAATTATCTACCAGCTCCACGAGCACCACCCGCACAAGGACTTCGCCAAGTACGACTTCTTCCAAATCCTGTCAATCGTTGGAGGACTTCTTCTCCTGGTAAACAGCGGACCAGGGAAATACAGCATCGACGAGAAGAAGAAGGTCTATTAGTGATGATGAACAAGACGCGGGGAGGGGGACGGGGACGATAAAGTTGTTTAGGAAATAGAGAAGTCAGGTTGCCCTGCATTGGGCGGAGTTTATCTTGAACGGGAGGGGAACAAATGTTAAGAATTGAGTCAATTGAAGGGACGAAGGATAGGCCCTAGCCAACTTCTCACAGCATAGCAGTCATCTTTCCGGCGAATGTAAATTTTCAAAAAGTCACCTATGCTTCCACGTGGATCACGATTTCTCAAATGCGCTTACTTATTACACAGCACCGAGGACATAGAAAGCTGAGAATAGGTACGTTTCTTTAGCCGTTAACCCCTCTTCTAAGATCGAGCTGATGTAATACGGCGAATGTTCAGCCTGGTATCAGTTTTCACAACTCAGCCCGCCCAGGGAAGCCACTGCCGTTCAATGGCGAGACCTGAAAAAGCCACGGTAGCGAATCGAGGGGCATCAAGGCTAAGCGCAGCCACCAATCTCATAACCGTTTGCGAGGAGATCCCGCTCCGCAGCGGCAAACACAAAATAACCTTAAAACGTTGATCCATTTGTGTGGGTTCCTACTGGAGTGAGGCAGCTCTAAGATTTTGAGCTTTGCATTAGGAATTGAAGTCAGGCATTGGTAATAAGAGTAAGAAGAGTGATAAGTTCAACAGATTGCTAGATCTTTCTGTTATAGTTCATAGATGGTGACATAATCATGTAAAAATCCAAGATGTAGCTAAATCAGGTAGAGATTTGCTTCCCGCAAAGATCAGAATCGTGTTTATCTATACGAATACCTAGGGTATACAAATCCAGTGTCTCTCATCCACGTACTGAATTCCATAAATGCCCATGGCGAGCTTGGCTTCCGGGCTGCCAACTTCGGAGATTATCTCATATCTGCGAACATTGTCGACGTGATATGCCCTACATTTGGCGGTACCTTGTCCCCGACACCAACGTCTTCTAGCAGCCATCTCAGTCTGGCAATTCCTGTTCGGCGTCCACTCCATTTCTTGCCACATGTTATTTGGTGACCTTAGCCTGACCTCTCAAATGGTCCTAGATTGCCGGATGTGCCAAGAACGCTAGATTGTAAAACTTTGTACTTTATAACTACAAATCCCGTGCAGAGTCTTGTTCAGAAGTATTTCGAGTTTGGGGATATCTGTAAAGGATGTAACTAAGGTGCTGAATAGAACAGAGATCTCGCAAAAGTCCCGAGTTGTGATGAAACAGTACTGCACCACATATGGAAAACTTGCCACGTTCTCCTCGGACCTTGACTAACAGATATGTTAGAATCGATGGAACCGAAGGCGAAGACACCTTGGCAGGTTGAAATGTACCACCGGAGGGTATCGAAATGATCTTTAATGGCGTAAAATTCCTCCGTATTATTGCGACCGAAATATTGAAGACTGAGGAAGGGTCATAGACTGGCCTGATCCGATCATGCAATGACCAGGGAATCAATTGCGACTTTCGCCATCTTGAGAATCTGAAGGCAGCCATGGGTCTGTTCTCCAAGGCACAATTTTTGGCCAAATGGGCCGATTTCCATGGTCCCCGCTGCAATATGAGCATCGAGAAGCTCATGTCGAGTGCGTTGGCGTAGTTCCATCTCGGCAACTAAATCTTTCAGACCTTTAAGTTTATAACCGTCTTGCTCATGGCCATAGATATCAACTCTGAGCAGTGCTCGAACAGTCGTCCGCCATTGGTGAGCAGGCATTTCTACCGCCTTGAACATCACCTCCTTATCCATGCACATGAACGTTGTTTCTATCTTATTTTCTTTGCCATTACATAGTCCGCCATAATCGTGGAAACGAAAGGTCTTTGTCTCGCCTGCAGCTTCTGCGGCATCTGTCTCGTCATCAACCATCTTGAGTAGCCTTTGGTAGCTATTGGCTATGATAGGCAAGAGAGTTCCCAGGAGCATCGTGTTCTGAAAGGCTTCAATTGGGGGATTTGGATTTTCCAGGACGACTGATCCACACTGAGGGCACCAGATGCACGATGCGGCAGTTGCAGCAGCGCCACGAACGGTCTTCAAGGCTACGACTATGTCGGTCGGAAGGGCCTGAAGCGACGACAAGCTGAGATACATAGATGGGAGGCAACTGCATGGCCCGAGGGGTTGAGATTGAGGTGGAGAGTGTTCACTATCAGACATAGAGGCATTCGAAGCCGTGAGCGCGGGCGCAGAGTCCAAGGTGGGCACAGGACCATCTGCTGGTCCAAAATCAATATCACCAAAGTTGATGGAAGGTCCAGCCATTATGTCACGGTCTCCGAAATGCCAAATAGTGCCCCCATCGTTGGGCTTCGATGTTCGTCCTGCGTGTGTAGTCTCTGGGGGTAGCCCAAAGCCGGATTGGCCGCTTGTATGGTATGGTTCTGCTACCGCTGCTTCATTGTAACCATCCAATTCGTCGGCAATGAAAGGGAAAGGATCAAGGTCAATATTCTGGTTTGAATCGCTGACCTGTTCCTCCCTTGCTGTCTCGATGAATTGCCGTTTTCGAGGTCGGCCCATGGGTTTCTGTTCGGAGTAATGGCATACGATATTCTCTCTCTGACAGCGCTCACACCCATCCGGATCTTTGGAGCATGCTAGCTTTCGTGTTCCTGTATTTGATCAGTAATTGAAGCCATAAGGCGCACCGTCAGCAACCCACTGCACTCATCGCAGGCTCTACGTTTGACAGGCTTGTTCGCAGGAGCATTCGTTTGAGGCATTGCGACGAGAGAGCCAAGCGCTACTGGGTCAAGATTTAATGAGGATATTAAATGGTTGAAGGCGGTCATCGGTCTGGAATTGGGAAGGACGTGCGAATAGGCAGACAGTAAGGTGGTGCAGCCTACGGTTTACGTACAGTACGTCAAACGGCGCTAAGATAACGAAAGGTTTATCTGCCCGCCATGGGACAAAATCTGAAAAATAAAAGTTCCGGGACAATTATCGACAGTTCTATATGCTCACGATGGCGCCCACGACGGTTGATAGGAAGCGGAAAGCTGCCACTCGAGATGCTCCTGAACTGTCAGATGTCGAGTCGGAAGCCGAATTTGGAGACGGATTTCTGGAAGGCATCTTGTCGCAAAGCGAAGATTCGGACGATGAGAGTGTTGAAAATGAGGAGAGCGATGATGAAGAGGAAGAGGAAGATCCAGACGATCATGAAGGTCTTGAAGGTCTAGATAGCGACGAAATCCCATCTGAAGGGAGCGACGACGAGGCGGCAGAGCTAAATGGTGGACTGGTGAAAAGTAATGGCACAAAACTTCTGCACACAGACCTTGTTCAAAGGCAGGCTCAAGAAGACGAGGGGGGAGATATGCCAAATTATACGGTCACAACGGACGCAAATGGAGGCGAGAGATATGTCTACGATGAAATAGACCCTGTCTATGACTCTGACGACTCGGATGCACCTGTCACCACTAATACTATTGGAAACATTCCATTGACCTTCTATGATTCCTATCCTCACATTGGCTACAACATCAATGGCAAGAAGATCATGCGACCAGCGAAGGGAGAAGCTTTGGATGCATTATTGGACAGTATAGAGGTTCCGAAGGGCTGGACTGGTCTTACAGATCCAGCTACAGGAAAACCTCTGAATCTCAGCCAAGATGAGTTGGAAATCTTGAGAAGGATTCAGACAAATGAATTGCCACAGGAGGGTTACGACCCATACCCGGTATGCTTCTTCATTTTAATATCTTCCAGCTGCACATGCTAATGTGGTTCAGGCAACTGTTGAGTACTTTACTGGCATTGAAAAGGTTATGCCTCTCAGCGCAGCCCCTGAACCTAAGCGACGCTTCCTTCCTTCCAAACATGAAGCAAAAAAGATAATGAAAATTGTTCGTGCTATTAGAGAAGGAAGAATATTACCATACAAGCCTCCTGAGGAGAAGGAAGAGGAGGAAGAGGAGATTCATTATGACATTTGGCAGGACGAACAACCTCGTCCAGATCATGTTATGAATATCCCAGCTCCGAAAGCTCCTCCACCAGGTTATGATCTGAGTTATAACCCGCCTCCCGAGTATCTTCCTTCGAAATCGGAAAAGCAAGCTTGGGAGAACACAGATCCTGAGGACAGAGAAAAGGAGTACTTACCAACGACATATGACTCCCTGCGAAAAGTCCCTGGATACGATAAATTCATCAAGGAAAGATTCGAACGTTCTCTTGACCTGTATCTGGCACCAAGAGTTCGCAAGAACAGGCTCAACATCGATCCAGCTTCACTACTTCCAAAGTTACCTAGGCCTGAAGAACTCAAGCCATTCCCAACAGTGTGCTCAACCTTATTCCGTGGTCACGATGGTCGGGTACGAAGTTTAGCAATCGATCCATCCGGCGTTTGGCTTGCAAGTGGTGGCGACGATGGCACTGTTCGAGTTTGGGAACTTCTGACAGGCAGACAGCTCTGGAGTGCAAAGATTGGCGATGACGAAGCAGTTAACGTTGTGAGATGGCGGCCAGGACGTGACACCGTCATCATCTCCGTAGCTGTTGGCGAAGATATCTACCTTCTCGTGCCTCCAGTAGTAGACCCAGAGACCGAGATGGCAAGTAGGGAACTGCTTGATGCAGGTTTTGGCTATGCAACAAATGCCAGCCATGCATTGACAGCGAATGGGCAAAAGAAAGAGCCTGTGGCAAAATGGACACGGCCCGGCTCCCGACTCGAGGACGAAGGAGTACTCATCAAAATCACAGTACGGACTACGGTCAAGGCCATTAGCTGGCACAGAAGAGGAGATTTCTTCTCAACAGTGTCTCCCACAGCACAGAAGAGTGCCGTTGCCATCCATACGCTTTCAAAGCACCTCACGCAAATTCCATTTCGACGACTTCCAGGTATTCCCCAGACAGTGCAATTCCACCCTTCGCGTCCTCTTTTCTTCGTCGCCACGCAAAGAACAATCCGCAGCTACGACTTGCAAAAACAAGAACTTGTCAAGATCATACAGCCAGGTGCTCGATGGATCTCGTCTTTCGATATCCACCCTGGTGGCGACAACCTCATTGTTGGATCGTATGACCGACGACTGCTCTGGCACGATCTTGACCTCTCGACTCGACCGTACAAGACAATGAGGTTTCATTCGAAGGCTATTCGAGCTGTGAAGTATCATAAGGGAGGCTTCCCATTGTTCGCAGATGCTAGCGATGATGGCAGCTTGCAAATTTTTCATGGCAAAGTTGTCAGTGACATGATGGAGAATGCAACAATCGTACCAGTGAAGGTATTAAAGGGGCATAAAGTCAAAAGTGCTTTGGGAGTTATGGACATTGACTGGCATCCACGAGAGCCTTGGTGTGTTAGTGCAGGCGCGGATGGAACTTGTCGGTTATGGATGTGATATCACTTTGTGTTGTTCATAGCACCGGCGTTATGGTTGTTTAGATATCAAGTATCTAATAATGCAAAAGCATCAAACATGGGATTGATTGAAAATGTGACGGCGTTAAAGACTATTTTCATGGAAGAAATACGTGACGTTTAGGGTTTTTCGACTTGAAGGTGGCAAAGGCATGAAGACATCGATAGAAGTCTATTGATGGGGGCAAGCCCCCAAACCCTAGACCTCGCTACGCTCGGGGGGCGGGGGGTGTTTTTGCTACCATTAATTAGTCTCTCCCCAAAAATGAAATAAGTTGCCGATTTTGGCCCATGCGCCAACATCACAACCACCACATTTTAGCAGCAAATAATTATCAGAAATTCCATTCTTTTTGATTTACAATTTGTATAGATGCGAAATAAGTGGGTTGATAAACTAGATGGTTTTAGAGAGTAGGAGGGCGGGATTATGGTACTGCAAATATAGATTTGGGGTGTTGGTGCATTCGCCAAAATTGGCAACTTTGGAGGACGCTATTGTACGCAATGGGGACTAACTATTGGCTCTCGAGTGCCGTGAACTTCAGCTCTCAGGTCGAGAAAACGACATGATACGGCCTCAAGATGAGCGAGTTGTGGAATCTTCGGGGAGACGGGAAAACAAAAGCGGGGTAGTAAGCTGTTACTCATGGAGGAGCAGATGCTGTACAACATAAAACTTTTCACTCTCATTCTTTGGAACTTGATCCAATTTAACTCTAACATTTTTTCGAAATAGACTAAAAACACGTCTAGGACCAATTTGATTTCAAACAGTCAAGATGTCGGGATTTCCAAAACTCATCCCAGCTTTTACTGCCCATGTAAGTCCATTTAAATCTCATTTTCCCCGGCCGTAGATCCGGTCCCACGAAATATCCCGAATAAGCATAAAGGATAACATATCTTATAGATCGCCAGCGCTCCACCAGTCACGGTTGGTGCTGTCAGCAAAGGCGCACCTCTCACCGTCGCTCCCTTCGTCTCTGAGCATAGCTTCCTCCGCTCAGAACCCAACTATCCTATAAAAGTCGATGCAGTGTTTGCCCATGGCGCAGACTATATTCGTCAGGACCCATCTGGCAAGCTTGTTCGTCTGGATGTCAACTCCATTCTGAACGATAAGAGTGGTGCAGTCATTGTTTATAAGTAAGTCTCAATTTCTCGGAGAATGATTTCTAGCAATGATGTCCCCAGAGGTTTGTGACCTGCGGTCACTCTACATGCAGATCTGCTCCCCAAAACAGAGAAGCTGTTACTGACTTTAAATTCCTGAGCGCAGGTATAATGGTATTGTCATGTTGACCGAGCCGTCGGCAAAGGTGCTTGGTGGTAAGGCGGATGCCAAGACCACAGACTTTGGGGATGGAAGTAAGTTCGGCTCCATTGGATAAATTGAGTGGGAGACGCTGATGCTTGATGTAGTTACTCAGGTGCTGTTTGAGACTGGAAATGAGGAGTTAAAGCAGCTGGAGCAGAAGATCTATGTTGCCAGTGGACGCTTCGTCCTTGACGAGGGAAAGCCGGTCATTGTCGAGTAAGGAAAATCGGTCTCCTTAAGTTCTATTCTCTCCTCCCGGGACATACTTCTCTCGTCTCATGCATTCATGCAACAGCCGAATTCGGTTTCATCCACTCCGCTTGCTCAAGACACATTCGGAAAAAGGAAATTACTGATTTTCCGATCTTCTAGGTACAAGATCAGCGAGGTCGCTGCTTGACCAACACCACATGTAAAGGAAGTGTCGGTATTCTTCATGTTACTTTCATTGCACTATCGACCGTTTTAAGTGTATCTACAACTACAGTCGAGAACGTGCTCGTTCATGTATGAAATCAGAAACGCCATGGGAAATCCCTCGCTGAAACATGCCATCAACCACTCCGCATATGCATGAAAGAAAATCGTGACCACCTGTGATACAGAAGTCAAGCACGGAAATCTGAAGTTCAGAAGTCAGGAAACCAGTCCTTCGGAAGCCAAAGCAAATGTGTTCTCCTACCCCCACCAGACAGCGTGCAATCCAACGCCAGATGTAACCTTAGCTCAATTATTGGTACTGGCAAGAGACAATAGCCGCTCGCCAGCCTTGAGGTTTGCGCAAGCATAGGCCTTCGACTCCTTTGGGAATGTTCCATTGGCAGCCCAAAGGTCAATCAATGGTTGCATTGGCTCCAACTCATGTGGCTTCAGCATGTCAATCTCAGTGGCAGTCAGAACGAAATGGCTGAAGCAGCTGTTCATTGGCTTCTCGAGGTTGAGATGGTAGAAGGGATCGATGAAGTGGGCCCAGTAGAGGTGAGAGTAGACACGGAACATTTGACGGAAGATAGTTTGGCAGACATCGACGAAGTCCACTGGGAAACCGCTGCTCTTGCCAATCCAGTCCCCAGGACCGGAGAGTTGAGAGAGGGAGGCGTTCAAGTTGGTGGGGCCAGCGGGGATAGGAGTGTTGGAGCCAGGGGTATTGAGACCGCCAGACGCGTAGGTAGCACTTGCGATCTCAGGGTTACCGGAGTTGTTAGCAAAGGAGATGCCAGCGGGATCGGTGGGGAAGATGGCAGTGTTGTCGATCTTGCTGGAGATCCATCGTTGCATGAGCGAGATATACTCGTGGGCTGGGACCTCAACTGGCTCTCGGCGGGAGTTCAACCATGTGAAGGAGTGATTGCTGTACAAAGTTAGAAAGCGATCGTGTTTAAAATTTTAATGGAATACTCACGCGCCAGCTGACATACGAGGACAAGTCTGGGCGTTGCAGATGGAAGTGCCATCTTCCTCTTTATCATGAATAACACGAACGAAGTTCCAGAGGATGCGATAATGCTCAACGACTGTGATTGACAAGTTAGCCACGTGATGAAGCCATGTTCTAACGTAGCTCACCTTGGTGGGCAATCCATTCTCCTTGCTCGACAGTCTTTGGCCTAGCAGAAAGGGTCATGAAGTTGCCTTTGACGATGTGCTTGGCGTAGGCATCATTCAACCAGAGGGGCTTTGGACGAGGGAGGTTGTAGATGGCGAGAGGATCGGCGCTGGGTAGACTGCCGGTTGACTCGTTCATTGACAAGGTTTGCGAGAGGGATGGCGAGTTAGGCAAGGGAGGAACTCTTGGGGCAAGGCTCGTGGATGAGGAACCGCTTTGGGAGGTGCCTGTAGGTGATGTTGGTGAGGTTCCACTTGGTGGTGGTCCTGGGCTCTTTGACCCGCCATTCTTACCACCGCCCCTGAATCGCCCGCTTCTGTTTAAAGTTAGCAAACATTCGGGAAGAAGCATGGGAAAAGAATTGAAATATGAGCTGGGAGAGAAAGAGGATGTACTTGTGGAAGGCATCCATTTTGCTGCTGCAGGCTGCGATCTGGATGTGCGAGCAATGAGCGCATGAAGGAGAATTTCAGATGTCCCATAGCGTAAATATTGCTTGTACAGTCACGTCGCCGCGGAGCCACTAGCCCCACGTTCACTCGGAAAGCCGCAGCGGCTGAACCATCCTGAAAATGCATATTGCCCCGAGTAACGTCATGCTCGTGACTCTCATCCAAAACTCGTGACAAAAAGAAATATTCGGGCACCCACATCCCAGAGAATAAATTCGACATTGTCCGATGGTACGCCAGCTACTGATCACACGGTAACAGCCGTCCAGGTGAGTCAGATGTGGTTTCGGGCTGCTCTCAGCGTCGCTGTTGCAGGATCAGTTGACGAACCCTTTCAGATCGAAGTTGGGAATAGGAGACAATAAATCACAGACGAGGTTAGTGGGATTCCAGGCGGTGAGGCCAATACCAAGGCGACAAGGCCTCAAACATCGCCGCTTTATCTATCTTTCACCTTCTAAAGCAGCGACTACATCCTGACAAGGGTCGCGTAGCCTCTTGGTATCGTTAGATTCCATCTAGAGTTTATAAGAACAGTGGAATTACGGTATCTGGCGGTGCGTCACAATCTCGACCTGATATGTCATAAGCTTTGACTGATGTATAGTTCAGATCTACGGCCTTCCCAAGTACAACGCTTCTTCTACACACCACACCAAAAGCCCACCAGCGCAAGAAACTTTCTCCTCGACGCGCCTAGCTACATTATCTGCAATGGCTTCTTCAGAAGAGGACGATGTTATGGATAACATCGCAGATGAAGATGGGGATGAAGATCTTTTTGGAGGCGATGAGGACGATGCAACAGTAGAGAAATTTAGGGAGCTCAGCGACAGAGAGTTGGACTCAGGAGACGATGAGGACCGCAATGATCGAGCACCACAAGAAGAGGAGATAGATTATGACACAGGAAGAGATGCTCGGGTTATGGAGTCTACAGTATGGCGGCATCCATTGCCCAAGCCCGTCGATGGAGAGGTGAGTACTTAGCGCACATCTCCTGATTGCGCAGCTAACATGTCACCAGTTCAATAGTCTGCGACTCCCTAAATTCCTTGGTATTGAACCTCGCGCTTTCGAATCGTCGACCTTTAGAGTTCCCGAGGTCGATCATCACTCTGTCTCCAGGTCTGCCAACTTCTCCGCTAGTGCTGTGTCTGCGTCTACGATTCGCTTTCGTAAGGACCCATCGACTGGCAGGCTTGAGAGCAATACCAATATTTACAGATGGAGTGACGGAAGTACTACGATTTCTGTGGGAGACCAGCATTATGAACTTCAGACAAAGCCTCTTGCTCCACCGAAAGATAGCAAGGCGTATTCCGAAACCCAAGACTCTCACTTCTATCTCGCAACTCCCTCAATTGCCTCGCAACTTCTGCTCTTGGTTGGACATATGTCGAATCAACATACCGTCAGGCCAAATGAAGCCGTCGAAGATGACGCACTCGAGAAGTTACAGAAGAGTTTGGCAGCAGCTGCAAGACGAGGCAATAAGAATGACAAGGGTCCAGAATTGATCGCGAGTACACAAGATCCAGAGCTCCAGAAAAAGAGAGCGGAAATTGCCGAGAAGGAACGTATGAAAGCTCAACGTCGCCGCGAGACTGCGGCAGAGAAGGCTAGTCAGGCACATAGACCTGGAGTTGGCCGCAGCGGTGGTCTAAGCCTTGATGACTTAGAAGGACGTTCTGGTCGGAGAGCTCCAACTTCAGGTCGTAAACCTCCAAAGCCTCGGAAGCGCCGCCCAGATTACGATTCTGATGACGATCTTCCTAAAGGCAGGAGCAGAGAAGATGAGTATGATATGGAGGATGATTTCCTGGCTCCCAGCGATGATGAAGAGGCTCCTGAAGGGGATGAGGAGGAGGATGAGGAAGAATTACTGGACGACGAGAGCGATCGCGATGAGCCAAAGGCCAAGAAGCAAAAGACCTCTAAACAAGAAGACGTTAGTGACGCTGATGCGGATGCCGAAGCAGATCTAGACGATGAAGAAGCTCCAGCTGCTCCAGTCGTTACCGAAGCAGCTGGCAGAGGCAGGAAGCGAAACATCATCGAGGACGATGATGACGAATAAGACCGTGCAGTCGTCCTTGCATAAGGCTGATTTTCTGGTATTCAGATATCCGGTTATATTCGAAACCTTTCCCTAGCAATAGCTGCTACGGCACGCATGGTTCACATTCTGATGTTGTAAAATCAGCATAGAGATCCCCGAAAAGTTACGCGGAATATGCAGGAGGCTACTTTAGATAATAATGAAACATGGAAATCACAACTCTGAGGGATCCGTATGATGTGAGCTCATTCGCGAGTAGAGTCACAACATAAACTGTAGTGACTTGTTATATTGGCTGGATCCTGTCCAATTAAATCCAAATAGGTCTCAGTAAAGCTCGTTTTGTCCGTGCACGAGGCAGTGAAATCTGGGGTAAACCGCTAGTCCTCGGATAATCCTTGCTACATCACATGTGAGTACCTCGTAGTGGCGAGCTTTCCTTAACACAACATTCCTCAGTCGACGATCTCCGTGATTACAACAACAGCGAATGTCTCATTTTCTCGATGATGCGATCGCGTCGTGTAGAGTCGACTCCTAGCTCTTGCTGACCCTGAACTTTCATTGACTACTCCACGATGGCAGGCGTTTTCAATTCAATTTGGAGAATGCTATTCGATGTTCTCCTCTTTTGGCAGATTGTGAATTGGACCCCGCCATTATGTTGAACGTATAGCTAATGATATTATAGAGATTCTTCAGATGGCTGATGCGCAAGAAGCCTGCGGAGGTTTGGTTCGAGATATTACGAAATGCAAAAACATATGAGGAATGGGAGGAAGCGGCTTTTCAACTTGACGTGCTGCTGGGTAATGACTTGTGGTATGGGTGATCGTTGCCTGGGTAGAGGGGACAGTATGCTGACTATGTGACAGGCGCCAGAACCCTACCTCTAAGTACTATGATTACCGCCTCATCCACGAACGTCTACAATCGATCATCATTGCTCGGGAAGAAGGCGATATCCTTCAGCTAGTCAACCTGCTGAGGTCAGGCTTAGTACGAAACCTGGGCAACATATCTACACCACGTCTTTTCAATCGTGCATTCGCAGGAACGAAATTATTAATCGAAGATTACATCACGCAAGTCGCACAAGCAATTGCCGATGTCACAAAATTGCCGACCTCACCTGGATCTGATGGAAATGCTACTATACCTGGATTCAGCAGCCAAGCGAAGCTTGACTTACTCCATGACACCAGGCAAGCTTTCGGAAGAAGTACTTTAGTTCTGCAAGGAGGAGCAATCTTTGGCTTATGCCACTTGGGAGTTGTGAAAGCACTCTTCGCTCGTGGTCTGCTTCCAAGAATCATCACAGGAACTGCTACTGGAGCTCTCATTGCCGCATTAGTTGGTATACATACAGAGGACGAGTTGCCGAGGTTCCTTGACGGCGAGAGCATTGATCTTTCTGCCTTTGCTGGAAAAGGCCTGCCTTTAGAGAACGGTCATGATGATCCCAGGTCATTCCATGGTTGGTGGAATACTCTTGCGAGAAGAGTCCGTAGGTTCCTTCGAGAAGGCTACTTCTTGGATGTGACAGTCCTAGAGGAATGCGTGAGAGCCAACGTTGGAGACCTAACATTCGAGGAAGCTTATAATCGAACAAAACGAGTGCTCAACATCACCGTCGCAACTACCGGAAGAGGTGGCGTCCCAAATCTCCTCAATTACTTGACAGCTCCAAATGTGGTGTGTATATTTTCACTTCCTGCTTATAGCGCTGGCTGAGAGGTTTCTAGTTAATTTGGTCTGCCGCAATCGCTTCTAATGCTTCCTCTCCAAGTTTGTATGGCCGGTCAATTACTTTAAAATGCAAAGATACCTCTGGAGCAATTGTTCCTTGGTCCGCGGCGTCCGATACTACCTTCCGCCCGTGGACACATGCTTCATATTCGGATCGAGACTCGCCATTATCGCGCATCGCGGAGCTTTTCAATGTCAATCATTTCATCGTTAGTCAAGCTCGACCGTATCTTGTTCCATTTCTCCAGAGCGACATGCATGGCCCTTCGCCTCTCTACACTCGAGGCGGGCGAACATCATTGACCGGCGGTCTGCTCAGGCTCATGACTATGGAGATCCATCATCGATTGCAGCAACTTGATAGTCTCGGGTTGCTACCTTTATCTATCAGACGGTTTCTAGTTGATGAACATATTCCTGCGGCATCCGTTACATTGGTGCCTGAACTGTCTACAAGTGACTTCATCCGCCTGCTTGAGACACCAACACAATCTAGTCTGGATTATTGGATCCTTCGAGGAGAGAGGAGCGTCTGGCCTGCAGTAGGGGCACTGAAGGTCAGGTGTGCCATCGAAACTGAACTTGACCGTGGGTATCAAGTTGTTAGGAGAAGAAAAGCGGGTGGATTACGGAGAAGGGGCAGTGCAGTCGACACTGCTAATGATAAAGAGCGAGCGAGAGAGCGGGAACGAGCTAACAGTGCAGGTGCGAAAATAGCTATTTATTAAATGGTATTAGGAGGTTGCATGATCTCGGGCGTTGATAGCATTTACACGGGGCACACGGGCATTTGGGAATGCGGGGTTTCATTTGGATCTGTCCCATTGCATCACCGGCATATGGTCTTTCTATCTATTGTGGCTGACGGCGCGGCGTTCCTTTCGAAGAGTCTGTAGGTGTGGTGTATCGATTAGAGTCGTGCATCGGAGAATTATATGTTGTCTTGGCAAACTCAAGAGCTAGACACCTTTCTTCTGCAGGGCTGAAGAGCTACGTATGAAAAAGAAACCTAGGCATCTCTACAGATGCGTAGAAGCCCGCCAGAAAGCATCCAGTACATGCACCAGAACGTTGCCATGCAGAAGCAAAGGAGGCGCGCATCCCGTCTCCACCACGTTCAATAAGGCTCTACGAAGAGAAACATGCTGCGAGACCGGCGGATGGGCATCGCTCAGCCTTGGGCTTCCAGGCGAAACCGAGACGGTCGTCGGCGACATCCGCCATGTTGAAGGTTACCAGTAAGCACTATGAGTCAATAACTGAGCCGCTCGGGGACGTTCACCACGGTTGTTTGCGAAGCCGATGTGGATATAAAAATGATGGAGTTGATTGAGGAGGAGGGAGGTATTCCGGCCTGCGGTTTGAACCCGCTCGGTTACTGTAAGGGCGGGCTGTGTTCTACTCGGTCTTGGAAGTGCCTCACTAGTTCCTCCTGCCACCCGCCTCAGAAAGTCAATGTCAGTCTCGATTACAAACTCGAGCTTATCGAATGGATGCGGTGTCAAGATACACGATGTGTAACACTGGGCTGTCATTCACAGGCACCACCTCCAGATATCAAATGTTATTGCTCACGTTACGCCTACGATAACCGAGAGCTAGAGTCTACCGACGACATTCAATGCCAACGGCCAGCAATCCCATAGACCAGAGTTGGTTCATGCACGGTATCAAGAGCTGAAGATCGAGCTGCAAGCTAACGCTCCATCAGTCTAAAAAGGGCAGCTCGTGCCATTTCTGATGTGCAACATTGGAGCCAAGGTCATAGCTCCCAAAAGTAAGGCTGTCAAAGCTTCCACATTGATTGGCAACGAAACACCTTTTCGTCCGACAGTCTTGGAGGAGGAGTTTCGGGATAGTGTTCCTATTTGCCAAAGCTCCCAAAGCTCGATCCCCGTTTTCTGAACCCCGCTTGGACCCTGGTGCTTCTCCATTGCATGTGCATGTACTGCAAGATGGGGCGTAACATTGCATCATGACGGGGCAGGATGAGAACAACGAGGCAGGCAACCACAAAATCCCATGGCAATGGAACTCCGATGCCGGGTATAGTTATCGCCAGCTGATCAAACCTGCATATTTCCATCGAAATTAATGCTCAGTTTGGTCCTCATGACAGATGAAAGGAGGGGATGGACAGCTCGTTTAGAGAGATATAAGAACTCCAGAAATCTCCCCCAGATTTTTCATCATCAATCTTCTCTTCTCAGTACAACCAAGCTATCCCAAATTTCAGCCTTGCTCAATTCAATTGCTCTTCCTTGCTATATCATATAATCGGATTTCAGCCTTGCAATACCTCCTACCCCTGTTTTCATCTTTCTTCTAGGGTACGAGAAACAACGCCAATCTGGCATCCTTAATACTGAGCCTCATTATTCGCTCTCAACTCCCAGCCTAGTAAGCCACCATTTTCCCTCAATTCACATACACGTCCCCTACTCACACCCACAGTTCTCTCTGGCCCTTCAGACCCCGACCATTCAACATGGCCTTCCCCGATAACCACAACCTCGCGAACCTCGATTACGATTACGAAGACCCTATCGACCAATGGCTCTGTTCCCAATGCTTCAAAACCGTCTCTTCCTCCCGTCCCCCCGTCTTCAACCCCGATAACTGCAGCTGCGTCGAAGTTAGCGGTAGAGCTGGCAGCGGCGGTAGTGGTGGTGGGCCTATCTCTCAACCCCTGGAAATCGAGCAACCTCTCTACCACTACGACGCAACCACCAACCCTAACCCACTCTACCACCATAATCCTCAATCCTACGCGTCGTCCGCAATCTCCTTCTCTGGCCCCGAAGGCCCTGAGGGCGAAAAGCCAGATTTGCGCCTGGCGAACTCGTACCTTCCTCTGGGGCCTGACGCCGGTCATGGCGAGACGCAACACCGGCGCTCGGCATCATTTGAGTCGGATTTGTCGTATCAGATGCGGAGATTCCTTGTTGATGAAGGATACCATCAGCAAGAATCTGTGCACGGGAATGAACAACCGGTGAATCGTTTCTTGCAGCAGGATGTGAAGCTCGGCTTTGGGCTTGGGAATGGGTGTTCGACGGGTAAGAAGGTTAAGCGGGGAAGTGGGAGTAAGCCGAGTTGGGTGAGCGCGAGTAGTGGGAAGGGGAGTGGAGAGGAGAGCGTCTTTAGTTGGGGAGTGGATGTTACGAAGGAGGCGGGGGCTTGGATGGATGAGTTTGGGATGGGGGCGGGGTATGGGGATGTGGAGAGAGGACAGGTGTATGAGTATCAGTATCCGATGGTTATGAGTGGAGTTACGGAGTGTACAAATGAGTTTGGTGAGGGGATGGGTTGATCAATTGCTGAGTTTTTTTTGGAGGATTCTGAGTTTAAAGTTTAGATAAGTTGATTGGTTGGTTTGCTCTTTGGGGGGTTCTTGCGCTCATGCGGTCTTGCGGTGTTAGTAGTTGAGGTAGTTGGTGGGAGAGAGGAGAGAAGGGAGTGTTGTACGACTATTCGAGGATTGATACCCATTTCTTTGACGAATTTCCTTTTAGTTGGGTCTCTCAAGTCTTTTAGTTTTTTTGGTCTTTGGGTTAGCTGGCTTCTTACTTTTGTTCGGGCGGCGCTTTTGCTTTTGGTGTATTCTATTCTTGTACCATACATACGCTGGATTCGCTGGGAGGTTTTTCTGCTGGAGGTCTGGTCTGCTTGCTGGCGTTTACTGTCCGTGTTGGAGTTATCTATTAGCGTTTCTGTCCTGGATTGGATGAGGGAGGTGTGGGAGGGGCGAGGTGGGGAGGTGTTTTGATATACAATGCGTGTTCATCTGCTTTGCTTCGTTGGTTGGGTCTACGGTACCTGGATGGGAATAGGGAGGAGGTTATGTATCATATTAGCGTGCGTTGTTTTTCGCGGGTCATTTCGGCGATCATTTATACACGTATATATTAATTATATAAGGTTTAGTCTTGCATATTTAGTTTTCTGCAACCGCCCCTCTCCCTCTCCCTCTCCATTATCTATCTATCTATCTATCTATCATCAACTCAGCAAATTAGTTCATAAGCCTACTTTGAACTCCTAACACATATCTTATCTCGAGACTAACACGAATCCCCAAGTGAGCGAATTCTTTTCTTTTCTTTTCTTTTCTTTTCTTTTCTTTTCTTTTCTTTCCTTTCCTTTCCTTTCCTTTCCTTTCCTTTCCTTTTCTTTTCTTTCCCTTTCTTCTCTCTTTTTAGCAATATCGAATATAGTCGATAGTGATCGTAAACGTGGATAGGGTCGTAACGTAAGGCTTAGCTAGTTATTGAAATTGAATCTTATTAGCTAGCTAGCTTTGTTTGCGTATCGCTCTCTTCGTTTGCTTTTGCTTTTGCATTTACGTTTGCGGTCGCGTTCGCCCTCTCCATTTGCATTTCTGGTTCGCGTTTGCTTTTATCTCCCCGTTTCCTTCTTTCCCTTCTCCCTCTCCTTCTCCTTTCCTTTTCCTTTCCATTTCCTTTTCCGTCTGCATTATTTGCATCATTTGCTCCTCCCCCTCCTCCCCGCCCTTTCTCTTCCTCTTCCTCTTCCTCTTCCTCTTCCTTCTCCTTTTCCTTTTCCTTTCCTTCTCCTTTCCCTTCTCCTTCTCCGTTTCCTTTGCCGTTTGCATCATTTGCCCGGATCGATTCGCTTCAGTTCGGTTCGGTTCAGTTCGATTTGCTTCGGTTCGGTTTGCTTCGGTTTGGTTTTGGATTTTGGGGGTTTGGATTTTAGGTTTTGGATTTTGGGTTTTGGGTTTGGATTTTGGGTTTGATTTCGCATTAGTATTCGTATTAATATAGTATAATACCAGCACCAGTACTAGTATTAGTACAGTACAATACCAGTACTAATACTTTTCCATTTTACTTTTCAATTTTCTATTTCCATTTCCATTTTCCATTTTCATTTTCCATTTCATTTTCCATTTTCATTTTCCATTTCATTTTCCATTTTCCATTTTCCATTTCAATAATAATGGTTATAATAATAATAATGAATATAATAATGATTAAATAAATACTGCATAAATACTATATATATTTTTTAAATTACGTTTTTTAAATTACGTTTTTTAATTTACGTTTTTTAATTTAATAAATATCAAAGCTAGCTAATAGCTAATAGCTAATAGCTAATAGCTAATAGCTAACTAGTTAGTGGCTAGTTAGTGTTAGTATTAATGTTAGTGTTAGCTATAATAGATAGTTTTAGCTATGATAGATAGTTTTAGCTATGATAGATAGTTTTAGCTATGATAGATAATAGATGATAGATAATAAAAGGGAGAGGTATTAACTAATTAGTATAGTATAATATAGTATAGTATAGTATAGTATATGAAGATAGAGGAGAGAAGAGAAGAGGAGAGGAGAGGAGAGGAGAGGAGAGGGGGGGAGAAAAGAGGAAGGAAGAAGAGAGGAGAGGGGGGGAGAGGAGAAGAGAGGAGAGAAGAGGAGAGGAGAAGAGAGAAAAGGAGAGGAGGAGAGAATATAAGTATTAATATAAATGGATAGATGTCTTTATTGAATTTTTTATTTTTGAGCTAAGTTTCGTTATAGTAGCTTTCATTACCTATAAGTATACACCCCGCCAAAAAAAAAAACCCCCCCTCAAAAAAAAGAGATCGTAGAAGAAACTCCTCGAGAGGATCGACCTCGTATATCGTTTCATATGTAAATAGAGAACGGAAAGGAAGAATCTATCACTTCCTCACTCCAACCCTAGAAAGGTATTTATTTCACCCCAAAGAAAAGTCCCATTTAAGAGAGTCAGAATATACATAAGAAAAGAAACCCGGAAAATCTCTCGTGCCTCTCCTCCCAAATTTCAGATACCCAATATCCAATGTTGATGGGATGGATTCTCTCTTCCCAAGGAAAAGGGGAATCAGTACCCGCTATCCCACACATCCTGCTCACTCTTCACCATCTCCAACACCGGCGTCCTTCCCTCGGCCCTCTTCCTCGCCTTCCTCTCCTCCTTCGTCACGAGCGTAGGCGTCATCGGCACCAGCGGCGTGAACGGTTGGTACGGACTATACGGCACGGCGCCCGCCGACCACGGGGTCTTCAACCCAGCTGTATTGGGCCCGTTGTGGATCGGACCCGTGCGTTCCAGGACGGTAGTCTTGGTTGAAGGCGCGAAAGAAGGTGAGAGGAGCGCGGGCTCGAATTGTCGCAGCGGCAGGGCTCGGACGGAGGAAGAGGGCGTGGGTTGCGGGGTGGATTTTTGAGAGCGGGAGGGGGGGAAGAGGGGGGTTTGGGAGTTGGTGGATGTGGCGGACATGGGGTCGCCGCGAGAGGATTGCACGGAGGTTTGGGAGGGGTTGGGGCGGTGGGAGATGGCTTGGGCGTAGGGGTTGAGGCTGATCTGGTTGAGTTGCTGGTCGATGCTGGTTATGGGCGAGATGCCGTTGGTGGAGTTGTTTCGCGAGTGGGTGTATGGGACTTGGTCTTTGGGGATGGGCGGAGGTGGTGGTGGGGTGTAGTATCGT
This sequence comes from Phialocephala sp. D728, assembly GCA_003988865.1. Taxonomy (NCBI): domain Eukaryota; kingdom Fungi; phylum Ascomycota; class Leotiomycetes; order Helotiales; family Mollisiaceae; genus Phialocephala; species Phialocephala sp. D728. Next base: position 458,161 of record QYAJ01000006.1, read on the forward strand.
GGGGTGAGCGGCTCTTCGTCTGATGCTGCGCTCTGGGGGAAGGTTGCTGATAATGGTGTTGCCATTGGTGAAGAGATCCGCATGGCGCGGAGACCCTTCTTTCTTGGAGACACCAGCGAGGATATGATGGAAGAAGCTCGCGATCTCTGCTTTGGCGGTTCTTCGAAATTGAGGTTTGATGGGCGAGCTTTCTTCTCTCCCGCGGGACCTCGTTGTGGAGCTGGCATGGGCACGGGACCTGTCTTTTGCAATTGTGGTGGCGGCATCTCCTTCACCTTCACACCTGCCGCCTTGGCTTCTTCCTGCTCCATGACGTGAGCGTAGATATCTTCTAGATCTCGCTGCAGCATCTCGCGGTCGGCCTCAACAATTCGGGTATCGACGAACGGATCTGTACCCGGCGGTGTCGTCGGCGATTTGAGAGCGCTGGGGAACACGTATGGATTCTTGGTATCCTTCTCTGGGGAAGGCCACGAGAAGTTGCGTGGTCCACCTCCTGGTGTAAGCGGAGACGGGCTGAGTTGGCTGGTCTTGATCGGAGCTGGCTGTACCATCTCAATATCAAGAGCCTTGGCCGCACGTTGCACTGACAGTCGCAGCTTTCGTCCGATGAGGATCAGCGTTATGCCCACCACGCAGAGAGCGAACAGGTATGCGCCGAGGATGCCTCCAATCTGGGCCGGGAGCAGTGCTGGATCTCGGGAGGCGTGGACGGAGAGGGGAGGACCGTCTTCGGGGGATGGCGCGGGATCCCAATCGATGTTCAATGGGTTGTTCTTGGGCGGATCGTGTAGGATGTTGGCGGAACTTATACCAGCGTAGATGAAGAGGACGAGCAGAGCTGGAGTGATCGCTGTCTCAGTCCCCCTATGCATATTGCCACGCTGCTCCCGGTGGAGAGGGAAACTTCCGCACTATGAGGCTTCCGCGCCGAGGGGACGAAGACGAAACGTCGGGCGATACAAAGAGAGCATGGAGTTCAACTTGGATGCTCCCCAGGTGGGCGGCTGTAGGGTGATATACCGGGAGCGGTCCTCCACGGCTGCATCGTGTCCGCTGGCGGAACAGGGCAGCGACGGGTCTTATTGGGCACCGGCATGGTGCTGGACGCTGTTTGGAGGATGAGGCTGGTCCGGAACCTGCATGAGCACCAGAATAGCGCCCGGCGCGGTGCGATCTCGTTGGGAGGTCTTTGGGGGGGTCGGGGGGGTGGTTTGGAGCAGATTGGTGGGAAGAGGGCGTGGATTGGTGAGCTTGGGTGTGGTGGGCAATGGCGGTGGTCCCTTAGGAAGCTTGAGAAGAGGTTCCCCTCAGTATGCGGGCAGCGGTGGGCGGTGTGGTTGGTCGACGATCTGCCTGTAAGCGCCCGGCCTGGGGGGGATCAGCCAGGGGGGGTGCAAACATTGGCTGAAGATCACGGCCGTGCTCCGATATCACCGCAACCACATCTGGTGCATTCGCACATCGCACATCGCACATCGCGCATTGCACATCACTTGCTCACTTGCTCACTTGCCTGTTGCTCACTTGCCCTCTTCAAATCACCGCATTCCCAGCGCGCCAAATGCGACCCAGAAGTGGTCCGTCGTATGGAGTGATCGAGTGATATCTATGAGCTATTGTTTCCATCCTCCCTCGTCCGTGCAGTCCGACGTGATGCAGCTTTTCCTTCCACCGTTCCTTCATGCTGGACCCAGTGTGATGGCGACGCTCATAAGTCAGATGTTTCCCCGAGCATGGACATGGCAGTCGACGCGGACCCCACCGCCATGTGATGGAATTGCCGACGGGATGCGCAAATGCGAGTGCATCCTACCCCAGCGTGAAGTCCATGCGGTCCATGCACCGTGATATTTGTCGTCATTGGACGAGCGGTGCGATCTTGCGAGAGCGAGGCGCGAGCCGGTGTGAGCGAGAGCACTCTGTGAGTACAGTACAGTACAAGGCACTTCCTGATCGAGCGAAAAGAAGCATGGCGAGGACGACATTGGACGCATGAATGCGATCGTGACTCGAGCGACGAGCGACCTCCTGATCTTCGCGGATGGTGAAGAAAAAGTTGGGTGCGAATGAAGCGGCATCGGATTGGACTGGACGTTGGACGTTTTCCCACCTCAGCGGGTACTGAACCACTGATGTCGGACGCGAGGTGGAACATTTCGTTTCCAGTCTGGGCTATTCTTGGCCGGGCGACCGTACCGTGGCCCCTGTCTGGGACTCGAGTGTGTTGAACGAGCGGCGACGCATGAGATTTGAAAATGAGGACGACTCGAGTTCTCAGCTGTCATTTCCTGCGAGCTTGGAAAGGAATGGCTGCTCATTCGCACGAGACTGTACGCTGTCCACTATGTCAGAGGTTAGGGTGGGACATCCATCTCTGCCTGAAGTGTGTTGAATGAGCGACGCACGTGATTGAAGATAGGACGACTGGAAAGTATCTTTTCCTTCAAGTCAAAAAATGGGTACCCGTTCTCTAACAAAGGCCCCTAATACAATTACAGGATTCTTCCTCGATCTATCTTCGCATCTCTCCCAGTCGTGCTTGGCGACACCACTAGCTTGCGCAACATGGCTGTATCTTTCTCTTTCATCTCAAACATGCGATTGAAAACGAAGACGCCTTTCAACGTGCGCTCTTCTCTAAATCTCGCAACGGGTCCTCGTTACTCGTTACTCGTTCTCTCTACCGTAACGACAGTTCGAAGATCGTCTATCAAATCGATCTCCACACCTCTTCCCATCTTATATATAGATTCTCGCAACACGACTCGCTTGCGCTACATGCTTCCATCTCTTATCCCAAACATAAAAAAAAAATTATAAAAAAAAAAAAATCGAGACGACTTAAGAGTGAGTGTCTTTTCTCCCGATTCAAAATCGACGCTCATTCTCCAAGTAAGCATGATCCAAAGATCCCTTCCTCGCCAGAAGCCTTAACACCTCTTCCATCTACGACATCACGAGTTCTCGCTTGCGCAACCTATTGTAGCTGTACTGTATGTATCCAATCTTCCACATCAAATCTCAGCCCATCCTCCTCCTCAACCTCAAAGCCAAACGACATCATTTCCGGTAGGACAAAAGTATCGAGTTTGCGCACTCTTCGCACTGCACTCTTCGCATTACATTCAGGTACTACAGCGTGTCAAATCATCCCACGTGACCCTCACATCACGGTGGCTTTTTGAGTAGGACTAGTGAAAGAAATATTTGCAGATACACAGCTTGACGAAGAGAACTCTGGTTGCGAATGAGAAGAAAATATAAGATTGAGCTTGTGTGGATATCAATATCAATCTTAATCTTAATTTTAATCTTACTGTCAAACTGTAAGGTTACTTCCATTGCGTTCATCGAGCGAATTGCCTTGCCTTGCCTTGCCTTGCCTTGCCTCGCCTTGCCTCCTTGACGAATGCGAGCCGCTCGACCCCTGGCCTGGATCTCGAGTTAGAACTAGATTTCGAGCCAGAACTAGAACTAGAACTAGAAAGAACTAGAAAGAAACATAGTTCGATACAAGCAAGGGATCATCAGATCATGAGCTAGAAATACGATTTTTATTTATTCTCGTCATGATAATGCGTCTTCGATAGTACATGAACCAACCGTTTAACGGTCTGGAGACGTCAAGACCTAGATCGCTGCTGCGCGGTTGAGAGGTAGAGGTTGTCTATCCGTTTGCGTTGTATTGTTGCTTAACTGCGTGGGACTCTACATGTCACATCATCCTCTTTGAGTCTTTGCTTGAAGGGCCCTCTCTTGCATGCATGCATCTGAGCTTCATCGTTGAGGTCCAGATGCGAATCCGCCTCCGCCTCCGCCGCAGCAATAATGAAACGCAGCGGATTATCATCGCTTCTTCATTCATGCAAGCCTGACGTCCCACCCCCCCTCCTCCTCCTCTTCCTCTTCCTATTCCTCTTCCTCCTCCTCTTCCTCTTCCTCCCCCCCTCCTCCTCCACCTTCACCTTCACCACCACCACGACCAATTACCCAACCATCATCCATAAATCCATTAAAAGCAAAGCAAAGTAGGATAATCACCGTCACCGTCAACCTACCTACCTAAAGCCAAAATTCTCTGCAGCATCCAGACAGAATAACTATCTCTGATTCTGATCCCAACAGCTCCGTGGACCGTGCCCGGTACGACTAGAAAGAACATCAGCAGCGAAGCGATAGATAGAGAGAGAGAGAGAGAGCCACGTCTCTTGCACAATGCTTCTACGAAATCTCATCTCATCTCTAGCATTGAAGACTCGGGACACGGGCCGATGGACACTATCCCATCCCATCCCACCCCATCCCATCCTCGCATCCTTGCATCTACGACTTTCTGACTGGGACTGAGACTGAGCATAGGGTGCATCTTCACTGGAGAGGAATCCAATCGGGAATGATGGCATTGACATCGACCCGTTTACAGAGAGATGGTCAGAATACGGATATCCTCGCTGAATTGGGAGATTCGCAGATCTTGGTACGCGTCATAAATAAGCTGGTGAACGAACTCACGTGGTTAGAGACTTGTCCCGTGGCTGGATTATTTGCTGGAATGGAGGGATTCTCATCTCTTGAGTCTTGCCTAGAGAATCGGAATCCTGGAGCACGAACCGGGTGGGAATATCGTCGCTGAGAAGGCCTGCGGGCTGGAGAGATGAGGTTCTTTGTGTTGGTGGGCGAGCGACTAGCTAGAAAGGTGCTGAATCCGCTGTCACGGGAGGGTACAGCGAAGTGTTCGGGCGTAGGAATGGTTGTTGGTTCGTGGTGGGCGTGTTGGGTAGGCAAGTGAAAAGATTCGGGCAGTATTAGTATTTCAAGTATGTGAGTGGGATCGGGGTGTTGGGAAGTGTTTCTGGCTTTTGTCCGACGCTTGTATGAGACGCTTGCAATGTGGGTTGCAGAAGGGCGTCGAAGAAATTTGATGCTTTCTTCCTCGCTAGCTTCTGTAACAGGGGAAAGATGGGAAAGATAGGAATGAGGGCAACGCTCGTACCCAATAGGTGCTAACGTAGTAGTTTCTTGGCGGGTAGATTCTTGGATCGCTTCAAGGGCACGTCAGACTGGCTCGAGACGGGTAAGAATACTAAGTCCTGTCCCTCCCCCACTCCCACCAAAAATAAAATGAGGCACCCGAGAAGTGGCTGTTAATTGTGCCATACTTCAAGCGGTGCAGCCTATAAATCACACTCGACCGCAAAACGCCTGGCTCTAAAGCTGTTCAAAGCATGTCCCAATTCGCATCCTCTCGCTTTCCCTTGGGCTAGGTTTGGCGGTGGGATTTTCCCTATTGCTGGCTCTATTCGGCGTTTTGCGCAGCAGTGTGAGGGCATGGACTTCTGCACTTCAACCACAGTGCATGCCACCTACGTTGTCCTCCACCGCATTGTTTATGTAGTCTACAAGACTCCCAAAAAAAGGCCTGTCGTCGATTTGGGGGCATGGGGTGGGGTGGAGTGGGGTTGTGAAGATCACCGAGAGCTTGATAAGTCTGTGTAGTCTCATTTCAAAAGACGGTTATGAAGATTCAAGGATACCGCAAGCGTTCGATCTTTCGCTGGTATTCCTCGGATCGTTGCTTTTGTGACTTTCAAGCACGGGAGACTGGAAAGGGGGGTGTTGCACGTGATTTACAATTAGCCGAGACGCCACAACACACAGCCTCGTTTGGCATCATCGAATCTTTTCAATCTTTCAATATCTCTCCCATTCCAGCACACTCAAGACACGAACTAAGTTCACATTAAACTTACGAAGCTGTTCGCCGTCATGGCGGGCGAGTGCCAGACGGGTTTCTATTCCCTGCTTGATAGCACGTCCAGAACGATCCGCCTCCTTCTCTTAACGCCAGCTTTGCAAAACGACGAGGAAAGAATACAGTGCCGTCTAGAAACCGTTTCCCTTGACGACCACCCAATTTATGAGGCTCTCTCATACACCTGGGGCGAACCGGATGAGTTCGGCCTCCAAATTTGGGTCAACGAAATCCCGATAAACGTGAGAGGAAATTTGTGGAACGCGTTGCAGGCTATAAGGTCGAAGCCCTATAATTCAACCCATGGCGAAGCTCGAGCGATCTGGGTATACATATTCTCCTATCCTTTTCCACCCCTTCTAAAATGTCATCGAAGTCCTTGTGCATTGAAATATCTACCCAGTTGACCTCACGTAAACGTCGTACCAGTTCCTGTATATTCATTCTTCCTACTCCAGTCACTAAATTAAAGAGACCTCTAGATTGATGCATTATGCATCAACCAGAGCGATAGCATGGAACGTAACCATCAAGTGGGACTAATGGGAGATATTTATAAAAGAGCTGTTCGTGTTCTAGTCTGGCTAGGCTCTCCTCAACTTAGCCTCGACAAGGAAGAGGACTTTTCAGATTTTCCCCGCCAGCATCCAGCGAGAGACTTGTATCAGGCTTTCGAAATTCTGAATTCTGACTGGCCTTCCGAGTTTCGAAAATTGGATCTCCACGATACCGAGAGAGTCAACGCCTTCTCCAAAGACTTTGTCGAGTGTCCCTTGTTTGACGGATATTGGGAGCAGCTCGCCGCATTATGCTCCTTGCCATATTGGCAAAGAGTTTGGATCATCCAGGAAGTGTGTCTGGCACAGGAAGTCAAACTTCTCTATGGGAAAGCGGAGTGTGACTGGGATAGCCTCGAAGGGGCGATATTAGCCGTTGATGGTTACTCCATGGAATTCTCTCACCCAAACACACTAACCAACTATGCGTTGTCTAACATCATAAGCAGTACCGCAACTTGGCTTACGAGCGAAAGATCCTCGCGGGAAGTAATGCCTACCTCTATTCGCTCATTGATAATCTGCTCGGTGAGGTCGTGCTGCCAGGAACGAAGAGATAAGGTCTATGCTCTCCTTGGCCTGGTCGGGGATATCAACAGCGGGATGATCGAGATTGATTACACAATATCATTATTTGAGCTTTACGAAAATGTCGTTGTCGCTCAGATGAGGGTGGATCCACCTGGTAAAACGATTGTCTCCTTCAGCCAGATATTGCAGAAGTCACTCTTGGGACCCGAAAGCGGACCGCCAGGCTGCCTGGACAGCAACATGGACGTCCCGACAAACCATAATTGGAGCAAAATCGTCACTATTGAGGGCCATATTATCAATGGACATATCACTTGCCTGCCTTTCGATATTCAGTGGCTGAAACTGGGACTATCGGGCATTCAAGCCACCTTCCAAGAATCGTCACTTCCAATGGAACTTCGGCCATGGGCGAAAGCTCTGCAACAGCTTTGGAACGCAGATCACGGAGATATTGCGACCTCAAGAGATGCATTCTCGTCCTCACGTGGCTCGGAAAGTTCGCGAAATATTATATTGTCACTTCCGGGTCGCGAAGAGAAGGAAGATAGCTCACTCAATCAACAGCAGCAACCGGCAATTGTGCCAACCCAATACGAGAAAGAGGAGCAGAATGTCTCCGTGTTTTCACTCCGCTGCCAAGAAGTCTGGAGAGAAAAGTTCTATCTTGGGATAGGGCCCCCGGGCATGAAAAGTTCGGATCTGGTCTGTTGCTTCGATAGCAGTGACACTGCTTTGATTCTACGACCGAGCGGCATCCAAGGAGGAGTTGATATCCTAGGTAAAGCAGTACTTGTAGCGAAAGATGTGGAGGTTGAGCGGTTCGTCGGGAGCTGGCCCCCTCCATCATTCCATAAATATCCCACGACTTATACCAACACGGACTATGTCAAGATCAGCTTGATAATCGATACTATCGCATTACACGTTCTGACACGTCCCGAAAAGTGGAGACAGTAAGAATCTTGCCAGAAAGTGTGGGACCTGCTCAAGTCTGCAAAGCGGTTCTCGCATGGACCTAGCGAGGAATTCGGGGGAGGCGGGGGGCTTTGCTTCCAAACCACAGACAGACAAGCAGACTTAAACAAAACCCTCACCCCAACTCAACCACTTGCACCTCAGCCAACAAAAACTACACCATCCACTCCTCTGGCAACCTAGACGTATCCGAAACCCACGCAATCAACCACACCTCCCCAACCCTCACCAACGAAAACACACTCGTCCCCACTTGATGTAATTTCCCTCTAACCCGCACCTCATACGGCGCCCACACCACCGCCAAATCACGATCCACCTCGACCCTAGTCTTCCTCCCCTCATACCTCTCTCCATCCCCTTCTTGCCCCTCCTCGAATGCCGCCTTGGCGATATTTTCTTCCACGGGTTCGGGTGGGTTGATGGGGATGCGGTCGATCAGGGCCGAGATGCTCAGTCGCGTGTATTGAGGTTCGGGGGCGTCGGGGCCGGAGGAGGGACGGATGAGGAGGGCGGTGCTGGAGGGGAGGATGCAGGAGTGCATGGAGGCTTGGTTGCGGGCTTTTATTCCAGCGAGGAATTTTTGGGCGGTGGCGAGAGCGGCGGTTTCTTGCTGGAGCTGGGGGTTGAGGGACTTGGGTGGTTCTGACGACATTGCGAATTGGGGGGGAAGGGGGGATGTTTGATGAGATAAAATTTGGAGTTATGAGATTGAGAGAAGTGGGGTTGGGGTATTGAGTGAGCGCTGCTTGTATTGATATCGAGAATAATGTAAGTAAGTTTGGAAAATGAGTTGTTGAGTCTGGATAAAATGTGGTAGAGTTGTTAAAAGGGAAGCAGCATGTTCGCACTTGCTTAATTTGAAGTGGTAAGGTCATTGTCGGATAGGAATGGATGAGAGATCGGTCGACTTTGAAGAGACTGCACTTGCATGTGTAAGAGATATAAGAAGGGGAATTTCAAGGGAGCATCTACCCCGACTGCAAATTGCTCATGAAACGTTGTCTGGGGACCGCAACATCCAGACCACCCCGAAGCCATCACAAAGTCGCCTCCGCTTGACCTTCCATTAGTTCTCTACTGCTCGCAAACCTACATATCTAGCCTCCTCCTCGTATTCTCTTTCCTTGAGATCCTCTCTCTAACGTTCATCCGTGTATCATTGTGGATATAGATCCAGGTGCGAATCCACTTGCGGTAAGTTCGACCAGAAGATCCAGACCTGATTCGATTCGATTCGACCCGATCCCAGACTTTCAGCTCGCATTCCAACCCCAACTCCCCCAATGCCTCGCTTCCCTTTCTCCTTCCCCCCTTTTCCGAACCCGTTCCTAAGAAGCGACCAGACCCGAACTCCCAACTCAGAAGTCAAAGACCCAACCAAGATCTTCTCACGAATCCGCAGCAACAGCTTTACAGCCCGGACAATAATTCCAACTCGGATCATTCGCACTCCCCCAATACGCCGTCCCCCAACTCAGCAACTGAAACAACACCTGCAAAAACACCAAATCCGCCACCAAGACCCCAATAATCAAACTCCCCGCACTCTTCCTCTCCGGCACCTGACACGCGTATTGCTGATAAATCGTCGCGGGTTTCGTGCCCAGTGCACCCGTCTGGTTCTTCACCAAGTCGTAGCTCTGGTTGGCGGGCACGCCTTGGATATCGACGTTCTCGTAGGAGAGCCATTTCATGTCGGTTTCGACGTTGAGCAGGTATTGGAGGGCGGTGAGGTTGGTGAGCGCGTTGGGGCCGGTGGTTTGGCCTAGGTCGAGGAGGATGGCCGAGTAGAAGGATTTGGCGAAGCCGTCGGCTTGTAGCGCGAGGGCGGGGGCGCCGCCCCAGGTTGAGATCGAGTTCTGCACCCAGGAGCCGGGGAAGATGAGCCCGCCTGTGTTGGTTTGGAAGCCGAAGGTGTAGTTGAAGAAATCGAGGCTGGTTATGTCTTGAGATGAACCAGGGAATATGTCTGGTTGTTGTTAGTTCGAAATGGGGAGAGGGAGAGAGGGAGAAAGGGATAGAGGGGGGAGGGACGTACGGATCCATCCACTGTCATATGTCCCATTTGCGATTTCCTGCGTGGCCATTTGCGCACATAGGGCTCCGTAATAGGTATTTCTAAGTGCATCAGTAGGAAGCCAAGTAGCAGTAGGTCCAGGTCTTCGCCTTACAAGAGTTGGGCCCCCCACCACTGACTCGCATCCGTTTTGTTGTCCAGGCGCACGTATACACCAGACCAGTCTCGGCCAGTGGGGTTGATGATAAAATCAGTCTTGAATTCCGCCACCAGGGGTTTAGATCCGCTGTTCAGATGGCAGAGTGTGGTGGCCTTTGATTGTCAGCCTTTGCATATGGACACAGAGAGTTTAGACATACAGTAGATGATGTCCGTCCCCAAGACCACCAGTCGCCAGATGCTACGGAGGTATCCATACGCGCCATGTTGATGTCGATTTCGGTGACAGAGCAGTTGTCTAACGTGTTGTTAAGGTAGGGAATGGCGGGAAAATCGTTGGTAGTTCCATCGGATGTGCTTGGGTAAACTCTGTTGAAAGAGTAGGACAAACCCAAACGTGATGTAAAGAATGCTAGAACAACACTTATCAACATGGTCCCATAATTGTGGGTTTGCACTTACTTGTGCCGATGGCTAGATTCTGGGATTCGCAACTTGCTGAAAGCTAGAGGAATTAGGCTCAGGCTGGGATCAGAGGAAGACTTCAGATACACACTCTATTCGTCCACGACCAAGGTGCTTTATCGTACCAATAACTGGTCTCTAACGTCCCGTTTGGATTGGTGGTATAGATAGTCCTTGAAGATGTTAACCAGACAATAAAGCTTGTAGTCGAAGGCTTGGTGATTATACCTAAGCAAGTAGCCATTGGCAGCTAGGTTGAGTACAGATAAACAGATAGTAGCGATAAGTCCGCCAATGACTACTACCCAGGTGAACCATTGGAATGGATAAGGTCTTGTCAAACTGTAGGTGAATACCGAAGAGTGCTGCGCATGCATTGCGGAGTACTGAGGGGTTATCTTCATCTTTAGCCTCTCGTTAGATACAGGAGTAGCGTGGGCGCTAAAAGTGGAGAGACCAAGCAAAGTATGTGTTCAAATGCCACATGTAGCAGAGCGAAGAACGAGCGATCGGCGAGCCTCTTAAAGGATGCTTCCAGGCCAGCTAGGTTTGCATCCTCAACGGTGGCAATGTATCCTGCAGTGCACCTGGTTGGGACGCAGAGGAGTTAAGCGGATATGTCCTTCGCTTTGCTCGATAGCTGAGAGGCGGGGGTGCATGATGTGTTGCATCGAGACACTGCAATCAAGCTGAAGCTCGAAACGAGCCAAGCGAGCCCATTCGTGATCCCAGGCTCCAGTCACTTTGCGGCGCAGCCATTCATGAAAAGGAGGGATGGCAAGGCTATCAATGCCAGGATGGCACCTACCATCGTATTGTCTCCATAGCCTTGCTATACATCCTTCTCGGCTCTCAAATCGTTGCTGAAGAAGCTCTTAGGAACTTTCCATGCGCCAAGATGTGGCGATATGCACAATTTGCCTTCGACATATTCAAGAGTCAAAACAATTTGACATGCGTCTTGGGTTAAAAATAGCACTCGCTATTCTATCGACCAGCTTTGCTTCCTATACAACACGCTATTGGTTGAACGTCTCTGCGGCCCCCAATTCTCCGCCGCAACGCAGACGAGCAAGGCTGCGGCCATTGCACTCCTGATTGGCGGCTGAGTACGACACATCAATCAAAGCAAATCGTGTGGGAGCAAAATGAGTCAGTTGTGGCTTTGACAAGGTACGGATATATCCGTTCCGCTTTTGCTTTGAGTTGAGAGAATTGGATTTCTAACATTGTAAGATTGCCATCGCGACTAAGTGCTATAAACGCAAGACTTTGTACAGTAAGCAGAATCGCGTTGTTGCCCCTTCTAGCCAGTCCCATCCACAATACCCCAAAAACGCGAAATAGTTACCCGACGATACAAGCGCAGGAAGTCGGACATCAGGCCAGACGTTGACAAATGCGCAAGAGCTTTGATGATGAGAAGATGCCGAATCGACTATTGGGGAATATTCACAAGTGCTTCTCCAACAACAGTCAACTAGTCATCTGACACCTCCGACCCATCACCCGTCCAATCATGAATGCAAATCATTCCACGTCTTACCCACTTGATCCTCTTGCGGATAGATCCAATCCCAGGAACATTTCCCAGCACAACCTCCCATTCCATCCTATGCATGAACAGCATACAGTCACCATTCATCATAAAGTTGGCATGCGGCCCAAATTGCAGTCTCAGGATCCAAATGGAGTGCATCTTCATAGAAATATTTGGTCCAAACGATCCGCTCAAAACGCGTCAAGTCCTCCCGTGGTTCCAAGGTCGCGCCTATTCGTACCATGAGGGAGCCGTAGTCCAAGTACTCGTTCCACGTGGTGATCCTGATCCATGCGGTTCGGAGGATTAGATCTAGCTCTGAGGTCCGTTTTGTATACTCATAAACGGGCTCATTCGGATTTCGTCTCAGGGCGGGCATCGGACCAGTTGCGGGATATGTATTCTCGTAACTAGCTATGTCGCTATACTGGCTAGGTAGTGCAAAAAATTGCAATGGCCATGGGGCGATTGAGGACCACACGTAGCCCATTTTGAAATATTGTCTTTACTTCGAGAAATTGAGACCAATATGCAAAGTTTTCTAGGTAGATTATTCCAACTTTCGACAAGTTGAGGATTTACGATGATCGATTCGCTTTATTTCTAAAGGTTTAGATGTTTTCGATCTTCTAGTCATTATAGAAAATAAAATTCGCAGCGTCTTTATACCTTGCAGGAATTTCCATTAGCATTTCGACTGGAGAACATGAAATGCTGGTAGTGAACTGAGGTCCCCACACCGGTCGCTCTTTCCAGACGACTAAGAATCTCTACCCAATGGAACATATCATGGAGAGCATGCCCATGTCATCTTTGGTAAGGCTCGCGTTGCTTTATACCACGTTTCGTTTTCAGATCAGTTTGTTGGGTTTGGTTAAACACGCGAAAGTAAATGAACTTCGGGCTTACTGAATTTTTCTCCCTGCTAGAGCACTTGCTAGATAGTAAGGTAAGTTCAAACATTGGTCACTCGACCACTCTCCATCGTACCACACAGACAACGACTATGAATCCAACACAGAATTCTCAGTGCTTGCTTTAAAATCCATTCATGTCGTGTTTAATTCGTTAACCTAGATTCATATCACTAAACTGTTCTCCCTGTTAGATTCAACCCGTCATCACCATTGCAGAGGACATACCCTTTCAGCCTTACAACTCAACTCCTCAAACGCATCCAGAACATCAAATCCCATACCCAAAAGCACATCCCTCTCTTCACCCTGCACCCAATTCAAGACACACGTATGACTCCTATGAGCCTTATTCTGCCTGATACCCAATAAAGCTAGACCTTGAAGCACAATTGCGGCTTGGGGACTGTTGGGCACGACTGGGGCTAAGATGCCACCAATACCACCATCTGATCCGCTTGCCGGCGATTGGAGAACTGGGACGTACGTCGATAACGTAGAATGTGGACGCGTGATAATCACTGTGCCGACGAGGGAGCCATCAACTGGGGACTTCGCTCGTACAACTCCGCATGACTTCTCATCTGCGAGTGCGAGGTGATACAGCGCCAATACCTCTGGTCCAGCATGTGCGCTCACGTGTTCGAGCACTGTTGCAGCATTCTCGCGTCCATGGATCAGGTCGAAAGAGAAGCTAACTCTTTGAATCGATTGCAGGAGTCCGTCGGGTGCTTGCCAGTGAGCGAGGTTTCGGATCGTGAGTGTGTAAAGGAGGCGAGGAGATGAGATGTCCCACCCATTTGCTGCGAACCAGCGCTTGAGTCTTGCGCCTTCGGTGAGATCTGACATTGGGATGCCGGGAAAGATGGTTGGGAGTGAGGTGCCTAGTTGGAGGGTTTTGATATTGGGACGAGAGATGAGACCTCGTACGGCACGTTGGTGGAGCGAGTGGCCGATGGAGAGATTGCGTTTGGATGGGTCGACGAAAAGGGAGGATATGACACCGAGGTGCGAGTTTGGGTAATAGTAGGTAGAGCAGAAGCCGAAGAGGGCTTGCGTGCTTGAATTGCGGACTACGTAGTGCATTTCTTCAATAGGATCACCAGACTCGGTGGCGGCAGACTGAATAAGTTAGAGAGTGAGGTCAGAGTTGGAAAGAGTGACTTACCAGTTCAAAAGCTGCGGCTGTTGCTCCTGAAAGGCCATATTGTGTGCCTGGTGGTGAAGTCTTTTCAATGGCTTTGATGAGAGCTAGGAGACCTCTATGATCCCGATCATGGTTCCAACCTTCGACAAGCCAGTGTTGACGGGACTTTTGTACTTTTCTGCTTTTCCTGAGCGTACCAGGTAATGTTCCTTGTGGTACATATTCGCCGAAAAGTGCTCTGACCAGAGCACTCATGGCGGTCTCTGTGAAGTCAAAAGTACATACGTAAGTGCCAATTGATTTGTCCATCGCGAAATCGTACGGCGAGCTGACTGACACCACGATCAGAGATTTCTTTTTCCCGCTTGCAGTAAGCATCGAACACATCATGGCGACGTGCTTTGTGAATCCGTTCTGGTATAGATTTCTGTTTGCATCTGCCGTGATGATAATGATTGCTGCTGCTCTGTTGATTAAGTTCTCATGAACTGGCCGTACACCATTGGCTGTGTAAGAAGTATGCAGCAGCTTTCCATGCCTTTGCCTTGCCAACGAGCGACCGAGCTCGCGAAATACTCCTTCGCCACTCATGATTGAGGATCTATGTATCCATTTATCATGCTCGTTTGGAATGTCCTTCTTTGCATTTTCCGTCATTTGTCTCGTCGCGGCAGAGGCTGGAAGTGGCTTTACCAAAGGAGTAAGAAGAAGGAGCTCCTCGTCAGGATACAATGTGTTAGACAGGGGTAGAAGATGTCCTTTATCTCGCATGACTGTAATCGAATTATCGTATGCTTTCGTTGAAAGAGCTAGATGGCCCGGGTGAAGAGTCGCAAGTTGATTGATCCCTGGTGGATTCAAAGCTTTGTGCCAGTTTGTGCACTTCGATTTGAGTGTGAGGACTCGCTTCAGTGACACCATGATGCGCTCTCGTGAGATCATGTCATTCTCGATCCCTAGTTTGAGTCCAGCCATAGCTTCTTGCTGCACTGCGAACGAGCGGCACAGCAAGACAAGATCGCAACCTGCTTCGACTGCCATAACAGTGCCTCCTCGGACGCCAATGTCGTGGCTGAGAGCGTCCATTTCGAGACACTCGGAAATGGTGACACCATTGAAGCCAAGATCATTTCTTAAGAGGTCATCCACGACTTGATCGCTGAGGCAGGCGTGCATCACATTCATACCTATCAAGTTAGTCAACGAACGTGTTAAGTAACACTGGACTTACTGGCGTTCGCCATGGCACATCCTCCAACCATCATAGCATCTAGTCCTTCTCGAATAGCATTTCGAAAGGGCACGAGCGCACTTAAACTAAGCTGTTCGATCGTTTCTGTAATAATAGGCATGTCCAGAGAAGAGCCAAGAAAGTCCAGGTTTCCATAAGAAGGGAAGTGCTTTCCACAAGTCGTAATCCCAGCATCTTTGTAGCCATTCATGGCAGCAATGCCATACTGAGACACTTCCTGAGGATCGTCCCCAGTGGCTCTGACACCCAGAGGTTGATATCTCGCGTTGGTCAAGACGTCCAATACTGGACCCATAATCATGTTGACACCAACAGCGGAGACCTCCTTGGCTGTAGCATTTGCGACCTCGTATGCAAGCTCAGGAGAGCCAGTGGCAGCAACTCCCATGGCACTTGGAAACTGGCAAATATAGTCCTCATCGAAGAGACTGTTGACACCGCCATTTTCTTGATCCAAAGCAATGAGTAGAGGTACAGGATGACCTGCTTGATGTGCAATCGTTTGGAGTTCTTGGACGAGCTTGGCGGTCTCCTGGGCGGCTACAATGAGTGGTTTAGTATATATGCTCAAGACATATGAAGCTGCTGTAGAGAAAGGGATACATGGTATCAAAGCGTTCTGTCATGAAACACATCGGCGAACGCGACTCGGTACACTTGCATGGAAAAGGAGATCAACACTAGCTGAAAAAGACGTGACAACATGAGCAGAATACGTAAGAAATATCGCAATACTTTTCAGGTTCTTAGTGGTCAACAAGATGGCACCCAGATGATGGTCTTCGATCAACGTCCGAATCTGTGGTGTGACTTCTGTGCCTTCCCATCCTGTTGAATCTCACCGTCAGTGAATGCTACATCACGCTGCTTCTGGTCCGAGCCTCGGTGAAGGCAGTTCGGATATTTGCCGAGCGAAAAAGGGGAAGCATCAGGTTGAGCAGGAAGTTTCACCCATGAAGAACAGTTGTCCCATTGCCCTGTCAAGTCAGCACTCCATCACGAGATTGGATGCTCTTTACCAACCAATCCAGATCCTGCCATAGCGGGTCCAGCTCGTCTCCCTCAACACCCTCCATCTTCACCTGTACCGTGTCGGAAGCCGTGACGGGCAGAAGGTAGGGAGAGACCTTATGGCGGGTTGTCTCGGTCTAAACACGGCACAACGTCGCTCCTGTCTTGCTGCTCAGAGCAGATCGGGTGGACACTGGACACTGGACATGCTCAGGGACGGTGCAACGTCTGAATGCGTGGCTCATCAGCCTCACGGAAAAACTGGTGGATTGTGTAACGGTCAGATGCCTCGTGTGAATGCCGTCAAGAGCCACCATCACGGCTGCTGCAGAATGGAGTTAGGTTGTTTGCGGGGGCATGGGTCCAAAATAGACAGATGTCACGTGTGGAAGGGGCTTTCTCGGGCAATTCCAGGCTGGCCCTGTCAACTCAATTTTCACCTCCCTTCGCATCCAACATCCAGATACATCCAGATCAGTCATCAGAAGGCAAATTCGGGCTAAAAGCACCTTCTCTCATTACAGGAATCATGCTTGCACGCCTGAATGCGTGCCCGCCCTCACATTCCCCATTTGCTCATCGCGTTCCCTATCAAATTATCAATATTCAGCGACCGGCAGATCCGGCCGTTGCGCGATCGATCAATGAGACGTTACATCTTTCTCCGTACCGTACCGTCTTGCCACGGCCACTACCTACGTACCAAGATTACCGTTCATATCACCATCTTGGTTCCTGTGGCCTCCACTCTTGAAGGCGCCCGACGCCTTATGGAGTCATGCTATCTTTTCAGTGGCCATTGGACTTTTCAAGATATCTTAAGCTTGATTTGCAGCTCTGAGACGATTCATATCATTCATGATGTAGTCTCCAAAAGGTACAGTGGTTGAAAGCCACAAAGTTTCTATATCCTATCTCTTCAAATTATCTCTCTAAATTTTTTCACCATGCCAATTGCAATCCCAACCGGCAAGGAAAAGATTACCAAGTTCACGAATTGCAAATTGGTCAAGGGCAATGAGTTGGTAGAGCAGGACTTGTGGGTAAGTTCGGAGACGGGAAAGATTGTGAGGAGCCAAGAAGTATTCTACGGAGAGCAAGTTGTTCCGGATATCACAATCAATTTGGGAGGGAAGATTATATCGCCAGGACTGATCGATGTTCAACTCAATGGGGCGTTTGGATTTAATTTTTCGCAAATACCGGATGATCCGTCGACGTATGGAAAAGTTTTGAGACAGGTCAACAAGTCTCTCATCCAAACGGGAGTCACTTCATATCTGCCAACACTCACATCTGAGACAAGAGATGTGTACAAACATGTACGGATGCTCCTCTACCTCGAGAGTTTGAAATACTGAATAGAACTTAGGCCCTCCCCCACTTGGGACCTTCAGGATTCCACCGCATAGCCTCAGATGGCGCCGAATCACTAGGAGCCCACTGCGAAGGCCCCTTCATCTCGCCCACCAAGAACGGTATCCACAAAGTCGAGAACATCACGCCCGCCTTGCATGGCTTCAGCGACCTCGAAGCCATGTACGGCACCCAATACCTCAACCCAACCCTCTCCCCCAACGGATCTCTCATCAAACCACCCACCATCAAGAAGATCACCGCTGCTCCCGAAATCGCCTCTATGATGTCCACCATCCCCTCCATCACCTCGCGCGGAATAATCTACAGCATCGGCCACACAGAAGCCAGCTACGAAGAGGCCTCCCAAGCCGTCGCTGCCGGCGCAACCATGATCACACACCTCTTCAACGCCATGCGTCCTCTGCACCACCGCAATCCAGGTGTCTTCGGCGTGCTAGGCATCGCGGAGTCGCTTCCTCGTCCGTACTTCGGCATCATTGCCGATGGGATCCATCTGCATCCCACCTCCATCAAAATCGCCTTCAACGCGCACCCCGACGGCTTCATCCTCGTCACTGACGCGATGCACCTCGTCGGTCTCCCAGACGGGGTCTACGACTGGACGAACGGAGAAAGATTCGTGAAGACGGGGCCGAGACTGGTGCTAGAGGGCACGGAGAAGATTGCAGGCAGCTCGATCACGTTGATTGAGTGCGTGACGAATTTTCTGAACTGGAGTGGAGCGAGCGTGCCGTTGGCGCTGAAGGCGGTTACCAAGACGCCGGCGGAGATGTTGGGGTTGGGGGGCGTGAAGGGGTGTTTGGAGGCGGATGCGGATGCGGATTTGGTGGTTATTGAGGAGGAGGTTGGTGTTGATGGGGTGAGTGGGAAGAAGAATTTGAGGATTGATCAGGTGTGGAAGTTTGGGACGAAGGTGTGGGATAGAGATGAATGAGTGAGGAAGTAGATTTGGGGTCTAGATGTGTATAAATTGTTTGCATGGAGCGGCGTTGGGTAGAAATTGAGATCTCTTTTGTGTTGGTAGAAGATGTCCAAGAGCCTCCGTACATTGGTCGCCGCTGGGATGTGTGTTACAAATTCAGATCTCTCTGTTCGTATCAGCAAAAGATAGGAACGAGTCTACCGAAAATTGCTCTCCGTTCCCCCCTTGAACTCTTCTATTAATAAAAAAGCTACCTACATTCTCGTCCATGTCAGTCAACATCACGTGCCATGGAAGCCTTAAGACTTTTTAGACGCTAATGAGATATCTCAATCTCCCTTGTTGTTCAGGTCATTGCCCCGTTCTTTGGTAGTAGCTGTATATTCTGAAAACGTCCCAAAGTATATGGAGCGTCCTATGAACGTCACGCTTCGAAAATTGGGAAAAGGTGCCGGACTTTCAAAGATTCAAATTCTCTAGCTGTTCATACAGTTATTCAATTGCTATTCTACAGCGAGTGTATCAGTCTTTTTTAGAAACCAGTCTCATTCTCCGTCACCGAAAGAGAAACCCAGCGCTTGCCGAAAGTCCAACAGCATAATTCAATTTAGTAAGCAGCGATTCTAGCGTGCATGCTCTCTGGCATGAGATCAGGGCTGACGCTTCTGAGAGGATATTCTGTCGCAGGTGCAGACAGTAATTGGCTGGTAAGTGGTTTTGGTGCGAGGATGGTAGGTGATTCGTGGACTTCTGGCAATGGCTGGATTTGCTTGTTTCCTTCTCGAGGACCGGTTCGAATAGCAGAAGGGAGAACTTGCTCGAAGCCTTGGGAGGAAGCGACAGTCTCGATCGACTTGAAGTACTGTTTTGATGTTAGTTGCTGTTTTGGTCAAGTCGAAGGAAGTGTGCAAACCTTGACAGTCTTGACCTGGAGCTCCAGAGTTGCGTCCTCGTCAACCACAATCATGGGATGTGGGTGAAGTTGCAACGCGGAGAGTGTCCACATATGGTTTACTCCGCCCTCGATACACTTTTGTAAGGCCAACGCCTTGTGTGCTCCAGTGATAATAATCACTACTTCTCGGGCCTCCAAAACTGTCTGCACACCAACGGTCAGGGCCATCTTTGGCACCTTGTCTAAGTCATTGTCGAAGAATCTTGAGTTGGCAATGATAGTGTCATAAGCCAATGTCTTGACTCGTGTTCTTGATGCCAAAGAGGATCCAGGCTCGTTGAAAGCAATATGTCCATCGGGTCCGATGCCACCGAGGAAAAGATCAATGCCACCAAATGACTTGATAGCAGCTTCGTATGCCACGCACTCTGCTTCCAAGTCTGGTGCATTGCCATTCAAGATGTGGATGTTCTTCGGGTGAACATTGACATGTGAAAAGAAGTGCTTGTACATGAAAGTGTGGTATGATTCCGGATGTTCGCGGGGAATGCCGATGTACTCATCCTATGTTGGTGCAACATGATCAGTGAAACGCTCTCGTCCGCATATTCCGCACGCAGATAAAGCTCTGCATGGCAACATACCATGTTGAATGTAACGACATTTTCGAAGGAGATCTTGCCAGCCTTGTATTCCTCAACTAGGATCTTGTAGATACCGACAGGACTGGAGCCAGTGGGCAGACCAAGAACGAATGGATGTGAGGGCGTTGGGTTGAAGGTCTTGATTCTGTCTGGGAGATGTGAGCTATGGAATGACTTGCGGAATGAGAAGGCTGACTGATGATATACTGGGCGATGTATGATGACGCTGCCGCGGGGTCATCTCGGATGATGAGCCTCATGGTGTCGGAGCTGTTGTGAGATTTCTGGTAGTGATTCTATAACTCAAAGAGGGAACAACGTAGTCTTTTGCGGGCAGAGATGTATATAGGACTGCTGGACTGGAGTAAGAGAAAGTTTGGACAGTAAGAAATGATCTCAAGCTCAACAGAGCTTCATATCCTGATTGCCATCGAATTAGAATCTCCACTCACACGTGTGGGATGCTTCATTGGGTAGCTCGTAGCTGGTAGCTCATTGCTCCCAGCGGAGAGGTATGGAACGTCACCGTGAATACCCCCCATTTTCCGTCGCACGCCGCAAGGAATATTCGGAGCGTGAAACTTTGCTTGGACAGTAGCAGAAGGCGGCGGAAGCCACTGATGATCGCCCTGTTGGGCCTGGTGGAACCAATTGTCAAGTCATGATCGGGCTGGCCCCAGATCGCAGCACGATATTGGCCGAGTCAGAGATGGAAGGTTGCTGGTGTGGGTGAGGGCGAGGAAAACATCGGCGGAAATCGACACCGGGCGGTGGCAGAAAATGGCGCTAAGATAAGCAAGCGAGTCAAGCCAAAAAAAAGTCCAAAGGACAGAGAGGGCCGGCCACTCGACCGTGCTACTCCAGAGTTGTAACGTTGCGTTTGACACGCTTCAATTCCAACCATCCCAACCATCCCAACCCGTACCGTCCCTCGCAATACTCCATCTACCTACGACAGCCCGAGTAGTGCGGACACTGCCGCGCCAGGCCAACGCAGGGGAGGACACCAGCTGCGAGAAAGAGCGCTGAGATCTCCATACATCCCTCTTCCCTCTGCGCGCTTCGGCGCCCTGAGTGGCTGATCTAGCCCAGTCTCCAGTGGTGCGCTGGGAAAAGGCAGGACCCACATATCCCAGAAGGCGGCTTGGGCTGCTTCAAGGCATAATTCGCCTTCTCTGTTTCAATCTTCATCTCTTTACATGAAAAGAATTGCTATTTTCAATGTTACCTGGGCCCATGGCGAGATTGCAATTGCCGTGAATCTTGTTCTGCTTCGTCCTATCACGCTCTGGCCGCGATGGCGCAATAATTTTCCATCTGCGTTCATCAATCCTGTGCCGCCAAGTTTGGCATCCAAAATACGACACGGCCCTTCTCTCCTTTTTGCACGTTACTTGAACCTCCACCGTTCCTCGCTCAGACTGGACATCTGAATCCACATCTGGCAACCACTCGTTCCCGAAGTCGACCTTCCTTCCTTAGGTGGTCTCGGGGTTCATTTTGTCTCACCTCTGCCCCGTCAGATTTTTCTTTACGAAAGCGTGGGCCTCAACCAGCGCCAGCATCCAATCTTACATGTAAATAGAACATGGAGAGGACCGGCTACCACACTACTATCGACTGAAACTACAACCTGTCGATCCGCACCGTCACACTAACAACCCGAGCCGCGCCTTGTAGTGCTGCAGGCTCTACTTAATTCCTATATGTATCAAGGCCCGATGTAATGCAGCCGTTCATTGCTGCAATGCTTAAGGTACGACAAGCCTTCCTCGCTGCCATCATAAAGAGTTTTCTGAGGACCAAACATGTTCTTCAGACAATACTCAACATCTGGATTTCTCCATCCATCATCAAGGGGGCAAATGTCGAAGGGGAAACCGCAATTCGAGATGGACGAAGAATGGGGCCGACAGAATTTATAGACGTGGTTGAGAATGCATTCCATGGTTTGGTTGGAAGAAAGCGACTAGTGGCGTTGTCGGATGGGTTGAGGAAGCAATTCTTGGATAGCATGTTTGACAATCCGCTATGCATGCTTCCATCATACAATCATCAACTCCCTTCTGGCAAAGAGGCGGGAACTTTCCTGGCGCTTGACGTTGGAGGATCGACTTTCCGAGTAGCTCTGGTTGAACTCTCGGGCCGGAAAACTGATGGCGAGGAGTGTATGATCTTGAAGAGAAATTCTTTCAAGATTGATAGAACGGTTAAGCAATTGAAGGGTGTCTTGTTCTTCGATTGGATGGCGGAAAGGATAGGAGAAGTCCTTTCTGGACAGACAGAAGGTCATGATATGTCTGATGCTCCATTGTCAATGGGCCTAGCTTGGTCGTTCCCTATCGAGTACGTGTATTTCTTGAAAGCCTTGAAAGTCAGCTGACATTTATAGACAAACATCTCTCCGAAGTGGGCTCCTGCAAGGCATGGGAAAAGGCTTTTTGGCTGCTCATGGACTCATAGGTCAAGATCTTGGCGACCTCATCCAAGACGCATGTTCGAGGAGAGGTCTCAACGTCCAACTAAATGCGATTGTTAATGACTCTTCGGCAACCCTCCTTTCGAAGGCATACCTAGATTCGACAACACGCTTCGCTGTTATCCTCGGGACTGGCGTGAATGCTGCAGTGCACCTTCCTGTGCATATTTTCTCACCTCCCAAGTTCGGAGGGCGTCCTCCAGAATGGCACGATTGTGCTAAGCATGTCATCGTCAACACCGAATTATCAATGTTCGGGGCTGGCATTCTGCCATCAACGAAATGGGATGAGCTGTTGCTCTCGGTGCATCCAAATCCAGATTTTCAGCCGCTTGAGCACTTCGTAGGCGGCGGATATCTTGGAGAGATTGTACGCTTAGTCCTCGTTGAAGGAATCCAGACAGCGGGAATATTTGGTGGCGTTGTGCCTCCCAACCTGAGAGAGAAATACTCCTTGGATACCGAAACTCTCTCATATATTGAGTCGTGAGTGTCCTTCTAGCCACACATTAGTGCTAGCTAACAATATCAGCGACCGAAGTCCCAACCTCACCAAAGCCCAAGCCATCTTCTTGTCTCGTCATCCGACAACCATTCCTCCTTCCACTTCCGACCTGCAAATACTTCGTCTCATCGCTGCGCACGTTACATATCGTGCCGCTGGGGTCGTCGCCGCAGGCGTGCATGCACTGTGGCAACTACGCAACGAAGCAGAGTCGATCCTCCCTCACGAATCATCACATACGCTCGTCGCATACAATGGTTCTGTTCTCGAAAACTATCCCGGGTTCAAGATGAGTTGTCAAAAGCATCTCGACACATTGGTTGAAGCTAGTGGGGGTAAGAAGGGTGTTATTGAGTTGATGTATGCCGAAGAAAGCAGTCTGCTCGGCGCAGCAGTCGCCGGCGCTGTGGCTGGTCTAGACTTGTAGGTTTTTGCATTTGTATTGCTGGGCATTTAGTACCTATGTATGTAGCATTCTCGGAGTTCGGGGATATAGTAATGGCTGAGTACATCATGAAATGAAGACATTTTCGACGAACTGGCAGGGGTAGAAATGGTTTTGAAGGCGGCACGAGATAAGCACGTGAGCTTGCTCATCAACGAAGAGTTCATTTCACAAACGGCGCAAGCACATGTTGCGCCCTACAATGCCTGCATCGATTCACTTCGCAGGATCACGATCCCCGAAGCAGGGCCGTTGCCCCTTTTCCAATGCCTGGGGGCCTGGGCTCCGGAGTCTCTCCGCGCGAATGTTCCAGGAGATGCGGGGAATATGAAGCTAAGAGATAACTACGACCGAGAGGTGCTGGTCCACGAGCCAAACGGTCAAGCGGCTGCGAGTCTGTGAGACGCGAAGACTGCGAGGACCTCTGGACTCTGTATATATAGATAGAGATATAGATATATATATAGAATATAGTGCGATCACTGACAAAGACATCTCTACACAGCGGTAATATCTCGCCCGCAGAAGCCACGCTCCACCTTGCGTGGGCGTCCGTGGGAGAGGACTAATGCTGGGGGCGATCATTTGCGCAGAGATAACGGCAAAAAGATAACCTCGCTCTTAGCACGCCGCGCAGAACAGCCATCGAAGCACCAGAGAACACCAGCCGTGCCAGCCGCCAATCGGGCCATCGCGAGCCTGCGCCATTCACAGCGCCTCCAGTGCAGTTGCAGTGCTGTCCGTGACCTGGCCTGACAAGATTGACATGCCTGTCAGGCCTGTCAGGCCTGTCGAGCCCCAGCCCTTCTATCTTTCACCTTCCCAAGTTCCCCCAGGGCCGCCTCCACCACCTAAAAGCGCCCCCGGCTGACCTCTCTCCTCCCATTCCTCCAATAATACCGACCCATATAGCCATAACGGCCTGTCCGACGACACAGTCGCTCGCACTGTACACCTTCCAGGCCTTCAATTCAACCCTATCCTCGATTTACGCAAATGAAGCAACAATAATGCCCAGAACAATTACCGTCGATGCTTCACTCCTCCCTAGCCAGCGAATACCAGAGGACCACCAAGAACCGGACCATGGCAGGCTATGATGCTGGCAGCTTCACAATCTCTTCCATGACCGCTGCGTCCACCGACATCCTGCGATTGACAACGCCAGATAACGGAAATCAAATGCTGGGGGGAAGCATGGATGCCTTTGATCACGAACTAGGCTTCGAGGGGGAGGGTTTATTGTATGTTTAGAGCTCCAGTCTCCAATTCCGAGAAGAATTCTCCGGATTGAGCTCTGAGAACGAGGAGCAACTGCTGACTAGCAGCTATGAAAGCAATAGGGACGACGTGAATACTTCGGGCCTTCCTCCATTACCCTTCACTCCATCGTACGAGCTCTCCGACGCCTTCTCCACCACCTTTGAAGACCCATTCTCCTACCAATCTAACACAGATTTCTCCTCCCTCCTCGAGGATACCAATTCGCATCCGCACAATGAGTCCTCCAATAACACCGCAGACCTCGATAATAAGCTACTTGGCTTTGGAGCGCCAATTCTCAAAGCTCCCATTCTCGACGACGCGGGTCAGACATGGCCTGCAATGACTGCAGAGCTGTACGGCATGTTCTTCGTCGCTGAAGACGTCTTTGGAGATAACAATACCAATGCAAACCGACCGCTGGAGTTGACTTGCTATCGGAGAAACCTATTTCAGATCAGCGGGACTGTGGTGCTGAGTCGAGGGATTAAGAGCATGGTCAATGAGCAGGGACAACAAGTCCCACTTTATGATATGATGGCTACAATCAGCGCATTAGAGAGTATTGAAGGGAAAAGCACAGAAATTATATCAGTTCCATGGAAAACTTCCACGGGAACCTCGTCAGAAGATAAAGCGGGAGCTGCGCCGCCGAAGTGGCCGCTGGATTTAAGCATGAGTCCCGAGCTTGATCCCAATGTAGTCACTATCCCAATCGCGTGGAAGAGACTTCAATTCAAGCACGCAACTGCCAACAATGGCAGGAGGAAAGGGTTACAACAACATTATGTTATCCAGATCAACCTCATGGCCTCTTTGGCTACGGGAGAGACTGTCAAACTAGCAGAGATTCAGAGCGGACCAATTATCGTGCGCGGAAGGAGTCCGAGGAATTTTGACAGCAGGAAAGACGTTCCATTGAGCGAGAGGAAGTTGGACTCGAAGCCGAGGACGATGAGCGATACCAGTGTCTCAGCGCCACAAGTGAAAGTTGATCCAGGAGTCACAAATAGCTCTTATCGCTTCTATGCTCTCAATGCCCTACAGGTGCGCAAATCACCTCCAGTCTCACCTCGATTTTAGATACCAGAAACTAACTGAGACAATAGCAGCCGCTTGACCTTCCAGACTGGAACAATACTCCTCTTTCAACTCCATCCGCCTCCGAGATACACGCACGACAAGCTAAGAGGCCTACATTATCCGGCCAGTCTTCCTCGACCTCAAACCCAAATCGACCTCCGGTCCCGAAAGCTCGCTGGAAGTCAGAAAGTGTTCCTGCAAAATCCTCTCAAGCAACTGCTCCAATCGACCTCTCATTGGCAGACGATGAATACGGAAAGGTGCATGCTAGTAATCATTCTAGAGTAGGTGAATCTGCAAGTCCAGTTCTTGACCGAGATAGATTAGGTAAGAAGGGTGCGGGTAGTCCGATCGAGAATGCAGATTTATTATATGAGTATTTCCCGCTAAGTTTGGATGACTGGTATGTATATCTGGTTGACGTTGTGAGACAGGTGCTAATGAGAGTAGGATGCCTCCTGTTGATGCAATATACCGACCTCATGTGGTCCATCATACCGTCGTACCGCCAGATCTGAAGGCAGCGCAGGTCAAGAATAAGACGAAACGATACTTCTCTGCGGATGACTGACTGATCTGGAAACGATTTCCTTTCTTTATTTGAGGAGATCCACCGACTTGAACATCATTGGTCATGAAGGAGAGAATTCGAGACACATCCCATGTTCATCAGTGAGCGGCGAGAAGATAGGCACAGAACATGCCTTTTTTCTATGTAGGCGTGAGATTTAGGGATCATTAAGGACAGGCTTCGAAGGGCCACCAAGAAGGAAGCACATCAGATATTGAGGGCCGAGTAGTTCACGAGGACTCAAGTACATTGAATCTTAGCACGGATGAGACGAAGATACCCATTGGAACGAGCAATGTAGGATATGCTACGTGTGGATGTTTATATGAACGAAGCTGGTTGTCGGAAAAGGTACAGGACTTAACGATCAAACATGAATGAAGATATCTTGACATTTCCCCTCGGGGACTTCTCACACATGCAACATCTCATCCGTTTCAGTTACTTGGCAGCAAGCTAGTCAACCAAATCCCAGGAGACAATCCTCGTGACTAAATTTATGTTATCACACGACTTTAAAGGATATCCATGATTCGATGAATAGCTATCCTAGTATGTTTAACCTTTTTTCCTTGCATCTATAACGATCAGTACGACTGACAATGCTTGCTTATTCAATGCTTCATACGGTAATCGAAAGCGGTGTGCGATGTGCGATGTGCGATGTGCGATGTGCAACCTTGTGTAGCTCTAGGTTTGTACGACCAACAACGTCGATACCTAGTCAACTACTGGTCCTCACGCATATAGGTAAACACCGACACTCTGGAACGAAAATTGCGTCCGCGGCGATCATAGGTAGGTCCATGCGTTGAATTTATTCTTAGGCATGAGATGTTGGATTGTTGGATATGCTCTCTCCAATGGTTTGTGTGTTGGTGTTGGTGTTGGTCTGCGAGGGGTAGCGGATAGTTCTCCCGCAGCTATAGGTACACACTCCGGTTTCGTGGAACCGCCAGTGGAACGGAAGACGTTGGTTTGTTATGTTCTGTACTCACTCCGACCCCGCGCTTTATCTTTGGTCTGGACTTATCGTGAGATAGAAAACTCAGGCGGGGTCGGAGGGGAGAAAGATGTTAGTCAAACTTCTTCTCGTCATCACTTCCCCGACAGACAACCTGAGCAATTTGGGCATTTGTCGACAGCAGTCCGAGTTAAGCCAGCTTGTGTGAATCTTTTCTTTAGGATACCTCCTAGACTGTCTGCCACAATTTCAACGTCTATAATTCGTCTCAAACCCCTCAGCAAAAGAAAACACCAAGATGTCTTTCTCAGAGTACATCAGTTTCGCTCCCGATATCTCAAGACTAGTCATCCTCATCATTTTCTCCCTCCTCCTACTCCTCACCTACTCCGCCCATCTCAAACGCCACCTCCCACCAGGCCCCACTCCTCTTCCTCTAATCGGCAGCCACCTCTCCCTCCCACGCTCCAAATCCTGGCTCCTCTTCACCAAATGGGCCCAGTCCCACGGTCCCCTCTACACATTCTACTCCGGCCTCTCTCCCCGCCTCATCATCTCCTCCCCCTCCATCGCCTCCCAACTCCTCTCCCTCCGCAGCAACAAATACAGTTCCCGCCCCCGTCTAATCCTCTTCTCCGAACTCTTCTCCGCCGGCTCCTCCATCGCCGCCCAACCCTACGGCCCCTCCTGGTCCCTGCGCCGCAAAATCCTCCACCAATTCCTGAAACCCTCTTCTTTACAAACATACAAACCCCGGCAAGAAGCCGAGGCATCTCGACTCTTATCCCATCTCTCACAAGATGAGGGAGAGAGGTGGAAAGAGGCGATTGAGAGATATACAGCTAGTGTGGTCTTCACTCTTTCTTATGGGCGGAGAATCGATACCCTGGATTCAGAAGTACTGAAAACGAGAATGGCATTCCTCTCCTTCGCCGGAAAATTAAACGTCCCTGGCGCCTATCTCGTCGAAACTCTTCCCCTACTCAACTCCCTGCCGTCCTGGCTCGCGCGGTGGAAAATCCCGATCATGGAAATGGGAGAAAAAAACGCGGAATTCGATATCTCTCTCGTCGAGAGCGTCAAAGCCGACTTGCGAAAGAATGGCGGAAAAGGCGTGGGTAGTCTAACGGAAAATATGCTGCTAGCTGCTGAGAAAGGAGATGTGAATATTCAGAACTTGATGCGGGATGAGCGGCATTTTGCAGGTGTGCCGTCGACGATTTTTGGCGCGGGAGCGGCGACCACGATTGCGTCGCTTTGCGTGGCTGTGTTAGGATTCTTGCTCCATCCCCACGTCTTCCTCTCCGCTCAGCGAGAAATCGATTCCGTGGTCGGTTCGCAGCGAAGTCCACGATTTGAGGATCGGGAGAGGTTACCGTATCTAGAAGCACTGGTGAAGGAAACGATGAGGTGGAAACCCGTGACTCCAACTGGTATGCCGCACGCTACCTCTGAAGAGGATGTTTTTGAACAGTATAAGATCCCTAAGGGGATGCAGGTGGTATTTAATACTTGGGCGATGCATAACGACCCAGAATATTTCCCTTTTCCGGAGGAATTTGCGCCAGAGAGGTTCTTGGATGAGAAAGATGGAAGGTTTAGGAAGGAGTTGAGGGGAAAGGAGTTTCCGGGCAAGTATGGGCATGGGGGGTTTGGGTGGGGGAGGAGGATCTGTGCGGGTGCGGATCTGGCGGTGAATGGGATGTGGATTGCGGTGGCGAAGATGGTTTGGGGGTTTGAAGTGCTGCCGGTGGAGGGGGAGAGGTATAGAGAGTTGGAGTTTGAAGGGGATGTTATTGCGTCGGTGGGGAGGTTTAGGTGTGGGTGGAGACCGAGGAGTCAGGAGCATGCGGAGGTTGTTGAGAGGGAGGTGAGGGATGCGGAGGTGTTGTTGGATATGTTTCCTGCTTTTGAGTGAGCGTTGGCTTGTGGAGTGGGAGGGAGTTTGGTGTGCTCGTCATTAGATTACTACTTGGGGTCTGGGGTTGAGATTATGGAGTATAGCATTAGCATGAACTCATATTACTCTTTAAGCAGCGTGCCATTATATCACACGAAGAACGTTAACCCAATCCCATCCCACCGTCCATCCAGCCGCCAAATCCCCATCCCCATCCCCTCCCCTTCCACCCTTCCCCTCGCTTAAGCTCGCTAAACAGCAAGCCCTCTCCTTAAAAAAATAAAATAAAATAAAAAATAAAAACAAAACGCCCAGCACGCACACCCGTAGGCATGCGTGCTGAACGCCCAAGCGCGTAGCATTGTTTTTCGACGATCGACCGAACATGGGGACCCGGACCATCTACGATTTTTTTAATGGTCCCCACGTTACCAATCCGCACCGGCGGGTGGCTACGTCGACGTTAGCCCGGACGGATTGATGGTGGTTGTTTTGCTTATTTGGATCTATATGGCATGGATTGGGTTAGGTGAATGGAGAAAAGGGGTGTAGGGATGGGTGGGTGACGAATTTGAAAATTTGTTTTGGGTGGAGGGAAGGGAAGCGAATTTGAAGGTGAAGGTGAAAGTGAATACCGAAGGAAGATTTATTGGGTTTGGAAATGGGAGGATGGGAGGATGGATTGTTCTATGCTAAGTGTGGGCTGGCTTGATGATAGATTGAGATTTGTGTTTCATTCAAGGCGGGTTTTAAGTCTCCAGTGTAAAATATCCATTGAATCTCAAACCTGCATCCCGCGTTACTTCTTCTACTTCTGATAAACCCGTTGATTAAGACGTGGAATTATTATTTGGGTTAAGCACCACTTCGCGACATCCAACGTCAACTCCAAGCTTCCAAATGAGAACCCCATCGTTTACCCACAACGCCCTCATTCGAGTCCCTAATTTCAGCTCTTCCCATCGTCTAGACCTCATTCGCTCCTCAGAACCTGCTTTCAGCCAACAGAGTATTAATCTAGCACCTTAAACAACTAGCATCAACAAACATGCACAGATATCTTCTCCAACATCACGACTCTAACAAATCCTCACTCCCCCTATCCAATGCAACATACAACAACGCAATTCCCATGACCGGCTCCAGCACCCCATCTACGCCTCTCATCGGCTCACGCTCCTCCAAATCATACCTAGCCAGCACACTCCATTCCTCACCCCTCTCCATCCTTCCCATCCCTATACACACCGACATATCACTGACATGTTCCATCCCATCTTTCTCCACATACCCCTCCGTACCTCCGTACGTCGCTATACTAGTACAAACCCCCTCGTCATTCTTCAATATTGTGACGCCGAGGCCGCCATCGTGCGGATGTGCGGCACCGAAGGTGATCATGCCAGAGATATCTGCTACCCATGGAGAAGAGGTGATCGAGAACGCGGGTTGGGAGTCTGGGACGGGGTAGTCGGAGGAACCGCAGACGCCGCCGATGTCCAGCCAGATGACTTTTATGGGGACAAAGGAGGGGGGTGGGGAGGGGATGTATTCGTAGGTGACGGTTACGTAGACGGATGTTGGGAGGGGGGTTTCGTTCATGAGTTCGGGTGCGACGAGGAGTACAGCTTCTGAGGAGAGGTAGTAGCCCGCTTCTTCGGTGCTGGAGAATGGTTAGATTCTGGCATTTGGAAAGAGG
This sequence comes from Phialocephala sp. D728, assembly GCA_003988865.1. Lineage (NCBI taxonomy): Eukaryota > Fungi > Ascomycota > Leotiomycetes > Helotiales > Mollisiaceae > Phialocephala > Phialocephala sp. D728. The sequence continues at coordinate 489,240 of QYAJ01000006.1, forward strand.
ATAGAAAGGGGCAGGTACCCGTCAACGCAGATGTTGGCTGGTGTTCGCTCGTTGCCGCTTGCAAAGACGCGTTCGGGGTGAGATGGACAGGCGGTGTCTTTTTGTGCCAGGTTTAGTAACACTACGTGATGTAGCCACATTCCTGTGTTTGCATTTGCATAGCTGCCATCTTCATATTCGAGGTCAGCTTGCATGAATGTGATCAGGCAGTCAGAGCATGGTTTCGTTGCGTTACGAAGGTCGAAGCCAGCCATGCCATGGTCGACGTCGTTTGGCGGTACAGTGAAGGGTCCGTATTTGATCTTAACTCTTTCGGAATGGAGATTGGGAAAGAATTGAGGTTCAAGGTAGGTCACATTCGGATTCGTTGAAGCTAGATCAACGTTCAGAGATTGATTATGACAAGAAGATCGCAAGAATAGAGAAAGAATGACTCGAAGAGGAACAACATACTGGGTAGTGTATCTCCATGACCCCACCACCCTGGGAACATACGTGAATTACCGGAAGGCGAGATAATTAGACCCAGAACTATGACGCTGACGACGACAACGATTCCGGTAAGGCTGCATTACTTAGCCACGATCAACAAGCAAGATTTGTAAAAGTAGAAGAGCTTCTCAAGTGCAGTGACGTAAATCAAAAAAGGTGGATACACAATGCCGAAAACTCTTTAATATGATCAACTTCTTCAAGCTCATATCGCACGAACTGCCCAGCACTGTCAAGAAACCGGCTTCGTTGAGAATGCAGGGCAAGGAAGATATATTTCCGCTCGTGAATTATCCTCAAGAACTACTCAAGGCTCTCAATCTATTCATAAGAGTGGACCCAGATGATACTGTGATAGAACTTAATAAGAATTGCACTCGATGCTTACGCAGCCTTCCAAGTGACCCATTCTCTCCATCCCACCTTTCCCCAACGGCCGGGACGCTTTCTCTTCAGCCATACCGGAGCGGGTGTATCGTCAATCTCTAGAGCATTGAAGTCCATCTTACATGAATGAAACAATGTCTCACGAAAAAGCTCAAATACAGGCGGAAGGTAGCAATTATGGATATTGCGGGCAACGCAAGGCAACCAACATTGGTACCACGACACGTGCGAAGCCCCGCTTACCACGTTGAGCAAATCAACTCGCGGTCCATCCATGCTGCAACGGCAAGGATGGCAGTGACATGCTGTCAAGGAGGGACGAAACTTCGTCGAGCCAGGAGCTTTTGGTCAGGCTGGCATGAAATGGCAGTGTTCAGACGAAGACAAGCACCCAAGAGCCGCGCGACGTCTCAGATGGAATGATAGCGTCGCTAGCACGTGACCTCATCCATCAGTGTCCAAGCTCCTGATTGTTTCAGCGTTTCAGGCTCAAACCACTGGCCCAATCAAGAATATCGCAACGTCTCCAAATATGAGTTGTCAAAGAATATCGCCCTGCGTGGCACTGCTGAAATTGAGTCGTTGATAAATACCTCCGCTCCTTTATCCGTCCTCGGCAGCACTCTCATCTTCATCGCTGCATCCCTTGTTATCCCCAGCTCCTGTTCTTCTGGTGAAGGTCACGCCATGGCTCGGGCCGGAGCATCAAAATCGGCAAAAGCTCCAAAGGCCCCAAAGGCTCCAGCAGAGCCTCCAAAAGAGCCGCTTCTCACCCAAGAGAATTTCGAGAAAGAGTTGAAAGCATTAGCATCAAAAGCCAAAGAGGAGACATGGGGGAAATGGGCCTCTGAGCAGGCTTGGATACTGACCCAATCTGGTGTTCTTCTCACTCTGGCTGCTGTATACTCCAATGTATCAGAGCTCAGTTTATCTCCCGTCTATGGCGGTATTCCTTCATCGAGATTGCACGCCAAAGGAGTCATGTCAGCATGCTTTATAGGATGGTCGTCAAATCTTTTCATCAAGAGGAATTTACCTCTCAAGCCTCAACAACTGCTCCCACTTATTGCGGCATATATTCCCATGATGCAGTTCTTCTTGTTCAAAATCAGTGGTTTTTTTGGGGCAGCGTATGGGCCGATTGTTACTGAGGCTCTCACCTTCTTGCCTCTGCTCTTGTTGTCCGTCTCGTGCACGGCAACCATTCTAGACGATTTGGAGATGAGCATCGGACGATGGCAGTGGTTATCAGAAGCCATGCCAGGGATATGCTCTTTTTCATTCTTCAAAGCGATGGAGTATTTCTCAGGCAATGCTATCCAGAGAACGATTGGAGCATCATTCTTTCAAACTCGACTTGGGCTCCAGATTGCGCTAGCTGGTCTCTATACGCTGTTCTCGCCGTCCAAGCTCTTGTTATACGCCCTTCCAGCAGTTCTACACACGGCATTGTTTAATGTCCATGTCCCGTCTCCTTACGCCATAGCTTCGCTAAATGCTACGATGATCAAGAACGAGTGGTCGCTGCTTGATCGTCAGGAATCCATCACTGGATACATCTCCATTCTTGAGAGCGCGAAGAACGGTTTCAGAGTCATGAGATGTGACCATAGTTTGCTGGGTGGAGAATGGTTAACAAAAGCGAGTGGAAGTCCCATAGCCGAGCCAATATACGGCGTCTTCGTCATGCTCGAAGCAGTCAGACTCGTGCAAGTGAAAGATCCTGTACCTGACCGCCAAGCCAGTGCATTCGTCGTGTAAGTGAAGCCCCTTCTTCGAGTGACACGTGACTGACATTCTCACAAAAGGGGCTTGGGCATTGGAACAACTCCAGCCGCATTCATTCAGCACGGAATCAAAACCACAATCGTGGAAATCGATCCCGTCGTCCATAACTTCGCAACAAAATACTTTGCTCTCCCCGAGAACCACACCCCAGTCATCGCAGACGCCGTATCCTACGCCTCGGAAATAGCTCAGTCAGGCGCACAATACGACTACGTCGTGCACGACGTCTTTACCGGCGGCGCTGAGCCCGTCGAGCTCTTCACTCTCGAATTCCTCCAAGATCTAAACGCGATCCTCAAACCAGGTGGAGTCATCGCGATCGTAAGTCCTCTCTCCGATCCCCATCCCAAACCCCAGATTTCTTCAAGACATGTCTAACAACCCACCCACAGAACTACGCGGGCGACCTCCTCCTCCCCGCCGCCCGCATAATCGTCAACACCATCAAAAGCATCTTCCCCACCTGCCGCATCTTCCGGGAATCCGCCGCCCCATCCGCATCCACCATCGCTGCCGACGGCCGGGACTTCACCAACATGGTGATCTTCTGCACCAACGCACCCAGCAAAGAAAACACCGTGGTGTTCCGCAAACCCACCGAGCGAGATTTCCTCGGCAGTGGAGCGAGGAAGATGTACCTGTTGCCGCAGCATGAGGTTGAGGAGAGCGTGTTTGAGACGCAAGAGGGGGATGGAGGGTTGTTGCTCAGGAATGGGACGGAGAGGTTTAGGGAGTGGCAGCAGAAGAGTGCGTTGGGGCATTGGGCAGTTATGAGGACGGTGTTGCCGGCGGAGATTTGGGAGGATTGGTGAGGTGGTGCTGGGGGTGGAAGGAGGGATGGGATGGGAAAGGAAGGGACGGGGGAGTGAGTGGGACGAGAGAAATTTGAGCAATTTGATTTTAGCTGCATCTGGATCATGGATCGAAATTTGATAAAGTTTAAACATGTAGTGTCATAGATGAGGTGTATCTACTGCGTGCGACGAAACCAGTATCACGCGTCAAATTCTGCTTACTCTGGGCGAGAAACAGTGGAAAGCACGAATGGTTGTAGTCCTGCTGCCTATCCAATCCAGTCCTGGGAAGTGCCTCATTAAGAACACACTTACGAGATGCCATCGTTGCCTCGCGGACGAAGAGCCCAACCTGAAAACTCTCGACCCCCTACCCAAAATCCACATATACAAAAAAATCCCAAGGGATGGGTTTCCAACCATGCAGGATGCCATCGTTGCCCTGCGCACGAGATCGCCGCTCGAGCCCCTATTTTTCCACGCCGGGGATAATACACGGAAGGGAGGAAATTATTTTGAAATTCCCTCTTCCCCCAACTCTCCTCCCCTTTGTCCGATTATGGACTAAAGAGAGGTCTAGATCTAGATCTTCTCGCCCTCCAAGATCGGCTTCGCTTCCGCGCTATGCCACCACCCGTTCGGTCCACCAGGGAACGAATAATGCTCCATACTCTCTGGCTTCATCTCAACCGAGTACCCCGGTTCCATCGGCGTCTGATAATACCCACCTTTAATCACAGCCGGATGGTTAAAATGCTCGTGAAGATGATCAACATATTCCAAGACGGACAACTTCCCACTGACACAGACATAATCAATTGTACTGAGATGCTGCGTGTATTCTGGTAATCCGACACCACCGGAATGCGGCACGATAGGGATATTGAATTTCTTAGCCATGAGGAGGACGGCGAGGACTTCGTTGACGCCGCCCATTCGACAGGCGTCGATTTGGCAGACGTCGATGGCGCCGCTGGCGAGGAGTTGTTTGAAGATCACGCGGTTCTGGCACATTTCTCCAGTAGCGACACCGATACCGTCGGGGCGGAGGGCGTCGCGGATGGCTTTGTGGCCGAGGATGTCGTCGGGGGAGGTGGGCTCTTCAATGAACCAGGGTTTGAATTCTTTGAGGTGTTGCATGTATTCAATTGCTTCTGGGACGGACCAGACCTAATTGTACGTCAGTACTGAATTCTAGGATGAGATACAGAGGGAGGCCGAATGGATAAGAGAAGGACGGAGAGAGACAAACCTGATTAGCATCCACCATCAAAATATTCCCTTTGTCATACCCAATCACACTCCTCGCAATAGCCAGTCTCCTCCTATCCGCCTCAACACTCGTTCCAACCTTCAACTTAAAATGCCTGTATCCCTTGCTCAACGTCTCCTCCAAAAGCCCCTTCATCTTATCCTCTCCATAACCTAACCACCCGGCACTAGTTGTATACGCCGGAACAGCTTTACTATCCAACGCGTCCTGCAACCTCTTCTGCTTCCCCGCCTCCTCACCCTTCAACATCTTAATCGCTTCTTCCGGTGTAATTGCATCCGTGATATATCTGAAATCAATGCATTGCACAAATTCCTCGGGTGTCATATCTGCCACGATTCTCCAGACGGGTTTATTCAGTGTCTTAGCCCAGAGATCCCAGATAGCATTCACGACGGCTCCGAGAGCGAGGTGGATAACGCCTTTCTCGGGGCCGATCCAGCGGAGTTGAGAGTCGGAAACGAGGTAGCGCCATGTTTGGCCCCAGTTGGCGACGAGGGAGGAGAGGGTGCGGCCTTTGATGCGATCTGCGACGTTATCAATAGCTTTGCAGACGATGTCGTTTCCGCGGCCTATTGTGAAGGTCTGTTTGTATGCAAGAGTCAGTATGTGAGGTTTGAGGAGAGAATAGAGTGGGATGGAAAGGGGGGTCAGGGTGATATACCATGCCGTGACCAGAGAAGGAGGAATCGGTCTTCAGAATGCAATAGGCGGCAGAGTAGTCGCCTGCTGCGTTCATGGCATCAGAGCCAGTCTTGTCGAGCGATGTTGGGAAGCGCACATCGCGCGTATCCCAACCCGTGATGGTAACTTCTGCCATGGTCGAGGCTGTTGCGTTCTTGAGGATATCAATTCTATATGCGAAGAGTAAATCTCAATTAATTGATGCAAAAGGAAAATGGTACGAAGAGAGAGACTTAAGAAGAGGACGGAATGGAAAACATATTGCGAAGGGAAGACCACCTATATACACTTCATTGGCAGAAGAACTATGGGGTTACCAGTCGCCATCAAGGGGAATTGACGGAGCGGACGATGGTGGGGTCCAACGAGGGGTTGTAATTATTGTTGTTGATTGGTGGAGAAATTCCTTCTGCATCCGGTCTCTGGAGGTTGAAGCAGAGCGAAGCAGCTCGGCCCGATAGCCGCTTTGGGATAACGCACTCCTATAATTGATAAAGCCACGAAAACATACTGTACAATAGGGGCTAAGTATAGGGAAACGAAGCGAGACCTTTTGATAGTATCACATCCCAGAGTCAAATTTTCTATCCTGCTGGTACGCCATAAGATCAGAGATAGCGCCTCATGGAGGAAATAAAAAGCTGACCTCTTCTGTGCGGGCGTAGAATCAAGAATTTATTGCTTTTTTGAGAGAAATGACGGAGAACCTGGCTTATCATCACCTGGACCTGGATGAGCGTGCGAAGAATCGCCGTCGGTAATGTTTAGGGATTTAGCAATATGCTTGACCACTGACTTGTATCCAGACGGTGACCGCATTTTCGGCACCCGGGGACTTGATGATCGATATAAAAAGTCTTATAAACTTTATACTAAACGCTTTGCTATTTGCTATTTGCTAGGCAGCACCTATCCACACTCCTATGCAAACGCTATTTGTCTTCCAGTCTAATTACAGCATGCTTTTGGATTTTGGTATTCATGACTCTCCTCCTTGACGTGCGTTCCTTCCTTGTACGATTTGATTACCGAGACCGACAATAGCCATCAACGCTGCTATCATCTCGGGGTAGTTTTCTGCAATCTCGTAGCCCGAGTCCGATAAAGCATTCGGACTGCTCGGGAATTGTTCGTCGTCAGGCTCGACATTGTCTACTTCTGTATCGGATGGACCTAGATGCTCACTGGCGGCAACATTGCTCTCGTCTTCTTGTTCATGTCCATTGACATCTAGGACATTTTCCTCGTCAGCAGCCACATTGGCTACTGCGGTAGCAATCTCCTGCTCATCTTTCTCGTCAAGCCCAAAACCGCTATCCTCCTTCTCTTGTTCGTCTTCATCATGGACATTGTGACCATTCCTGCCATCATCTATCATAGTACTGCTGTCACTCCACTCTTGCCCTTCTCTACTGCCAGGCATAGAAATGCTGCCATTGCTGGAGTTATTGTCGTAAATTTGGGGGTTGTCGCCAAAGTGAATTTCTCTCGCAAATATACTGTGAAGTTCCGCGTATTTTTCTTTCGACCGCAGCATAATGTTCGACTCCTCTCCAGAAATTTCCTCTCTAAAGACATGAGAATGTACTTCCGGTCGAAGGAGTCTGCCGATGACTACATGTCCTATGTTGCAGGCAGACAAGGAGTAGGCCGCAAGTTCGGCGGGATTGTCGTGCATTGAACGGGTGTGCCATCGGTGTTCGATGCGATAAGGTTCCTCGTCCACGAATTGGAGGAATACATGTCGAGGTTGGTGGATGGCTTCCCATAAATCCCGATAGCGCTGTGCCTAGTCAGCGATCCTTGTTCTCAAGCCAGGCCGATATTGGGGGATATTGAAGTACTAACAAATTGATAGAGACTGCACATAGTCTCGACATGATCGCGGAAGGAAGATATTAATCGTTGTTGTCTTTCCCATGCTTCGCTAGCCTGCCAATCCTCTGCTTGCATTTGGGGGTAGAATTTGCCTTGGCCTAAAACGTGGATTTGGTTAACAACGTTGGCATAAAGCTCGGTACTAGAACGTACATTGGAAATATCGATGCTGCCAAGGGTGGCTGCAATCGCAGGGGGAGTGCGGAGTTGAGCAGAACTCAATGGAATCCTCCATCTAGCCGATACTAACGAATGAACGAACGAACGATTGTGGGAGATTTGGGTATTGTGGTATATGTGATGAATAAACAAACGATTGTGAGACAATGGGATAATGTGTGGATGTGATGAAAGATGATTGATGATTGATGATGTGCAAGAGAATGGCTGGGCTGAGATGAAGTCTGCCCTGATTGTTCCTTCTCATTTCAGCAGAACAGGACCTCGACGACTGAAAAGTTGAATCTCCGTAGTTGGAGAAGGGAATGGAGACGTAGTCTAGACCGCTGATGGCCATTGTTTGCAGATGAACTCGGTTTTCTCAGAGGCGACAAGAAGTTGACAAGATTTGTCTCTGCTAGGCGTCGAAGCTCGTTCCGTTACCATGTACAAAGAAATCGTTGCAGACGAGGTCACGCGTTCATTTGGTGTAGGCTGCCCCTTCTTAATCTGGGAAACGTCGAGTACAGCCTTGTGCCTTTGTTGACGATGAAGCTGAGGAAAGGAGAGAAGGACATGACTACTTATCATTTCAATCTTACCTTAAACATCGTGCAGTTCTCAATCTATGTCTCTCACCTGCTTCCAGCTCGCAACAATTTTAGAATTACAGACAAAACTTCACATCTAGAGGACACTTGTGTGGCTATCTCTTCATTAGGACACTAGAAAAAATGTCTGCAGGCCAAAATAATGACAAGTCCGAGGGCTTCAAACTGCTCAATAGACTGTATGAGCTCCTGTTCTATGCACCTCCAGAGTCTAGATACGTTGCTTCACCCATACACACTTACCAGCGGCGCAACGGGAAACAAACCATTTTCATACTCCTCATAGACAGACGCAGAAGCACGAGCGGCACTGCGAATTCAATCAAATTAGCATCCGCACTAATCTCAAACTTCTGATCTTTGGCTCTCCACGTCTCGGCTTTCTGTTCCTCTTTGGTATCAGGATGCTTGACCTCGAGACCTTTGACCGACAAGAGAGCTGAGCGATACTTAGCACTTCCTCGACTCCTCCCAAGGAAGAAAGCCAGTCATTTCAGCCTTGCCAACTCCGCTTCATCATCCGCTAAGATACTTTTTTTTGAAGGGGTGAATTGCCTGTAGAAACCAAATTCTTCGGTGTTCGGGTTCGCAATAGTACCTCCGCAACTATCGAGTTGGCGGTGCAGGGCTGTTAGGTTAGGCTGGCTACATTCTCGAAAAGCACTGAAGAAAAGGCGGTACAGGAGAGGGAGTTCATGATGCAGGTGCATAGTTGTGTATTGGAACTTGGAAGGAGAACCACTTTAGCTTCTGCAAATCTGTCGGCTGAGCACGAGAATCTTGAGAAGGAACCTTCCGTGATGTTATTTTGACAGTTAAACAGTTGGTTTGCCAGGTGTTCGCGGGGGTAAACTATGTTTAGATGAGAGCTGGTGAGAGCCGATCGGCTTGAGACCTTGACGTTCTTTCCCGCACTGGATATTCTCAAATATGACACTTGTTTGGCACTCGCCAATAACTTCGACTGGTGCTGGGCTGGGATTAAGTAGAGCAGTTACGCTGCGTAACGGATACACACGTGACGTATACTAACTTTTATACTAATTTTATATTCAATATATATACAATATATAAATAATACACAATGCGGGAATTGATTCATGAATTAGGTCCGAAATTCTAGAAGGGGGAAACGGGGCGTCGTTTTGCGCAATAGCGAATCATGTGTAGAAAGAGTCTAAGGCTCAAATTCAATGTCTGGCCTGTATGGCGAGACGTGCCTCTCAATATTTCTGAGTTCACTGGAGTATTGCCTAGCAAGTTTCTCGCGGTAACACCGGTCGTTCATTGCTCATTTCGCTCTGGAAGTCTCTAGGTCCATGTGCTTACGGTAGGAGCCGGCCAAACACGTCATTTAATCATAGGTGGGCATGGGCGGAGAGGGGAACGAGTGCATCGAGAATGAGATTTCGTTATTGAAAGGGATGTTTTTCATGGGCGCTCCATATCATCAACCATTAGGTCTTTAACAGCATAGAGCGCAGCAATGATCTATCCCTCATCTATCCTTCAGGTCTCAGATGTAAATGTAGCAGAAAGGTCCTGCCACAGTACTCATAACATCTTTCATCTGAAGGGGTGGACCAGCTGCATATCCGAGATTGATGTAATCTGTCAGTGTAGTATTGGCAGATGGCGGATCGTTGAGCATAGTATTGGTGCCACTAAGAGAGTACTGGCGCGTTGCGGGGTCTATTGCTTGCCTTTTGAGCAAAAGTTAGCGTTGTTAGTTCATTTCACGACTTCTTAGAACCCTTACCACAGGGTCCAAACCCGATCGACTTGCGCATGGTGCAGATAGAATGCTGGGTCTCCTGGAGAGGTGAAAAGATCTCCACCTGGGTCACCTCTGTGACTTGTTAGCAACGATCAGATGGGGTCTTTGCGCGTCGACCTACCCAATGGTGAAATGACCACCGCCATGGGGCCCTAGTTTATGAAGTCAATCATGGTACGCAGCTTGGGCAGAAGGTATGAGGCTTCAAGTGTCCATTGTAACTGAAACTAAGGAAGGAAAATATACCTAGGTCACCCGTTCCCACTGGACCCTCGAGATCATCCTGGAAGTCTTTGATAGTTTTTCGCAGCGTCATGAGGTCTGCAAGTCCCGTCAGCTAATTTTTGGAACTAGATGGAGTATCGTACTATAAATCCTTGTATAGTTGCAGTACTTTTGGAGACAGAATGGGCCGACATCTCTCTTCAAGCATCGAGGGTTATAGCCAAATCCACCATTTGGTCCCGGAGGGACATTGGTCTCGGTTCCATTGATGATCAGCCCGCCAGCAGCCCCGATGGGTCCGAGGTTGACAGTCATGTTTGCAAATGGACCAGTCTGCACGCATCCTCCACCGAACCCAGGCTCAAGATAGATGGTTGGGTTTACTCCTGCTACAGGAGGTGGAATAACAATTCCGGTATGGTTAATAAATTCACCATTGCCACCCATAGAATATGCAGAACCGTCAAACATGGGAGAGGTCTGGGGAGAAGCGGCCCATTTGGACCATTCCCAGTAAGGCTGGTATCCAGTGTAACCACATTCGTTGCGCAGGGCTTGCTCGTAACTCCAGACGTAATATCTATCGAATTTCAGCACAATTGATCAGACATGTTTCAGCAAACGTACCTATGCCATCCGAGGAACGTCCCACTGAAGTGGATAAAGCCCGTCTGGTTTTGATGAGTGGCTACGAAGTCGTCATATCTGCTTCTGGCACCAGGAATGAGGGAGAGAGGCGTGAGGTTCGTCTTCCTCTGCAGGCACAGCACGGCATCTGTGTACGCTTTTCGCTCCAATGGCGCCATACTACCACTGTATCAGGTCAGCTGGGGACGTATACCGTCATCATTGATGCCTTACAATTCTCGGCGAATAGCGATGTTGTTGATAGTGCAGCTTGCTTTGACGCCGCGCTTGGCCAACGCCACTTCATCAGCCGCCAACTGAGCCAGGATACTATTCGCTGCATCACTCATGACTGAGGAGAATTGAGCAGCCTCATCTTGGGCTTTGACGTTGGCGGTCAGGCATAAAGCCATAGCCAAGGCGGGAAGAAACGGAAACTTCATCTTGCAAACTGCAGCTATTGCTTGAAGTTCAGAATTGACTGAGGGATGATGCCCGCCTAGGGTGGGAAGCTTGAACCATATAAACGAAAATAGGGAGTTGCCTTGGCACAAACAATAAACACAAGGTACGCATTCCCAGAGGATTCCCGTCCCTGCACTCGACTACATATCCATAACGCTACAAGTAGGTGAATCTTGCGTCTGCTGCATACTCAAATTAGGGCAATCAAAGTTGAACCGAGGTTTCCGATTGGAGCAAGTGCGGGAGCTGTCCCGATTGTCCGAATCTGCCTGTCAACTGAACCCTTTCATTGCTCCTCCGACATGAAGCTAAAGTCTTGAATGACTCGGTGAGGAAAGTCTGGCATCGAGAGGTCCCTATAACCTTTGTGAGGACGGTATGCTGTGCTAAAAAGGTGCCACATGGGGTGAGCCAGGCGGGTTGGCCAATAGCCAGAACAATGGGAGGCATTGCGTCAGCATCTCTAAGGCGTTACGGAGGCATTATAGAGCATTGCCCAGCGAGTTCCTCGAGGTAACGCCGTTGATTCGTTGGAAACATAGGTCCATAAATAAAGATCTATGGAAACTTCGGACGGTGTGTTTCGAAATACCCTAGAGGGTTTGAACGGCTGGTGTTCTCTGGATCTTCTCTAGAATAACACGGATGATCATGCGTGGCTCCCTCCAGTGGCGTAACTTTATTTTCCGCCCGAGGCCAGTTGATCTGACTTTGTTTCCTTTTTGCCCGCACTTGGCGGGGGAAAAGCATCCCGCATGTGGAGAAGGGGATCCTTGAGAAGCCTCCCGCGAGAGGCGGTAGAGGTTTGGAAGACGAGCCGTCTTCGATTTATTCCTTGGGATTCTGGACGCGGTTGATCCATGCCCTATTCGTCATTCGGGCGCTCACTTCCCAACATCGAAAGAGCCAGACGTGTGGCATGTGTCGGCATCGTGTTGCGGCGTAGTTTTCCAAGCCAAGCTCGACCTCAGCCGTGTCGAATGAGAGCCACGGCCCTCGACCTCCTCGAGCGGCGACGGCTGCGTAGTGGAATGGCGTGGTCGGGGAGTTGGGAACGCATGAAGATGCGGTCCGAAGCCGGGGGGAGGACATCCAGGATTCCAGCCGACCGGGGAATTGTTCGCGTGGGAGAGGCACCGAGTGGTGGTGCGGGAAATTGCAGGTCGCGGTGACCCTGATGTCTCCCTGCGTCGTGCAGCGCGTGTACACAGCACGTACTTCGTATGCACAAAGATACAAAAGTAGGAGACGCCGCCGAAAGTGCGTCTGTGCAACGCGGCCCACTAGGCCCACTACCCCAGACTCGCCAGGAGTGCAGGGGGTGCAGGGGGTGCAGGGAGTGCAGGGGGTGCGTCTCGCTTGGGGAATTTGGGTCCTGCATCCGAGCCTCTCCCTCTGTCTCTCTTCCGCTCCTCCTCCTCCTCCGCTCCTCCACACTCTGCCCGGACCACCTCATCGTCGATTCATCGCCCATCTCTCCGTGCTCGCTTCCACTGTCTCAACCCGTGCGGATGGATTTCGTTTCATTCAGCTGGAGAGGACCACTGCACCTTGTCCCACTGTCGACCTGTCGACCTGTCCGTCCCCACCACGCATCTTCAGTCCGAGGAACCTTAGTTCTAACTCTATGACATGCGTTGGAGCCCTGCAGTAGAGCAACAGTATAATAACGGTACTGGAACCTTAGGAGTACGACGCGCATTATTCACAATACACAACTCCAGTCGCTGGCTGTGCCAGTAGCCCTGGTGTGATTCTGCATGACGTTCCGAAATGAGCCATTTTGTAAGCAGGCCCTTTCTTGTGCCTGAATCCCCAGCCACCGTCTCCCCATACGTCAACGGCCACGGCCTCACACGGGACAGAACCATGGTGACTGCCATTGCCCTGTCAGCCGTTCCGCGCTGCCACCAATCGCGCACCCTTCCCGTTTCCGCGATGTATTGTTCTTCTTCTAGCTGTTGCTAGTGCCGTGGCAGATGCTCTTAATCCTCAGCGCTGCGTGAACCAGGAAGCATCTTTCCCCGCCAACCTGACTCGCTTCTTCCTCATTCTTCAATCAGATGCAAGATTTCGCTACCCGTGTCAAGTCCTGGGAATCCTGAGGAGTGCGACTTACTGGACAAGCCTCCGTCACAGTTGTCTTCTAGGATCCAGGTCTGTTGGGTTGTGGTCCGTGCCATCCAGACTCGCGATACATGTATGGAGAAAATCAAACTAGTGGGATTCTTTCTTTGAAAAGGACAACTGCGAGGACATCTTTCGGGCTGCGGGATTGAGACATTGGAGGAATGGCCAGTGCCATCCAGCTCGACAATCGCGAGGAAACTGGTCGTGGCGCTCTGATCGAAGCCCTTCTGGAGGAGGGGTTGTTTCGGACGATATATCTACAGGATCGAACCACCAACTTGGTTCTCAGACCCACATCCAGTTCCTTCTTTAGTTTGGACGTCTGAAGGCCATCATCTTACTTCGTGCTTCTACCTACTTTCTCAAGCTCCACACAACACCGCCAACACCATGTCTACAGCTGATGGTGGAACTGGTGAGCCAGATCTCGACTATGGACCGAAGTTATTGGCAGCCACTCTGGTGGTGACATGTACTGCATTTATCGCTGTTCTAGCAAGAATGTGGGTAAGAAAAGTCATCATCCAGTCCGTGGGTTGGGATGACTATTTTATATCTGCTGCAATGGTAAGTAATCTCGATAGCCCATCCAAGAGACGGCTCGTAGTAGGCGAGGCTCAAATAACACTATATAGCTTCTATCTCTCATTGGCGAAGCATTAACCATTACCGATGTATCTTATGGTGCAGGTCGTCATGCGGTGTACCTTACAGACGCTACGAAGAAATCCTACGGGCTCTATATCAACTTTATCAGCCAACCTTTCTTCCTCGTCGCCGTCGTGTTCGTCAAAGTCAGCGTTGGTCTGTTCTTGCTACGCCTCACGCCCTCACAATTCTACCAGCGCTTCATTAGGGGTATGATAGGCTTTATGGCCATGTACACCACTGTGGCATTAAGTGCGTACCGACTGCCAATTCGTATCCGCTTGACGATTACTGACTTTTAGAGACAGTCACCATCTTGACACAATGTCGACCACTGAATACCATCTGGGATCCTACAGTTACAACAGCTGTCTGCTTCTCACCTCTTGGTCTTCGCGCCTGTGCATACTTCAATGCCAGTATGTATCTTCAGCTGCAGCCATTAGAGCTTGCATATTCCCACACGCTAACACCATATAGCCTGTAGTATTTTCGCCGATTTCGTGTTTGCAGTGCTGCCTATTCCAATGCTGTGGAACGTCAAAATAAACATGCGGGTCAAGATGGCTCTGTTTGCCATCTTGTCTTTGGGCCTCTTGTAAGATGCCCATCTGTTGCTTCTTTTGTGTGAACTCAATATCAAAAGCAGATGTGCTGACCAGGATCTCCAATATAGTGCTGCTGCTGCTTGCATCGTCAAAGTCGTCTACCTCTCCTCCTACGGAAAATACAATGACTTCCTCTGGGACAGCGTCAATATCACAATATGGACATCCTGCGAACTCAATATTGGGATCTTCGCAGCCTCAATCGCCACACTTAAACCTCTCTTCCGAGCCACGTTCTCGGGCTCTTCTTTCGGCACCGGCTACGGAGATAAATCTCTGGACAAGAATGGTTTTGTCCAACATATCAGCAATTCTCGAGGTACAAGCAAGATCGGTGGGACGCAGAGCAACGATGATGGTTTCGAGATGTATGGCAATGTAATAAGTGCCAATGGGAAGATAAGACGCGTTGATATCGACAGTGAATCAGAGGAGACTATTCTGCCATTGCAGAGTCCGGGGATTATAAAGACCACACGGTTCAATGTCTCAGTCAATGAGTACAACGATGGGATACGGCGATGAGAAAGTCTAGATTCTTTACAAGAGAAACCTCTTTGCCGGCCGGAGAGCTCGCGGATCCGCGTCTTTGACAAACGGCACAACACTCCAAAATGAGTGATAAAACTCCAGTTCTCTAAGATACCCCAGGGCCACCTATGGGATGAGCGGTGAATGGCGAATGGCGATAGGTTTCTGTGATATCGGGTTTTGGTTGAAACTTCCCTATAGGTGGTGCTGTAAAAACGTGTTTTATAGGTCACACGGAACGAAAAATAAATATACATAGAAGTCTTGCCCACTAATATAAGTTTTCCAAAAAAAAATATATATCGATTTATTCCTGTCCTCCACAGTTTGTTCCAGCCTAGGATTTCAAATTCAAAGTATCGACTCTTCCACGCCCAATCTCCTCGTTCGTACTCACTCAATCCCACGTGTTTCTTCCATCCGCAGCCAATACCTTACTATACCAACCCCCAATACGCCTCATCCTACGATAAGACATCCCATATCTTCTATCCATCTACTACTCACTCACTCACCCACCCCTCCCTCCCCGCCACCATTTTGCATCCATCTCAGCCCCCATCTCAAGGGCGCCCCACACGTTCCCTCCCCACACACCGTGCATGCCATGTATGCAAAAACAAATATACGCCCCCACACGACTCAGCAAGGCTTGCTTCCTCCAGCTATCGCTTCCCGACTTTCTGTTCCTGTGTATGGTTTCGGGAAGTTTTGAACATGGAATACATTGTCCGGACTCTAGACCAAATGCGTGCTCGTGCGCGAGCTCGAAGGATGGGATCCGGGCTGGGATAGGCCTAGATGGAGATGGAGAGAGAGAGGGAGGGAGAGAGAGATACGAAAGTTTCACCTGCCGTATCTTGAAAAACGTTGCTCCCATGCGGTGAACAAACTCTAGGAACTGTGCAGAAGCGCGTATGCAAGCGCGATCCTACCCAACTTGAGGAAAGAGCGGGAACGACCAGTTCGGACATTTAATGGTACGTATGTAAGGAAGGTTATGCCTTAGCGCGATGCGCGTCTATTGGTAACAGATTATGCAGAACCTTGGAAAGAGAATTTCATATGAACGTCAGACGAGGTGCGTGGTCGTTACCGTGGAAGGGGCAGTGTGAAGTTCCAGATCTGGAGGAGTCGATTTTTTTCATGATTGGGAACTTAGGTTAGATAAGCAAGATATGAGATGGGATGAGATGAGATGAATTTGATCCCAGCTCGAGATGTGCTTGAAATAGACTTCATACTTGGAGCGCTAAGCTATATGAATATATTTCTATTGCAGCACTGACGTGTCTGGTCTTGGTCCCGTCCACACCATGAATTAACCGGCATAATCTCGACTGCAAGCGGGCGGTCAAAAAAACATGGTATGAGATCGATCGTTTCTCGAAATGTGCCGGTTCCCGATCTCTGTGTAACGAACCCGACTTGGCGGGTTCGAATCGGCATGCCGACTCCAGACGTCTCCTTGAAATTGAAGGACCAGTACGTATACTTCGAGATCATTGCGATCGGTTAATTGCAATACTGTACCGCTCAAGTGACTGCATGTGTCTGCACCGCACAGACACAAACCCCTTCCCGGCTAAAGTCCCAAAAAAAACTTCTCTCACCCTCTGGTACTGTACCACCAAATTTATCTCAAGTCGGAAAGGCAGTTGTGACTTGTAGTTGTGTTTTGAACGCGCCGCACAGGATCGATGTAGGTCGGCGTCAAGCCAACGCTGATCATCAGCTTTGGTGGCGTGGATGATGATCCTGTCTGTGCTCTCAATATTGGGGGAACACAGACATCTTATGAGTCTTGAGTCTTGGCTTACAAACACCAGATCTGCATATTTCCATGTCGATCGCTTCTGTTACGCTGCTAAGCTGACAGAGTACGTACCTTTTTTTAAAAAAAAAATTTAAACTGGACAGTGGCCTGTGTCAAACAAGGGACTTTGAGACCCCATGCCTCGACTCGTGGCTCTTTATTTTTGGTTTAGCTAGCCGATATGCTGCATGCAGATACTTGCTTATTTCCTTCCTTGTCCTATACCATGTGGTGGTTTGCCGATGATCGGATGTCGAAGTTCTCGGTAGTGGAAAGGGGGGCGAGGCTAGTGGAAAGGGGTAGCGGGCTGAAGTCGATCCCGAGAGAGCTTAAATTATGGGTACCACACGTGACTCTATTGAGACTCGAAGTGCCCTCCTTTAGTTTTGCCTTCTGAGGTTGGATCAGAGCGAAAGCGGCCGATGGTCGGGCGAGCAGTTCTTGGTCTCGTCCAGTTCGAAGATGCAATCGAACTTGTCTGCGCCCTTTGTAAGACACTTTTAGAAGGAATTCGCGATGGTGGGATGTGATTGCCGGTGACTCAAAGTGGGGTACTTTATTAGGTACAGCGTTCGATGTTGTACAGGTGAAGAGCTTCAATCGTATCCCAAATTTCTCCATACATCACTCTCCATCAAATCAGCACAATGGGCGAGTCAATAGGTATTGTCGGTGCTGGTATCACAGGTCTCGCTGCGGCTTATGTCCTTTCACCGAAGTACAATGTAACGATCGTTGCTCGAGACCTTCCAGGTGACCTTGGAACAAATTGGGCAAGTCCATGGTAAGACATGACTTCTTGCTCAAGCTCTCTGCAATTATTAAAATCATTTCTAGGGCAGGAGCAGTGTTTCATCCTCAAAAGCATGCAACCAAAGCTCAGCAGGAAATGCAAACTAAGTCCTTCAAGTTCTACTGGGATCTGGCCAAGCAGGACCCATCTAGTGGTGTGAAGGTCTACCAGATGACAGAGTATCGAGATGACCAGAGCGATGACTCGGACATCTGGTACAAACCTCTTATGCCGGACTACCGGGTCATGTCCCAGGCTGAGCTGCCACCAGGAGTCACGCTTGGCTTGCAATACACAACAATTGCCATGAATGTAACCAACCCTTTTCTTTACCTCGCCTCTTTGATTTTGCTGTGTAGCGACTCTGCGCTCACGTTTCATCCTCCTCGGCACTTCATCTTTAGAGTAAGCATGATACTAATCGTTGTAGCCCCTACTTCTACTTCCATGGCTCAAGGAAAAGCTCATCGCTAAAGGAGTTAAATTCGTCAGAGCGGAAATGAAGAGTTTAGATGAAGCTCGAGCAATTACTACATCGAAGATCATCGTCAATGCATCTGGTGTTGGTGCGAAACAGTTAGCTGGCGATGAAGGCGTGGGACCAGTTAGAGGCCAGACGATGTTTGTTAAAACTAATTTCAGTGAACTGGTCATGATGGAAGGATCAGAATACACGTACATCATCCCACGAGCATCATCGGGTGGTGTTATTATCGGAGGTATTAAGTCTGATCGGGTAGATGCGGAAGTCGACGTTGCACTAAAAAGCGACATTTTGAGACGAGTGAACCGCATCTCGAAAGGAGCTTTCGAAGATGTAGACCTCAAAACCGTGACTGATATTGTTGGCTTTCGACCTGGCAGGAAATCAGGTATTAGAGTCGAGAGAGAGGGCGATGTGGTTCATGCTTACGGCGTGGAAGGCGCGGGATACATTTATTCTTTTGGTGTTGCAGAAGCTGTGAAAGATCTCATAGAAGCTAAAGGCTTTAAGGCAAAGTTGTGAGAAATTCATGACTCGAAATCATTAACTGTGATCGAACTTTGGCTTGTTATAATAGATCGTTCGTCTTCGCAATGGTTGTTTTCTAGAGTAAACGTTATCTAGCAGCCTTGAGGATCTTTTTGCTGCTTCAAAATATACATATGGCATGCTTCCATTAATGCTGAATGCCCATTGTCAGTAAGATAGTTTCGCTAGATAAGTCACAAGTTTTGAAAGGGTTTACTTTGCAGTTTTGTAAAGCTTTCTTCTCTTTCGAACTTAGACTGCTGAGTCCAATCCAGGACACTTAATTTGCTGTGAACTGCTTTATCTGCTTTCTTAAAGCTTAAAGAGCTCCAAATACTGCCCGCTCTCCTCTGATACAACATCCTTTCTCGCCGAAGGTGTCGACACACTTCGGGATAGGTGTAAGTCGTTCACTATTCACTTTACGAGACTTGTATCGTTGTAGATGTCATTGCCTCCAAGTAGATTGGAAGTTAGTGTCGATTTACTAAGCCTCTACGGGTCGCCGAGAGCAGAAGTTAAGAATTTTCCTCGTCCATCTGTCGCAAATCAACGCAACCACCAACCACGCGTGGTCAACGCCCACAAACAAAAAACACTACGGGCAACCAACAACCACAGACAACCTGACCCGCGATAATCAAACAAGATGGCGTCTGTACTCCCTCGGCACGTATTTATCCACCTACCTTAGGCGCATCATCTAATATACACAGATCCCAAGCTTTCCAACCTGGAGCTCCCTTGCTCTGTTGCAGTGAGGTCAAAGAGATCCACCCTATCCGCACGCCTCAACAGGAAACCATCTGGGCATTTAAATCAGCCATCTTCAACACTCCAGGCATGCGTCCGTGTCCTCCATTGCTTCCCGATCGGCAAGTTGGCTTCGTCGAGCAAGCACCGTACATCATCCAGGTCGACACGCGCTTCAGGTCTTACCAGGTAGGGCCTCTTCGCCACTTCATTCCGAACCCCGAGGCGAGCGGATTCTTCGAGATCACGGCGGACATGTACAGATACAATAAGGAACAAAGGGTCTACACGGATGAGGCTATGTACGTGAAGTTCGAGTGCCACCGGAACCGTGACTTCTTGTTCGTAATCCGCAAGCTCGTCGTCGATCCATCGATGAAGGGACCTTTACCATCAAAGCGACCCCTAGGAAATGGTGGACAGGATGACGATGGAGCTTACAGACTGGTGCATGTTGCCGAGCGGGTGCTGTAAGGGACAAAGCCATAGTGGGTGGATACATCAGACGCGCATTGCACTGGGGTCCACGTGATCGTTTGGGAGGTGAAAAAAAGGGTTAGCGAAGGGCATATTGGGCAACTACTTCCGACGTAGAAGTGCAACTTCTTCTAGTGAATGCAGCTCAGCTATACCTCAAACTAATTGTGCAAATGCTGCTGGGACAATATTATGTTTGTGATCACAAAGCACCATCTCCGACATTGAGATCCTGCTAATCTAGCCTGAGCTTTTCGACGTGAGAACTTGATTCCATCATTATTTGTATGAATTTGAAGGATCTACATACCATTTCCCGTTGCAAACTTTAACGATCTCAACACTGGACATTGTACTGGGGTTGCAGAAGCGATGACTAGTATCCAGAGTCGCACTTGGTGCTTATAGTGAATAGATAGGTGTATCAAAGATATTGGGCCTGACATCGCAGCATGGACACAATGATGTTGAAGAGAAGACAGGAGGGATGAGGTGAGGTGTGGTATGCAGCTGCTGTCTTAGTTGAATGGTATGGTACTGCTGATTTGAGGCTTCACTATAGCTTTACACTTCCAGTTTACAATTGAAGTCAGAATACTTGCTATACAACCGAAAACGCGCAATGAATAAAATATTCTGGGTATCATAAGATCACGCTTCCACTAAAAGGCAATCAAACACATCACCTGCCGCCCCTTGAACTCCTCCTCTTTACGCTGTTTCTTTCACCACCCTCACTATAACTCGTCCCAATGCCCGAATCTGTCCTTCCACTCCTATGCTGAAATTCTTCCTCATCCTCATCATCTGCTTCAGCAGCTAGAGGCTGAATAGTCGTCTCATCGATAATATACTCTTCACTATGCTCATCTTTGATCTTCGGCGTGTATATTAGCGGCGGCTGTCGTCCATATGTTGGGAACGTCCTTGGTGTATCCGAAAGGTCTGGCTCATCCTCTTCATCTTTTTCATTCTTGATAGGCGTGGTATCAGTATCCTCACCCTTCACTTCCTTCTCATCCTTTTCTCCACTCTTCACAAAAATAGCCCGCAAAGATAACCAACTTAGTATTGCGAAGATGCACTCCGACATCCAGAATGCGAATGTGAAGACCACGAAGGAGATAATGCGGTGGTTATACATCAACCATCTTAGTCCTCCGAAGCGTGCCTTGAATTGAATCCGCACGTTGTAAACTTGGACCTCTTCTTCGGATTGCAATTCTAACATCGCGAAGGCTGGGATATTCTTCCAGCCTTTGGGAAATATGGCTAGTTCTGCCATTGGAACATGTAAGACTTCGGACTCGCGCTTTAGGCCGAGGATGTAGAAGGGGAGAGAGAAGAGGGTTTCGGTGGATGAGACCAGGCGTGAGGAGTATGTCAGAATAGCAGGCCGACGTGAGAAGAACAGGATATCGTCTTCGGCTATTTCGGAAATGGTGGATAGTTTAGGCGTATAGGTTGGGCCTGTGGAGGGGAGCGTGGGCTTGTATGAGGGCGAGAGAAGAGATAGGGAGAGCATGAAGTTCCCTTGAGCGAGATTGGATGGTGATCGCGGAACGTATAGAGAGAGGCTTATATCGTAGGCTTGTTGTGAGATAAGAGAAGCATCCAGAGACGTGATGCCGTACGGGTGTGGTCCATCGCTGAGAGCACGCTGTCAGCTTTCGCAAGAGGAAGAGGAAGGTCTCCTTACCCATATTGTAGATGTATGACTCTCTCAATGTTAATCTGGGGTACATAGTTTAGATAAAACAGTATGTACGCGAAAGCAGCCAGTCCCAATAATACTGCAGACGTGGTCATGAACAGGATCGTGTTTAGGTATGTTTGACGCGCTGGTTTCGAGGTCGCGACGCGGACGGGCTTCATTATGAGGTCCTGTGCGAGCATATTGTGAGCACTGTGAAGAATACCAGCGGGCAGGATGCTGATTTACCATCTTGTCTTCTGCTGCACCACTGCAACAGAGGCAGAGTGTCGTTGATGCTGTGCCACTGCTCGTGCTCGCATGAGCTGTTACAGCTCTGGGGAGGGACGGGATGACGTCGGGTTCTAGGAATCACATGTCTCGAAAAATCCGGTACTGCTGCTGGAAACAACGACAGATAAATAACCTGGGACAATGAGCATTGACATGGTCGACAAATGCAAGCATTATAACTCTTAGGATTGATGATATAACACTGATCTGGCCGTGGTCTCTATTTATCAAGATCGGGTCGGGCTCACGCAGAAGCATGATCATTACTGCCAAGAATTCTCAAGGTGTGGCTACATCTACATACTTGGCAAAACACTTGGTTATAGAGGTGTTGAGAAAAGAATCCCTTTCTAGTTTTCGAATTTCGTGCTTTATTCCTCGATTGTCTCA
Organism: Phialocephala sp. D728; assembly: GCA_003988865.1. Taxonomy (NCBI): domain Eukaryota; kingdom Fungi; phylum Ascomycota; class Leotiomycetes; order Helotiales; family Mollisiaceae; genus Phialocephala; species Phialocephala sp. D728. The sequence goes on from QYAJ01000006.1 coordinate 511,545, forward strand.
TGAATTGTATAAACTTGACGCTCCGAAATCTGACAAAGATACACCTGTCTCAACTACCATAGCACATTTCCTCGAAAACTGGAACATTGTTTATAAACAATACTACTCATTATAACCATATGGCAATCACACCTCAGACCAATCAACAATTCTGAAGATAGTTACTCGGTACTAGACCTGGTCTACCATTTTTCCCTGTTACTTCTGCCTCCCACCATCCGTCGTCTTGAAGTCTGAGGACGGCAAGGATGTCTCCTTTCGCAAAGCTGAGCTCCTCCGGAATTGCAGCTTGGTACATGTACATTGCACGAGCTACAGAAAATTAGTATGAAAACAATATTTCCGAGCTTAACGACTTACCGAAATGCATAATTGGTCGCCCATCTCTACTAAATTGTCTCACGTCGGCAACACTCTTGCTTCGGCTGCGGGCAGCTAACTGCTGTTCTCCCTGACTACCACCATAGTAGCTCATTGCCCGAGAGCTGGCAGATCCACCAGCTCGACTTCCTCGTCCATTTTGCGATCCATACCCCTCATCACCAGCAGGTGCGAGTTGCATCTGCATCGACATATCGTTCCCAATGTGGCTACTGTTGGGTCTCTCTTGTTCGCGGAAAGGAGCAGGCGATACAGCACGGACTACATCGTTGGGCGAGTTGTGGCGGTAGTATGCTTGATCCGAACCACGTTTTTGAGGTGTAGCTGATTGGGTACGCGCGCGTTGGCTGCCACCATAAGGATTTGGAGACGCTGATCGGTAAGCTTGTCTTGTGTCTACTTGGGTGTTTGGACGAGGCGAGGCACTTCGGGGAGGGACAGGAGAAGTTGCTCGTGGCATATCACTACCCCTGGTGCCTGGCCGTGAATGCGAACTTGAACCATAACCTCCGGCTTGCGAACCTGGCCTGGCTTGGGCGTTGAACATGTTTTGAGTTTGATCCACATACTTTTGTCGAGTCTGCTGCATTGCCTTTGAGGTAAAAGCTGGCTGCGGTGCTCCGAGTCTTGACACTGGTTGGTCATAAGATGGAGGGGGAGTACCTCGCATACCTGCCATTAACGCCCCATTAGCAAGTAGAGCTGCTCCTGGTCTTGAGGCTGGCGTGGAACCCGGGGCTGGTGTTGGAATCCCATGGTAGTTATCCGCGGATACACGTGTTGAAGATGCTTTGGTTACGCCTTTTAATTCTGCTAAGGCTTGAGCAATTGGGTCTAGATCTTCGTCCTGCTGGGCAGCATCATTTTGAGTGAATTTCTTCTTTTGCTCTGGTGTTGCGACATCAAAGACGTTGTTGCCTACGTTCAGTTGAAAGCTAGCACGGGGGTCGATTGGCTCGGGACTACCGCTAGGTCTATCGCTGATCATGTTCTGTGAGTCTTGTCCATAAAGTTGAGGTCGTCTAGAGGGCGTTGATTGGGCGGTCGTGCGACTCGCTGACCAAGTATTCCGACTTGATGGTGTCATGACCACAGAGTTATCTTTTTCTTTATTGCTCTTACGCCGAAAAGGGCTATGACTCTGGAAGAATCCACTCTTTTTCTTTAATACCTGCTTCTCCGGAGGTGGTGCAACCTGTTTGGTTGGGGAGGTCTTGCCGCTTGGAGGCTCTTGGCTCGAGAAAGATGTCGGGTTGGAGTATTCGCTGGCAGAGTCACGACTTGACGGTCTCGCTGGACTGTGGGCTGAGCTCCTGTCTGAGGGAGGACCTGTCCTACATAGCATAGTCATCCCGTCCATCGGATAAGGATCGTGAGGAATAGGAGCCAAAGGCCCATGCTGTGCCTGTTCATAAGAGATCCTGTTGGGTTGATTTTGACTAGGCTGGGGTTGTCTGGGTTGAGGTGGCTGTCTGGACTGGGTAGGTTGATAGTCAAGTTGAGGTTGTCTAGATTGCTTGCTTTGGTAAGATAGCTGAGGCTGCCTTGCCTGCGATTGGTCACTACTCTTCTGTTGTTGCGACTGGGGACGCTGATAATCAAGTTGCTGTTGTTTCGGTTTGGACTCATACTCCAGCTGCGGCTGCCTTGAAGCTCGTGGCGGCTCCTCGCTTTCATGTCTGGGGGTTGGAGCTTGGTAATCTTCAACACGAGCATGTTTTGATCTGTCTGCTAGACCCTTTTGTGGCGTCAAGGTGGCTTCCCGACTTGGTGGAGTCATAGGATCATGGCCTAATTCTCGAGCAACGACAGAGTGAGGATCATGGTGTGATTCGTATGTTGAAGGTTGCGGGGATGAACTCCTGTATGCAGGGTTGATAGTCCTAGGGAATTGTGCCACAGAGTAGCTTTCGTCTTCCGATGCTTCGGATTGTGTATCGCTGATGTCTCCTCTGCAGAAGTTGATATACTTGGGCGGATCCGGGATCTCTTGGCCTGTTCCTCGCTCCTTAATGAACGAAGCAATATCCTTCTCAACCTCACAATTCTCCAGGGACAATCGAACCTTCTCGCAAGAGGCATCGTCGCTGACACAGACAGTAGAAGCAATATTGGCAAAGCTCCACAGACTGCTCTTCATGAAGTCTAATCGTTCTTCTTCCAGATCTTGGAACTTGTCTGCGGCTGCCTTCCAGTCTCTGTTCCATCGGCCTGTTGTCTCTTCAAGTGCCTTGACAGCGTTTTCGTACTCGGTGTTCGACGTTGCAAGGTTGATTTGGGTCTTTTCCAGCTTCGCCTTGTTCTTCCGCTCTTCTTGGCCCATAACCATGTGGCCTTGCGCAAGGTAACCTTTGATTTTCAAGCATTCCTGCTCATATTTATCTCGAGTCTGGACATCGTGTTAATAGACATCAAGTATCGACATGTGGAATTGATATACCTTGTTGACATGCTGTGTCTGCTGAACCTTGACCTTCAATAGCTTTTCGATACCGCCTTGCACAATCTTCCTACGCTCTTTCATAGCCCCTGCAAAGGCCGCCAGCGGCTCTTCGAGTTCTGTTTTCATTTGACCAGCAATATTCTGATGCGATTTGCCCATTGTCTCAACTTCTCCTCGAAGGACATCCAATGAAGCTCGAAGAGTCCCAGATTCTTGTGATCCCAATGGTTTGCGCGATAGTGAAAGTAGTTTACGTGCATACTCATCTTCGATTGCGGCACGAGCTGTGATCGTGTTAGAAATGAGTAGTTGAGGAGTGTAGTGTATAATACCAGTATAGAACGATTTCAGCTCATCACAAGTCTGCTTTGCATTGTGCATTCGCTGCAGCAAAGGATCAACTCCAGCGTCATCCTTTCCCCAGAAGTTGTTGGCAAAGCTCATGGACACTGAAGGTCCATCTGACACTGTTCCGGGCATGTTGCCCTGGATTTATTGACAAGTCACGCTCTGGTGGACAACGCGTTTTCCGCAGATGAGGTCGTAATCTTAGGACTGAAGGCAATCTATCGAAGCGTGAGAGGATAAAGTGTCGGAAATCTCTGGAGGTGTGGAGTGGAAGTTGGGAGGTGATAATGACCAGGGTTAGTGTTAACAGGAGTGGATACTCGGAGAGCGCAGTGTAAATAGACGTTGCTGTGGAAACACTCTGAGCAGTTTGCCTAGTCGGAAAGTGGTCTAGGGTGGTGGCAGAAAAATGAGGGGTGCCTGGCAGGACACGTGCCCTTTCGAACTTGAGGGCCTCGATCGCAGATTTGTAGATTGGCCAGAGAGACATGTCAATGCTACTCTACTGATTACTTACTGATGCAAATGTCCTATACTACCCCTTTCTTCAACCGACAATATAAAGAATATTATGCCTAAATATTCAGGAGTGCAATAGAGACATTTTCCTTTTGTAGCTCAAATCGCAGCCTTGCTGTATCAATCTGAACAAGACTAAACAATGCCCCCTCAAGATGTTGCAACGTAATAAAGCAACGAGGTATCTATTGCGCTCCAATGACATCGAGTTCGTTCAAGCTCCTTTTAACGTTAATTAGGATGCATCAATGGTCTAAAGGTGCCCGCAGACCTGCTTAACTTATATTTTTCTCCGAAACTATTCTGTAACTCTGCAGTTTAGACCCAAGACGTGTTCGAAATCAAAGACTAAGAAAGATCTAGTGGAACATATTTATGTAGATGAGGAGAAATTTCTAGCTTCATGGGATCTATCAAGACTCGAGGGGACGGTGCTGTTCGTGCTTTGATCGGGTTGTAATGATCCTTTCGAGACCAGCAATAGTCAAGAGATTGCAGACAACGCATACCCCGGATATCCCCACGCTGTAATGTGGCATTTTTGTCCTTGAATCATCACTGTGCTTCTTACCCGCTCACTAATCGATTTAGGGCCGTAGGATGCGTCGAAAATAGCCCCGTGACTTTCTGTACCTGCAGTCTGCTTCGATGGACGGCACGACCTGTGGAGAAACCGACAACAAAACTCACCTTGACGATGTTAGATTAATGAAAATCATACTCGAAAATTCTGAATCTCAATAATACTTCTTGAATGTTTTGGGTGGTAAATTTGAACGTATTGTACGAAGAGTTCGCTCTATTCCAAATTAGGTAAGGCGCCATAGCGAACGACAATGAGGCTCGTCGTGAGCTGTGGCCGATTCGCGACCTCATCTTTAACCTCATCATCGCGACTCAAGATTCGGATTCTATACTCCTTCTCGCCTTCCGCAGATATTAAATCAATGACCATACCTCCCAGTTAGATCTTCTTTCGTCATCAAAGAACGAGAGACAGCTCTGCGGGAGTGGATCTGCGCAGGAACACCAGCATCTTCGATGGTGCCTTCAAAAGGAGGGACTTTTACACCTTCGCCAGCCCAGCAGAAAATCGAGACAGGTATTAGCCATTCCCCTCACGGCTCTCACCACGGCCCCTTCAGTGCTGGCGCAAGTCCAAGCACAAGCAGTCCGACGGGATCCAACGTCACAAAAATCGTCGTTGCGCAGGTCTATCTCCTTCTCAGCACGATCAAGGAAGATAAGGATCGCACAAAGTGGGAACAACAAGCCGAGCAGATCAGAAAGGTTTGCGCTTCTTCAGTGCTTTACAATCTCACAGCTGACATATTGCGCAGTTGGTCGATGAGCACGGCATGGACATATTTCCGAAATACTTCACCCGTCTCGTGGTTGGCAATGCTCCTCAGATTTTCCCTGGTTCCAACCGCGCAGTAGCCAACCCGGGGAATTATGAGATTCTCGTCCGGGAAGTTCACAAGATTATACACGATGTGGAACAAGCCAGGAGGGTTGCGGAGTCGATAGAGACTGCAAATGAAGATCTCTTTCGGGACTTCGATCTCTCAACCTTCATGGATCATTTCAAGTTAGACGCACTCGAGAAGACAGTTCTAGCTTTGGCCTTCAAGATGGGCTCTAGATCAGACCTAAAAACCAAAGGTAAGGGTTGAATATCGAGTCTGCCGACAACTCAGCTAATTAGATGCAGCTGATGCTATTCTATCTGCCAACTATGCCCCGTTCCTACAAATCCTAGTTTCACCTTCGGAAGATGAAAATCCATCCGAGGAGTTCCTTGCGACGATCGTTGACCGATTCATACAATACCATCCTCCCAGCTTCGATCAACAAGCTAAGACAGATCTCGAGCTTGCTATTTCGTATCGTTACGCACGGCTAGATCGTGCACCGCCGGCGATCGTCCTTTCAGCACTTTATTTAAGGAGCCTGCTTGACGGAAGCAACTCTCTAGCCTCATACATACAACAAATTGGGGGTGGGTTTACAACGGATGAAGACTCTTGCAAAAATCACCTGCAGAATTTCACAAGCAGTCAAATCACTGAGAAGCAAGCCTCTGCCGCTTTGTTGTACACAACTATTAGTCGAACGCCTACCTTCTCTCCGTCCGTTCTGGTAAACAGCTTGCGCCCGCACGCCCAGGAATTACGTTGGTCTTCAATAATAACATGTTTCGATCTGCCGGACCTACGCATCTCCAAAGAGCAATTCCTAACCTTGTATCAATCGTTGCGACCACTTGCCGCTGATGGAGCTCTAGATATCCAGAATTTATGGGGCGGGCAGTGGACAAACTCCGAAACACAATTATCATTCATCAATGCCTTTACGTCTCTAACCTCGGAACAGCTGGATGCAAGCACTATTCCAAATCTCCAGCCAGCTTTCACGGTATCTGAGTTCTCTCACGCAGACTCCGAAACTCAAGATCGGGCAGCTCAAGCAGCTAAGCATCCCCTTGTCTCTGTAGTTGCCTTGTCCGCTGTGTTCAATGTCGCCCTAGATACAACCATGGCATCAGATACTACAGAGGCCAAACGATTGTTCCAGGATGTCGTTGTACCCAATCTAGATATCTTCTTAGTGTCTGCGTTTGGCGTCCCGAAGCCGTGGCCAGACCTGGCATTGGATACGATCAACAATCTATTCGATCGCTTCTTGTACAAATTCGATTCCAATTATGATTTCGTCTTGGAGGGTCTTTGGTGTAAGGATCAGAATTGGGTTTTCAATAGGCTAGTTGACGCACATGCTAAATCGCCCAATGATTTGACGATCATCCTCGAACATGCCGTCAAACATGGCTGGCTTGAAAATCTGGCATCTCAGCCTACTGGTTTCTCAATCGACTTGGCTTCCGTGGCAAGTGGCCGTGGTTTGATAAACCTCGATGATTGGGTACAGAAACAAAAGGCCGGCCGGTCATTAGCAGATGTCGTCCAAGCAATGCTCACATTCCTGAATATCAAGGCTCAGCACGAACTCGACTTCCAGCGGCAGCACAATCTGTGTAGCGTTCCGCTGACTGTAAGAACTGTGTGGAACCTCTTGCATATTCTGGAAGATCTCCTGCCCAAGCCTAAGACTCCTTCACACGACTTGATTGTCGTCCAAAGAGCCTGCATTACGGCCTACCCTCGGCTGATTAACTATGATCAGGGTTTCGATGATATCATTGATGCAAATGGTCTGGAGGGCAACTCCCTGCCCAAGGAGTCTGTCACACAGATGGAAGAGCACTATAAGCGCATGTACAGCGATGATGTCGAAGTCCGCAACGTGGTAGAGGCACTTGAGCGATACAAGCATTCACGCGACCCAGCAGACCAGGATGTTTTTGCCTGTATGATCCATGGATTGTTCGATGAGTACGCCCTGTATCATACGTACCCATTGGAGGCTTTGGCGACCACGGCTGTGCTTTTCGGTGGCATCATCTCACACCGCCTGATTGACGACTTGCCTCTCCAAATTGGATTAGGTATGATTCTTGAAGCCGTCCGAGATTATACACCGAATCAGTCCATGTACAAGTTTGGTCTACAAGCACTCATCCAAATCTTCCCTCGCCTCCGCGAGTGGCCGGGTTTCTGCACACAGCTCCTCCAAATTCCAGGTCTGCACGGTACCGAAGCATGGACCAAGGCTGAAGAAGCTGCTCATTATCAGCAAGAAATCGATAGAAACGCACTCCCTGGTATTAATGGCGGTATTGGAAGCATCACTAATGGTGACATCGATGACATGCCAGCTCCAGCTCTGCCTCCATTCGCGTCTCTGCATGTTGACCCCCCGCTTTACGAATATGAAGAACCCGACGAGGAGATGCGGGACAAGATCCAATTTGTCCTGAACAACATTACTTCAGAAAACTTGGATGCCAAGTTTAGCGAACTCAGAGATGTCATCAATGAGCAAAATCAGCAATGGTTTGCTGGACACCTGGTTCAGGAGCGGGCCAGGATGCAACCGAATTTTCATGGGCTCTACTTGAACCTTGTGAAGCTTTTTAGCAAGAAGTCTTTGTGGGCTGAGTTATTGCGCGAAACATACGTGAGCGCTTTTCGATCACTTAATTCGGAGGCTGTCTTGCAGAACGCACATGATCGTCAGCACCTCAAGAACCTGGCAATCTGGCTTGGAGCTCTGACACTGGCGCGTGACAAGCCAATCAAGCACAGAAACATTGCCTTCAAGCAGCTCCTGGTTGAGGGCCTTGACACTCATCGACTGATAGTCGTGATCCCTTTCGTGTGCAAGGTGTTGGCACAAGGCAAGGACTCCACTATTTTCAAACCACCTAACCCCTGGATAATGGACATCGTGAGGGCGCTTATGGAACTTTACCATAAGGCTGATCTGAAGCTTAACTTGAGATTTGAAATCGAGGTTCTTTGTCAGGAATTGTCCTTGGATTACAAGACTATCGAGCCGTCAGACGAGATCATGAACCGTATTCCGGACATAGATCCGGGTGAAGTCATGGTACCGGAAGGCTTAGACAGATTCGACAACCTGTCATTGAATGGAATGGCTGGTGGTGTAGGTGGAGGACGATTCTCACCGCAAGAAATCACTTCCTCTATTCCAGACCTTGGACCTTTGTTGAATTATCCACCTACGAACGATATGGTCAATCAAGCTCGCCTGCAGGAAATCGTGAGAACCGCTATTACCAGGGCAGTCCACGAAATCATATCTCCTGTTGTCGAGCGTTCAGTCACCATTGCAGCTATCTCAACTGCTCAGATGATTCACAAGGACTTTGCAACGGAGCCATCCGAAACAAGACTCCGTTCTGCTGCGATCAATATGGTCAAGAAGACAGCTGGCGCTTTGGCACTGGTTACATCGAAAGAACCATTGCGGGCGAGCATGACTAATTATATTCGTGCTCTGTCCGGTGAGCTGCCTCAAGGATTACCTGAAGGCACCATTATCATGTGTGTCAACTCCAATCTAGACTTAGCTTGCAGTCAAGTGGAGAAGAAGGCTGAGGAACGGGCTGTGCCTGAAATTGAAGATATGATCGAGCCGGAGCTAGAGACCCGTCGTCTTCACCGAATGAACAGAGCGGATGAGCCATATGTTGATCCAGGTTTGAGCCGCTGGTCATGGACAATTCCGCAACCTTACAAGTTGCAACCAACTATGGGTGGTTTGAATCAGGAACAGATGGCCATTTATGATGAATTTGCTCGACAGCCACGAATTCCAGCATCTGTAAGTGTCACTACTCATGTGCCTTCGACATCCGATGCGACGAGATCCATTGCGAACGACATCCTCCAAGATCAGTATCCAGCAGTACCAAATCTGCCCACACCTGCAGAACCTCCTGCCATGCCACACCTTGGAGCACAACAACCAGCTTATGCTCAGCCCAACGCTATCATGGCCAATGGTCGCATGCCTTCGCTACCATTGGGACCCGTCGGCATCATTGAACGAGTACAAAAGACATTAATGGAATTAGAGCGCGCTGTTCAAGACTCGCCTGAGCAGCACTATCGCTCGCTTCGACAACCCAATCCTGTTCTCGATGTCCTTGATCAGTTGTATACCTTGATCATTAGGGGGTCTCAAAGTCCCGAACCTCTTGATGCGATGATCGTCGAATACATCTGCAAAATGTTGTTCGGAGGCACCGAGCACGATCTTGTTGTGGAATGCTTGGTTCACGTGCTACGAAATGTCTGCAGAATGCCCGGTCGTACCGCTCAGCACGTGCATAACATGATGGCACACCAAGCAGGCGACGGTCTCTTACACGTTCCCTTGGCAGTCTCTCTTGTTGAAGCTGACATGGTCGAATGGCAGCGTATCGATCAAGAGGCGGCTAAGGCTATCAAGCAGCGCAAGGAAGAAGCAATACAATTCTTATCTGCACTTCTCGACGCCGTTCTTCTTAACGATCGGCCCGTAGCACTGTATGCAGACTTTGCGAGTAGCCTGGAAGCCGCCTGGCAGTGGATCGAAGAGGATCCAACCTTAGAGATCGGCCAGCAATTGAAAGAAAAGTTGGCTACCTCCGGTCTTCCACGGACACATGGCCCAGGGAGCAATGACGAACGTCTAACATTCATGCGTGACCTAATGGGATACGTCTTCGAAGAATGGGTGCGACTTTGCAATAACCCCAATGCTTCAGAGAAAGCTGCACTTGAGTTCATCTCTCAGATGTACAACAGGCAAGTGATTAATAATCGCGACGATCTCTGCCTCTTCCTTCGTTTGTCCATCGAATCTTCTGTCGACCGTTTCGAACAGCATATTCACAACAACGGAAGCCTTAGCGATGCCTATATTCCAACAGATTCTCTAGCAAAGCTCGTTGTTATGCTGGTCAAAGGGCGCGAGCAGGAGGGTGAGGTGAGAGCTGACAAAGCCGCCTACCTCAAGTCTATACTGTCTCTGGTCATCCTCATTCTGAACCACCATCACGTCATACGTGGAGAACAGTTCAACCAGAAAGTATTCTTCAGGCTGATATCCACCATGCTTTGCGAGTTCAGCATATCTACAGAATACTTCTCGGATACAGAGTACCAAGAGATTCTACTCGTCTTTGCGCACAGCTTCTTGCAGATTCGTCCTTCCTATCTACCAGGGTTTCTATTTGGTTGGCTCAGTTTGGTCTCACACAGGAGTTTCTTACCTCTCTTGTTGAGACTTCCGAACCAAACTGGCTGGGGACCATGTGCTGATATCATGGAAGGCTTGATGTTCTTCATGGGTAATCTCTTGAAGCCTCTACAGATCCAAGGCCCGACAAAGGATATCTATAGAGGCGTGCTTAAGCTGCTCCTTGTATTACACCACGATTTCCCGGATTTCTTAGCTGCTAATCACTCTCGGCTTGGCGCCAATATTCCCAGCCACTGTGTCCAGCTGCATAATTTGATTCTGACCGCGAATCCAGCAGCGTATAAAATGCCCGATCCAGTGCAACCAGGCTTGAAGATCGACCGCGTTGACGAAATTCGGGTATCCCCAGATAATATGAACGACATCGAAGCTCCATTGCGACAGATTGGTCTATTGGATGCCATTGATCGAGCTCTTGAGATTGGCCCTTCTGAGGATGCAGTCGCTCACATTGCTCACGCAATTCAGCGACGGAAATCTCGACAGTCTGGCTTAGGTTTCGTACCAATAGGTGTGGATCTTCAGCTCGTCGAGTCTTTAGTCGTCTATATCGGCGTCCAATCAATTACGCGCGCTGAACAGAAAGGTGCTCCCACATTTGTTTCCGGTACTCCTGATGTCGCCCTTCTATCTATGCTAATTCACGAGCTCAATCCGGAAGCACGTTACTTCTTTATCAGTAGCGTTATCAATCAGCTCCGATTCCCAAGCACGCATACTCACTACTTCAGCCAAGCACTTCTAGGATTCTTTGGTAATGATATCAATGATCCGGAAGAACTTGATATCCGCCAGCAGATCACTCGAATCTTGTTGGAGCGCCTGCTGGGCCAGTGGCCGCATCCTTGGGGGCTTATCGTCACAGTCCAAGAATTGGTCAAGAACGAACAATACATGTTCTTTGAACTGCCATTTATCAAGTCATCTCCAGACGTGAGTTTTCCAATTGCCTGTCCCCATCCCACGCCATTAACAGAATTAATAGATCGGAGAACGCCTTATGGCTCTTGCTCAGCGAGGATGAGCGCTCAAACCTAGTACCTGGCGTTGCTCTTAGTGCTGACGAAAGCTACACGCCTCTCACACTAAAACCAGATTGCGCAAGCTACCTGCGGACTACTGCTGTCACTCAAGTCCGTTTTCTACATGTTACATATTCTATAAACCCACAAACGGCGTTCTAAGATCATTGAGGGTTTGTTCTCTGCATAGCGAGCGAGGGTGGGATTCTGCAAGGTCTGCAACACTTCGGGCAGAGCAGGGCGCGAGGGAAATTCTAGTTAATGCATCCAACATGATAATGCTTGGCCCCAGCCATTGTAAAACAGTGGAAGGGCAAAATGGGAAAAACAGACATATGGCGTGGAAATGATTTTGCTTATGCTGTCACGAAGGAGATAGCTGCTTTGTATGTATGATAAATGGAGTCCTGACTTTTGCAAATCTTTCTAGGTGGAGATGGCTCATGAAGTGCTACCAAGACAATCGACTAAGCCTTTACCTTGGTCGCGCTCAATGAATGCATGGCAATTTCTATTCTTACAGCAGCTGCTTTCGCTTTTTCTGTGCATAGAACTGCCAAGTAGAGGTAGCTAACTAGAAAAAGTTAGTACTCTTAGTGTTTCGTACAACGATCTGTTGTAAGGCGCTTTCCGCTGTACAGCGATTCTCACTTTAATAGCTTCTTAGTCTTTAACTTCTGAGATTCGATGGTGTATACAGCGGCTCTTGATTTCTCCTCGGCTGGGGCATCCTCTAGCACGATTCGAACATTATTCTGTTTCTTGAAGTACCGCCTAGGCCGAGGCCATTTCACTAGCCCTTTCACAGTAGCCCAAGAAAACGGTCCTGTTGTCCGTCATGAAAACAGTATCCGTCACCAAAACATATATTCTGGTGGTCGTAATGGCTAAAGATCCCCCGCATTTAGAACGCAGTGGATTCGATTAGCTGCTATAGTAGTCTAGACGACGAAAGATGGTTGTAGCTTAAAGATCGACGATTCTAAGTTGAATAAAGTTTTGGCACTTGAGGGCGCTAGGAGTGTTAGTCGATGATCTTGCACAACGCGCCGAGGTGCAAAAAGAGGGCAATATACAAATAATTGTGGATCTCCAAAACAGGCATGTAGTACCCCTCTCTTTCTTTTACTTCAAGGTACATTTCAGAAGTAATTCTTGCATCATATTGTCCTCATTGATCTCCGTTATCCCTCTCTGTATTTTCGCTGTCAACGGCACAAACTTTCACAACTTGGTCGCCTCCCAGACCAGGGGATGTCCGCTCTCCTTACCCAGGTCTCAACTCCCTAGCTAACCACGCCTTCCTTTCACACGATGGTAAACGGCTCACAATTCCATTGCTTATCAGAGCTCTGGACGATGGTATGAATGTCAGTGCCGACTTCGCCACCGTGATGGCAGGTGCAGGACTTCTGAGCGTGCCGGACAATCTGCTGGCAACGAGCTTCAATCTGAATATACTTGATGAGCATAATTTTCCCATCGAGCATGGTGCGAGCCCAAGTCGAGCTGATTATTGTCTCAATAATGGCGATAATCATGACTTCAATCCAACGATTTTTGACTCGGTTTTAGCGTATTATGATAGGATGAATGAGATGATCATTCCAGTGGCATCGAAGGCTAGGTGGATGTCCCTGCTCTCGATGAGAATTCAATGCTGATAGTGATAGATACATTCGCGTCACTACTGAGAAAGGGAGAGATCCAAAGTTCACGTACACTCCGCAGCAGTTCATTCTCAGCTACGGAGAAACTGCACTGTATCTCTCCGTCATGGGAGACCCAATTACTGGTGTGACTTCTATTAACTATGTTAAAACATTCTTCGGTGAGACTCTCGGTATTCATCTGAAGATCATGGACTGATTGTACGTCCTGTTTTAAAACAAGAAAGATTGCCATACAATGAGGGTTGGAGACCGCCGACTATTCAAAACAACTTATTGACGTTGGGAAGCATGATCTTACAGCTCTCTCTTGCTAAGAATGATATCTTGCCTAAAGGCTTTAAAATTACGATGAACACGCTGAAAGTGGCGTTTGGAGGATATGATCCTATCACTGGGTTGCTAGTGCATGCCTTGTAATAGCATTGAACACTTCTACGTGCCAGTAAACACAATCCAAACATGAAGCGAGATTTCTTACGCGTTTAATGTCCGTCTCAATTATGACAAGTGAATCTGGGAGTCTCAGTCTCGGTTGTCTTCGTGCCTCGCTAAAGAACTTGTCCCCCACCCAAGAAGTCAAGGTGGTATAAGTTAAAATAAGCAATTTTCGCTTCAAGGAACATAAAAGGCGACCACTAGGCTTGGTGGTTCAGGTCAAATTGTGTCTCCCGAGTTCGAACAGGGAAAACTAACACTTGGCCGAAGCAGTTATCTGCACACACCATTCTGAGGGCAAACCCCCAAAACACTAATGCGATTCGACAGAGATGTAGCGCCCGTCCGGGGCCGAACTCTTTTGTCTCCTGTATCTATTCGTTTTATTCGTTATATAGTGCGGGAATAATTTTTATCTTTTGTGTTATTCATTTTATTTTTTGCATCCATTGTTAAGCGAGACGTGAAAAGGAGGTCTGCACTCGCGAACGCGAACGCGAACGCGAGCGAAGCATCCCACAGCTAAAGAAGCGAGATTTCTCTGATATCCGTTTCATCTTGGGACTCAATAATAATCAAAAGCACTAGAACCTATCGGCTGATCTTGCCTAGCACTTCCCTTCCTCTGGTGACCATCGCCTGATTATCCTGCAAAGTGTTCTCCTTCCATCCATTCAAACCAGCATCAACCAATGTGGCCGCCAATTCATCAACACGGATACAAGCCTTAGAACCTAACATCCAACCTACCCAACGAATTAGGATTGTAAAACCCTAAAAAAATCTTAGGGAACTCCGGAGATTGGGAGCTGTCTTAAGAGCTGATAAACAAGAGGACAAACGGGTATGCCGCTACTGAAACGGCACCTAAGTCCCGGGACTTTCATAGAGAAAAATAGTAAATTAGTATGAGAATAAGCTTTACCCATAAAATCGCGTGGGCTCTGCAGCTCCTTTTGAATGACGAAACCAGCCTTGACGATCAGAGTGTCCCAAAGTCCTTGGGTCTTTGAATCTGAAGCAAAACGGAGCATATTCTGTTCATTCTGGCCCTTCAATGCGATGAGCATATCGACTTCGAGTATTAGCTAGAAGAGGGTGACTCACTTTCATCTTTCTCATCTCTGACTTGAACCATAATGGCCTGTCTTGATTCCTTTCAGTTGCAGCTCCACTGAGATGGATGTAGCGGAACTTCTTGTTGCTCTCTAGTAATGTCTTCGAGAAAGCATTGCCGAAGGCTAGCGGGCAGTCTACTTCCAGAGATTCATCTCCAGCCGTGGTTCCCATGCACCTGTATACTATGATCAGCGACTCATCACCTTGAATGAGAGCCTGATCGAAAGCGTCCAGCCAACATTCAAATCACTTACCATATACACGCATCCGCCCCTTTCAGTTCTCGCAGTACCGAATCAGGATAAGACTTGAAGTTTTTCATAATCATAACACTCAACTTTGGATCTTTGGCGAGTGCTTCTGGTAAGCTACGGCGAGAAAGGATTACGACTGAGGTGATGGTGGGGTTTCGAAGACATTGGGACAAAACTTCGCTGCCTATAAATCCAGTACAGCCTGTGAGGATAAACTTCATCTTGAAATAGGGATTTCTATACTTGAATTAGAGGTGAAAGCAGTAGAGTACTCTAGAAAGGAAAGAAGTACGGATATTTCCTGCTGAGCGAGCGGGAGGTTAAATCCGTTATCACCGAAGGCACAGCGAACACGTCGAGACTTCCTGAAGTTCGTAAAGAAGTAGAGGTATGATTTCTATCCTGTTGTCCGTACGGAGCCAGTACAAGGATAAGCGAGATACTGTAGGATTGTATATCAAAGTCGAAGGAGTCAGTATAAAGTACGTCCAATTCTAGCGAATTTTAGAAGGATTGAATAAGGTTATTGTCTTCTATAAGTCGCTCAACTCCTGGAGGGACTTGGACGGACGAAGGGACATTAATTTTACAAAGCATGCGCACCAATGGAGTTTTAGAAGACATTACTCCTCTGACGATGACCCAAGGTCAATGAGAGGCAAAGTAAAGGTTGGGAAGGGACGTTCAGGGGAAGCTACCCCACATTTCGCTTCGGCCAGCTCCCGCAATTCGAGCCTCTCCATCAACCATAAAATTAATTAATCACGACAACCATTTTTTCTCAACAAGATTCAAATGCAATGATACCTGACTGCAGGACAATTTAGTCCCTGTAGTCACTATCCCAATTGAGATTAAATTGATTGATAGACATGTTTAATTGTTATACATGTTTTAAGGCGATCGGATCACATGTCACCTTATCAGTAAATGCACGTCGCGGCTCACGGCTCGCGACCTGAACAACTGTAGGCTATCACATCAAGTTGATTTCACATCCGTGTTGCAATCGCTCAGCACAATCCCAAGCACAAACATGGTATCTCAGAAAGATGTACAAGAATTGCTGCGCCTGTTAACCACAGGTCGCAATAAACTCCCTATGATGGCAGCAATGGGACGCGTCAAAGCTCTCCAAGCTGCCAGCTTACTCAGGTACTCCTCCCCTATTGCCCTTTCTATAAGGCTCATCTGACAATGCAATAGCATCTCCGATATAGCAGCCACAGATCTACCAACCCTAAATACCGTATTGAAAGATGAGAAAGCCGCAAAGTCCCTTCTCACAGCATGCAAGTCACAAACCAAGTCTGGAGGAACCAAACGCACTGCATCCGCATCCCTCTCATCCTCTACAAAGCAACCTAGGTCCGCCTATGAACTTGCAAGCGAGCCTCAAACTCCTGCCGAACTTGAAGCCTCTCTGAAACTCCCTCAGCCATCGGCAGATGAGGAGGCGATTTCGAAGTCAGTGGTATACACGAATCGAGCACCGCTGGTCTTGGCGTTTGCGGTGGAGTTGCTGAAATTTACGATGCCTGGAGGACAGCCCCTGAGCAGCAGGTTGAGTCTAGGACAGGCGGTAGTGAGTGCTAATTCAAGAAGCAAGGCTGTTAGTCTGGGTCTAGAGAAGGGAAAGGGTGCGGATGAGGAGGGCTGGGGCATGGGGCAGCCTAAAGTAAGGATCATGGGGAGGGAGATCAGTGTATTGAAGAGGAGCGGGTATGAATGGAGGGAGGAGGTGAAGTTAGAAAGCAACGGCGAACCTGACAACAAAGTCGATGTACCAGAAAAGGAAGGGACAGTTAACTGCGAGGAGAAAATAGAGGATTCGGTGGCACCAGAGAAGACGGCAATAAAGAAAGCTACGGATGGATGGACGGTCTCTACAAGCGTTACGTCGAAGCAATCGACGTTCGTTGCAAGGTCAATAAGCATTTCGTCTCCAGCAGAAGCATCTTCGAAACTACAAAAACTTCTTTCGGATAACAAGGACCTCCGAGGCGCCAGTCACAACATAACAGCATGGCGTGTACAAGGAGAATATGGCATCATAGAAGATAGTAATGACGATGGTGAGTCAGGTGGCGGCCGACATCTTCTCGGGCTTCTGCAAGCAGATAAGTTTGTCGGAGTCCTTTTGGTAGTCTCGCGATGGTACGGAGGTGTCATGCTTGGCCCAGATAGATGGCGTATTATGACACAGGTCTCTCGTGATGCTCTATCTCAACGCTTACGTATAGCGGGCGTCATTGGGCAGGAAGCGTTGTGGGGATTGGATCTTGAGGCTATGAGGAAGACAAACGCTCCAGTCACAGGAGGTACAGTGGCAGGAATGCCAATTCATAAGCCTGAAGGTGCTAGGCAGTATCTTTTGAAGTCTTTTGGTTCGCCGCCCCCTGGTCCGGAATCGTCGGGGAAGAAAAAGAAATCGGGTGCTGAGTTGGATCGAGAAAGGGAGGAGAATTTGGGTTTCCTACTCGGGGCGTTGGATATACTGTTTGAGTCATGGATGAATTATATTAGTCGAGACGAGCTGGATCGTAGAGCCTGGGGATGGTACGTATCTGTGAGACCGGATGTGGAGGGTGGAGTGGCAGGATGGGGTGGGAAAGGAGAAGTGAAGTTGGCCGATATATTAAATTTGAGGAGGAAAGAATGAGCTGAGAGAATTAAGCAGCTAAGTGGTCTTAGAAACTTCCCGACATATTACAGAAATCTAAGTAATTATATCCTCTCGAACCAGATCCTCCCTTCTGTGCCCATTGTAGCTTCTGCTGCTAAGCCGAACTTCCTCACCACACCATCAGACCCAATCACAAACTCTGCAGCAATAGCTCGCTGAAATACCGAATCCGATACTGTGGTCGAGTCCGTATATGCCATGAAGTAGTCTCCAGTGACATGCTCGAGATCCATGTGAATCGACCATGAACATGCTCTGTCAATGTGTAGCCCTCCGTCCTTGTAATATATCGTCATATTTCGATAGCCTGGATTGGAGTAGGTCCCACTATACCTTTCAAGCTCCAGGCTAAGAGGACGCTTGTCAAGCAACCGAGGATAATACTTTTCTCTCGCACCATTGTAGTCCTCGATATTCTTGAACCATCTTTGTTGATGACTGCGAGAAAATCAGCTGACATCACCTAGCAACAAGCAAAGAAGTCAAGACTTACTAATTGAACCAGTCAAATTTCTCTTCTTCAGACAGCCAGATTTTGTTATCAAGCAGGTTTTGAATTATCTCTGTTCCAGCATAACTCGATGCGACGGGATTATTGGCACAAGTTACCGCTCCCCAGTGCAGCTCAGGGACGAACGTCACGCGACAACCATAAGCTTCTATGTTTCCTGTGTGACTAAACACCTGGTAGCCATGATAGAAATCCACCTCCCAACCCAGCGCATAAGTAGCGTAGCCAGAAAAGGGTGAAGCCTGCGGTTGTTTGACAAGGAGCGTTCGAGGAGTCTTCAGTTCTTTGTAATCGTTGACTGATAGAGGGGCAGAGTGTGAGAGGAAGGCTTTCAACCATTTTGCGTAGTCGGAAACGGAAGTGACGAGGCTTGCGGCTCCAGCCATAGCATCTATGTCTGGAAGTGGGGTTGGTCGGTAGTAGCCTTCTTCCTGCCAGACGTAGCCTACAGCTAGGTCTTCTGGACCCTTAAAGCAGTCGGATCGTGCTAAGTACTGTATTGAGTTTCAGTATAGGGCTGAGATGCTAGCTCTAGATGCGAGACTGGTCCAGACATTCTTGAAGGGAGATTGTCCGGACTGACCCCTTGAATATAATCAAGAAACCTTAGAAGAACTTCTCTCGAGAAAGAACGCTACTTACGGTAGTTTTCATACCTAACGGTTCCCACAACCTCTCCCTCATGAAATCTCCCAGCCATTGCCCTGTCAATGTTTCAATGACATGACCGACCACAACATACATTATGTTGCTATAACGGAACGCTGTTCTTGGCTCCGCCGTCATCGGTAGGTATCTCAAAGAGCGTACTACATCCCTTGGTGTGCCTTTGTGTCCATCATCATCATAAGCACCACCATAAGACATGTCGTGTCTTGGCACGCCAGAACGATGAGTTAGGGCGTCTTCAATCGAGATGTGCGCTGTAGCCCAGTCGTCTTCGAGGACGAAGTCTTCTCGGATCAAATTCGAGATAGGCGTTCCCCAATCGAGATCGGTATAGTTGCCGGATGAAATTAGAAGAGCCATGGCTGCGGAGGTGAAGGATTTGGTCAAGCTGCCGGCGAACCATAGTGTTTCAGGCGTGGCTTTGGTATGTGGTAAGGAGGCGAAGCCATAACCCTATATTGAAGTGAGCATTTATCCTGAGATAGGTCGCGGTTGCCACTTGGTCTCAAGCGACGCTCAAAATAAAATACACATACCAAACTTACCTCCGTCCAGATATCGTTCCCATCTACAACGGCAATAGACATTCCTGGCACATGCCATTGTTCTAGAGTCCAATTGGTCAATCGAGCAAAGTCATCATCGAATGGACTTGCTTTATGCATGAATGGTAGCTGCAGCTTGGTCGCAAGAGAAGAGGAAATCAACAGCGCGTACAGTAAAGAGAGGCTAAATACTCTTGACATATTGACAAGGCGTAAGCGCAATTAAGTGAGGACTGAATAAAAGGCCTCGAAACTTCGATAACGAGTCCTTATAAGATCTCTAGAAACGAGCCAAGACAATGTACACCTCTACGGCCAAATGTAACATACAAGATAAGAACTTTATATCTGTGATATATAAGGTAGCTTGAAAGTGGAAGACAAAACTATAGCCCAGGGTACTTTGTGTAGCGTACCGATCGACCTTGCCGCGGGTCTAACCTTATTATGACCAAGAAAGTTACACCCAAATAGGTCACACAAATTATATTCATTAATCTACCACAATGCTGGGTATCACCAAGATGGCGATTGTGTCCGGGTATTTGATTTTTACAAAGCTTTGTGCTGCAAATCACCTCCACGCCCTGGAAAACCGGTGCTTCAATGCCTACTGTCCAATGGCCAACATAGTCAGTGGTCCGGCAAGGGGATGCAGTCGTATGCTTGCTATGTTAATGCCTGAAATTTCATTTATAACTCCTCTTCCTCCTCCATCTTAACCTCTTGCACGATTGCTTGGGGAAGTGGTGTTTGTGCGGCTTCTGCTGCAGCAACGACATCCCCCATGGAGCTTGCGAAACCGGCTCCGAGGCGCTTTTGCATAATCTCGTTATCCATATCATAAAGGCTTCCACGGTGCTTCTTGAGAGGGCTTCCCACGACGGAATCATCAGGTAAGCTTCCAAAAACGTTGTTCGGGAGGGTCTCTTTTGCGGCCGAGACAGGCTCAGCCTCTGCTGGAGGAGTGGCACCAACTGATGTCGTACCAGAGGCCGGCGACTTGCGAGAATTTGCACCGAGCGGTTCTGCAGAGTGCTGTCTCTTGAGCTGTGAACAGATCTTAGCAGAATATTGCAAAATAGATGAGTCAAACATGCCTTAATTCGCCCAACGCCGTCCGCTAGTTCGCCCGAGAACTTTGCATCATCGGGACTCAACAGTGTCTTAACATCTTTATCATCGACATCCTCCATCTTGCCGACAACCTCAGGATCATCCTCATCATCGTCACTGTCTTCCACCATTGCCCCACCAACGCTACCGTTACTCTTCTTCCTAGACTTAGACCGTCGCCCAGATGGATCGTTCTCTCTGAATGCAGAAAATCCGACGGTGCCTCTGTCAGGCTTCAATGGTGCAAGGTTTGAAAAGTCTAATTGAGCCGACCGTCTCTTCGTCGCACCTGGAGTTGACTTTTGTTGTTTCGGAGCTATAATACCCATCTTTTGTAGTTGTCCTAAGACATAGGGTTAGCATATCAGAGTCTAAATTGAACGAATAAGAACCTACTCTCGCCTCTGTAGAAGAATGTGAAAGTAGCAAAAGGCTTATCGGGACCGTCAATGCCTGTCACAGTTTGTGTACTGATAGACTTAGGGTCCAAGGTCTTTGGCTTCGCAAAACTCGTAGTATGGTCGATATCTGCTTCTTCGCCACCTTCCTTATTTCCATCCTCATCGTCATCATGAGCGTCGAACTGTGGAGAATATTCGCCCCTTTTGATTTCACCAGATGCCAATACACGGAACATAGCAACCTTAATTTGACCCGCGGCCTCTGGTGGGGCGTCATCATCGGAGTCAGAAGAGAGATCATCGTCATCCCAATCCTCCAGCTTCTCGACGGGCGACTGTGCATCCGGACCATATCTCAGAACTTCTCGTGGTCCTAAAGTTTTCG
This sequence comes from Phialocephala sp. D728, assembly GCA_003988865.1. NCBI lineage: Eukaryota > Fungi > Ascomycota > Leotiomycetes > Helotiales > Mollisiaceae > Phialocephala > Phialocephala sp. D728. The sequence continues at coordinate 532,727 of QYAJ01000006.1, forward strand.
ATCCTGTGGCACTCTTGGTCAAATCTTCGTCACTGCCGTTCTCTTCCTTCCGACGTCTGCGACGCTTCTCGAATTTCTGTCTGCGCTTCTCAATCTTAGCAGCAGCATCCTGGCCATCCAAGTCAAGACCATTTAGCCAGCGCTCTAGTCCAACCTCGCGAAATAAGAACTCCCTCTCTGCTAAACCGCCGCCCTCTGACTCAGGAACCTGGACCCAACGCGAGTTTACCCATGTCTCCTCTCCAGGTCGAAGTAGTGTAGCTACCTCTATAGATAAATCAGTATGAAGGCTCGCATGAAAGCTCGCAAGAAACAGGGGCAGAATTTGACGTACCCTCCTTGGCTCGACCGTCGAAATAAATGTATGCAGCGATAGTCTCATTTTCGGACTTGGTTATGGGTATGTAAGGACCAATAGCTCCGGCGCCAGCTCCAACGACTTGAGGGTGAGGTTGTAGATTATCTGCAGAAGGTTTCGGTGTAGAATAAGGGATCGCAAGTCCAGGCGTGAGGAGAGTGATAGAGATCGCAAAGTTGGTGGGTTCAGGCTTGTTCGAGGAGGAGAGCTTCGGTTTCGGTACTGGGATGTAGATATTGACGCGAGAGACTCTTGACTGTTTCTGTATGGAGTATTCTGGCAGAGGAGCGCCTTCGGCGTGTACACTTACAGCAACTCCCTTAAAGGCTGGCATGTTGACGTTTGAGTAGTTGAGCCTGATTGATCGTGCGAAGGAAAGGTTGTGCGGGTTGGCAAAGAGGCTCTGGGAGCGTGGAATAGTGACCAGTCACAGCGCTGGCTACTAAAAGTAGAGCCTACCAACCACAATGATTTCAGCTGAACTATTGTACATAAAGGACTTTGTGCTGGAGGTCAAAAGATGAGCTTTGGACGCGGTTGGTTGTGGGCGACACTCGAAGAGGCTACGAGCCAGACGCGGCAAAGTCGAAGAGTAGCGAGCGTTGCGCTAATTGGGCAGGATGAGTAGACTGCAGGTTGCAGTTCCACTCATGCGTGGGAGTCTTCGAGGCCTCTTAGGTGTGTTTGCGAAAGCGTTGGAGAATCAAAGACGTGGTTTCGTTCTGAAAGGGCTCGGCAAACTTTTGGCGGGTTGAAAGACGCGGCTGGACCACCACCGGGTCAAGAGTGAATCCGGTCACACAGGAGTATCACAAGTCTTCGTCATAATTTCAAAAACAACATTACGGCCACATTGATATGTCATTCAACCATTCTTTTTTAGAAAGAAACTTCATAACGTCCTTTCTCGTCGGGAACTATTGACTACACAACGCGATCGGCCAAGCCTAATATCTATGGCCCTCTTTTTCCTAGCACTATCTACAATGGCGCAAGCCTCACTTTCGACGACGTATCCGGACAGTTACAAACACCTCCTCATACGCCAACATTGTATCGAATAGCCCTATAATATTTCCATTTCTCAAGACATGGTCGGCCCGTCGCTCGACGTTTTTCTGATCTGTTGGAATATTAGCAGTAATTCCAATATATACTGAGATAGTAGAGAGAATAGGTTTGAATGAGATCAGACTGTTGAGCTTGATTTGATATTGAATCAACATGGTTTTGTCAGTTGGCCGTTCTTAAGGGCAGAAGTGTAGTCATCATGGTAGATAGGTAGTCGTGGGTATGAATTGCAAACGAAAGAGCAAACTTACGGTGAGTAAAAATATTGAGATCAGAGACCTTGTTCATATTAGCAGATGAAGAATACAGTCTTTGCAGTGTACACCATTGTCGTCAGTTGTGAAGTCAAATGAGAGTTTGTTCTGTGGTGATAAAGAAAGAAAATAATTCGATACTCGAGAATTTTGACTTTTTGAAGCTAAAATGAGGTCACGTGAAAGAGCCTCTATGTGGTGGGGTATTTTGAGCCCCCCTTCGTGACAACAAAACATCGCAACGCAACTCCCAGCCGAGTACAAAACCCTTTACAGAACACCTTTCAGATTACCAGTCAATATGGCGAGTATGTTGATAATTCTGCTTGTCTAGCTGCTCCTTGCACTCGTTTCTGTCTCTGATTGCAACGTAATATATGCTAACTTCTGTCCCAGACTTCGCAGATGTCGCAAGTAAGTGCATAGCTTGCCCTACCGCAATTATACTGCCGCGTGGTCCTTGGAGGACTCTACCATCAATCATGCGCAGAGGTACTAATACGTCCATTCACAGAGCAGTTCACGGAGTTCTATTACAACCAGTTCGACCAGGACAGAAAGCAACTGGCTGCTCTCTACGTAAGTTGTGCCAGTATGTATTTGACAACATCCACTAATTTGGCAGCGTGATAATTCAATGTTGACCTTTGAATCCACATCCGTGGCTGGAGCAGTTGGGATCGTGGAGAAACTTTCGGTAGGCCTGGTGGTGCTGCATAGCTGTCAAGATACTAACACTCAACCCATAGACTCTTCCATTCGAGAAAGTCAAGCATGCTGTTTCTACCCTCGATGCGCAACCTTCTCCAGGAGACGGTATTCTCATCTTGGTGACAGGTGCTCTGCTAGTTTGTGACCCTCGGGCAATGTGGAGATTCAGTCGACTGACTTAGAAAACTTTCAGGTCGATGCCGAAGAACGACCCATGAACTACACCCAAACCTTCCAACTTCTTCCTGACGGTGCTGGAAGCTTCTTCATCTACAACGATATCTTCAAGCTGGTATATGGATGAAGGAGCTTGTGTAGAGGCTGCGGTTAGGTACATATAGGAGTTGAGGGGGACGATTTGTTTTGTGAGCATTATACCGATTCTCTAGAGAAAATGCGGCGGCGATATACACCGACATCATGATGAATTTTCAAGCTTTCCATTTCAGGCCACAACCCTCGAGAGGTAGCAAATGCAGTCATCTTTCTTCGCCATATGACGCGGGCCTCAAAACTATGTTGACCTGCAGCATGTGCTATGGTATGCTTTTAGGCTTCCTTATACAGTGCATCGTGAACTTATGAGTCGTGTATCACATTTTCAAATTCGAGGTTGCCTGCTACGAGAAAGATGACGTCCATAGCGTTCGACTGAGACTTACAACGCCAAAATATCCGAAATAAAATGTGGCAATTGAGGCACGAGCGAAAGGGGTCGAATCTTGCCCTATGGAAGTCGGACTCCATAGCATTCTGGAACTAAATTTCGGGCAAAATATAATCGAAACAACGTAATCAAATTTTGAACTCCAGCTGCGAACACGGAGCACTTTTCCTCGTTGCCTTGCGATTTTTCAGCCTCATTCAGAGCAAAAATAGACTAGCTCCAGCTGGGCGACGAATTCGCTGTGGCTGAGAAGCACCAAACCAACAGCTTGACAGCTCGGATCTCGAAATTGAACCGCCCGACACGCACATCTTGAGAACAGATCAAACAAACCCAGGCGCATACGCTTTCTTCAACTTAAAACATTCTCCCCAAATTCCGAAACAGTTACTCCTGATAGCAACACATTGCACTGCGCTTCAACGACTATTTAACTAGCAAGGCTGGGCAACCTACGAGCGTACCTGTTCAACCTCAACAACCAATCCACCACTTCTGATCGCATCGCAGAGAGCAAAGATGACGATTGCAGAGGAGTTCGCAACAAGGAATTTCAGTACGCGACGTTAAAGTACTAGTATGATGCTCATTTGGCTAACTCGGAGTTCTAGGTATTTATGGTCAATGGTAAGCAGCAGCTTCTCTGACAGATCATCTTTCACGAAATCACAACATTGGCATCACCCTACTATCGAGAATTGAATACGATACACTCTTCTTCAATCACACACTGCTTCGCGCTACGAATATTTTCACCGGATTTCGCGCTGAAGCTGGCTATAACCATACTCCAACGAAGGAAAGCGTTGCTGACACCTGGACGGCAGGACCGGAGTGATATGCATATTCCTCTGCTTTGCACTCGGCATCTCCCATCTCTTCCATGTTAGCATCATGATTCTCTTCGGGGCTCTCTGCCTGTAAGTGGTCGGTTTGCATGCCAAGATACAAGGCTAACTCTTCACAGCGCGAGCTCCTTTCTTATTGTCTTCATCGAAATTCCACTACTACTTCGCATCTGCCCAACGTCCGCAAAGTTCGATACTTTCATGCGCCGTTTCACAACGAACTACATGCGCGCCGGAATCTATCTTGCCATGGGCATCATCCAGTGGCTAAGCATCATCCACGAAGCATCAAGTCTGATCGCTGCCGCTATCATGCTTACACTCGCTGCTGCGTTCTATGCTCTCGCAGGTTTCAAGGGCCAGGGCTTTGTTGGAAGCAAGACCCTTGGTGGACAGGGAGTTGCACAAATGATCATCTAAGACCCCCGACCGGTTTGATATGAGTGCTGGAGAATTTGAACGACAGAAAGGAACATAGCAGGGAGGGCTGAGAAGTGCCATGGTAGCAAATTGAGATGGAAAACGGTGTGAGCATGCGGTTTGGGGCATGGCGTTACGGATGTGCGGCTGGTTGGTTGATCTAAGCTGGTTGACGAGTTTCTTATTTCCAAGAAAGTTGAGGGAGTTCGACTCTGTACTTTTATGGCTCCTCAGGAGGTTATTCTGAAGCCATGCAATTCTTTTCCATCGATGTCATGAGTGGCATGTCTACCCTGAGAGCAGCGCTTTCCTTTCCCGTGTTCTAGTCTGACCTTGCCGGAGGTTTGTCCACCACACATCCCGTTAGGTCACGAGCATGTCAGAGCAAGTCCGACTCGATCTCAGGGTCTCACGATCCTACTCCACGTAGGGCCATTTTCAAGAGGAGCTATCCTGATTGGTATCCGGCACCCACGCTTAATGATCATGCGGGGAAGGCTGGACACTAGCAAGAGCGGATGTGCAGGCACGAAAGTCATGTGCCAATAGAGTTTTTGGCGTGTTACTTAACCTTGACGGCATCACTGACATTCGGTTTCCCTCTCCCATGCATCTATAGTTGCTTCAAGAAGAATTCGACTATGTGAGGGCAGGATGTGAGGGCACAACATGCCGTGAGAGATTTTCTGATGCGGCTGCTGATCAGCTCGGAAGTATTTAGCTCACGCCAAAACCGGCTCTCATCGAGACCACTTTGGCTATGAGAACCGATGGCGAGTGGAGGTCTGGCTGGGCCCTTTAGCGGGGCCCGCTCTAGTCTCTGGTCTCTGGAGGGGCGACCAGGGCTGGTCTGTCGAGTTTTCTGCCCCTGCAAAAATACCGCTACCCCAACGCCTATCAGGATGTGCGGTGAATGCGTGAGATCTCCCATCATCATAATCGCCTCATCTGTTAGTGGTCGGCGTCGGCGTGATCCTATGCATTGCATTGCATTCCGAAACAGCTGTGAAGACTTGAATCATTGACTCGCAGTGGTCAGCTTAGATGTGAAGGCTTCACAAAATTGGAGACCGGACAGAACTTGTTACCCGATGGTGGCTTTGCGGTGTAGTTTCGACATGACGAACTTGTTTCGATTAGCGTGCCTCGACTCCATCGCTGCGTTACCGTTCAAGTAATGGACATCATCTCCCGCTCCAATTCGCAATTCTTATCCTCACTTGCTCACTTGTTTACTTTACTTTCCGACATAACCTCCTTATCAGCTCTACACAGCTCCGATGATTAACCTTTGAAGGGAGATGCTTTCAAGCCACCACTACGTAAGTCCTGCATTCATACCCATTGTCCCCTGCAGATATTGCACAAAATACTCGAGACAGCTTGGGTCACAAAGGCTTTTAAGCCGATTCGGCCTGGTATTACTGCATCCACCAGGAAATCAGGTCACTGCACTCATTGGCAGGCATCGACACGCTGCTAGCAAACCACGATCCCATATCTAAACAGCCAATTTAGATAAACCACGCAACTCACGCACCCTGAAGCCACCCGTCACATTATCTCGAGCCCGCGTATTGGCTATTGCGTTGCTCGCTTCACTCTCACATGGGTGCATGAAATACTGACAGGAACTTAGAAATCCAGAAACTCGAGATTCTCCATTGTGCACCCAAAGATCACTAGCTACAATGTCGACTGCGATGCCGCAAGTTCCCCCTCGTCCTACCAGGGCTCAGGATCAAACAACTGGTGCTGGGAGCTCCCTTGGTAGTGATATACCCAGAATTCCTCCACGTCCGATTAATCGACGTCTTGACCGCTCAATCTCACCGAATCGCGAGAGCTTTGCCCGATCACCTCTCAACGAAACCCCCTTCCTTGCAAACCATGGAAACCAAAGCAAATCTTCTTTGTACGCCGCAGAGAGTGCCAACAACTCAAGCTCAGATCTGCCACGTCGTTCTTCCACCGTTGCACTGCCATCGATTGGGCAGGAAGGGAACGAATATGCGGATGTGTTTGAAGCTCCAGAAGAGCTAGGAACTTCCCCTCCACAAACTCGCAACGTTGCCAATGATCTCAAGCTTCATGCGCCCAAGCCATCTCTACCAAATTCCAGCGCAAAGCAGCGTGTGTCCACAGTGACCCGCACAGATTCCGGCCAAGCTGCAGCGTTCGGTATCGGCAAGGCTTCGACTGATGATAAGGATCCTGCCTCGAGACCTTTGAAGGCTAAGGCTAGCTTTGCAAGTGAGAAATCCAATGGCACAGAACGCCCCCCCTCGAGTCTCGAAAGCGAACATGGTATACCTGAAATCGGTCAACGTGTGCCCATGTACCCAAATGCTGGCGACGTTCAAGCTCCGTCTCCAGCTCCTTTTGCCCAACCATACGCCCCAGGCATCGGATTTCATAATGATGGGTCAAAACCAAGACATCATGGTCGGAAGACTAGCGCTCGTGGCCATGAAATTCCTCCTGATGCGTAGTAAGTCACCTTCATCACCACAACGGGCAATGTTTTCAAGAAGCGAAACGCACATCCTGCTTTGACTAGGATAGCCGCTACCTCTAGGATATTACCTAGTGCAGATTTCTTATTTCTTTTTATTGAAGGTATAGAAGCTGACATTTTTTACTTAGTGGACGTTATGGCCATGGAGTCGTCCCTCATGATCGTTTCGAGAAAGCTTACTACGAAAAGCATCCTGAGCTTTTCAAGAAAGAGCTTGGTCAGTATGGAGAGGGCAGGCCGGAGTGGGCCATGAGTAGTGATGATCTCAACAAGATTGTTCGAGACACCGCTAGCCGTGGTGCCGGACTTGGTAAGGAATACAGTTGTGCAATTTGCACATGAGACACCGAAATATCTAATCAAAACTAGGTACATCACCTGCTGTTATGAGTACTCCATCTGAGCAAATTGGCTTCCAAGCCTCCGAGGAGTATGCCTCCCGTATATCTTCTCCTCGACCTCAGTCCGCCAGCCTCCATCTTGCCCACGCAAACACCTCCGAGACACATGTCGAGTCCCCATTGAGGAAGGAATCATACCCGAGTGACCTACCTGCTAAAGCCGATTTCGAGGGTACTCTATCCCGAAGCCTCAACGCTCTATCGGACGCTTCTTTGGAGAGCGAAATCGAGGATGAGGGCGTCATCCATGTCGACGCACCTGGTCGTCGCGTCTCTAAAGTCTATGGAGGTGAAGGTCACCTTGATTCCACAGAAGATCTCGGACCTGGTGGTGAGGATGACGGCATACACGATGAGCACGGCTACAGCGCCCCAATCCTGGCTTCAGATGAAGTTGCCAAGGAGCCCTTTGGCTGGGAGCTTCAACCAGCTGTCTCGCCCTTGAATGAACGGCGTGGCAGCGCCTACGAAGATAGTTTTTATCACCACGTATCCGGTAGTGCATCAAGTCTTTCTGGAAGCAGACCTACAAGTCGACCTGGAAGCATTCATGGAACCATACCTGGCCTTCGATTACCAGAATCAAAGCCACTCGAAGATTTGGATGAATACGAGCCATTGTTCCCAGAAGACGAGAAGAATGCTGCTGCTGCTAGCGCGAAGAAGCCTTTGACTGTCGCGGACAAGCTTAAGCGACCTGAGCTAAAGAATCGCAAATTCCCCAGCCAAGATATTTGGGAAGACTCTCCGAATAGTCTGCAATATACTGCGACTGTTTCTACACCACAATTACCAGAGGAGAAAGAAGATGCACCAGATGTATCGGAAGGCGAGACCCCTGCGCAGGCCTTTGCACGCAGACAGGAGGAGTTGGCCGAGAGCGAATCACATGACTCAGAAAGCTTCTTGCATCGTGAGAAGAAGCCATGGGCACACAAGACTCACTTGGTCGCTGAAGCTAGGCCAAGCTTGAAGCAAAGGTTCCCCAGCCGCGATATTTGGGAAGACACTCCAGCTAGTTTACAACTACAGACTACAGTAGCAGGCCCACAAACAGAGGAGAAAGAATTTATAAGTCCACCAGATGATCGACCTACGACAGGACCGGCTGCTTACCATCAGGAGAAGCCCGTGGACGGACTTCCACTTAGCAGTGAAGAAGGTCGTGCCACTACGAGCGCCACAGCTACTATCAAGCCTCAGGTTCCGGCTCGTCCAACTAAGTCGAAACCATCAGAGTCACCGGAGAGATCACAGCCATCAGTTCCAGAACGTCCACAACGGTCAAAACCAGTTTCCGGTGTTGAAGGTACCTCACCACCTTTACTTTTAAAGGCTAAGCCTGTCGTTCCCGCTCGCCCTTCAAAACCCATCACACGTGACTCATCAGAGAACGTGCCCTTAACTACGGTGCTGTCAAATTCCTCCGCGAGGTCCATAGGTTCAGACCAGGGTGCAGCCGCAGCTGCTAAGCCTAAGCCTCCTGTTCCATCGAGACCTCTAGGTAGCAAAATCGCAGCTCTACAAGGTGGGTTTATGTCGGACTTGAACAAGCGTTTGCAACTTGGCCCTCAAGGACCCAAAAAAGAAGAACCTGCGCCAGAGGCTGAAGAGGAAGTGAAGGAGAAAGCACCACTGTCTGATGCTAGAAAGGGTAGGGCTCGCGGTCCAGCTCGGAGAGCGCCGGCTAAGAGCCCAGCTCCAGCTAGCGTACCCGTCTCGGGCTCGTCAAGTGCTCTGTCATTTTCGGTGCCATCCACCTTGTGGGCTATCGACCCTACGGAGGATCGAGTAGTCGTGGCTTTAAATGATGGGTCAGTGTCTTACGCCGTTCCTTCCAAAGCGAGTCAGACGGAGACCCCGACGCTTGCAGCCAACGCCATTGGGCAGTCGTTGCATGATTCGTCTGAGGTGGTTCCAGATGCAGAGGCCACCTCTTCGCCTTCTGCTGCTGCAGATGTGAAGGAAGTAGAGAAGGAAATCGTATCAAGCGGATCTGATAATCATGATCTAGAGCCGGTCGAGCCTAGTGACGAGCCACCTATCGTCTCTCAAAGTACTAGCGCTTCAGAAGCAGCCGAAGAAGATCTGTCAGCATCCACAGCCACGTTGAAACCCAACACAGAGAATGTAGAATAGAAGTCCTAGAGACGTTAGTTTCCCGAGTTATTTTAGTTTGCGAGGATTTGAACGCATCATTTCTTCATCGATAAGTCATTCATATTGCCGTGTGATGTCTGTCAAAGTGTATTGTGTGAGCGCTAAATCGCACTAGTACCCCCCTCAGTTAGGAGCCGAGAGATCCTCACTTCTGATTGGCAGGTAGGACCACAAAAAAACCAACGCCTCGCCCGTAATATCGTGTCTTCACGTAGCACTATTTCTTTAACTTCCTAGTGACTTCATGCTTTACCTTCGACCTCTAACATAAATAGCTGTGATGCCCGAAACTTGAAATTTTACAAACAACTTTTACTGTGCGAACCTCGACACAACCGATGTGCATCTTCTCGTGTTAGACCTACATATTCTTATATTGTAGCTATCACTGACGAGTAAGTGATGCTGTCATTCTCCTCGGCACATCGTCATTCTAATTGCACCACAGTCTTTCTCGACATTGTCGACATCTGCAAACGCGAGGAAAAGCATACTGGTCTCCTTGAACAGATCCGACAATGGCGCGTCAAGTAAGACTATGTCGTTCTGGCGGTGCTGGCTCCAAATTCTTGAGTGTCGCATTGCTTTCCTTTCTTTCCTTCGGAATCAGCACCGCCTTCTCACAGGACAACCCGACTCGTGGTTTGTCACGTCGAGGACTTCTACCGACAGGAGAACTAGACAACCCGATTCATGATTTGCCACTTGAAGAACTCCTACCTAGAGGAGTAGAAGAAGAGGGAAACAATCCTGTAAAGCCCAAAATCCCGACAAGACCAGATCCAGGAATGGGATATCCCAATTACAACGTTCTTGCAGAGAACAAGACTTGGGTATGGGACGGCGCCGAATGGAGCATGACTGAGACGAAATTCAAACCGGGCATATTCTACACGAGACTTTTCTCTGCGAATGGGTAAGTGATTTTTCAGTCTCGCCATTATGAATACTGTCAATTACTGCTATGCCGAACTTAGCTTTGCAACGAAGAGACTAATGTTCCTAACAGCTATTATGGCACGACGTTTTCTGCCGCCGGACCATTCTTCGAAATAGAAGTCAATCAGACCAATATCAACGGAGATACACCATTGGAGGGATGGCCAATTGACAATATCAGGCAGTCGTTTGGGACTGTCTCGGGCTTTTACGACTGTCAAGTAAACACCACGAGGACTAACTTTCAGGAAATCGGTGCACGTGGCTGTGAAAGTCTCATTTCTGGCTTACCGCATCCAATGGGGCTATACCTGACTGTCAACGACGAAACTCTCAACTCAACTGTGGACCCTGCGACAATCAGCAATTTCAGTGAAACCCTGAGCTTTCGGAACGGTATTGTGTCATGGGCCTATACATGGTCTCCTAAAGATACCAATATCAAATACGACATAAACATGGTCAGCTTTGTAAGCAGAAGCAAGCGTAACGTAGCAGCCACACGATTTTCTGTCACTCCTCGAGGTGGAAACTCTAATGCAAGCATCGCCGATTTCGTTGATGGCCGGGGAGGAGATAGGTCTTACCTGGGGAGCAAAGGCGTTGACTCCGATACATCTTCCGTCTATGTGTCAGTCCATCCTGATGGCTTGCCCTACGTTACGGCATGGCTAGCATCTACAGCCAATGTTTCCAATGGTTATACCGATGAAAGTTCCAGGAGACCGATAAATGGTTCTGATGAAAGCGATACAATGTCCATTGGCCAGGAATGGGATGTTAATCTCATCGACGAAGAGACAGCTATTTTCGAGAAGTTTGTTGGCATCTCATCTACAGATGGGTTTCCGACGAATGCAGAGGACGTCGCTCGTACCTCTTCTACGACAGCACTCGAAAATGGATGGGACATTTTGTATGCCGAGCACGTGCAGACCTGGAACAGCATCATGGATGAAACAGCTATCACGAGCTTCAGCGACCCCGTCACAGGCCGTCTGCCCGACAACGACCCGGTCATGGAAATGTATCAGATCCACGAGATTTCTGGCAAGTTCTACCTTCTGTCCAACGTCCAAGCGGATGATGGTAGTGGTTTGAACGACAACGGTGTTTCAGTTGCTGGTCTTACGGCCGATGCCTACGGAGGTATGCTCTTTTGGGATCAAGACTTCTGGATGTGGCCCTCAATGGCGTTGACACATCCTGATCTCGCAAAGCAGATCATCAAGTCTCGCGACAAATGGTTCCCCGCTGCCAAAGCCAATGCTCAAGAAGATTACGTCCAGGCGAAGTACAATCTCAATGACGAGTCTTCTTTGTACCCCTGGACAGGTGGAAGATTCGGCAATGCCACTGGCACTGGACCCGCTCTTGACTACGAATATCATTTGGATGCAGATATTGCGTTGGCAGCAATATACGACTTCTTCATCTCAGGAAACAAGACAGATTTCATGGAAAATAGATGGGAAAGAGTCAAGTCGTGCGTGCATACATTTATGGGCCTTGCCATTCCGGATGGAGAGGGATATTCGATCAGAAACGTAACAGAGCCTGACGAATATGCTGTAGGTTATCCTCTTCTTTCCCCCTCTTTGACCCTGTGTTTGTTATTATATTGTTTCTATTCGGTAACATTTTGCTAACCTAAGAGCAGGTTTGGAAGGATAACGGCGCTTTCACTAATGCAGCTTTCGCCTCGCTCACAAATATGACCATTGCGCTTCAAAGACAATTCGGCGAAGAGGTCAACGAGACTTGGGCCGAGGTTGCCGCTAAAATTATCATCCCCAGAGCTGAATCCGGTATCACTCATGAATATGAGGGAATGGACAATACGGTGCACATCAAGCAAGCTGATGTAACACTGATGATCTATCCTCTGTCTCTGGATTCGTCGTTGGAGCAGAAGGCCCAGGATTTGGCCTACTATAATCAGCGTGCGGAGCCAGATGGTCCTGGAATGACGGCTGCGATTGCTGCTGTTGCTGAAAACCTTGTGGCTTCGTCGGGATGCGCAGCATCCTTCTACATTTCCCAAGCAACAGCTCCATTTCTTCGAGGTCCCTGGTTCCAGATGTCTGAGCAAGCCAATGATGACATGAACGGGAATGGAGGCATTGCGCCTGCATTCCCATTCTTGACAGGACATGGTGGAGCGCTTCAGTTTCCTCACTTTGGTCTACTTGCCGTGAATCTTAACAACGAAACACTCCATATCCGTCCGAGCCTTCCGCCGCCCTTCACAAACGTCCAGCTCGCAGATTTCTACTTCCAAGGAAATCGCTTCAGAGCCACTATGAACACTACCCATACAACTCTCACCCGTCTTCAGAATGTCCGCGTCAGTGGTTTGGTCGACAGCCATGAGGGTCAGCCAATGCCCATTATAGTCGAGCGACGCAATGAAGACATGACCGATCTTGTTACCCAGACCCACATGCTGGCCATGGACGAGACCATGACGATTGAGAACGACATGTACTGGCAGAACCTGACTACGGATGGCAACATCCTGCAATGTCAGCCAACGATCACGAAGGCGAGCAACGTGCTCGGGCAGTATCCAGGAGCGATCAACGACGGCGACCCCGGCACCCGATTCCAACCTGCATCTCGAAACCGAACGAGTCTCGTTATCGATAACTCCAAGAGCGCCGCTCAGAGAATCGAGCGTTTCAGAATTGATTGGGGACGTCGTCCGGCTACCAACTTCACACTAGCTTTTACCAATTCCACGGAGCTAAACCCGCTGGTTGACAACCAAACCGCTTTCACTTTTGACGTGACTCCAACTCTGCCATACGGCGTGAACATGTCTCTGATTGAGGTCGTCCCGTACCAAGGAAATGTCACGGAGCACGTCTTTGGGGAAAACGAACAAATCTGGTCTGGTAACTTTACCATCCTAGAGTTTGAAGGCTGCAAAGACTGTGGTATTGAGGATGGATTGGGCGCGACTGTTGGTGAGGTTGAAGTGATAGTCTTCCGTGACTGAAATGCCAATGTGGTATAATAAAAATGTATAATAAAAAAATCATGAAGATCAAACGGCGAAACTAGGACAGGGTTCGAATAATTTGGGTACTTGCGTTGGGGAGACTCGAAGCGGGACCCCTCGAATCGTGTTGTGTGAAAAGTCGTCAGAAGTTTTCGGGGTTTTACGATAGCTTGATAGTTAATTAAAAGTCGATATGCAGTTTCTTTTACAATTATCGATACCTACGCCTGCCGAGTGTTTGGAAAGTCGACAGTCACCTGTCTCGAAATTGCATTCGTTATTTACTCTAGCTATACTGTCTTTCGCATAGACTTCGGCGCTGTCACTATCCATCTAGGATGCTGTGCAGGTGCCAAGATTCTATCGGGGCCACAGACCCAGACATTTCGATCTAGCTTCTGCTGCCTAGGGGCCTGATTCGGGACTGCACTTCCTAGGGCCACTTGGAAGCCGTAAACTTCTGTCTCCCCAACGGTCGTGCTGTCATGGATTGGATGTCTGAATAGTAAAACGAGATTCTTGTCTAATTGAGATAGTAAGCTGCTCAAAAGTTTGCGTTTCATGACGCAAAGCATAGATGTTTAGGAAGAGGCTCTGCCGCGGGTTTGGCATGAGCAAGATTGAAATTGGACAATCGGATTCTGTTTGGGGAAGATAAAATAGGACAATATATCATTACGGCCCATTTAGTGGAAGCGTTCTGATTGACAATCCACAGCCTTTCGCCATTTCCCGCTCCACAGAAAGAATATTTTATCAATACAGTTCGTTTGCCCTTACTCCCTGACAATATCAAGGTCGTCATCGTCGTCGTCAAGGTCATTAACAGCAGCTTTCACTGCCTCTCCTCCGAAGCTTTCCCTTCCAGCTTCTCGGATTCCCTTCTCAGTGACAAATCTAGTCTTCTTTTTGACCGGCGCCAGACTTTTTCTGTCCTTCATCCGACCCAGTTGTTTCGTAAGACCACTGCCCCATCCTACTGCCGAGGAGTCCGATGCAGTATTCGTTCTTTTTCGCTTGATGGGACTCAAGGTGATATCTTTTGCCTTGCCCCCAAGTAGTCCCAAGGACGCAGCATTAGAGGCAATAGTTTCTGATGAAGCAACACTACTGCTTAGTTCTACTTGCGAAAAGTCTTGTCGCCGCATATAATCAGCTCCCAATCCTCCTCCCATGGCGCCCAACTTCTTGGCCAAATCTCGTTCCCTCTCCTGTGCAAGTAGTCGTCTCGTCATTCGTTCCTCTTTCGTAGACCCGCGATGGAATGCGTCGGGGTCGAAATCAACGTCGTCTAACAAATTTACTGTGCTCTTTTTCCCGATGTAGATCTGCGAGTGGCTTTCTGGATCATATCGAGTTTTCTCTTCCATTTTCTTTTTCTCGAGGTATTCGAGACGACTGGTCATATCCTTCGAATTGTATTTCTTGTCGCCGTATTGGCCCTTGCCGAAAGTCATGGTATTGACTTCCATGCGTCTTGAATGTGTCTTTTGTAGGGTGAGGTTGACATGGAAGTCACAGAACTCGGTGTGGCGTTTATCGACCCATGAATCGCACGTCTTACCATCCTTCTTCACACTTTTACAAAAACCAAGATCTCGAGCTGTACCAATTTCTAGCACAGTATCGCCATCTGAATTTAGTGTGATACTGAACTTTCCAGTGGCTTCTTTTCCGCGAGGAGGTGGCATGAAGAGAGGGTTGAGTATGGCTATAATTGTGCCAAGAGTCAGTTTCCAGAACTTGTCGAAGGCCGAGTCGAATAGGAACAAATCGAGTTCCCATTTCAAATCTGTAAGATGCATGACCATAAACTTTCCGCGCTTCTGATTCTTGGAGTTTGCTAGATGTGCCCGTGGCTCAGATTTACTGGCGATTATGCCGAAGACTACCAAGTCTTCTTCGATATCTGGCGCATTGAAATCAGGCCCTTTGACAATCCGTAGGAGATCAGGTATGAGGAAGGGTTTCTTTCCTGTAAGTGTTCGCGTGAGTGTCTGGTGGGGTATAATCCGTTTTGACAAGTGCGTTGCGGAGTAGGGTTCGAATTGAGTTGCCTCTGCCTCGGGAACTTCGCCGGGCGGGGTCTTTTTTGTTGGAAGCCTCTTCCTCGCTGGAGCATCTATGGAAGCTCGGGCCTCAGCCCTCTCGGTAGTTGTGCTGGATGTGGTACTTGGCTTCCTGATCACTGGTCGTAGATCGGGGTCTATCTTACTGCGTTCCAGACGGCTGGGCTTGCTGTAAGAATTGAGCACCTCGTCTCTGCTAAAATCAGGCCCTCTGCGAGGTGCTTCTGGTAGAATGATTGCATTCTCCTTGAAATTTTGCATCTGCTCATGGTCGATGTCGAACGCCATACTTCGGTTCTTTTTGATACGTGACTGTCTTTCCTGTCGTTCTGTTTCTTCTGACCGAACGGCAGCCATGCGTTCACTAAAGCTCTGAGGCCGATCCTGAGTAGGCAAATCTTGGGCTGAGGCAGCTCCACTGATACGGCTGGAAGCTTGCGATCTTGGCCGTCGTAGGAATGGTCCAGTGAGTCTGTCTCCAAAAGGTCCCTCTTCTCTCTTCCTCAGACTCGGCGCCCTTTTCAGAGATATGTCACTGCCTTTCAAACCCTTGTCAATCCCTAGTAACACCCTCCCTGGCGATCGTTGTACCGGCGGCGGTTGTGTTCTTCGGATGGGAGAAACGGGAACGTGTACTTCATTCTGTGACTTCGACCTTTCCGCTCGTTCTTCTCGAATACCAGTAATTCTTGACTGTGCTCGAATTGCAGCTACCGAGTTGGATCTGGATCCCTGCCCCGTCGTCCTGGAATCCTCGCCTTCTGAATCCGAGGTCTGCTTCGCCTTCTTCTGTAGTTTTTTCAGCTTTATCCGCGCTTGGATCTCCTGCAACTGCAATTGCAGAGTCTCCTCGTCCTCTTCATCTTCGTCCTCCATGTCCACTTTCAAGAGGTCTTGGGCTCTCCTCCCGATAGATGGTGTCGATTTCGCGCGCTTCATAGGAGAAGGGGAAGGAGAACCGCGTTCTGCAAGGTGTCGAAGTCGGGCACGGCCTCCAGGAGTGCTGAGGAGGGCGTCATGAGGAGACCTCGGTGGCCACTCAGGGTTGGTGTAATTGGCTTAAATCTGATCAGCGCGGCCTTCAGTGTTCCCAGATAACATACTTTGTGACATTACGCCTTTCTCCTCGGACCATCAATTACTTATGTTGCCCTTCAGGTGCGATGCCAGGCTCGATTGTTATGGTCGATCCATGCAACCTTTAGCAGGGGTTGAAGCTATATTGGCCCTGCAATAATTTTGTCTTGTATGGCGAATTACGGCGGCCACGAAGTTTCACGGGTATAGATATTGTAGAAAAGAAAGCTCCAATGCTGGTTCTTTGCATCAAAATTCTTTATTTTGTCTTACAGCGTTGTGCAGGATAAGTACAGTGCGAAATAGGTAGTCGCATTCGTCTACTCCTTCAAAATTTAACCGACGTGTTTCGGAGACGCGTCCGTCGACGCGACTTGAAATTCAATCGAACTTCACAATATTTTGGATTTAGCACGAGACACAACACCACAACTTATGCAACAAGATGAAAAATCGAGGCAGACCTTCGGCCAAATCGACGACAGAAAAGATTGAGACAGAGAATTCTTTAATTCCCAAAGTTGAATTAGGACCCGAGTCCTCGAATCCTTCTCAACTCTTCATACTACCGGAGAATCTGAGTAAAGAGGCTCGCATCATCTCTTTGCAGAACCCGAGATATCTCACTGATAGTCGATACCTTCTCTGTCCGGAAAATGGGTTCTACGAATTTACAAAAATTGCTGCACCAAAGACAACCCCTCGAAGTTGGCTGCTTTCTGCGCCAGAGCCAAATAAGGACAATGAGTTAGAGGAGCCTGATGCGAAGAGAAGGAAGTCCGCTGGTTATATCACGAAGAATGCGGATATGGTGGTTGCTACTGCGATCGATCCTCTGTTCATAATACTCCCTGCTCTGACGCCCTTATCTACCTCGAAAGGCTCCGAGGCTCCGAAGAAGTTATTCCTCTCTAGCGATGACTATATCGAGAGAATTCTTGCTACATCTTCACAATTTAGTGGATTCTCGCGGACCAAATCAATCCGAGATCTGTTAGAGCAAAGGATGGCTGCTGTATGTGATACGGTAGAAGCTGGGGACGAATCTATGTATCGACTGAATGAAGAGAAATTATTAGCAGAGCTGTTGAAGAAGGCAAGGAATACGTGTGAGAAGGGCCTGCCTCCTAGTATGGAGGAGAAGCTTGTAAGGAAAGCTCTTGATGTCCCAGTGCTTAGCATAAAGCGGGAGGAGAGCGCGATGCACGAATTGGCAAATGAAGAAGATGCTGCTGCAGACACACCAGATACTCAGACGAGTATATCAACGATAGACAGTACTGCAACGTCTTTCTCAGAGGCATCAACTTCAGCAACATCATTTTCCGAAAATTCAATCAAGTCCAAGCCAGGGGCAGTTCCGCCTATAAATGCTCCTGAGGGGATTGCAGATCTCTTGCGCCTACGCACGGCACTCTTCTTTATTTGTGCAGCTTATCTTGCGCCTCATGTCGGCGAGAGCTTGAAGAAATTAGCTATCTCTTCTTCCACGGTTGATTTTGCTCCTTTGGATGCTCATCTTGCGCACCTCGCAAAATTGAGGCAAGACGCTCTTGCTTCGAGATCACTTGGAGACTTCTCGAGAAAGAGGCCACTCGCTGCTGAGGATGTGGAGACTAGGGCGGAGAAGAAGAGGAAAGAGGATGAGGAGGAGAAGCGGAAGAAGGCAAACGAGAGTAGAGGTGTGAAGGCACTGAAGAAAGTCAATGTTATTGGTATGAAGAAGATGAGCGACTTTTTTAAGAAGAAATGAGCTTAGTCTGGGACACTGTCTGGCGTTTTGGATTATATGCAGTCCTGCATTGCTATTTCCAGATGCTTTTGTATACTTATGGGGTCTGCCGGGACATAGAAATCGATGGCAGATAAAATGAAATGTACAGATGTTTTGAGACCAGGTTAAAACAACAATATTCCAATGTCCCAGACAGAAGAGAGTATTTTGGTTGTGCAAATAGGGATTGAAAGGAAAATGATTTCGAAGATCAATCGCTCATCAACGCCCAACTCTCCCACACAAAACTAGTTGATGCTTGCACCTAGGTCTCGATCTAGAAAGGTTGATAATCCTCACCAGGTTACATCGTAGAAAGTCCCGCAAATCTCAGAGTATTAAGAAGCAAGCAACACTTGATATAGGTACATTCGCAACTGTGACGATTAATGACCGTCGACACGAGAATCCTCTTGCCTTGCCTATAGTTTGTTACATATATATAGTAGAACAAGCTGTTAGAGATCAGCTCTAACATTGTGCCTTTTGGTTAGTTGGCTTAACAGGTAAATGCTTGTTCCACTTGTTTGTCTGTCACAACAACAGCAAAAATCACTTTGGAGAGATCATGTCCCATCTCCCCATCACGTTCAAGCTAATCGACCTAACTCTCGGTAATCCCCTTACCTGAAGAAACCAGCCGGAATAGGGGCTAGGCCGTCAAATAATCGAGATTTTTTAACATATATATTGAATTTATTATATAAAAAAGGAATAAATAAAATTAAGCTTACGCTACACTAAGCACGTGACTTTGGTAATACCTCGGCTAAACTTAAATAAGCGAACTTTAGTCGTCGGCTCCCGAAACATTTTTCTGTGGTCCTTCTGCACTCCTATACTCTAAAAACATGCATATACTCTTAAGATAACCCCAAAAAAAAGCAAAGATTTACTCCCCAGTGATGGGCTGGACACGGCGGGAATTGAACCCGCGACCGTTCATAGATCATACTGTGATAGTATGCGAAACGAAAATCATACCCCTAGACCACGCGCCCTTGATTCAATAAATTTTGAATATTTTTAACTATTTATCATTATAGCAGCTCAAATGAAATGAGGAAAGGTTGAGTTAGATAGCCGAGCGTTTAGTGCCAGGCTAAAATTAGGCGAGAGCGTTTAGCCGAGAACCTCCGGAAATCTACTCAGCAAATTCCAAGCTCCCTCATATGGAAATAATCTAATATGGCAGACGCAGAATACACTCGTCTACACATCACACCCTTTACGCCCGCGCTTCTCAACACTTTTCTACCAGCTTCAATCCTGCCGACGGCTCGCAATATCTCCTACCATAGCATCCAGACCTTCCCCGAAAAAGGCTACGGCTATGTAGAGCTCCCCACGATGGACGCCGAGAAGATAAAGAAGAAGCTCAACGGCTCGATCTTGAAAGGTACGAAAGTACGAATCGACAAAGCGAGACCGGAGAAGGAAATTGTGGTACAACCCGAGGAACCAGAGCGACCAAAGAAAGAACAAAGAAAGCGCAAGAGAGACGAGCTACCAGGAGTCGACATTGGAGAGAGGCAGGTGAAGCGAGGATGGACTACGCCTGGGAAGGAGGTCGCAAAAATCAAGGATAAGAAAGCTGTTAACAAATCAAAATACACCACTGGTCCGGAATGTCTTTTCAAAACGAACCTCCCACCGAATGTCGCATCGAGAACCAAAAATACTGCAGTGAAGGCTGACGAGAAGAAGAAGAAGAAAGCGGGGAAGGAAACTGTTGTCCATGAATTCGCGAAGACCACGAAATATGCAACATTCCTACGCGGGAGTAGCGGGTCAAACAGGACTAAGAGCGTCGCAGAATATGTCGAAGGCAAGGGTTGGGTGAATAAAGATGGCAGTCTGGTCGAGGAAGTATTCACAAAG
Source organism: Phialocephala sp. D728 (assembly GCA_003988865.1). Classification (NCBI taxonomy): domain Eukaryota; kingdom Fungi; phylum Ascomycota; class Leotiomycetes; order Helotiales; family Mollisiaceae; genus Phialocephala; species Phialocephala sp. D728. The sequence continues at coordinate 552,879 of QYAJ01000006.1, forward strand.
AAGCGCAACACAAAGCCAACGCCAGAGCCTCCAGCTGATTCGAGCAGCAGTGGATCTGAGGAGAGCGAGGATGATGAAGGTATGCCAGAGAACGAAGCAGATCAGGTGGAAGGCGGGCCAGCTCTGCAAGATCCAGATCAGTCGAAGCAAGACACAGCTGCGAATAGCTCAGACGATGATAGCTCATCCGAGGAAGAGTCGGACGACTTAGAGACCGATCAAGTTGCAAAAGATAACCTTCACTCATCCGACTCCTCCTCGTCATCCGGTTCCGAAGCATCAGAGTCGTCTGAAGACGAATCTGAAGTAGAATCTGGAGTCGAAGACCCTCAATCTGCAGTTACCAATCGATCCCATTCGTCAATTGGTCCAGCGTTGAGTATCAAGATTCCAAATTCGAGTGATTCTACTCCAATCAATACCTCAGTGCACCCACTAGAAGCGCTCTACAAGCGATCAATTGTAGAAGGTGAAACCTCTATTAAGCAAACTGTTCCATCCTTCAGTTTCTTTGGTGTAGATGGAGACGAAGAAGATAACCAAGAAGATTCCTACAACCAAGTCCCTCTCACACCATTCACACAGAAAGATTTCGAATACAGAGGAATCCGTAGTGCGGCACCAACACCCGACACTGCACATCCAAACAAGAGGTTCGTGTGGCCCACAGACAATGACGATGAGGACGATGAAGGACTCGAAGCAAGTTCACCTATACGGAAAAACGACGTATTAGAGATAAAAGACGATAAGGAAGGTGAACCAGAGAGCGAATTTCAGAAATGGTTCTGGGAGAACAGGGGACACGTCGACCGATCATGGAAAGCAAGGCGGCGAGCAGTGGCCAAGGAGAAACGGCAACGGGAGAACAGGAAAAGACAAGATCGTGTTCTTTGATGTATTGAATCTCTCACGGAGAATCTGGCAATACCTTAATGTTATTACAAGATACCCATTGCAGCTGTCTCATCATTCCGGGCTTTGGAGATTTCACTTCATAGTGCTCTCAATGGTAAGATTATCGTCCAGTTGCGGGTATCGTCCAGCCCCGCAACACGTTAGGCTGTTACGATGTCAATAATTAACTATAACTTTTGATCCTACTATGCAACAATGATTCCAATTGCTCGATCTAATCACGGCCATGCCATATAACCTTGGGTACAATGCTTAGGGTTACCTCTCAGCGCATGCTAACATAGTATACAGACAGACTTGAACGCTATCATCAAATTCTGGGACCGACGAGCACCGATTTGACAACGGCTACTATCCGAATCACGAAGTGCTACCACTAGGAATCCTTTCCTTAATTTTTCACATTTAACTAGGCGATATTTCTATCATATCTGGAGATCATTCATTGCTTCCTTTCCACCTCTATTCTAGTTTTCTCATATTTCTTGGGAAGCTCAAAGCCTCGCAGAAGACTATTCAAAACCTCGCGCCTCTTTAGTACTGCACCAAAATGCCAGCTTCTTTTTATGATTCCTATATTATACGCTTGAATAAGGACCAACAATAGGAAGCCTTTAATAATCATTGTTGGGGTATTGGCAATCAACTACCCGTTTCCGACCATCGTAATGCTGTCGCAATTGCGAGTACCAGAGCTATAACTGCCAGAGCTCCACGAGAACATACTACTTTGCAGTGGTTACAATAAGCCATCTACTTACTCGATAGCTTAACCTCCTCTCGCGTCCTTTCATGCTCTCCGACTAGTCCACTTCTGGAGCAGGCAAATCAAGTAAAGAATGCGGTTTGATGTCTTGCTCATCCAAAGCTCGCATTTGCTGATCCAGAATGCAGTGTTGTCGATAACCAACATTTCGCAAGACAAACGCGTCAATGAATCCTATTAGTCCAATCCAAATACCAATGATGAACCACCAAGAGGAATCAAAACCAAGAAGATGCCCTGTTCCTATCCAGATCGAGAAGACGATGATCGACAAAGCTGCTCTAAAACCTAACCCTACAAAATATGCATACCCGTCTGTCCTTCACTCCACAAAATTTCTCTCCAGCTACTCAATAACAATAAACTAGTGCAGTGCAGTATCTCTTGTGAAAGATCTAAGACGATGTTCAAGGTCACAGTCAACCTCTTCAATGCAGCGCAAAGTTTAACAGAGCGACAGCGTATGCATGCGTCGTACATGTTTCAGGAAGATGCTAGTTAAGGTCAACTCGATGGTGACGCCAGCATTCATGTATAGCTGCCAGAAGTTGCTGAAGTCGAGCATCACACCCAGAGCCAGCCATACCTCGACACCAACGGTATAAAGGATCAATGTCGGCAACGACCCAGCCGCTATAGCCACGCCATCACACATGATGTCGAACCACTTCTTCAATCACGGTCTTTCTCGTCCGCTGAATTTGCTCCCTGGCTGTCTCTTAAAATGAGTGGAGAAAGACTTCCTTGTCGAAATCTCCGTTGCTGCTGGCTCGCAGTCAAACCCCTCAACATACGAACTAGACTTCGATTCCTTAATCTCAATTCCCCTATTGTCGTTAGGAGATCGTTGAATCCATTCTGCTGCTGGCGCATAAGAAATGTATCGGAAACATAGCACTGGATCGAACTGACATCCTGCATGACAATTTGCCATGTTTCCGTGGTCCCTAACATATCTCCTAGGATTGCCCAGATGAGAAGGAGCGTAAAAGATGAGATAAAAATGAAATATGAGCCAGTGGAGTTCGTGATTCAACTTAGAGCATTGAATGAACGAAGACTGTCCAGCCTTTGCTTGAGACTTGAATGAGACTGAGTCTCGGATAGATAAGGAGCACTATGTCGTGGTATCGAGGATGGCGCGCTCGAATTGTATAGGAGATATCGCGATCGCTTGGGTTTGAGAGACATTTTAGCCTCTTCTGTTGGTCGTATTGTGGTCGTAGCTGTGATCTCGAGCCTTGGATGCAATAGCGGCGAGGAGGCTCGCTTCCATTTCTCGCAAACCCACCTTGACGTTGACTCCATCCCCGAAATATCTCGACGCAATGTTGGATTGATTCTTGAAGATTATGATCTCGGAGAGATCCCTCCCTGGGGAATTTTTTTAATTATAGAAGCCAATCGAAAAGCAAGAAATTTCAATTTCCACCCATTCAGCCATGTGGCCAAGTTATCGGATCGCGAGATAGGCGTACTGTACCTCCACAGAAGCAGACATCCTCTACTTAAAGGATATAATCAGATTTTATGTTACACATAGCGCAAGCGCCATCGCCCTAATTGCTTAGTCTAGGTATCGTATCAATCAGGTCTTTACCCCTTTCGCGATGTCTCTTCTCGTGCTGGTTGTTCTCAGCGAATGAGCACCGTCGAGTTTGTCAGGAGCTTGTTCCGGCAGTGTTTTAACATCCTCAAGGCAGAGACATCCAAGCCTCAGCCGTTCGTCCTACATAAGCTTATTTTAGGGGCTTCGCTTAGACCGAAAGTACTTGAGGGGCTAGATGGACGTATGCTAAAACAAGAGGTACTGGATTGCTGGATGTTGGCGAGGGGATGGGTTTGTGATTGTTCGAGTTCGACGGCTATTATCTACAGAGAATGGGTAAAAGATATTGAGGATCGTATATGCTGTCGCTTGCGTTTGCATAGTTTTACAGCGCGATACCTCTACACTACTTGTACCATTTACATTCCTTTACTCCATCGTTAAAAGCATTGCAATGTCGTCACCATCTCCCTTACTTCCATTATACTCATTCTACACCAACCACGAAAACGTCTTGCTCCGCATCTACTCTCCTACTAGAAATATTAGCTGAGCTCCTCTGCACCTTCCTTGAATACTCACCTTTGCTCCAGCACCTTACTCTGCTCCTCTTTCTTAGCCTTCTTCTCCTTTATCACGCTCCCAAGACTTCGACCATGCTGCTCCGTGAAATGATCTTTTACAGCAGCAAAGACTTTCTTTGCCTTCGCGTGTCCGTTTATTCCGACCCCATTCAGTAGACTTCCCGCTAGAGTGGACGAAGAAGTCTTCCCATTTGAAGGATTCAGATCATCTAGCTCCAAGCCAGATTCATCGAACCTCGAATCAACCTTCGACTGTCCATTCGCAGCAATATCATTCATCTCATACGATCTCGTCAACGCTCCCTCCTTGCCTTGCTCCCTGACCTTCTCTATTTCCCTCTGCAAGTTCAACATCTTCGGATATCGCGTAGGCGTTCTACCAGCTCGTTCTTCCTCATCCTCCAAGATTGTCGTCCGGTAGCTCGATTCCTCCTCTGAAGAATTAAGGGCTTGCACACGCTTGAGCTTAGTGCTAGGTCTACGATCCATGCTCTGTCGGAGAGTCTTGGATCGTTCTTCGGACTGCACACGCTTTGAGGCGATGATAGTGTGGCGTTGGTGTTCGGGAGCATTATGGATGACGGGATCGTTGAGCTCACGTTGGAGGTTCTCTAGTGGTGACCAGGTCTCGCAACGGACATCTGCGGTTGCGAAATCGGGACCTCGACGCTGCTCCGCGTCATTGGGGATGAAGTCTGGTGCAGAGTAGTTGGCGAAATGGTAGGTAGGATTTGGCGCCCGAGGGCAAGAAGAGTTGAATGGCAGGTTAATTGCGCGCTTGAGATGAGCTTGTTGTGGTTGGAGAGGCTGGATGGGCGATTGCTGGTTGAAGCGTTGAAGTGATGTTCCGCCATTCATCAAGTCTTGAGCTTGAGGATGTGGGCGACTTGGTGTCTGCTCATGATGGTATCTGGCAGCATTGATCTTGTTCATCGATTGCTCCGGCGTTGGATACAGGGCTTGCCATTCTGGACTTGACGTCTCGACAGTTATCAGACTAGACTGGCTCTGTGGCATTCCATAAGGTCTTGGCCACGGATAGAGAGCGTCTCCACCAACACTCCTATTTGCCTCGATATCGGCTTCCCCATTACTTCTTCTCCTAATATCATTTTTGATAGCGCGATCAAGCAATCCGACCTCTTCCATACCCAACTTTTTCCCCAAACTAGAGAAATACCCCATCTTTCTCGCCCAGACGAATAGTACAGCTACTCCAGAGATAGCAAATATAACAATGCTTATCACAAGCCAGAACACAGCACCTGTTCCAACTGCAACATCCTCTGAACTAGTATTCTCGTCTCGGAGGAGGACGGCTACTGCTGCAGCAATACTAAGAAGGGAGGCTTGCAAGATGCCGACGAGGACCCAGAATGGAATATGACCAAGTACTGCTCGGCTTCCAGAATCAATTGGAAGGCCGTTGCTGCGGACGATTTCGGCTGCAAGTCGCACCATGGTTGGCGAAGGCTGGAGGTAGGCGGCTCGTAGGTGAGGTTCTCGCATCTTGGCTCTTTCAGCTTCCAGTGCCATGTCTGCCTTTCGAGCTGGTCGGATGACACCTGATTCAGCGAGACTGTATTGAGAGCTTGAAGGCACGGGGTTGGCGACGAGACTGAGACCAACACTACGTGTTCGCACTGGAAGAGGAGTCTTGAAGAGTGGCTGGCGAGGAGGGTTGCGAGCAGGATTGCGAGGTGGAGGAGGAAGAGGTTGCTCGGCCCTGGCAATAGTGACTGTCTTCCCATTAAGTCTCGTGTCTCCCTCTTCATTCATCATCTGCGAGGATGGAGCCGGAGTTCGTCTCCCACTTCCAGCACTTTCATTCCCACTTCCATACGTAGTCGCAGTGGGCGATCTGATTCGGGTCGTCATGTATTGTTCTTCGTCTTCACCTAAAAACGGATTGGTGTATCTCTCGACGCGGATGTCATTCACAATCTGAATTTCTTGTAGGCTGACGAGTGTATTGTCGCTGTTGTTGAGCTGTATCCCTCGTTCTTCTCCGCCGTCGCTGGAGCCAATCTTTGTACTGTCTGATCTGCCGCTATGAGTCTCCACTTCGCGGACGCGCCAGACTCCTACTGCTTCGCAGCCTTGTTTCTGGTGTACAGCCGTCGAGAGATCGCTATGGAGACTGGTCTCCTGTTGAATACTGGCCTCACCTCCAGGACCAACACTGAAACCGATGCCGGGATCAGGAGCAGGCTCAACATTCTGACCATACCCGTTACCATATACAACTTCAACACTAGGACGTTCACCACCATAGAAACCGTACGCAGGTCCAATATCAGGTCCAGGTCCCGCAGAAGTATCAGCCGAACAATCGAGGTCCATACTCTTATCCATATCCAAACCCATACTAACAAGCCGCTGATGTCCCTTTACGTCCACAATACTGCAACTTAGACTCCTTCGCTTCACCTCTCTAGTCCTAATCTTCGTATCGAGGGGAATATTGACCGGTAACGGAAGCACAGGAGGATCCTGAAACGGGTTCTTCGAGTTCAGTTGGTCTTTTTCAAAGATATGCGCGAGATCTTTGACGGATGGTGTGCTAGTCTTGGAGAGGGACTGTGTTGGTCTGTGAGCTTGTCCTTGTCCAGGCGAGATTCCGATTTGGAGGGATGATGGAAGAGGTGTTGTCGTTGGTAATTTTTGTGGTTGAGGGAGGGATGGTAAAGACTTGTTGGCGTCGGGGTCCGCGAAGGGGTTGGCGTTTGTGCGGTTTCGCAGAGATGGCGCCATCTTTGATGCGTGAATAGTTCTGTCATAAAGTTGAAGTTGAGTCTCTTCGAAATGGGCTGATGCGTAGATGCGTAGATACGAGCGTCCGTGGATTATGACAGTCTTGAGGAGGCGAAGCTGTTGAGATGTTTAGATATCCAAGGTTGAGGCGCGTCGACGTCACGAAATCGCGACTTTCGTTTTGTTTCTTGCTTCGTCGTTCTTCTTGCCCGAGAAACTGAACAGATGACTCGGAAACTCAATAAGAAATCAACAGGTAGGGTTTGTTGTGAATCAATGGCACGAACGTGTTAGGCCCAACGAATGTTCTAGTAAACTGGATTGCTACGAGGGCACCAGAAGAAAGCGGCGAGAAAGTAGAAAACGAGAAATAATAAAGGAAGAAAAGCATGGTTAGTGAACACGACGGGGTAGCGCATTTCTGCCTAGTTGTGAAAGTGAATGTATCTTGGAGTGATAACTTCACCTTCAAGTAGGAGTTGGCTAATGCTCCTTTTAAGAGGCGTGCTCTAGCTTCAGCCTATTGACGAGGCAACGAGGCGCTTGATGAATTACACGGGAAGAGAAACCCAAAACTAAGGGCATTGGTTTGATGTAATGAATTTCATCTATTTCTATCTCTTCTCGATGGAGGAGAAAAGAGTGGGAAGAAAGTCTACCGCTCAATGCTATTATTATGCAAACGCCACCCATGCTAAGCCCATATGAAGTCGTCTATACATTGGGCGACAATAAGTCGTATTTCACACATCTCTCAACCTGTAATGCCATTAGCAGCCGTTCCAAAAACGGTGTACATGAAGGAAAAAGGGTAACTCACATCCTCAATACTAGCCTGCAAGAACTTTCTGGCCTCCAGTCCTGCCCATACCTTCAGCATGGAGAAATCGCCCTGTCTCAACATCCCACCACCACTCTGCGCTCCTAGTTGCCTCAGAATTGGCAATGCGCTGCTTAAGAGATCGATATCCGGATTTAGACTCCTACCTATTCCCTCAAGTAATAGGATGCTAATGACCACATTCACGAAATCTCCTTCCAGTCTAACATGATGACTCCTCACCATGCTCAGCACTTCATTGAGGATATCACCTATCTTCATATTTCCCAATGCCAGAGTACGAGACTTGACGCCAAGAACAAGGTGCTGCATCTTCAGCGCGAATATCTCTTCGTCGATCACTGCGTCAGGTTGGCGACAACGCTCACACATCAGATGACCTGCTTTATAGCCATCAAATTCAGCTATCGCTTTGAACAGATCTAGGAAGTTCCTTCGATTTGTAGTATTGAGTTCAGTGACCAAGCCTGTGTCGATGAATATCAGCTGTGGTCTGTACCCCTCATTGTCGATTTTCTGAAGCTCGGCTTCCCATGCTTTGGTATCTTTCTTGTGGCGGAAAGGGCGTAAACGGGCAAGGACTTGTTCTGTGACATCAGGTTGGGATTGCGGATCTTCGTCTTTGTGTTTGCTGAATGGGAGGTGTGGTTTAGAGGATCGGTAGAATCGGACCATGATATTTCCTGGATGGAGGTCGGCGTGTACGAAGTTGTCTAGCAGTAACATCCTCAGAAAGGCATCTAGACCCTCGTCTGCGATTTCTTGTTGGAAGATCCCGCCGCCATTTTCCATGAAGTCTGATAGCGGGATTCCTTGAGCGAATTCTTCGACTAGGACTTGGCGGGTTGTGAATTCGGTGTAAGGATACGGAAACCAAGCAGTTGTCCTTTCCTTGAAATTCTTTCTGAAGATTGTGAGGTTTGCCGCTTCGATTCGCAAATCAAGCTGTAATCTCATCATCTCTCCGAATTGAGAGACTTCGTCTGGCAATGAGAGCCATTCGATAGTTGGAATAGCGTTCAGAACCGAAGCAAAGAAACCCATGATTTTAAGATCCCTCCTCACTACTCTTTCTACACCAGGATGTAGCACCTTGATCGCGACATAAGTAGATGGTACTCTCTGTGGGGTGCTCTTGATAAACGTGTCAACGTTCCTCCTAGCCATTTTCCTGAAGTCCTCTGGCTCTTCTAGATCCGGATCTCCCGGCACAGCAAGATCGTGTTTCAGTTTCGCCTTGTAGACTTGTGCTATAGCTCCCACGCCCAAAGGCTTCTCATTGAATTCTTCAAAGATGTCTTCAAATGGTCGGCCATCAAATGCTCGCATTATAATACGTTTCGTTTCTTTAAGAGAGTGGGCTGGTGCATTGGAGTGAAGGTCCGACATAATATCGCACATTTCCGTAGGGAAGATGTCTGATCGTGAGGCGGCCCATTGTCCCAACTACATTTGAACATCAGCACATTTCTCCTCCCTTTCCTCCATTTCCTACCTCTTCAATATCGATCTTGCTCGAAAATACCGAAAAGAGAAGAACGAACCTTTATAAATGCCGGCCCCGCCCTCTCCATCCCCCTAACCAGAAACCCATACCACCACAAGCACCCCTTTCTCTCGCCTCCCCTCTTCCTATCTCTCCGCCCCACCCAAATAGCAGGCACAGTAACAAGTACCGGGACGAAAATACACACCAGATGCAAGAATCGTAATCCAGTACATATTGGTTCCCAGAGATATCTATCCAGCCAAACGATGATGTGGTCCTTGAAGCGAGTGAAGCCGCGGACGTCGGAGGAGACGGCTTTCTTTTCTTTGAGCTCGGTGCGTGATGCTGCGAGCATGCGACTCTCTGCTGTCTGTTCGGTACCGCTGTTGTCCTTCTCGGAGAGCTGGATGAAGGCCAAGGGTGAGAGGCTTGTTGCTGCTGCCAGTACCAGGCCAGATCTCCTAGGCGGAGCTTTCCATGTCCAGCCCCAGCTCCAATTCTGCGATTTTGCCCCTCTTCCTTCTCTTGCTCCTTGTCCATATCTGTAAGCACCCCTAGCAGCAGATTTCAACCCGCGACTATAAAGTCCCTGTCCCTGGAATAACGCTCGAGGTAAGTTGGAAATAGGGATCGGAAGGTATTGCAATTGCGATTGCGGATAACGAAAGCATATTTGGCCAAGCGCCAAGACCGACCTCATGCTGAGCCGGAGAGAGAGTGCGTGCTACCGGTGCTCCATGTGGGAATGAGGTTCGTGTTGTCATCGGCGGTTGCGGAGGCGAGAGAAGCTTATGATTGTTGAGCGAGGACTCGGGACGGGATGTTTTTGGGTGACGTCAGGCATCAATTCGGGAGATGTTGAGATAGGATGAGAGGTTGATGGTTGGGAGCGCAAGCTGAGGATTTATTAATAGGGGTTTCATAATTAGGGAGTTTAAGAGGATAGTAATTGAGGTCTATGCTCTGCTCTCTGCTGGATCGTGAAGAAGATGGTTAAGTTCAGTGGCCGATGGCGTTTTAGAAGACTAAGAACGTGAGACGCAAATAGCTAACATGTAAGTGCGAAAAAGCTAATTACAGGTCTTAGATAGGCTTCTCTCCCGGTTATCAAACCTAGAAGATGTGATCGATCCATATTTAATAATAAAAAAAGAGTTTCGTTTTCAAGTGCGAAAAGTCAATACTAATTTTTTGAAAGATGCATTCCTATCTCCCACGTCGCTGAATCAAATTGTCACAATAAACAGAACAATAATAGTATTTTTTTTAAATTCATTTCTCGGTCGACTTTTTTTTTTACTTATCGCACATCAGCGATGCAGCAATAGCCCGAGTTACACTAAGACATGTCCTCTGTATATACTCATATGTCTATGGTAACGACAGTGACTACCTAGACCCATCCTCTCCTCATCCGGAGGCATGAATCTAGAATTTCCCCTCCATTGCAATGCAGCGAATTATTCACAAGACCGTACAATAAACGAGTTTTTTGACTTTAGACGTTCCCCGTCATCCAACGCCGAAGCAAAATGCTCGTTAGGGACTTCCGACCACACCATATCAATATCATGAACGAAGAGGTATACACAAAGGGAATTGGAAAGGGGTATAGTAGTACAAAGTTGATAGATCGAGCGGCGATACCTCGATTGCCAGTATAGGTTGAATCATGCAGATTCAGGATTAGTAGAGCGTATGAGGGTGGGATATTCAACCACTGGATTTTTGTGCGACAGGTGGAGGTCGTGATATGCTCAGGCCTGCAGGAGCCGGAGTCACTTCTTGGATCTGGCTTGGCGGAGCACCGAGGTGGTGAGGATCTTCAGTTATGATAGGATCGTCAAATCTCGTCTCTGGGTGGATTTCCACATCTTCTCTCGACTCTAGATGTGATCTTCCCTGTGCACGGGTAAATCTCATTGATTCGTTGTCGCCATAGTTTCGCTCAATTGGTGACCATCCAGCTACACTACCAGCAATAATGCCGGCCATAACTGTAGTCGCACCCAGCGCTGAGTTCGACCGAGATCGATTGCTGCGGCCACGTTTGCGAGATTCGGGAGTATGCGTCGGTTGACCGTTGGAGCCAAAGCTGTCTTCTCGATGAGACTCTCCAGTGGGCGTCTGAGGCACTGAGTTGGTTCGGGATCGAGATCCACTTCTAGACCGAGGAAGCCACTGATCGCGAGCGTCACGCATGGCGAATTTGAGATTGTTTAATCGACCGCCCTTCACGCGCTTCAGGAAGCTGAGCTCTTCCTTGACGTCTGCGAGAGGTTTAGGGAATCGGAAGTGTTCCTCCTCGTCAGAGATTGTGACTTCTGGTCCCTTAGGCCTTCGCTTCAAGTATTCAGGAATCAGCCTCAGCAGGAGCTCATCGGGGATGAGACGGATGCACGCTCCGATGGGAATCGAAAGGAAGCCGAGGATAACAGAGTAAGCCCACTGAGCACCGTTCAACCGAACGACATTGAAGGCCTTGCCTCCAATATAGATGATCATAACCTGACCACCGATCATGATTACGTTGATACCTAAGAAGAACCAGTTGCGTGTGACACCTTCGAAGATATTGAATTTGTTGTCGAGACGGCGATTACTGTAGAGATGTTAGTATTGGTTCGTTGTGATGAATGCAGGGTTGTTACTTACTTCCACTGATTAAAAATCTGCATCCATACGAATGTATTGAATACAAGAGTAGGTACTTGGGCTCTCTCGCGGGCTGATTGATACGAGAGAATGGAGACGGAACCATAGTAGAGAAGCAAAGTGATGGCAAGTTGATATAGCGATTCGCCGATGATCATCTTCCACATCGTCATACTGATCAATGGTGCGGACTTAGGGTCTGGCTTTCTGTCCAAAATGCTTTCGGTTGGTGGATCCGTCGCAAGAGCCAAGGCTGCCATAGTGTCCATGATCAGGTTGACCCACAACAGTTGAACAGCCGTTAAGACAGACTCTTCATCAGCGTTCGATACGGCAGTGATGAATGTGAGGAGGACGGCGGTAATGTTGACGGTGACCTGGAACTGCAAGAACTTCTTGACTGCGTCGTTCACAGCTCGTCCCCACATCATTGCTTTGACAATAGAAGCAAAATTATCGTCCATAAGAATGATTGCAGAAGCTTCTTTTGCCACCTCAGTACCGGCTATGCCCATTGAGAATCCTACGTCGGCAGTTTTGAGCGCGGGTGCATCGTTCGTTCCGTCACCAGTAACAGCTACAGTCTCTCCAAGCTCCTTCAAGCGCTTGACGAGAATACGTTTGTCCTCCGGGCTGGATCTGGCAAGGACTTGGAGGCGGGGAATTGTCTGATCCATCTTGGTTTTGCTGAGTTTCCGGAATGCTGGACCTTCCATGATGATACCCCCTGGAGTGAAAATACCGCATTCAGTAGCAATCGCCCTGGCCGTAATCATATTGTCCCCAGTGACCATACGAACGACAACACCTGCGTTCTGACATTTCTTGACAGCTTCGGCTACACCCTCACGAAGAGGGTCTTGAATACCGACGATACCAAGGAAAACCATCTGTCGGAAGATATCCTCAAAAACTACCTCATTTCGATCACCCTCAACAGTTCGAGCACCCTTCGCAGGCCATCTCTCGAAGTCACGGTAGACCAGGCCAATTGTTCGCAGGGAGCGTGAAGCATAATTGTCGATGATGTTGGTAAGGGTTTGACGGTTGTCATCAGTCATTGGAGAACTGGCAGGCTCCTTGGTGGGGTCCCGGATAATGTAGGCACACTTCTCCAAAAGAATCTCCGAAGCACCTTTAACGTAGAGTCGGTATTTGCCACTTTCCAGCTGCACAACGACACCCATACATTTCCGGCCTGAGTCAAATGGAATAAGCTGGACGATGTTGATGTTGGATCTCAACTGATCGACCTGACCCATTCCTAGGTAATCCCGCGCATATATCAGTAGTGCAGTCTCCGTCTTCGAACCAACGAAGGTCTTCTCGCCGTCAACTTCGCCTTCAAAAGCAGTAGAATTGATGGCGATGGACTGAAGTAACATTTTCTTAACATCGAGATCCAAGGACGACACCACCTCTTGAGGAGGCACACTATCAACAGCTTCAGGTCGCGTTTGTTTGCCCTTGTTGTTCGAGGCGTCCGACCTAGAAACGTCGGCAGTAGCACCAAATCGCGAACTTGTTCCAAGAGTACCAGCAACGACTTTCATCTTATTCTCGGTCAGAGTTCCCGTCTTATCCGAACAAATGGTAGTCGCGTTACCCATGACCTCACAAGCCTTCAAGTGTCGAACAAGATTGTTGTCCTTTAACATACGAGTGGTCGCAAAAGCCAAGGCAAGAGTGACAGCCAGTGGTAGTCCTTCAGGTACTGCTACCACGATGATAGTGACCGTGACGATGAAGATCTGCAGGAATTCTTGACCTTTCTCGGCAGGCGAGGCCGTATTGTGTGGTAGACGAACCAGGAACTCGATGAACAGAACGATGAATAGAAGAAGACCGGCAGCTCCTCCTAGCTTCGCAATGTATTCTGCCAAGGTATTCAATTTAGATTGGAGTGGAGTAACCTCGGGGTCTTCTCGCAGGGACATCAGAGTCTTTCCGTAGCTGGAGTTAACGCCAGTAGAAGTAACCAGGAATGTACCCACGCCTTCAGTGACTTGAGCCCCAGAAAGAATGAAAGGATCCAATTTGCGAAGACTGTCATGGTTTTCGATAGCGGCATAAACTTGATCAGCAGGGTGCTTTCGGATCAAATCCGATTCTCCAGTAGTCTGAGATTCATCGCACTTGACATTGTGACCATCGATAAAGATTCCATCCACGGGTATCATATCTCCTGGTTCTAAGTGCATCACATCTCCAACCAAGACATCAAAGACCGAGATAGCTTGGGTTCTACCAGATCGAACGACGTTCACGTCCCGGTCTTCCTTCTTCTTGTTGAGCTTCACAAACTGGCGCTCCTTTTGCCAATCATTCAAAGATCCAACGACAACGACAATAACGATAGCCACGATAATGGCCACCCCCTCAATCCATTCGATAGGAGGATGCTCAGCATCATGTTTAGTTCCGAAAGTCTGATATAAACCAACCGCTAGGGAGATGGCAGCTGCAATGGAAAGTAGAATGAGAACTTTGTCGTTGTAAGTAATCCACATCAACTGCAGGAGATTCTTTCCCTTCTTCTCTGGTAATCGATTGTCGTTAAAAACTCGCTTCCGGTCGTAGAAAGCATCTTGAGCAGAAGGGGTTCTCCTGTTCGAAATGGTAGATTCTTTCGAGTCAATTCGCGCAAGAGGCGCTTTCGAATCATTACCCGAATTTGGCGATGACTTCTTCGCTGCAGTTTTTGCTTCGTCGAATGTCACCGTTCCGTCCAAGTCACTCTCGCTCACGCTTATCCCGGCTTTGCGATCGGTTCTAAGTCCTTTTTCTAAGCCGGTCAAACCTCCTAAGGCGTAGAATGCTGACAGGCTCTTGGGATTGATGAGCTTGTTAAGTTGTCCTTTAGTAAAAGCAAAGCTGTTATCCTCCATCTCAAAATCTTCTTCGGTCCCAGGATCCGGATTCAGAGCCTCAGCATCGTTCATAATGTCGTCATTTCCAGGTGCCTTTCCAAAAGCGCGATCTTTGTCCCCTTGTGAACTGTTTGCAAAAGTTTCCCCACTGTAGTTCGTGGCTGAATGATTCCCATCGTCCGACTCTATCGAATTTTGCCTGGATCGCAGTCCTGGCACGGCTAGAAACCCAGAAGATTTGTCCCCTCCTCTTGATGTTGGTGAAGATATATTATGTGGTGAGGTCGGTCTACTATTCCCACTATCAAAGGAAGGCGCGGGTCGCAATTCTGGTATCGAGGATCGACTGCCTTGGCTGGTATGTTGTGGTCGATTGTTCGTAGAGGTTGTGGTATCGTTCAAAGAAAGGGGGCTCGAGGGTTCGCCCTGTAAAGTCGACGGCGAGTTAGGCAAAGCTCTCAAAGCAACTGCATCGTTGTCCATATCTTGAGGTGGGCTCATGTTACTGACAGCAGAGGTGTCGATGGTAATAGTAGGCCTTGATCAACGTTAGATGTAGTTGACATAGTGTGTATCTATATGTAACAAGGGGACTTACGCTCTTTGCCGCCTCCCGACTGGGCTTGGCGAAGGGGAGGATCGTTTCGGGTCTGCCATGCTTGAAGTTGTGCCTATCTTCTGAGCTCGAATGGTTCTTGTTCAGTCGTCAGCTCCGAGGCGCAGAGCCTTGGCTGGTAGTAGGTGATGGCTGAAATTTGACTCTTGTTAGGCATCGGAGGGAGGCAGTGCGTCTTGGTGTCGAAAGAGGTAGTCCGGCTGCCCAGGAAACATATAAGCTTGGTTCTCTCAAGATTTGTGACAAGATGTTGAATTCAATGACTGGATGCCAAATACGCGAACTGAGGCATATTTGAATGCCAGCCTTGGGCTGGTTGTGATTGCCTCAATGGTGGTCAATCTTGTTTGTTTGGTGCCAACGGATGGTCAGGGACGGAGAATCGCAAGAGGTTCAATAGGATCATTTCTCGAGCATCTCACCTGTCTTTCGGGCATCAAACAGCCGCCGTGATGGGCCCTGCGCTTGTATCTAGCGAGTAAGAGACCGTAGAATTAGGGTTACAGGTCGGTAGGTTTCCGCACGTCGATATTGGAGGAAGTGTTCAGCATTCCATCTGTCAACAGCGCGTTGAAATTGGGAGCATTGGCGATTAAGACAACAGAAGAAGCAAGTCTTTGTTCATTCCGGAGATGGAGCTCATACAGTGGAGGAGTATGGGTATGGGTATGGGCGCGCAAAAACCGCCTTCCATGCAGATTCATTGACCAGGGAGTTGCTTAAAGTAGCGTAGATTTTGAGGCTGTGCAAGACTCTGTGCGGGACAGCGAGAGACTTTTTACCAGAGTTCGAGCGCTACGCACGCCAATCGCACCTAAAACGTTTATGAAGCGCTGCAATAGCTTGGAAATCTGTCCATCAGTGATGTGATCCCCGAGACTGTAAGGGAACGAGCGTGCATGCTCTTTCTCGAGCACTTTTTCTTCTCTCTTGTCAACTCCAGGATCTCGGTCGATGTTGGAGGACGGATTAAGAGACGGACTATATTTGGCCTTACTCCAAATAGACTGGCTTGCCGGAGCCAAATGTTAGTGCCACAGGACCACATCTGCTGGGATCCGCAAGGGTGAGGGAATGCGACCGCCGACCGCCAACCATGACCTCCAACTCACCTTCCAAGACGACCGCGCAGCTCCAATGTCCGCGGTTCTCCACCATATGCGTCGACAGCGAAAAGCTTCTACCAGACTATCACAGAGTCGAATTCAAGAATGGGAAATCTCCTGTTTTCCTCCCCCTCTCTTGTTCCCGCTCGCGAGTCACAAGTTCGCAACTATCAACTGATCGGGCAATGCGTCGATGACCCGGACGCGATATTGCAATCACATCACCGTGCTCTAACCGCAGATGCTGTGATGCACAAGCAGGCACGATATATTACACCCCATCATCCAGTACTACAATATTATATACCGACCGGTCGGAAGGCTGCTCTCCATCCAGGAATGAGATGGTGAGGGAGGAGCATATCCAACCCAGGGCCCGAAGCACCCGAACCAGTGTTCTTGGGCACTCGTGAGGGTAGTCAGCTTCGAGCAGCACGCTGGAGACAGCCAAGACTCGGGCTCTGGGCCAGTCGCCGTAGAGGGATCTTAGTACCTTCAACGGTCACGATCCTGTCATCAACGACTCTTCTCGGAGCATGGCACTATCACCATGACTCCACATTTCAAGATGCCGCCAACCGTCCACTTATGCGTCTTCTCGAAGCCTGCAGTCCCATGCTCGAATCGGATTCGACGGCCAGTAACTCCGCATCGGCAATTTTGGCCTCCACCTTTCTCTTTCGGGAGATGGGCATAAAAGGGTGAGGCGACGGAACCATCGTTGCTGAGTTCGGCGAGGCAATCCACAGAGCCCAGTGGCCAACGCGAGGCTGAGGTTCAGCTAAGCTCAGAGTTTGCCTTCCAGAACGCAATAGCCTCCCCACTTCTGATAGGTGACATCTGCAACAAGCAACTGGGATGTGGCAAGAAGCACCGATCAGTCAACTCTCCTTCCTGTTGCTTCGAAACTTTGAAGCTGTACCGGGCTACGCACAACAGGCTCTTGACTGCTTGTCCAAGAGCAATGCCTCCCTTGGCAGACTTGGCCCAATTAAATAACACGCGGCGCAAATCTCGTTGGGCGTTAAAATCCCTCAACAGGACAGAGTTGATCCTGACCCAAGTAACACCACAGCATACCAGCCAAGCAACTCTGTCAAAGAGCCAAGGGGCGAGAAACACAAGAAACATTCCCTTCGAAACGTGTTTCAGCCTTGGCCCTTCGTTCTGCTGATAAGCTTATCCACGCAGGCTAGCGCCACGCCAAAAAAATTCGCTTATCGCCGTCACCAAGGTTGACCTCCTGGCAGATCTGAAGGCGTTCTCCTTTCCGTGGCGAAAAGGGGCTGAGTATCGCTTGAGTGCGCGTCAACTCTCTTCTCAACATTTTTTTCGTTACACCGTGTTTACGCTTCCTTTGATATCCAATTTTAAGATCACGCAGGTATTGGCACGGGATCCTCCATCCGTTTGCAGAGTCTCGTGATCTGACTGAATCTGACACATTACCGCCCTCTCCTAAAGCATGATTTGAGTTTCTCAAACGACTTACTTTCCACAATACACTCCAAATGCATTTTTGTAGCACCGCATACGCGGTGGTTGATACCTCCGTTCTGGGCAAGACCATCAAATGCGCCTTCAACCTTGACTCTGACGTACAAAGTCAGACGAGAAGTTACCGCCAAGTCACATGTATCCAGGTAGTTGATACCGGCAAGCGTTACTTGTGACGCAAACCTAAAGGGGCTGTGTCGGAAGTACAGTAAGTAATAAAAAGGGTAAGTTACTATTGCCTCTACTACAATATGAAGCAGGTCTCTGTCCGTCTCTGTCTGCGCCAATCATCAACCAACAAGTTCTAGAACTCAATAGTCATCCTTGTAACAGCAAGCGATGAGTCGATATCATCACTAATCGCTACTAAGTCCGAGGCTGACTTCGCAGTACGAGGTAACATTCGGATCTGACAAGACATTTCTGACCAGATACCTGGATTCGGAATACACCTCACCCTCATTACCCGAATACGCCACCCCGGTACTGCTTTCAATTCCCAAGTCGCAACCCCAATCAACACCACCTCCTCAATCCAGCTCCAGTCTCGGGACTGAGAGGCGGTAAGGCATATTATTGAGATCTTGGCGGCGGTTGGAGTGGAGATTTGGCGGCAGAGAGCCCCCAAGTCCCGATAATCAATGCTACTTCCGAATCGGGTCGTAGTACGGGGCAGTGCAATTGTTGTCCCACTGTCACACATCACGACGTTTCTCTCTGTCTAGCATCAAGCTATATCACAAAATAACATGTAGTGACGGGAAGATAAGGTGAGCTAATGTGAAATGATGTGTCAACGTCCTCCTTTGCTGCATTTTACCGGGTCCGTGTACCAGTCTCATATCTTTACCCGCCAGCTTTCGACTAGTTAATACTTGACAAATCTTGAAGCGAAACACGTTCCGACTCGGAAAGAGGCTCCGATCGGGTGATCAGTCAATCACAAGAATGATTCGACAGAAGTAATGGCAGTGTGACAACTGGAGTAACTGATGTATGATGTTAAAGAATGAGTATTCTTTTTTATTATTGCATAGGTAGCTATATGACACAGATGCAGAACTAAACATGTTTATTGCAAACAAACAATCTAGTAACAGCAGAATTCTGGAACAAGTTAAAGCAGGAAAGGAAACGCAATGCATGCAACAAATTCAATTCTCTCTGACTTTGAATCCGAAAGCAAATTCTGTAAATCCATAGACATGGAAGGAAAGAGCACAATGGATGCGCGACTAATCAATCATTCGCGGTCTACGCTCCTTTCCATCCACCCACCCATCCAGCTATTCATGCCTTAGCAGATGCCAAACAAAGACACATAGACAAGCGCTCCGTAGAACGCCTTGAGTATTAGGAAATCCAGACAAAGGGAAAGGGGGCAGCGAATAATCGAGCCACCCACTCCATCTCGATTTTGTCGCATATAAAGAGACCAGGCTCCTTTTCAGACTCAGACTTAAACTAAGGTTCATAGCCCCAATCCCACTCTCACCCCAATGTACTCCACACTTGTACATCCATCTACATCCGTTCCTCCCTTCATCCGGAGCAGAGCCATGATTCCCAACCACAGTGAGCAGAAACGCCCTACTGCTTAATGGCAAAAATATGCCTACTGTTAAACCCATCCTGCAACTTGACATCGACCATCTGCTCTTCCGGAATCATATCATGTTGCAAGTCCCAGCCTGCACGTCGGCACAGCTCAGCCACCACGATGTCGCAATCGCCAAGCATATCGATATCAAAATTGACATGTGAGACCGGGGTTCTCGAGATGTACATCTGCGGGATATGCGTTGGCAGGTAAGGCACAACTTCCGAGACTGGCGCTACCTTGAGAGAGGTGCCGATGACGATTACCAAATCGACGAGATCTTTGTCATGGTTCGTCAGGCGGTCTGAAAACCGGTCTGGAAGAGGCTCGCCGAAGAAAGTGATGTCTGGCTTCATGACTCCGGCCTTGGGATCATCGTATTCATCTTCCGAAGATGTATCGCCATCTAGTGCATCGAATCCTGATTTACGTCTCTTCTTGTCTTGGCTATTGTAAGAACGCTTTCGCTTCATAGCTGCAGGGGCTTTCAGACGACGCATGTTCTCGAGACAGCGGTCGCATTTGGGGATTCGTCCGGCTTTGATGTCGTTGAAGATGTGCTCGCCTGGCACTTGGTATCTACATTCTACGCAAGAGGCGGTGGCGAAGGAGCCGTGACATTGAATTAATTTTTCTGGGAGGATGCCGGCTGCGGCTTCAATGTTGTCGATGTTTTGTGAGTAGTTGGTTAGGAGTTTGCCTTTAGATTGGAGGAGGGCGATGAAGGCGTGAGTTGGGGTAAAGCGGTCGGTCGAGGGAAGGATGTCGCGAGCGACTTGGTAGAAGATCGATGGATCTTCCCGGAAGATGTTGATATCGAAGACTTCTTGGGGGTCGTTGAGACCGAGATGCGCTAGCTTAGAGTAAAGACCGATATCTTTGGATCGGAAATCAGGAATACCAAGTGACGTCGAAATGCCCGCACCGGTGAGAACAATAATGTTCTTTGACTTCTTGATCAACTCGACTGCATCATCGATCGAGTTGTACTGCGGCAACTTGATTCTCTTCGACAATTCTCGGCTGATGGCAAGGCTGAGTAAACCATAATAGGCATCGTCAGGTGATCCTTCCAGAAAAGGGGGCGGCCGCAGTCCAAAAGCAGTCAACAATTTTTTTGCTGAAATAGTACCCGCTTCAACAGTCTTTTCACAGAATGCTTCAGGGCCGATAGTCCGCAATTGTTGTCGAAAGGTATTTGCCTCTTCCAACGTACACGAATCGGGACCTGTGGCTATTTTTAGCGTGTCATAGACATTGTAGTTTCAGGAGACTCACCAGCATCGTAGAGACTCTCGTCACCCATCTCCTCTAATGTATCCTCGAAGAGAGATTCTACTTCATCCCAGTTTGCGCTCTCTGCGTCTTGCTCATCAGCTGACTCCTCAAGGACATCAAGAGCCTCTAGCTCATTGACGCCACTGATACCGACACGTTGCGCAGCGACAAGCGCGTCAGCGATGTCGTTATCGCTGTCAGAGTCGAGATCTATTATCTGGGCGCCTGGCATCTTGACTGAAGCTTGACCAGAGCCTAGTCGACGGATGTCCATCGTAGTGATGACAACTTTCCACACCGCGAGAATAAAGATCAGAAGTGTAAGAGGGATGCGGTTGCCACAATCCTGGCTAGAATTTCACGGAAGAAATTAATGCCGGCCGAGCGTTAGAGCGTGAAAAGAGCAAGGCGTAAATGGCTTAAAATTTAGCTGCCGAGATATGATTGTGAGCACGAGCGAGCGAGCGAGCGATGACCCGCTATGAGAAAACCAGAATCTGACGCGCGGCTATTTCTTTTTTTCCAAGACATTGTCTAGTCGCTATGGGACAATTGGATGAGATTGGCAATGTTTGACAACCTGTCATGTCCCAATGTCATCATCAAAAGACAATGCTGGTGACGAGACACCTCGCTTGCTTTTCACAGCGCCCTCTTTCGGCCCGCGGCGCCAGACATCTGCACTGAGCAATCTAAACCCCCAAGACCATGGCTCGCGACTGCACCGACGACGCAAATCACACAGTGGGCATCATGACGAGAAACATATCCGTCTTCCACCTCCTCTTGGCGACCCTGGGTCTGCAGCGTCCAGCATTTACCGAGGCAGCTATAGTCCGCGTCGATCCAGATCTCTTCGGGCAGAGGGCTCTGCACCACCTTCGCCTCGGATAAGTTTGAGCGATGGCCATCTCGAAGACTTGCTGCAGAATCTCAATCTTGATCTTGAGACCTACGGACTAGAAGAAACCCGTGATGGTTTTTTTGACGCCTCTTTCTTCAAGCCTACCAAAGTTGATCATGATGACCTGATGAGAGATGCAGAGGGCACACTTCCTGCAGCGTTCCAGAAAACGGATCCTCTTTCTCCCAAAACGTTCTTTCCCAGGCAGTGGCACGAGATTCAAGGAGTGTTGCGAGCTGTGAGCACTACGAGAGCTGGGATCAAGCTCACAAAATCTTTCTTAGCGTTCTTCATTGCATACATTTTATGTCTCGTCCCTGTTATAGCGAAATGGCTCGGCCGGTATAGCTATATCATGGTCTTGTCCACCATCCTCAATCATCCTGGACGAAGCATTGGAGCGCAGATCGATGGAGCATTCCTCACTATCATGGGAACTGCCACTGGGCTTGGTTGGGGCGCATTCGCTTTGTGGGTGTCAGACTCTACATCCGTAGCACGGAGAGGCTATGGAGGCATCCTGGCCATATTTCTCGTTCTTTTCATGGGCACGATAGCGGCTCTTAGGTCCTACTATATTAGGATTTATCAGTTCGTGCTTTGTGCCGGTATAGCAATTAGCTACACGTGTCTAGCAGATACCTCGGAAGCAGTTGCGTGGAAGAAGCTTTTTGAATACGCCATTCCTTGGCTGTTTGGTCAAGCAATATGTCTTCTAGTCTGTTGCACCGTAGTCCCAGATGCTGGAGCACGACTTCTGGCAGTTGCCTTGCATGGCGCTTTTCGTGTGATGCAGGACGGTCTGAAGCTTCCTCATCCCGATAGTCGCACTTTGCATAGACAACTTGCTTGGACCTTCGTCAACCTTTCACAAGCATATCGAGACCTTGTCCTTGATATCTCCATTACCCGATTCAAACCATCCGATATCATGACACTTCGAAATCTTATGCAGGCAGTCATCAGATCCTTCCTGTCTCTCAAAATGCAAACCCAGCTGTTTGATGACTTCGATGAGCCGAAGGACTATGGTTATGCTAGGAGTGCAGACAAAGATATGTCGCTAGATCCTGCAAAAGAGGCTACCAAGAAAGGAGATAAACTTGCTGGAGAGATGAATACTAAGGCAGATGATGCAGACGACGCCATCATTGATATCGACAATTCAAGAAAACGGCCTTCGATTTTCAGGACGAATACAGAAGAGCGAGCTGTGAAGTTGGTAGCTGGCAGACTTGCTGGCCCTACATCAAAGCTTCTGTTGTGCATGAGGTCTGCACTAGCACGATGTGATGCGGTTCTTCTCGAAATCTCTGGTCACCGCAGATACTTAGGACCACCCGAAGAGGTCTCCACTGATATCCTTAGCGCCCTTACCAAGATCCGCAAAGCAATGATCAAGTATGATAAAGAGGAAGAACTGCTGATGCAGAGTCCCGATCTACCTCCTTCATACTCAAACCACCCAGAAGTCGTCGAGCTTTTCTTATTTGTACACCCGATCAGACTGGGCGCTACTACTGTTGAAGCTCTGCTAGTCAAGGTCAATGAGATGCAGCAAAGACGTCCAAGATGGAGACTCTATTTACAATCTTACCCATTTGCCAAGGCATTACAAAGGACAAATGCTCAGGTTCGACATGACAGAGGCGGCGTTACCGCAGGTTATTATTTCCGAAGCCAAACCCAACTTGCAAGAACGATGAGAGGCATGGCGAACATCTATAAACCTTTACCACGGCACCAAGATCCTTCTGCCAAAGAGAACGATGATCCTATCGGTATTTTGGGCCAGTCAGATACAATCGGCAAATATGAAGAGGAGGAAGATATTGCAATGGACAGAAACTCGCAAGCTACGAAGAAGCAACGATTACGATACAAATTGTGGATAGTTCTACATAGGCTACAAGGTTTTGAAACAAGGTTTGCTCTAAAGGTCGTGATCACGACTTCACTGCTATCTGTTCCGGCCTGGCTTCATCAGAGTCGAGATTGGTGGAACAAGTATGAGAGCTGGTGGGCCATCGTAATAGTATGGGTGATGTCTCATCCAAGGCAGGTTTTAACATGGAAAAGCATTCCTCAGCAACAATCACTGACAATCTTCTAGAGTTGGTGGCAACCTCCAAGATCTCGTCACTCGTGCTCTATGCGGCGTTCTTGGGGCACTATTTGGAGGAATAGCCTATGGTGCGAGAAATGGAAATCCATATGTGATGGCAGTGTTTGCTGCCATCTATATGCTTCCTATGATATACAGATTCACACAAAGCACACATCCTCGGTCAGGCATCGTAGGCTGCATATCCTTCATCGTTGTGTCTCTGGGAGCTAAAGCAGCTGATGGACTACCGTCTATTGTAGAGATATCATGGACGCGTGGGTTGGCTTTCGTGGTTGGCGTCGTGGCAGCTGTCATTATCAACTGGATCTTGTGGCCATTTGTTGCAAGACATGAGCTTCGCAAGGCTTTGTCTGCAATGCTAATCTACTGCAGCATCATCTATCGTGGTGTTGTAGCAAAATATGTTTACTACGAAAAGGGTGAGGAGCCTGGGAAAGAAGACATCGAGAGATCGGGTCAGCTGAGTCATACATTCTTGACCATGGTTCTGAATGGCTGACTATGTACAAGAAATGCTCGAGGGACGTCTTCGTGAAGGTTTCGTTCGCATCCGCCAACTCATGGTGCGTATTGTGATTTATAATTCATCCATGACCCCAACCATAACCATCGTAACACTTCCCACAGGCTCTCACTCGCCATGAGATCCGCCTCCGCGGTCCTTTTGACCCACTGCCCTATTCCGCTCTAGTCGACGCCTGCGAACGCTTCTTCGAATACCTTGTCGCCGTCCGACAATCCTCTCTATTTTTCCACCCACACTACATTTCCGACAGCGAGCAGGCAGCTGAATCACTACTGTCATATCGGAGAGACGCCGTTGCTGCTATCTTGATGAATCTATATGTATTGGCTGGTGCATTAAGGGGCAATAGGAAGGTGCCTGTATGTCTCCCCTTTCTCTGCCTTGTACTCATTTTTTTTCTCGTTGTTCTGAATTTTGGTCGCCTACAGCACCTCTCTTCCACTCATTGCTTCTCAAGCCCTCTGGCCACATATATTTCTAACTTCATCTCCCTCCTGAAGCGGTATCTTCCATCAGCAGCTCTTGCCCGAAAAGCCCTCCTAGACCATATGGCACTCATCGAATCTCACGTCACGGTCTCAGACTCCACTAGCCGCATCGTCTCCAACAGAAAATGGTCACAGATTTACAGTTATTCCTATAGTCAGAGCTTGACTGGGTGTGTGAAGCAATTGGAGCAGCTGCAAATGTATGTTAAGGAGATCGTTGGGGAGCAGGGGTCAGTGTTCCTCTAATCTTACCTGATTTTGCTGTCAGTATGTGCGAGGGATGAGGCTTTGCTCACAAAAAATGATAGGTTCGACCCCCTAGATCCAACATTATACGAAGAGCTCTCTGCAGAGAAAATAAAAGGGATACTAGGTTGATCATAGTCTTCGTCATATTCAAGCTCAACTACCTAGCCTGGAACCTATCATCGCATGGATAGCAATATGAAAGAAAAAGTGCCAACGCCTAATATCCTATGCCCTGAACGCCTTGCTTTCTATCCTTATCTATATCCTAATCCATACAGTAACCATCTCAAGTAGAACTAACCCAACGCCTCTTTCATGATATCACCCAACACGCTCGATCTCCGCAGCGGCTTGAAAGGCTTCTGTCCAACAATACTCTTCTTCGGCTGTCTCTT
This sequence comes from Phialocephala sp. D728, assembly GCA_003988865.1. NCBI lineage: Eukaryota > Fungi > Ascomycota > Leotiomycetes > Helotiales > Mollisiaceae > Phialocephala > Phialocephala sp. D728. Next base: position 578,092 of record QYAJ01000006.1, read on the forward strand.
TCCTGCGATAGCAAATTCACCACCTTGTCCATTCATTCGCACACCCAAACTCGGAACCTTCCTCGGAATCACTTTAACATTTTCCTTATTCTCTCCCAAAACCGCCTCCCCCTTCTCCTCCACTAAATGAACCCCTTCCCCAAAACTATTATCTCCTCTCCTAACCTTCAACTTTTCTAAACTCCCTGCACAAGCGCTCGCCACCGCAGCACTCCCCTGCGTCTGACTAAAACTCTTCTCAAAAAGATGATCCTCTAACGCGTGCTTCGGCAAATCAAACACCCATTCCTTCTCCTCCATCAACCCTACAAACTTAGCCACCATCTCCTCTTCTCCTTCTTTATTCCGCCCGTTGCTTTTCAATGTCTCTTTACTCCCGACAACTAGAAGCTTAGTCTTCGCTCTCGTGAAGGCGACGTTGATTCGTCTCCAATCTTTTAGCAGTTCTCCAATGGACTTTGCTTCGTTGCTGCGGACAAGGGAGAGGAGGATTACTTCTTTGTCACGGCCTTGGAAGCGGTCTGCGGTATGCATTTCGACGTCAGGGTGAGAACGGAGGTTATTTTTCAGGATCGCGAGCTGGGAGCGATAATGTGTCATTACGCCGATGCTCGAGGCAGAGACACCAGTGCTGAGGAGGGATTCGACGAGTTGGGTGACAATGGTAGCTTCTGTGGCATTAATAATACGGTTTCCTTTTGCTTCTTCGCGGGATGCAGGGAGCAGAGGGTCCGTGTTGATGAAAGAAACCTTCGCGGCTGGGTCGAGGAGGGTGCGGATCCAGCATTTTCCTGGATGAGGGCCGGTACAGATGGTTTTTTGGCTGCGAGATAGGGTGGAGGGTGAGAAATGGTGAGTTTTGAGACCGTCCATGTCAGGAATTATGATACTTCTGTTGGCCACTTCTCGACTGCCGCATTTGAGACGGCCGTTGTAGATCAGGTTGTTGCTGAGTGCCATTACGTCTTCGCACATACGGTATTGGTGCTCGAGGTAGACGACAGAGCTAGGGTGCGTGTCTGAGAGATGCTTGAAGAGACTAATATCCAAGCCTCCAGTGCGAGCTTCTTCATTTTGTACAAGTGGAGGAAGTTGATTGTGGTCTCCAACGAGGATAAAGGTTCGAGCTAGCCGTATAGGTCCGAGGCAAACAGGAAGGGTAATCTGCGAAGCTTCATCAACAATGCAGTAGTCGAAAGTTCGCTCGTTGAAGACAGCATGATTAATTCCGAGACATGTAGTTGCAACGATTGGAGTGTCGTGCCAAGCGTGTCTAATTTCCTCGAAAGAGTCCTTCTTAGTTGCTGCAAGTATTGCAAACTCTCGAACCTCGGGGCTAATCTTGGAAAGTGCACCTATACGCAGGATAGGAATGCTGTCGTCTTTGAGCTTCAGAAGGATGTTGTCAACAGCAGTATGCGTATACGATGCGAGCAATACACTCTTGCCTTGCGAAACTAGAGCTCGGATGATGTGGGCAATGGTGGTTGTTTTGCCGGTGCCGGGCATACCAAGGACGAGAGCATAGTCCTCGGCACTCATCACTTTCTGAATTGCTCGCCTCTGATCAATATTAATGTTCTCTCGGTCCTTTAGCGTATACGCTGTAGCTTGTGATTTGAATCTCGGTGCGTTGAGGTCTACAACTAGCCCCCGGATCTGACGAGATCCGAAGGGCCCATCGGCCATGACCTGAATGAGATTGTTTCGCACGGTGGCTAAGCCGTTGCTGAACTCGTCCTTGTCGAGTCTATATCTTACGGGCTCGTCCCAGATCTTTCCTTCGGCATCTGCAATAGTGGATCCCTCTTGAGCTACTTCCATGATACTTGCAAACACTTGGTTGTCGACTTCGTCAAAGCCTGGCTGCCGAATTCGAGCATTGTGCAGCCTTCGATCTACTGCAACCGTTATACATTTCTTGCGAACATGGGTAACGAACCCGTTTGCAAGCGCAAAGTGTCCCAGCTCATCTGATATCACAATAGGTTCTCCTACGACAATCTGCGACTCGAGAAACGAGAAACCTGCTGGTGGCTCCGGCTTGATGAGAGAATACCGATAGCGGTTGATCTTTGGCTGGTGTAGCTCTTCGTAAGCTGAGCCAAGCTCAATCACTAAATCGGAGAAGCATCTTCCAAACTTTTCTCGCTCGGAACTGAGCATGGTCCACAGCTCTCGACGAAATTTGAGGTTTTCCTTCTCTTCTTTTGTAAGCAAGTCATCCCACTTCAAGAAGAATTCCTTGTGCTTTGGTGTAAGATGCTTGACAACCTCGTCGAACTTGGTATTCATTTCACTGGTCTCTCCCGTGCCACCATCAGCTAGCCTATGATAGATGAAGCATGGCACTTTCGCATAACAACGAGTACACATGTTCTCCTTCTTCAGCATCGGGGGAAGCTGAGCGTCACGCTCGCGAACAAAACATGCCAGCTCGTTTCGTTGCATGATCATATGGCGAAGTTCGTGGCGAATTGCAGGTATTCTGATAGTTTCTGAAGTTTCCATATAGTAGAGAATGCCATAAGCAATTTCGACATCATATCGATCCGAAAGAAGAAGGTTATAAAGAGCTGTTTGAGCGCGGTGAGCAGCGCTTGGATTTTTGCCCGTCTTGACCTCGAATGGGACGGTCAACGTCCGTCGCTTGCCCTCATCGTCCATGATTACTTGAACCGTGGCATCGATATTGCCTTTGAGACCATACATCGGAGACCAGACATGTTCTTCGACGTCCAGAAGCTTGCTGACACACATAATAGCCTTTTCTCCATTGCCAGCCTTTACTATGGCTTGCGGCTGTGAAGTATTAGCATGATGTCGCGAAGTGAGTAAGACTAGAGCTTACCTTTGGTTGAGAAGAGACAAAAAGCTCGGCCCAGCTTTGTAATTCGCCCATCTTGCTTTGCAAATACTGGACGGCATGGGGAATCTGTAGCTTGATGGTATAGAGATCTTCTAGATGTGTCGTGGCAATCTTCTCAATGAGCTCAGTCAACCACTCCGTATCCCAGCGATTGGCCAGCATAGCTGCCTGAAAGATTTCATGCAAGATTGTACCATAAACAAGAGGAGCGCTTGCTTCGCTGGTACTTTTGATCCTATCTTGAAGCACAGCACGTCGAGTGCAACCAAAAGAGTCCGCTATCACCGTTGATGATATTAAATGATCCGGATGCAAAATAAGAATATTCTGATCATCGTCGACAATACATCTCCCGCTAGCATCAAACAAACCGATTACATGGACGAACGCCTTAACAGTGACAGGCGACTCAGTCCAAATGCCTCTTAGGTGGACAGTTTTCATGGTTTTGTTACGCTCGACTTGAAGAAGTAGTATCTAATAAGGTTAGCAAGCTGCAAGTCTTGAGATTCAATAACACACCTTCTCCCGCTGCTTTCGGCCCCTGATATTTTCAAACTCGGAGTCAAGGATATTTGTGACTAGATACCTCTGTATTGTTCGTGCTTTTTGGGTGGGCTGAACAACTTTTAGCAAGGTCACAGTGAGATATTAAGGTATCATATTTGCTATGGAAATCTGGTACGTACAGATATAAGGCTATTGGCTGTTTGTTGTATGGACTGAGTAGCAGAGGCCTCGGCTTCCTCGAAATCAAGCTCATCCAGACCATCATCCCCAAATTCGTCTTCGGAGTCTGCCCTTAATATATCTATTCGCCGCTGCGGCGGGATCTTATTGCCACTCATAACTGCTGGCATCCCGCCATTTGCGGGTCTTGCATGATGATCAAACTGGGATGCAATATGTTCTAGGCCTACGTTGAACATATCGTCATCTGAGTCGTCGAACTCATCGAGCCCAGTCTTCGAGGCCTTAGACTCTGATGCTTTAGATTCCGTGATGGAGATCGGTTGCTTCTGGGTTACGGCTTGGGGACGATGAAGTGGAGGTGGTGGGACAGGCGGGGCGATATTGGGCATATTACTCTTAGGATCCGAAGTTTTGCTTGGGATTCCTTCGAATTCCTCGAGTAGATTCGCGTCAAGCTCGTCGTCATCAAAGTCGCCATAGTCCGAGGAATCTGACAATTTCTGCTGCGGTGCTTCTAGAGCTCTATCTCTCGTGATTTCCTCCTGCACAATTCGATGTTCCTTCTGAGACGTTTGTGAGGCGATAGGCTTGTTTTGTGGTTTAGGTTGCGACAATCCTTCTTGCACCCTCTCAATCAAAACAGACAATTTTGAGGGACCAACATTCATCGACTCGGTAAAGACATCATCATTATCGCGACCTCCAACCCTCCTCCGTTTTGGAAATTGATTACCGCAACTATTTGCTCTTCGGAATCCAGCAATATATCTCGGAGTCGTGCTCTCCCTGGACGGTTGTGGTGACGAGGTGTGCATAATATGTGCTAGAGCTGGGACTGGCGGTCCTTGTGGTGTTGTGATGTTGGATCCGTTCAGAGAATATCGACCCCAGATCTCGGAGCCTGGATCCAACTCAGGGTTCAACGTCTCTGTCCTGGACTTGAAGTGAGCTGAGGCTGTTGCTGGTGACCCCATGGGCGAAGAACTCCTCGCTCGCTTCTTTGCCCTCCTGATGCCTGTGAATGAGGAGCCTGAACCATCTGCTGTGTCCTCCTCATGATCCCATTCTATGCGTTCATCTGGTGATATGCTCTCGACCGCCCGTCGAACATCACCCATCCCTATCAGATCTAGTAGTGCCAACTTTCCCGCAGGTGTGGTCGGAACATCTTTCCTGAGAGGCGGTAAGACAGGTTGTTCTTGCGAAAGCTTCTTCTGCTGCAGATTTGTAACGGCCTTGGCAGTTGGCACTGCATCATTCTCTTTCTCGTCGTTCGAAAGAAGGTTAATTACGGCTTTCTTCGATTTTGTTTGCTTGGATTGGCGGTCAAATTGAAAGCCGTTAAGCTTGTTCTTCGTGGCAGTAGAGATTGGAACAGGTGGCTTTTCTTGAAGAGGTGTTGAATTGCTCTTCGTAGTTTGCTGTCCCGAGAAACTCTTGTTCTTGCTCCATTGTGGTCGGTGTTGCTGTTTAGATATGATTAGAGTGAATGTCCAAACAATAGACGTACTACATGTCACGATTGACACACCTTTGATTTTGCAGAATGATTCTGGTCTGAAAAGGATTTTTGAAGAGGCATCTTATCCACTTGGTGCAGGCATTGGGTATCATGCACGTATGAGTCCTCAACTGTTGTGGTTGGAGTTGATGTTGAAGATTTGGTATTCACGATCACTTATCAAAACACGGTCGTCGCGGTTGCTCTGCTGGAGTACGCGACGCGACACCGCCCTCTTGGATGAGACCGGCATTATGGCGCAATGTCCAGCATCAACGCTAGGCCCAAAGAACCATAGGAGCATGTGGGACAGGCGGTGAAGGCCCCATCCGACAATCGGCTATTCAATTAATAAGGTACTGGAGCTTGAAGTTGAAGCTTTGCTCGAGATCTTGTCAAAGAGTGTGGGCAATTAACACTCTTATAAACAACAAACCGATATAACTGGGCATGTGCGGCTGCTGGCAATGACTGCTCTATTGTGACTGACTTCCTTTTCCAGAATTCACCGCCACGATGTCTTCCGATCAGAAGCCTCTCGGCTTCATGTACCAATTCGCCGCAGGTATGACCCCTCCAACGTCTGTGTGCATATCAATTGAAGCTGACACGATGTACAGGAGCAATCGCCGGCGTATCTGAAGTGAGTTTACCATTGTTGGAAGTCGAAAGCTGAATCGGAACTAAATCGCGCATTTTCGCAGATCTTGGTCATGTCGGTTTTCCCCCATTCTTTTACTTCTGACAGATCGTATACTGATACATCGCATGCAGGTACCCATTAGACGTAGTGAAGACCAGAATGTGAGCTTCAAAGTCACATCGAACCGAAGAGGCACAATGTTGACAGAACTGCAGACAACTGCAAGCGGGAGGAGCAACTGGCGCCGATGCATATACTGGAATGGTCGATTGCTTCCAAAAGATTGTTAGGACTGAGGGGCACGTTGATATATCCTAGCAAAACAACACATCATGCTAACTGTGGTCTAGTTTCTCGCGTCTCTACCGTGGCATTGAAGCTCCTATTTTGATGGAAGCTCCCAAGCGAGCAACCAAATTCGCAGCCAATGACTCGTGGGGCAGTTTCTATCGCAACATATTCGGCATGGCAAAAGCGAATCAGTCACTCTCAATTCTCACGGGTGCTACTGCTGGTGCTACAGAGGCTTTTGTTGTGGTTCCCTTCGAGCTTGTCAAGATTCGACTCCAAGACAAAGCCTCAGCAGGTAAGTATACCAGTAGTCTTGATGCCGTTACCAAGATTATCAAGAGTGAGGGCCCTCTTGCACTCTACAATGGACTTGAAAGCACGTTGTGGAGACATATCCTGTGGAATGCAGGTTACTTTGGGTGCATCTTCCAAGTCCGAGAACTTCTTCCCAGGACAGAGAAGAAGAGCATGCAAACATTCAATGAGATGCTCGCTGGTGCTACAGGAGGAACCGTTGGAACCATTATCAATACACCCATGGATGTAGTCAAGTCTCGAATTCAAAACAGCCCCAAGGTTGCAGGTTCGATTCCCAAGTACAACTGGGCATGGCCATCAGTTGCACTTGTTATGAGAGAGGAAGGTTTTGGAGCACTCTATAAGGGTTTCATTCCTAAAGTTCTCAGACTAGGTCCAGGCGGAGGTATTTTATTGGTTGTCTACACAAATGTCATGGACATGTTCCGGAGGATGCAGAACCCGGCATGATAGTGGGATAAGATGGGCATTTGATGAAAGGTGTTTGCTGCAGCCTTCAAATACTCATACTAGAGGTTCCTTATACATTCTGATGGGATCGCGGCTAAAGAAAAATGGTGTTTTAGGGGGTGGCAAAACTACCTCCAAATATTCGATTCAGAATAAAGCAAGTGCGAAATGAGATACCATCAAAAACGAGCATCTTCCGAGCCCTATCACGCTGCTACTTAAATCAGTAATCAGCTCTTGATTTTGTACCATGATTTCAATTTCATTCTGCATTGTGCGAGTTAATAGAACATTATGAGCCTGAACGAGGTACTAGAACTTTCCACAATTCATAAATTCACGAAGGACAGTCTTCAACAGGGATTTGTCTTAGCAATTTCAATCATAGAAGCAGTTAGAGGACTTTTGAACTTTTTAAATTTCCTAGGTCTGAGAATTGCTCAATTTCCTTTGTTGCAATTGACTTTGATTGCCTTATTATACTGCTGAAGCTGGACTCGGAACAAAGTCTCACTTGTCGCAACATTTTTCTTCGAAACGATCTTCTTGGTGCGGATCGGGTTAGATATCAGTAGGAATTTTAATTCTGATGCTGTTTCCTCCAGATGAGTATCACAGGAGTCTTTTCAGAAAATAGGGGTAAGCATACCAAGTGAATTTGGATTGTGGCAGCAGTAAAATTCCGGAAGAATCTCTTTCAAAAGCGATTAAAGTATCCATACTCAATCCACCCCGAGCAGCTTTGATCGAATCGAGTCAATTAATGATCTAGAAAAGCGTCGCTTTGGGATTTAGCAGTAGATACACGCAGGCAAGTTACGAAGCTGGGTGCAAAAGTCCGTGCGTTTAGGGTATTTTTAAGGCATTTTCAGGCTGCGAGAACCCTCATTCAAGCCTTCCAAGACCCAAGTTATCGCAGTCACTTTAAAGTTATAAAATCACTAACAATTATTACTACACACAATTCGTAGAATAATAATCAAAGATGGTGGGCTACATTTGTGTTAACTGCGATTTTGCGATTAAGGAATTCTGATTTTTATTTACTAGTAAAATGCCCTGATCGCACGGACTTTTGCACCCAGCTTCGTTAATGATTAATGGAAAGGCTCCTTGTTACAACAGCACTTGGAATATCAACTTTGATATACTGCAAATCAGCATATCTAGTGATCCCTTTCAGCAAAAGTCAGAGTCCTCTCAACTTTTCTCACTTTTAAATCCTGGAACGATCAATATCAACCTGTTATCAACCGCGAGGCCTATGAAAGAGAAGGATGCACCACGTGATTCAGAAGTGATTTAGAGACCAACAACGAACACTAAGGCGCGTGAAGAAAATTCAGAAGTATACAATTAAATTTTCAGTTCCTGAAACATTTAAAACAAGTAAAAATTAATTCTCGAATATTTTGGTCGAGGTCGGTTTATCCGTGCGGCTGCTCATCCCCGTGGCTTAGTGCGGTTCTGGAGATCTGCTGCATAACAACACAGCTTGCGACCTTCCTCTTTTCCAACCACAACTTCCCATCAACAAACGCCAAATCACCTTTCCAACCCCATTTCTAGACCTCCTTGTTTCACGCGACGAAAGTCTCATCAATTTCCACTACCCTTAAATTCAAACCAACCTAAATCGTAAGTATATGCCAAGTTTCGGGTCGCAACAATGGACGCGTCTAAATGCGCCAACTCAGCGCAATCCTCCACAACAGACATATATGCTAATTTATTAACAGGTAATGGCTCGCGAAGGAACTCGTTCGGCGACCGGTCCGTACTTTTTGCAGCAGTCCTCTGCTGCGCGTGCCAGCTTGCCATCAAGCTCAGCGCGTAACCTGCTCGAGCTCTGCTGAAGCGCATATCTAGGAAACTCCCGACCAAGAGTCTTTCCAACTGTCCCCGAGACAACCACTACAACTACCAAGAAGCGGGCTACGGCAAACACTGGTGCTAAGAGAGGGCCAAAGACTACTACAACCAAGGCTGCTAAGCCCACAGGCGTCACCAAGAAGAAGGCTACTCCAGCAAAGAAGACTACTGTCGCCGACAAGGTGAGGATTTTCACAATCCAGTAGCAGCACAGTCACTAACATCTTCTAAAGGCTAAGGGTGCCGCCAAGAAGGTGGAGGGAGCTGTCACCGCTAATCCTGAGAAGAAGGTATGTGTCGAGATATCCATTGTTGTGATGCGCTCGACGCGTCGGAGACCCCTGTCTCTCAAAAGCAAGGTGCCGAAACACAGCATCAATGCTTTGCTGTCCCTCCCAAGTGGCGAGCAACCGTTTGCGAGCAAATTTAGCTCATGCTTGATTCTTATTAATAATGATATTGATGAATGCTTTGAATCACCTTCGCTTTAACTCACGACACTAATACCCCTTTTCAACAGGCGGCTGGCACCAAGAAGATCAAGGGCACAGATAGTGCTACCGGCAAGGCCAAGGCCACTGCTACCAAGAAGAAGTAAATGCCCTCATACGAAAATGACTCTCCATCAACATGCACGGACATGGACAAGGACCACGCACGTCTCCAGTCTAAACATACCACTGGGATGACTTACGCTCTTATACCCTTTGTCTCTTCCTGCCACTGGAGCGGAAACGGCGTTCGAGGAGTTTAGTTATGGATGGTGGGTGGGTGGATGTACGACGGCACTGTTGGGATTAATGGTATGCACTACGTTATGGTTCATACTATTGAGGACTTGGGATGGATAAAGGTTTCATTCTATGTGCTTCTTACCGGCTCATATCTGTTGTCTATGATCGTTTCTTTGGTGGTTCGTACCGTACATGCAGGTTTCTTCACATACACACAATGCTCTACCTGAACAGTGACCACCATGCTCATGCTCATATGCTTTCAAGGCTTGAGAGGCACACTTCATTAACCTTTTTTTTATGTCCGATTGAACGAAAGAGTCTTTGATCCGTGATTACAAATACCAAGCTTGCGAAATTCATGTGTTGATAAATACGTCTCTCCTTGTTTTATTTCATCCTATCTTAAGGATTTTATCTTTCTAACAACACATCTCTCCTCACTACCTCCTTCCTAAATCCATATCCCTAACCAACACCATCTTCCCCTCTCCCCCATCCTTTCCCTCGAACCCAAAAAAGCTGTTCACAGCCTTCTCTACCACACCCTCCCAAACGCCCGCCACAATGCCCCTCAGCTCCTCTCCCGTCTGCCTAAAATCAGGAAAAGCATTAACTTCCAACAGCCAGCTTCTTCCGCTCTCGTCAACCAGGAAATCGAGACCAAACACCTCAAAAGCATTCGGTAACGTCTGGAAATGAATCATCATCCCCTTCGCTGCTGCTTCAAAAATGTCTCCTGTTGTCTCGTGGATTTGATTCATGATTGATTCCTTGAGTGGAGAGGGGAGGGGCAGGGAGGAGAAGAGTTGGACGGTACCATCTGAGACGGAAGGTTGGAGACAGGTGTTTGTTAGGTGGGGTGAGAGGTCGATTGTTTTGCTTCCATCATCGTCGTTAGAGGATGTAGTTGTTGTAGACCAGGGGGGGACGTAAGCGGTGCTTGCGAAGAGAGCAAGCATGTCTTTATAAACGTAAACTTTTAGAGAGCCGACTGCTAGGACGTAGGTTCTGATATGGAATTTGCGGTGGTTTCTTGGAATCAGAAGTGGTGGGTGGATGTATGGTTGTGCAATGAAGTGGCGGAGGTGAGAGGTTACGATGTAATCTCCTCCTTCGTCTTTCACCTTTTCTCCCTCTTCGTTTCCGGCTTCGTCATCTAAGTCTGAGTTAGGAGCATCGGCTTCCCACTCTTCGAAGATAGATTGAAGTTCCCTTTCCGAGCTGAATAACCTGATTCCTTGTCCTCTATCACTCATTCCAGGCTTCAGTATCCACCATTCCCTGTCCTCACTTTTCTTTCCCTCATTTTCTTCTAGACTTGCTCTCAATTCGAAGGCTTCAACTAGAGCATCGTCTAGAAACTCTGCATAGTCGAGCTCGAAATCACATGCCGGTTTGATGTTCGTGGCTAGAATCGATGAAGGGTGTTTGGTGATCCAGGTATGTGCTGTGGTGCTGAGGTAGTGTTTCCGGATGAGAGCTTTGCGAATAACGTATGCATTGGCGAGAGAAGTGCTGGGGTGAGAGAGGACGTGATCGAAGGGCAAAGTTTCGTAAGATGATATTTTCAGGAGAGAGGAATCTGGCGAAGGAAGCTCGGAGAGTGAGGAGACGAGTGTGTATGATCCTGTTGGCAGCCGGGATTCGAGAGCAGCTAGAATGAGAGGCTGCACATAAGCATCTTCGTAGTTGATGAGAGCATAGAAGTGATTGGGTGGTTTCTTTGAGAGGGATAATGTGTCCAAACTTGGAATAGTAAGTGATGGCCTGGGATTTACTCGTCAGACATGAACCGGAAAGGTGAAGGCAGAAAGTCTATGTATTGGTCTAACATGGTCTAACGCTCCAATGCTATGCATAACCACACTCACAGCTTCAGCTCTCCTTCAGTCTTCGCCGCCGCATGCATGAAATTGGCTTTCAAAGGTGTCACGCTATATATTGTCAGTAAAAAACCATTGTCAGTGGTTTCGAAGGGATCCTTACCTGGTATATCCCTCCTTAACAGCCCATCCATCATTACCCGGTGCCGCCTCCTCCACACTCTTATAAACATCTGTAAATCGTGGTGCCCACTTGAAATGCTTATGCTTATGCCTCGTCAATGTCTCCTCCCCATTCACAGTAACACCCTCCTGGCCCTCTCTCTCTCTAATCTTCTGTTCCTCCTCATCCGCATCACCCTCATCATCCTCCACCTCTTGGAAACAACTTCCATGCCCCCAATAATTCTGCAACATGCTCGTCCACAGCACCTTTCTCTCCCCCACATTCTCCACCAACGGAACATTGACAGAATAAAGATCCACTCCCTCTCCCCAATTCCCATAAAGGTACTCAATCAACCTCACGCTCAACTTGCTCGCTCCAGCAATGATATCCGGATCGTGGTTGCGAGTAAAGAAAGCATAACTTAGAGCAATTGCCTTCCTCCTGCATACCGCAGCTTCCAGCGCCCCTCCTAATGTCCCAGAACTCAAACTAAACACCGCCGTACTATTTCTCCCGTAATTCGGTCCAGAAACAACTAAATCCACCAGTCCTCGATCATGGAAATAATGATAAAGACCTATCTGCACGCAACTCGCAGGTGTTCCATCCACCAGCACCCATTCTTCCTGCTCTTTTGCGCCAGAAGGTAAGGGACGAGAGTGTGTAGTTCCATCGTCGTTATGAAGGGTGCCCGGACGGAAGTAGGTTGGCTTGACGGTCTGCCCGATCATGTGCGCTTTACCAATCCATGAGCGTTGAGTGTGTGGAAGGACAACGGACACCGTATGTCCTGCGGTTTGGAGGTTTTGTACGAGGGAATGTACGTAGGGCGAGGATTGGTTCGAGGGAGGACCATCGTCGTTCACCACCTAGTCAGCATTAGCTCAATGGGTATATTTTTGGAGGTAGAACATTCAAGACTTACGAGAATATGCATTTTGGTTAGTGGGAGTTCTTGAGGTGAGAGTGGTTCTGTATCGTGGGACAAGGAATTTAGAAGGATGGAGGGGCAACAATAAATTCTGGCTCAACTCCCCGAGTTCGGGAGGCGGGGCTCACTGTGGCGTCAAGTCGCCGCCACACCGCGAATTCTGGTACGATAAATTTCAGGGGTCTCGTTACGAAGAACAGAGCTTAAAATTGCATTTGCCAATCCAAATAGTTTTGATCTTTTTGAATTATGTATCTGTTAATCTTCTGATCTTTCTAGCGCGGCAAGAATGCGAAGCTAGGCATTCCTATCACTTCGGATCTGATTGTGTACTAGACTAGGAGATGAATTGAGCAACAGCCGCATGCAAGCAGTAGTGTACGTGGTAGGCCAGCGCACGGTGACAATGATGATGCAATACGTGTGGAGATGGAGTCATTTATGTTGCACAAAGAAGTCTCCGAGTTTTATATGTGGGGTTGAAAGAGAACAGATATAATCACGAGGGAGTAGTATTTTATAAAATATTCATTATCTGAAATCAAAGACCTGGTATCTTGGGACACAGCCTAGGTGAGTAGAATCATTGCATGAGGAACGCCACTTCATACCCACACATTCGTACCAGCCAGCATCAAATAAAGGTCCGCTCATCCTCATAATATCAAGGAGGCACTGTGTGGTGAGAGAAAATTTCCCCCAATGCCAAATGCAGACGCGCCGGCCAGACATAAAATGGCGTCTCATAGTCGTAACGAAAAGAAGTAGTCCGCTCTCGATACTACAAACACAAGGGACTTTCAATAATACAAAGTCGTAATTTCTCCAAACTACTGACAACCCCTTCCTCTATGCTCGGACCTTCTTCGCGGCACCTCTGCTCATAGACTCAGTTCCTCTCTTCTTGGAATCTTTGACTGTCGTTGAACGGCCACGAGACCAATCATCGAATGGACTGACTCTACCACTAGCTCGGGAAGCTCGAAGCATTGGCGATGTAGCAACGTCGTTGGCCATCTCATCATCACTAGCTGGGCCGGCAGGAGAGCTGCTCATATCAACCTTCTTGGATCGAGTGGCTCGAATGGTGGTTGGCGGAGTGAAAGGAGCAAACTTTGGAGCCTTAGGAGTAGCAGTAATGTCGTAGGCTTGGGCAGTAGGAGTGAAAACCTCGTCTCGCTCCTCGATATCCGTATCAGCCTCTTCATCTTCGGTGTTGTGCGATTGGGGCTCAGCAGCTTGGGCTCGCTGAGGAGCGGGGAATAGGAGTCGTGGCTTGATTGTGGATCTCGTCAATGGTCGGCGAAGTCTTGGAGATATAGAATGCTCCACTTCTTCCGTACCAGACTCGATCTGGGTCTCTGATTCAACCTTTTCTTCGGCGAACTTGCGGAACATCTTCTTGCCTCGGCTGAAAGTGAACAATTAGTAGAGGCCATAATGTAGGATGTAGTGTACTTACAAAACGTAAACCAAGCCATCCTCTCGATCCTCCAGATCCTCGATCTCATGCTCTCCTTCACCAGCAACTGCAACCTTTCTACGCTTGCTGGATCGCTTCGTTGGCTCAGGCGGAACAGCCATACCCTCGCCATAGAACGGATTCTCGGCACTATCGTCGACCTCGGGCACTCGATCATTGGAATCAGTGTAGATCTGAATAGGTATAGTTTCCTCCTCAGCCTCGAAGCTGTCCAACGTCAGGCCAGTATATCTCTTGCGACCCTTCTTTGGTGAAGGCATGGCCTCGTCTGAGCTAGGGCGAATAGCGAACAAGTTGCGCGCAATCGATGTGACAGCAGGAGCAATCTCTTCAGGGCGTTTCTTTGGAGTCTTTGCTGGGGTTGGAAGCATCCCGTTCTTGCGAACAGCTGCGATGGATTGTTGAGCGCCTATCTTGCCGTTGTCCTTAGGTGGTGATAAACCAAGCGCAGATGAGGCAAAAATTGTGGAATCCTTTGTCAATGCTCCAGAAACCCGTCGTTCACCCATTTCGGGAAGTGATTTTCGAGGAGCGCGTTTCTTTGCCGTTTGTGGGGATAATGGTGTAGAAGTCATGCTAGGGGAGGTTTTGGATGAAGTGTGACGAAAGTTGCGAGAAGATTGATGCGGAGGTGTAGTAGTATCATGAGAGCGTTGAGATAAACGGGCTGACTTTCGAGGTGAATATGGTTGGTAGTCATCAGTGAGCGCACCCCATCTCGGCGTCTGTGGTGTCCGTGCTCGGGAAGCAGGAGGAGGAGTGCTTGTTCGCAAGGTAGCTGCCATTTTGGCAAGCGTTCGAATATTTCACAGCTGCCTTGGCAGAGTGATCAGAAATTAGATCTGGAATTCAGAGATTGAAATGGTTGTTCGGCTCGATGCAATGCAGTATTTGGTTGTTTTCCGACTCCGGGGGGGGAGCAAGGGATGCGGTAAACGTGGGCGATGATGCGTTGGCAAACAAGCAAGAATAGCGATGTCGCAGGAAAGAAGGTGCAGTGGTAAAGATGCTGCAATCGAAGCAATTATCAATGCAAATCCAGAGGCGGATGTTGCGCGACGGTTGGAGGGGGCATAAAATGTGCACTGGGGGGAAGATATCGAAAGTGAGGAGGTTGAAATTACCAGCCTCCTCCACAAACATCGGCTACAGTAGCGCCTTGTGAGGCTTACGATGCACGGACCATATCACGGTAATGACAACACCTTCACCTTTAACACGCGATTTTACGCGTCAAATACTTCCAATTCGGGATATTTGATTGTTTTGTGTACATTGCGTCATCTGCAACATATTTCACCAAGATGTCGACTCCTAATATGGAAAGACTAGACCTGTCCGATTCAGATAATGAAGAACTCTTCGCATCTCCATCAAAAGCATCAAAGCCAAGCCAGAAACCCGCTGCCAAACCCTCAGAGAGCAGCAATGCGCCTCCACAGCGGAATGAAGAATCGAAATACGATGCCGAAGCCGCAAGGGAAGCTTCTTTGAAGAAGGAGCTGGAGAGTGTGCGGAGTATCAACGAAGTCATCGAAGGAGTAGTATCCAGTCTCGAATGCGCAAAAGGGAATATGGACGTAAGCATCGCCCACTAAATTCACTATGCCCGTGCTCAACATATCACAGACAGTTTCGCGGACAGTCACATCTGCATCCACACTTCTAAATACATGGATTCGAATCCTCTCACAAACAGAACACAATCAACGACTGATTTTAAACCCCAATTGGCAAGGCGCGAGTCAAGATGTGGCAGATATGGAAAACGAGATGGTATTGAAGGCGCAAGCGGCGGAGAGAAGGGCAGCGGAAGAAGACAGGCGGCGCGAAGATGCTCGACGGAGAGCAGAAGATGAAGAGAGGCAGCGGCAGGCGGGAACTGCTGTCCGGGGAGCTCGAGGGACGAGGGGTAGAGGAAGAGGAGTCGGTAGAGGGAGCAGCGCCAGCGGTAGTGGGTATGTTGCCGGTGGTGGGATCTCAGGAACAGGTCGAGGAACGTCACAAATTAGCCGAACCGGGACGGGTATCGGGAGAGGACTTGGTACTTCAAGAGGACGAGCACGAGGTGTGAGATAATTGGTATATGACCGAAACGCTGACGCAAACTTCGAGCTACCTGAAGCACCATCAACACGAACGAGCTCATCCTTCAAGCAAACCCACAACTTTCTCACTTCTTCATATCACGCCTCATAACGTTTGAAGATAGATGACCTCGTCATACAATACGTAAACCGATGTCTGAAAAAGAGTCCTCCGAGGATGTTCAGCTAAAGCTTTACCAACCAATGTCAAACTTTTCATTTTTGTTTGCATGTCACTGTTGCTGGACACTCTCGCAACGTAGTACAGCAAAAACAATGAAGCTCCACCAACCTACCCTATCTCGTCCCTGAAGGTTGCCTTAGGGTTGGCCAAAAATCAAGAAACTTACAGGATAAGATTGTTGCTTCGGAGACTCTAGAAGTTGGTTCAACATCTGTGGCTGGAATTCTACTCATGTTCCTTCAAGTATGCGGGTATAGCGTAAGCTTAGGAAGCCTGATCCTTTAGAATTCCCCTATTGTATAGCGAGGCGGAAATGTTCGGATAGTGCTGTTATCCTGTCGCTGTTATCGATTTTCTTCACTACTATAAGCACCGCGGAGTTCTCCCAGAATACGACGCCAGATTTCAGGTAATGATGGTGGCAACAAAATGTGGCTGGCATGGTCAATTTGTTATCCCTTCGCTAGGGGGCATATCGTCCTTTTGTCATAAGCTTCTACCTCATTGAGTGGATTCGGTCAGGTCGCTCCTTCCTAGCATACGTGCAACAATTTCCATGCTTCTACCTCATTGAGTGGATTCGGTCAGGTCGCTCCTTCCTAGCATACGTGCAACAATTTCCATGCTTAGTAGCGAATTTCAAGTCTCGTCAAATCATGAGCAATTCCTCAACCGTAACGCTTATTGACCGGGCCTCGACTCGGAATATTGTTACTTCTACTCGTCTCATAGCTCCTAAGTATTTCTAAAATGTCCTCGCAAACTCCTCCAGTCCTTCAAATCAATAAACCTACCTCGTCCACTCCTCCGCCGCCTGATAAACTAGAGACTGGATACTTCGCTCCCCACCCTCTTAAGGCCAGTCAAAATGTAACTCCAGGAGGGACGGCTACTTCACCGTTGGGCCTGGTGTCTACGCCACCATTTCCTCTCCTGAAGACTCCTCTAGCCGAACCTCAGTCGAGACAAGATGGAAATTACTTCTCACCACGAACTCAACGCTCGTCATCTCGATTGACCCGAACCCCGACGCCATCAGACAATGTCTCGAATTTATCATGCCTCGGTCCTTCTGGCGGATCGTTTCACTCGTCAGACGTAGGGCGCAGCACTTGCAGTGGGAGTAGTAGCGAATACTTATCACCACCTCTTTTCCAGGGCGACAACGACGCCCACCCATACAAACCTCGTCGGGGAAGTGCTGACAGCTGGACAATGATCAAAAGGCTACGAAGGGCGAAAACGATGCCGAACGACAAAGATACCTGGAAGAAGCGCAAGAGGCACCCTAGCAAATGCTACAAATCCAGTCATCGGAAAATCAAGATGCACGAGCATGAGAATCGATCGTATTGGTGGCTGCCTGGGTGTCAAGTCGTCCCAACAGCTCCGCGAGGTCTGAAGGATCTGTGTGGGGGACATAGCGGTTATCATACGAAATTCAAGTTTCAAAATATTGAAATCAACCGCCCCCTCTCCACTGAAAGCGGTTCGAACGCCATACCAGTTGCTGTTGCCAGAAGATGGAGCTCAGTTGAGGTCGGTGCTCATCAGATCATTTCGGAATTGACCTCAGCACTACGACCGGCAGCTTCAACTGTACTGGCAAGTCCACGCTCAGATGATTTGACTCCGGTTCAACCATTTGACCCACGATTCAGAAGCTCGACGTTCACACGTGGTGCGATGGACAATGATATAGTTCATACAGTGCGCGAAAGATTGACCCTTCGAAGAATCCCCTCTGCGAGCCTCAAAACCCCAGCATCAATTACCTTGAGGCGGCCTAGTATCGCGAGCCCTAGATCTGGGTCTACTCAAACTCCTAGTACTGCCATAAAATCAAATGAACCATTAGGAGGAGCTACATCACTAACAAGATTACAAAGTTTCCTTCATCAAAAACGGCCTTCTGCAGCATACTTAATTACTAGCAGTGACATCGATACTATCACGGAGTTAATCGAGGAAAATCTGAAACGAAAGTCCAAGAAGGTATCAAACAACAAAAGCACCAATGCATCTTCAGCAGGCAGTGTATCTCCCACCGTTACCAACAAGGGTGTTATCATTCCACAGAGCTTTCCTGATCTAGCCCTCACGGTTGCAGAGGCCCAGACGAGATCTGCCCTGTTTTACAATCCTGTCGACTACCTCAAGGTAAACGTAGGACACAAAGGCGATGGCAATCGTTCTCGAGTATTTTCGCAACATAGTGAACACGAGGTTATCTGGCAAGGAGGAGGGTCACCGCAAAGCATAAGCTCCACTACAGACGATGATGAAACGAAGCGGTCCCCATATTTCGATCGCTCCCATGAATCAGATACGCCTCGGGACATGCTTCATCGAGATGACTGCAAACCCCAAGAGTCTTTCCCGATCATAGGAAATAGGAGTGAGGCTTTCGATCCGAGAAACGCTAACGCTTCAATCAATGAATGGTCTTTGCGATGTCCCCAAAATGACATCGCCCTTGTCGTCACGTCTTCTGATTCGGACTCGAATGAAAAGGATGGAGCTGCAAGAGGCAACTCATTCGCTCAAACTGCACAGGGTCAGAGACCAGCGCCAGCGGCCCAGGCAGCTTCAACTATGAAAACGCCATCGAAACACAAGGTCCAATCCTCTCCAAGACGAGGTGTGTCTGAAGGCAACTTGCAAAAACCGAGGTCCAGAGGATTGACATTAGAGGACGTTTTTTCTTTCCCTCCCCTGCCGCCGAGAAAGGCAACCGTAGAATGGTTTTCTCCACTGCCGGAGATGATTTCAACTCCACCTTTGTCCACGTCGCGGTCTCTGTACGATATTGGTCTCGATGCTAACTTTGGACCACTTTCCTCCAAGACTGTCACTCCGAGAGCCTTCCAGGGATACTTTCCACAGCCTACTGAGCTGTCATCTCCCGAAGTCTCACCATCTGAGAGCATAGAATTCAAGCCTGAATTCAGCATGCGCAAAACGAGCGTTAGAAGTGAATCAACGAAAGTACGCTTGTCAAAATCCGAGAGCTTAGAGTCCAAATCAGAATTAGACGTACGCAAAAAGAGTGTTATCAGAGATCATCCAACGGCAGTATCGCGTGTTGCCGAACTTGGTGCGATGGGTTCTGCTATAGGTAGTTATGGTCATGAACGGAGACGGAGCTCGGCAGTCCCAGGGCCTCGAGTCCAGCGTGTGCGTACAATTGATAATATACATAAAGGAGAGCGAGACACTCCACCCAGCAAATGGCGACCACCATCAGCTTTTCCTTCAAGAAAACCATCTAGCCCGACGGAGACCGAAAGGGCGAAAGAATCACGACCACCGTCGCCAAATCTTTTGCGAAGATGGGGAACTGGAGGATTTCTCGACCGCGCTAGTTTGATCAGATACATAAGTCCTCCACAGCCCAAAGTAGATCCTGTTGGCATCTATGCACAGCTCACCGGCGTGAGACGGGCAACTACCCTTGGGGATCCTTGCTTACTTGAAGATGGACCCTGCCAGCCACATGACTGCGATGATTGCTCTAAGGACCTAAGAAGTCCGAGTGTTGACTGGATTGGATGAAGTTTGGGAGGGGAAAAGGAAGTTGAGCAATGGTTCGTAACAGATGAAGAATTTGTCGGTATTCAAGAATAAGTAGGTCATTAACGAGAAATAAAATTGTTTCCTGCCACGTGCATTGCTCCGACGATGCTATTCTGTGATCGAAAAATTATAGGCGCCTGTTAAGCGTTGATTGATGTTCTTGATATCAAAGTGACTGCATTAAGAAATTTTTGAATGTAGGAATCAATCATACCCGAAGAAAAAATCTTGGTGCCATGAAGCAGGAAGCAGGAAGCACGAATGACTACAGTAAATCGGCTTTTTGTATTCCTGATCTAACAAGAACTTACGTCTCATCATCAGAATCAGCAAACATATCTACCGCCCTCGGCCGCCTTCTCGGCCCACCAACAGGCGTACTATCTGCTTTGACAGGTGTCTTCTCTCTTGGAGGCCCATCTAGTTGAGGCGATGTAATGACATTCAGAGGAGAATCTTCTCTTATAGGCTCCCTATTATCATCGTCATCCTCTATATCAATATTTTCATCCTCTGCCATAGGCTCGCCATCCACGTCCTCGTCGTCTTCAACCATAGGTTCTCCATCGACGTCTTCTTCCACAGCTGGTGTGGATTCTTCCTGCTGCGTCTCAACAGCTTTCCATCGACTCTTACTTTTCTCCTTTTCTCTCTCCTCTTCTTCTTTCCTCTTCGCATCTAGTTCCTCCTTGGCAGTGAGAGGCGGGTTATTAAATACAGTAACGAACGACTCTTGGCTCTCTTGTGGGAAGACACACCATCCTTCCCATAGGCTGAGAATATTGCCTACGCTTCGCTTCCACTTCTCAGCCCGAAGACGGCCCCAATTGATCTTTCGCTCCATTCTACCAAGGCCTTCGAAGACGTGACGTTGCTTGAGAGCAGACTCAAAGAGTTGTCGATACCGCCATGCGTGTCGGACTCCACTTGTAGAAGACGAGGATAAGATGTCAGAGATGAGGTAAACACCGATCAGACTTGCGGCACTGGTATCTTCATCTTCATCTTCTGCTGCGTCGTCACCGCTCGTGTCTTTCTCTTTCCTACGATAAGGATTCGCGGATGTGTATGCAAATGGTTTCTCGATGTTGGAGATTATCATTGCGACGACTTCATCTGCTCCTCTTCCGGCATGAGAGATTGCGAAAGCAGTCACACGCGCTACGTCTCCTTTTCGCAACTTGCCGCTGCTAGTTGGTAGTCGTGCAAGGAGATGTGTAAGTTTGGCTTTCTCGAGAGGGTTAAGATAGGCTTTTCCGTCATCTACTAAGGTGTTTGGATCAGGTGGTCCTCCAGCTTGGTTCTGGCGCCGTGCTCCTTCGTCTCCGGAATCATCTTCATCTGAAGAGTTGTATTCAGAGTCTGAAACGAATTCGTCGAGACGAGTGGTGTATTCGTATGTCAGTGGTTGATCTGGCGACTTCCATGCTGAGGAGCCCTCGAATAAGGGGAGGTATTTGCCTTTTCCTCTGGGGGTCGATGAGCCGGTGAGAACTTCCCATAGCCGCCAGCGATACCAGACTCCGCCTGTACTGCGAGGATCCCAGAGCCAGGCCCATTTCTCTTCGCGCTGGACGTCAGAACGGCTCATGAGAAGAGCTTCAAACTCAGGGCCATGGGTAAGGAGAGATTCGATAACTTTGTGAATGAGCTTGAGCTCTTTGATGTCTCGAGGTGGCTGGACGGGAACGTGTAATAATGGACCACCACGGGGTAGTTGTCCTGGTCCTGCAGGTGCGTATGAAGTCGGTGGTGCAAAACCTCGTTGATGTATTGGTGGAGCATGGCCTCTGCCTGCGGATGCTATATCGACTGGCTTGGCTCCAAAAGGTTGTGAAGCCATTGAAGTGCCAAGAACTGGAACAGAGGCAGAGCTAGAGATTGCTGTCGAGGACAAATGTCGATGAAGATTGAGATAGTAGCCATATCCAAGGTACTTATTCTGGAGACTATTTACCGCAGCATCAATATCGTTGGCAGCTGTATCTTTTGCCAAAGTGACGATCGCCGACATGCTCTTCCGCTCCATGTATACGCCTGGTCCAGAGGGTGGTAGTATCCTGACCGCATCGATCGTCAAATTGCTAGGAAGTAAAGCCTTGATAACAGCAGGCGACGTGCCTGGTGGGAGTGAAGCAAGTCGCAAAGTCGGTTTCGCAACAGCCCTATCTTCTTCCCTGCCTCCACTACCTGCTCTCTCATCTTCGTCATCCGACAAATTTAACGCGCGCTTCGCTGGTCTCTCCTCATGCTCGTAGTCATCGAAAGCTAACAGACCTCTATCCTCTCTCCTTGAGCTTTGTTGAAATCCATCGAATGTCCTCTTCTTATTCAAGCTCTGTGGAGGTAGTCCCAAGCTTCCCGGTCCACTGCCAATACCCCTCCGATCTCTATCTCCAGGCGTGCCAAATCCTCTTCCACTCGTAGGTCCGCCGGGTGGTCCGGTTCCAAAGTGTCGTTTTGGCGGCGCACCGCTGAATCCTCCATATCTTGGTCCATCATTACCTCCAAAGCCTGAACTCGCAGGAGCTTCATCTTCATCGTCGAAGCTCTTGACAAAGTCCTCGTATACAGCTTTCGTTTCTGCTTCTTCTCGCAACCGCTTGGCCTCTGCTTCTGCTTTCTGGCGCTCGAAGAGTGATTTCTTGGTTGGCGCTTGGAGTTTATTCTCTACGTCGGGGAATTCTACAATTTTCTTGTCGGATGCCATTGTTACATTTCGTATGCGATCTGGAACTGAAACCGAGCGGTAGAGGGTCTGCGACGAGATCTGCGTTGTTGTTCAAAGCTCTGAGTGTTGTCGTGACAAGGTGTAGTGTTCGCGCTTGAGGCTCGGCTTTCATTCCGCGAACTTCGCCAATTCTTTCTCGACGTCTCCTCAAGGTTTGACCTTGTACAAGCCCAGTCAGCATATCTCAAGTCCATCATAAGTGTGATAAATGACTCGAAATCAGACACTTTTCATATCCATGGATATTTTCCCAGACTCATACATTGTCATTGCCATAATTTCGACATGCTTTCGTCTCCTGCCTGCAGTCGACTCATTGCTGTCATCTACTGCACTGTCTTGTGGTCAGTGTTACCATTTCAAAATAAGTGACGAGAAATAGTTGAGATGAATAGCAACGAAGCAGTAGAAGAAAACATCAAATGTTACTTACTGATTCAGACAAATCTGCCTTTCTTGCCTTTCCGCCTGCTTTTCTCCAAGCACGCTTTCTGCCAGCCCTCTTCAGGGGTCCATACACACGTAATCTAGTAACATTCTTCCTGATTTCTCCTTTCTCTGTATTTTCTCCCTTGCCTCGTCGATCCTGCGTTGGACATAGTCTTGTCCGTCCTGTTCCAGCTCCTCCCATTTCTGAAACTCTTCTCTGGGCATGTTGAAGCTTTGGTTGCTTGAAAGTAGTATGGAATAAGATCGTGGGATTTAGGGAGTTGTTGAAGAAGAAAGTGGAGAGATATCGAGACTGGAGAAGAACAGAGAAATTCATGATTGCAGAGACTGTCGAGAGTAACAAGAGCAGACACAATACTAGCATTCATATTGTCTTAGCTCAGTTTTCCGAAAGTTGCAAATCTTTGTTATGAGTGGGGACAATAGGAATAACGTTCTTATTGTGGTCAACATTCATTCTTACAGCTTCAGGCGCTGCCGAGATTTTTGGAACGAGAAAGTGGCACACGAAATAATATCAAGCAGCAACATTGGCAAGGACGAATCGATTGGCAATATACCTTCTTACAGTAAGAAATGTTCCGAACAATCCATAATCATACCGCTTTGTCTTGAAGGCATTGTTCTGTACCTCTAATACTTCATAGCCAAACAAAAGAAAGGAATCCTTGACCCTTCAACTAAGATATTACTAGAATGAAGCATCTAGAAAATGGTAGGTCGAGCATAGAATATCTAACTGATGCTCTTCAGCGCTCTGTATCATGCTGGCGTGAGGTTCTGCCGGTCTCGCTGCACCTCTGAGAGAACTCGTAACATGCACTGTCCAAAATTTCAAGCACCCTAATCCTCCCACAAAGAAAATCGACCTCGTATTCACCATTTCAAACTCCAAGTCATGAAGCCAGTCCATCTGATTCGGCCGCAATTCCGCTTTGGAAGCGCCAAGCTGTCGCGCGCGCCTTTCGCATCCCGCCATCAACCCCACTTTCGACAGAACTTGTCGACTTATAAGCATGCAACATACGGACCGGTCTCGCATCGTTTGATTTCTTGCGTGTATCTTATGAATTGAGTCATTTTCATTTTCTACGTTTAGTTCTATCTTCACTCTCTGAGCTCGAGATTCTTTTGTATATAATCCCCTCCGCCTCTATCTCGAGCTCAGATACCACTACCTCAAGTTCCAATCTCCAATCTTTAGTCCTTACACTTCTTATCCCACGTTTCCTCTATATACAACCTAATCTTCTCGGTCAGCACTACCAACCTCAAAACCCCCCACAGCCCAATATGGACACCCCTCCATCCTCAATCCTCATCCTCGGGCACGGCGTCTTCGGCCTCTCAACCGCCCTCTCCCTCACCCAACGCCCTCTCTTCAAACACACCCGCTTAACTCTCCTCGACCGCTCCCCCTTCCCCTCCCCAGATGGCTCCTCAATCGACACCTCGCGCATAGTCCGCTCCGACTACTCCGACCCCTTGTACGCCCAACTTGGAGCAGAAGCCATGACTATCTGGCGCTCCTCATCTTCCTCCTCTTCCCACCCTCTAGCCGGACTTGGAGAAGGAGGACGGTATTCGGAAAGTGGGCTCGTGTGGGCGTGTAACAAGGGAGAGAAAGGAGAAGAGTATGTTAGAGGGAGTTATGAGAATATGGTTTCGATGGGAGCGGAGAAGCAGAAGGTGGTGGAATTGAAGAGCAGGAGGGAGATAGAGAGGGTTGTAAAAACTGGTGGTGGGAACGGGGATTGGGGATATGCGAATGCGTCTTCTGGGTGGGCGGATGCGGAGGCTGGGATGAGGTTTTTAAGGAAGGTCGTTGAGGATACGGGACGCGTTGAGTTCCTTCAAGGCGAAGCTGTGTCCCTTCTTCGCCTTCCTCCCTCTTCGTCAAACATCAGGGACCAGAAGACGAAAATCCAAGGCGTCAAACTCTCCACCGGCGAAGTCATCCATACCGACCTCACCATCCTCTCCACAGGCGCCTGGACCGGTGCACTCCTCGACCTCCGCGGCCGCGCCACGGCCACCGGCCAAGTCCTCTGCTACCTCCCCCTCACGCCCACAGAACAAGCCTCCCTATCAAAAATGCCCGTCCTGATGAACATGAGCACAGGAATGTTCATCATCCCACCCTCCTCCTCTCCTTCAAAACCTCTACTAAAAGTAGCTCGTCACGGGTACGGCTACTCAAATCCAACTATAATCCCACATCCTGATGGCAGTGGAGAGAACATCGTAATAAGTCTCCCCAGAACAGCTCGAGATGATCCCACCCTCACCGTTCCCGCTGAAGGGCAAGCCGCCTGCCGTCGCGCCCTCTCAGAGATGATCCCCAGCTTAGCAAACCGACCCTTCACGTCCTCAAAAATATGTTGGTACACGGACACTCCCTCGGGGGACTTCTTGATCACGTATCATCCGGAATATGCGGGGTTGTTTTTGGCGACGGGGGGAAGTGGGCATGGATATAAGTTCTTACCGGTTATAGGGGAGAGGATTGTTGATGTGCTTGAGGGAAAAGGTTCGGTGGAGTTTAAGGAGAATTGGAGGTGGCCGGAAACGAGGGTTGAGAATGTGGTTACGGAGGATGGGAGTAGGGGTGGGAGGCCGGGAATGGTGTTGGATGAGGAGATTACCAGGGGGAGTGGGAGTAAATTGTGAGGCTTGGTGGGTAGGGGTTGGAGAGAAATAGTTAAGGCGGAGGTTGGGAAGAAGATAGAGAAATAGAGAAATTGCATACAGGGCAGGGAGGCTAACGGCAGGCACGATATAGACGGAAGATGGATATCATGTCACGTCACATAGCACAATTAAAGGCAAGATATTCTCTATCGTGTTAAATTAGTCTATCAAATGAGACCTGATCGACGACAGCCCGTGCAGACCACTGTCATCGTTCGCAGAAGAAGCAAATCAATCCACTACTAGCAAGCCAGCGAGCCATGCAAATGCTGTTCCACAACGGGTCTGCCTCCACGACGTATTCGGTCAGCCATGAACATCAACAGTGTTCATGCTGCCGTAAAAAAAAAAAAAAGAAGAGCCATTCAGATCCCCTGATATCTCGCCTTCCAATGAAGGACCATCAGAAGAGGAAAGGGATGTTCGAGTGACCAACGAGCATTAACTCTGCGATCCGAAAATGTCAGAAGCAATTATGACGGCATCTTCGACCTGCGCACATGCCATCGCCGTATGGGTGTGGGTGTGCAATCTATGTTCTTTCGAAAGGGACAACATGCTAAAAGGACCAAATGTAGAGCCGTCTCGACTCTTTCCCCCTATACGCCGGTGCAATGCAGTATGAACGTAAGCGACTTGTGACTACCTCAAGACGAGATGTGTGGTCAGGAGGGTGTGGGTGACCGTCACCAGAAGCGCGGGCTTTTGAAAATTCGTGAAATCGTAATCGACAATACTTGTACAAGTTGGAGAGGGTATGATGGTACATCGCGGAGGGTGAATGATCATGCCGCTGATGCAGATCGTGGCAGAGCCAGATCAGACTTTCTTGAAGTCTTGATCAAAGTTAGCACAAGTCAAGGCCATGGTAAAGAAGCACCACATACCTTGAAGCACAGGGTAGATCATTTCGAAGGCTTGGTAGATTTCTTCTCGAACCTTGGCGCCAGTCAAGACGATCTTACCACTGACGAAGATCAAGAGCACAATCTTGGGCTTGATCATTCGGTAGATGAGACCAGGGAACAACTCAGGTTCGTACGAGCTGAAGTTGTGATGGCGCGAAGCAAGACCTTCCAAACGGATGGGGAACTTGATGTCGCAAGAGCCGACAATGTTCTGGATCTTGAAGTCGGTGAACTTGGCATTGAAGCCGAGCTTCTGGATGATACGCGCATACTTTCGTGATGCGAGCTTGGAATCATCTTCAGACTTTGCGCCAGTCACAACCATCTTGCCTGAAGCGAAGATCAGAGCAGTCGTCTTTGGCTCACGGATACGCATGATAACAGCCGCAAAACGCTGAGAAGGTTAGTCAGCACAAAGAGGGATAGCAATCCTAGAGTCAGCAAGTACCTTTGGGTTGTATTCAGCGTTTCTCGCATGCAGTGCGATCGTCTTGAGGTCCAAGCGGCAATCGAGATTGACCGTGGCAACGATATTTCTTTACATGCAAGATAAGCCTCATGTATCAAAGATGAGGCGCGATGGGTATACATACTGCAAGGTAGGAACAATACCGCTCACACCCGTCGATGTAGCACCAGGAGTCGCAGCTGGGGTCGCGGGAGTCACCCCGTTACCATTCTGGCCTTGACCTTGCTGTTGTTGACTACCATTCATCTGCCCGTTTCTCTGACCATTTTGCTTCTCGGCCTCAGATGGAGGAGTCAGTTCGCCAGCGCCACCTGGGAAGGAGAGGGAACCGGGAGCGATGAAGGTCTTTGCCTGGGCGGCGTTGGACGGATGTGTTTGGATTTGATCCATCTTGAAAGAAGTAGTTGGTTCTTTGAAGGTAGATCGAAGATCGTAAGCAGTCTATGGAGGGGTAGAGTCAGATGATGGACTTGGAATTTGTGCGTTGACGTTCGAGAGCGTTTGATGGCGACTCGAAGTCGAAGACGATGAGGATGAGGTAGAGGTAGAGGAGGAGTGTGGGGTGTAGAGGTTTTATATCTTTGTTTGCCGAGGAAAGGTGAGGCCGTACCGTTTGTGGGAGAAGAACAACTCAATGTCTCCCCTACAGTCGCTGCTCGACAGAGGTATTCGGGCGTCGATCTCTTGATCGCGACCGATGACAGTAATTAAGTATTGTGTGTAAAGAACTATTGCAGTCCTTTGGCGCAACTCTATGCGATGATGCGATGCGATGCGACGCGACGATCTCCAAGGACAGGAGGATCGTGGGACAAGACGGAAAAAACCCCAATAACAAACCACACTGGGCCGGGCGCGATTCACCTGATGCAATGAATGTATTGAGCAGGGCACTGGTCTCGGTGCGCTGTCGTGCGAGGAGGGCGGGAGATTGTCTCTGCCTTGTGCGAGAAGAGATGTTGTTATGGGGTGGTGGGGATGTTCGCGAAAAACCAGCGGTACCAGGATTTCACAAGCGCAGGCGGAAGGAGGTCGCAAAGGCAGGTGGGAGAGCCGAGCCTTTTATCTACACGGCCGAAAAAAACTGCAGCCTCACTTGCCGCCTGAGGCTGCAGCGCTAGCACCCGGACCGACTTAGTGGTTCTTTCTCTGTCCCATAGCGCGGACACACGCCCAATCAGGGCGCGTTCCCCAGCACCGATCAGCCCCCTTACGAGTCTCAACCTGGTCTTAAAACTCAGGAGAAGATAACGACCGTCCCGTGCGCCGCTGCGAGCAGATAGGGGGTGTCGTCGCATTCATTTCTTGATGCGGGCGACATCATCGTGAGCATCATCAAGGCGACGCTCTTCCACGAGATATCCTCGACGACATTCACCGTCAGACGGCGCGAGTCACCACCACAAAGGGGGCGGTCGCGGTCGCGACTCGCCACCCGACAAAGGAATCTTGGGTTGACCCAGGAAGAGCGACGAGCCACCAATTCGCATTATTCGCATTATTCATATTATTCACATTATCCACAACGAATGCGACCCGGTGTCCTTCAGGCTCCCGTGCTCCAGGCTCCATCCGCCCTTGGATGTCCCTCCTCCCTTCCTCCTCCACCTCCACCACGGCCTCCGATCACACACATCGCGAGCCTTGCGACACCACACTGCGACGGAGACAGGGTGATAAATATGGCATAATCATGGGTAGGAGAAGGCTGAGGGAGAGGAATAATGCAGCGGCTGCATAAGAGTGCATATCGTGCATATCGTGCATACGGTGCATACGGTGCATATCCCAGCATAATCCTGTGGCTCTTTCCACGGTGACTCACACTCCTGCCCTTTTCTCTCTCACTGGCTCCGATGGCGCCCACAGGTCGCAGGCCAATGCCGGAGGGGCTGCATGAGACAAGGGACCGGGTTTCACTGCCATGCCCGACCCCAGCCTCGAGGAGAAAACAGAAAAACAGCCAACGCCAAATTGAGCCACCGAGCGCTGCCTAAACGCCACACGAATCCCTGGACGCGACAAACGAAGGGAAAGAAAGGGAAAGAAAGGGATGCAGACGCATTTGTGCGCGCAGTCGGAACGCACGATGTTCGGCTGCTGTGTTCGGCCGTGCCATGCTCCCATGGCATGATGTCTGGATTTCGTTGGGCACGCGATAAACTGGGGCTCGATTCTGGCGCCATCGCGACTGAGGGCTGGATCGCCCTCTCTCTCTCTCGCCTGCCAAGCGTCAGCACCATCTAGGCATTATCGTTATCACCGAGCCGACGCCCGCGCGATCGCTCACCACGATCACGGCCATATCAGCAACGAATTATTCATTACACCAACTCACCGGCTTCCTTCTTCCCACCTCGCACCTCACGAATCAATCCTCCGAGCCTTGTTCTCCCTCCATCACGCTGTAATCCATTTCACCCCGCACCGTATCTCAAACGCGACGCGAATATATCCAGCGTGATTGGATGGAGTTGGGCCGCTTTCAAGCGCTTGGCTAAAGTTTTGATGTCATTCACGTGTGAAGTGAGTGCGACCGAGAGAACTACGAGGCTGAATCCACCGAGCCGAGGGTATCGATCGATACGGTCTTGATAAGTTGACCTTGCCCCCTTTCAGCTTGTCAGGTTGAGCTCGAATGGTTAATACTCTTCATTCTATCATGCCCGTGTTTCAACCCAGCTGCGGTCCATCATGACTGCTGTTTGAGGCCATTTTCACTCGCGAATGGGGAACTCAGAGGACACTGTGTCCAGAGTCACATCAAGACGCAAATTCGTCCACATCTGGTTTTTTTTCCCCTTCTCGAATTAGTGTTTCAGTTCCAAGTGAAATCATCATGCAATTATTATTGACTTTGATTTGTTCCAGCCTCGTGTCCGTCGTGGGAAGAGAGGTTATGCAAGGAGGGGTACAAGGCTGCAGTCAGCTCGATCCATCCTACGTCTAAATCCTATTGATCCTTTCAGATACGCGCGTGCGAACAACAGAAGGAATGTCTGACAATAAATCTCACGAAGGATTTGGAAGACGCGGCCTCGTCTCACTCAGGAATATCGTGACGGGTGGCTACTCGGTGAGTCTTCCGCGGCATCCGAGGAGTCTCCGTAGCGAGGCTGCGTCAACTTGAAGTTCGAGCCAAGGCTGTCAACTATTGCAATAACTCAAGTATTTGTTTGTCCAACTCGGTCACCGACATTTGCATTGATTTATGCGCGCAGTCTTTTTAAACAGGCTTAATATTGCTGCTTGTGTATTTCTTCGATATCTGCCATCCCGGTCGACATTGAACTACTCTCGAATTCGTGCCTTATGTCAATTTCTTACTTATCCTACTCTCAGATCTGAGACCTTGTTGCCCTACTCTTGGATGTAATAATCACTGTTTACAAGATGCATCACATTGCCACTCATGAGCTGCAACATTCAGGCCCTTCCGATATTTAATATTGGGAAGGAAGAGACTAGTCATTATTACGTGACATCAAATAGAAGTTAAAATATCTACAAGTCTGCAAGCCTGGCTCATCTCTCCATCTGACCTCGTTTGGACTATCTAACTGATATACCCACGCCTACCCCTGTTTTCCAGAATCCAGTCTCAGATCAGCGATTTCTCAACTCGTTGAATTCACCGAGTCTCGGTCTCTCTTCACAGGTTCTGCGCCTTATTGCAAGGGCTCAAGCATGAAAGCTTGCTCCTTTGACTATCTCGAAATCCAAAATCGACGTCAATATCGAGGTTGAGGCTCCTTTGTCGCAAGATCTGTGTTTCTCAGCAGGTTTTTTTGTTGTTATCTGAATTGGTAAATATGGATGAAAATGTGCTCGACAACCAAAAAAGGAGAGTTACAGGTGGGATTGATAGTGAGATTGAAGTTGACAACAAGGTTGGTTTGTTAGCTAAGTTGAGATTCTCTAGATTATTAGGTTTTAAAGAAGTGCAGGAAGTCCCTCGCGCATAGAAACAGCCCTGGCAAACGTATCTTTCCAGGTCTAGTTTTGCACGGCAACCTTCATGGTCTCTCGTTGCATATATTGAAGTGGATTGTTGTGATTTCCTTGTCATGATTAATTTATAAGTTTTGCCTCGTTTTATCTTACATTTAATTGATCAATTGTACCGTTAGAAATTTTGCCCCAATCCCAATTCTCTCTCTCTCTTTCTTGCAATTTGCAAATTAGATATTGATACTGCCAGAATCTCTCACCGCCTTTGAGACAATATAACGACCGTTTCTTAGCTTCTGGACTTTTTTTCTTTCTATCAAACTTCTAAGCTCGGTACCCTCTCTTGTCTAGGGATGGAGAATGTCTGTGCTTGCGTTGTTGACTTTTTAGGGGGGGAATGTCTGGGCCTGGGATTTGGGTTTTGGGCTTGGAATCTGGGGATATTGTGGGGTGTGGGATTGAAGAATTTGGGATGGGAGGGAATGGGGGATGTTGTTGACAGTGCGTGGGAATGTTGGCAGTGATTACGGGGATGTTGACAATAGGGAGGTCGGATGGCAAGGCTAGGCTTAAGGGATGAATGTAGTAAGCCAAAGTAGTAGAGTTGGGATTTACTTCGAGCGATTTTAATTTAGGAGTAGATTATTTTGCAAGTATTGAAATGTGAGGGGAGGGGATCGATTGTCCCTTAGCACCTGGTCTTATAGCCCTACTCTTTATCTAGTAAATGCCACGGAACACGATCCCAAACGCCATCCGAAAAGCAGACAACTGCGTCCTTGTCCAATTCCTCACCTCGCTCAGCTTCCTTCAGCAGAACCAACAAATCTTCTCGTACATTCGAAACATCGTTGATCCGTTTCTCGTGTCTCGAGATTTGAAAGATAGCAATCGGATATGCGAACCACTGAAGCAATTGAAGCAGTCCCGAGTACGGGCTAAACATATGGCGGCGTGTAGTGCTGAGATTGCCATATACAAACTGATTCTGAGATCCCACACCTCGCTCTAAAAACCTGATGAACGAACTAACGAGCTTTGAAACAATCACTTGAGTTGTCAGTGCTCTGTTCGAATAGTAGGCATTAGCATGATAATATATATACCTATTGCGTACGGAACTTATCCAAAACGTTGAAGCTGGAGGATTACATACATAGCAGAATTTGTGATCCATTTCATGGACCGCTCAGACGTGAGTTTCCGTTCTAGGGATTGTAACGCGTCGACGAGCTGCCGGAGAACTTTGAGGAGTGCATCTTGAATAACCCGAAAGCGCAGTTGGAGTTCGCTCTCTGGTCGCGTTGGGTCAGAAAAATGATATGTTTCGTTCGCATCTTAAGGCATACCTTGTAATGAAGGGTATTCCTTGTCAGTGGGAATAGTTGTTGATCGCGATGAGAAGAGTTGCTGGTAACGTTTCACGTGATTTTCCGCGGATAGCCTCAGCGCTCCTGGAGTGAGAGGTGGAGGAGCGATGAGAGATGCGGATGGTGGGTCAGAACTAGCAGAATCTTTCATGATGTACTTGCGACTGTGACTCTCACAGATTTGAGCCTCTGGTGTTGCATTGCGGAAGTGCGTGAGAATGATGCAATGTTGTCAGTATTAATAGCGGCTGGGTGTTTCCCGCTCAAAGCCTGAGGCGCATTTGTATCACGTCTTGGCACCTGCGCTCAACAGCAATCGGGCGACAAGCCTTCTTTTCTCTCTCAAGTGCATACGCCTCGAAATAAGCTTTATTGGATGCTCCATTTAAACAAGGTTTCAGAATTAGGCAGCACAAGCGCCGCATTTGGTATGTCTGGTATAAGGCTCTACGTTCCTACCGTCTGAGCATCTTTTCTCCCTTTCAAGCTCCTCAACCTCGAAACGATGTCTTCTAGCACCCTAACCCTTATCCCAAGTGGGGCAAATCATTCTTATCATTTTCATATCTGCCATCCCAAGCATGATGATTGTTTTGAAGATCAATTAGCGATTTCGATTAAAAAACTCTCCAACAAGACGCTTTGTGTTGACGACCATCAACTTAACGCTGCCGATGGCTTACCTGTCGTCCTCGTAAGCTTGCCCGCTTACCTCCTTCTTCTCACTTCTCTACAAGCATCGATTGACCACATTTCTCGACACCAGGTACGCCTCAAGCTATCTCAGGAAGGTCAGAGAGTGCGTCTCGCCTTCCAATCGGCCATTGAAACCCTATGCAAGGCCATGACTGCTAAAGAGAACAAATGTCAAGTCGACACCTTGACTTACCGATCGACGGGTGGGATTGTGCCGCTCTGCCCCATGTTCAACAGCTACTGGACCATGTCTTTCTTCAATGAGGCTATCGCTCATGGGCCTGACATGGGAAGCTTCCTCGCCGAATTGCAGAATGAAGCAATGGACAGCTATATGGTCCCTACGTCAGTGTGTTCCAGATTCTGCAAATATGGTCTAGAAAACAAGCATTTTGTTGATGCTTGACGAATGCTGACTCGAATTGCTCGCAGGGTTGCTATTCTTGGATTTGCCGTCCTTGCTGGTGTTGGCAGCTGCTTCTCCTTCTTGGCCCAGTCTGGCCCAATGAGAGACCCAGCGGTGGTAGAAGCCTTCTGCACGACTGCATTCGTCAGCGTTTCCAGCTACTTCCGTGACTTTGTCGTGAGTACACCCAAACTCGAGAATCCTAACGTCTATCTTTATTGAAAACCAATCAGAATATTCGGCCTTCAGGTCTATCATTACAACAGCAAGAGGCAAAATGGAACATCGCTTTGCAGCAGTTCAAAGATACTTACGATGAATTATTGGCTATGATGCCAAACACTGAAGGCAAGCCCTATCTATTATTTGCAATGTACCTTCCTTTCTTAAGACATTACGAACATTGACTTTCCGTGTCTTCAGCTACCGCTTCCGAGCAGGAGCAAAACCCTGGCGCTATATTGCCCTTCCAAAGGGCTCAGATACCCTACGAACTTTGCGATAAACTGTGCAGCCTAACCCAAGCTGCGGCGAACGTGTTCACCCTGAAGAAAGATCTCTTTGAGAATCTCATTCTTGCCCGCACCAACGCTTTAGCGAACTGTACCACTCATGCAGTCGTCTCCGGTGCTGCACTCTGGTCTATGGCAAGTTCTATCGCCATCGGAGTGGAGATGGCAGAAGGAACTGTGATGTTTGGAAGCGCAGTAGGTGCTTCTACGGCATGTGCAGCCGCTGCCATTTGTTGGCCTACAGCAGTCGTTGCTGGTACCTTCATGATCATGAGCTCGATCAAGGCAGTAGGTCATTATAAGGAGAACAAGGCTCTGGAGAAGAAGAAGAGCGATTGCGAAAAGGGTATATATTCAAGTTCACCCACCCAATTCCGTTCTGCCTTCTAGATACGCTTCTAGCAAACCTAAGTCTCTTTCATTTGCTAATTTAGAATCACCCTTTTAGTCTTGGAAACTACCCTTGTTTCCTGGGATACAGCCTTCCAGATGCGGCTAGTCATGGAATGGTTTCGGCTCTCTGGCGGTGCGCACCCTAATACCGTCCAGTTCAGTGACTCAAAATCACAACTCAAATGGCAGAAGTTTATCACAATATATCGTAAGGCCAGTGGGCAAGGCTTTTTGGACGAGCCGCCAAACGTGGACTATATAAGGATTTGGATCGACGAGAAAGGACGAGAGCTCAGGGATCACCGAGCGAAGTTGAATTCATCAAGTTGATGCACTTTTCGTTTTCAGTTTTGCATTCATGTAGGCAATCGAGAGGCACTGGTCATGATGGCAAATCTTCGAGTAGAATTTTGGTTTTGAATAATCCGAGATAGCAAGTTCTGGAGGCTGGCGATTATTTCGTGCGTGTTGTCAAGTATTGGAATGAATGGATGGGATGGAATCTTTGGCTTGGGGGAGGGGGGGGGGCCTTGTGCTTCAATTAGGTAAGGTGGTGTGTTTGGTGGCGCAGGCGGGAGGGGTGTGGTGTCGCTTTCCTCGTCTCATTGATTTTGGACTTGGAGAAGTGGTCTAAGTCCTGAAGAGTAATACTTAGCACATTTTCCTTGAGCTAGGCAGATTGCCAAATTGTTAAATTGCGTGAATAGAGAGGTTGACGTCGTCACCACATCTTTGCAGAACGAAAGGTTCTATTTCCTTTGGTTTGGGGAGTGAATTGCGCAAATTTGTGTTTCATTTGCTTCGTTTGTATTCTACAGACTCGTTATATTTATAAAGAAACCTTTCAACAATCTCTCATTTCAAATCAAGAGGACGAGGCTTTCTTCTAGCACGGGACAGCGACCCAAGGTGCCGCCTTAGATAGCTAGTGCTGGTAGCTTGCACCGCACCGCCTAAGTCCACTCCTAAATATACATGCCAGAGTCACGACATTTGCAAAAGTACAATCGTCAGAAATAGGAAAGACTTTTCACCGATAATTAGGGTGGACGCTTTCAACTTCTAGAATAGTAAATCTTGGGTCGGGTACCTATCCGCTCCGTTTAATTTCACTTCCTACTTTTGTACGTTCTTTGAAGTGAGATTTTTTTGGAATTTCTATTGAAAGAGTTTGAGATTTCTTTTTACGTGATGGGTTGGGTTCCGTCTGGGTTTGCAGAGAAAGGAGCAAGATTAGCACTAATTCATGTTGTCATACTATGAGAATTGGAAGAGATGAGGTTTTGGGGTGTTTTATATTGAGATGTTAGTATAGGTGTGAGGGGGGCATTTGTGGGATGAGTTTTTGAAGGGTTGAATTATTCACTAGTATGTGTTATTTGTGGTAGTGTATGATTCGCTGCATGCTGATTGAGGGAAAGAGCAAGGTGTCACTACTGTCTTTGCAGCTGCATAGCATCCTGAACCGTACAAACTTTATTGATGCATTACTTCCTTTATCTCCTGTGCCTTTAAATTTCCAAGCTGCAGCTTGTCATTGTTATCATTTGTATTGAAATGCTGGATATGAACACCGATGTTGTAGGGCTCTTCTGCTGCATGGAGAGAGCCTTGGCCAAGAATTTAATGACAATGTCTGCATGACTTCGCTGTGAAGCTTTGGGTAATGGTATGACCGACAATTGGTAGGGGGGATGTGGAAACGGATATTGGTATCCTTGAGCTCTTCAAATGGTTGGAGACCTTCTGAGCAAAGGAGTCAGCAAGAATGTCCGATCCTATGAAGTTATCTGTACCTATTTTGGCGTGAAGCTGTTGCGATCTTC
The DNA here is from genome assembly GCA_003988865.1 of Phialocephala sp. D728. NCBI lineage: Eukaryota > Fungi > Ascomycota > Leotiomycetes > Helotiales > Mollisiaceae > Phialocephala > Phialocephala sp. D728. The sequence goes on from QYAJ01000006.1 coordinate 614,122, forward strand.
CCGTCCGATCATCGAGCTTTGAGGAACTGGCGCTCGTGAAATGACAGTTTTCTAAAAGTTTGGATCTCTCTGAATATTCTAGTAAGCGAAGATATCTGGAGTTATAGAGTTGTCTACACTTACTTTAGTGTGTCGCTATTGTACCTTCACCTTGAAGACATCAGACTTTCAGGGACAGGCTTAGGTAGACCTATACTTCTGCGAAAGTCCGAAGACCCCCTGAACATTGGTGAGATCTGTATACCATAATTGTCACTGTTCCATACAGTACACTTTCATTTCGTGACCAAACCCGCAGCAATTTGACGACAAGCAGACAAGAATCCGTTCCAAGCCGTCGCCTTGGAACCATCCGAAGGAGTCTGCTCCTCGCCCCCACAATGAAGCAAAACCCTCAACATTATAGGGTCCTGATCCATGTATCGGCCATACATTCCATATTGCAGTGCATGTTCCAACAAGGATTGGAGAAGACTTGGATGAGCTTTTAATTTCTCGGTGACATACAGATATAGCTCTGATTCGACAGCCCATGCGATGAACGTCGCTCCTAGACTGTCTTGCACAACGTCTTCCCAATCCTGCATTTCGGGGACAGTGCGTGCGAATGGAACTGCTGCCCTAGTATGAAGTGCGTGGAAGCGATCGAGCTCATCTAGGATGCGAGACTCCGATCTCCCTTGGTGGAGCTCAATTTCCTTTACATAGGACATCAGCCGTTTTGTGAGATTGGTGAGAAGTAATGTAGTTGCGTTAGTGCTGCATATCTCCTCTGGCTGTAGCAATTTAATTTGTGCTAGCATTGCACGACAGAGTGATGTGTGAACTTCGAACCCTGGTGCTTGCTGCGATTGTAGCATATCCTGAACGTCCTTGGTTTTCAAGAAGTCCTTCACTGTCCGATGGAGGAAGTCGACTTTGTACTGCATGGAGACACTCTGGTTGCGATCGGTATTGACTTCGAGCAGGCCTCTGGATCGAGCATTGATGTATTTCTTCATTTTTTCTTTGGTAGCTTCGAGAGTTTCTCGCGACGGGCTTTCAGCTTTGGCTGTAATAGCGTAGTCAGGGTCATTTCGTTCAACTTCCAGAAACGAGAATGTCGCGGCAGTTAAGGAACCTTTTGCATGGAGACACATCTGGAACATGTGTGCCGTGTGTGATCGATAGACCTCATCAATCTTGCCTAGCATGTGCTGAAAACATTTCTCGAGATCGGAAGGAAGGATATCGACTCTTCTCTGCATGTCCGGGATATCGTTATCATCTTCCAATCCATTGAGAAGTGATTGGACGACAAGGTAGACCCAGAGAAAGACCCCTTCAGCCTTGTCAACAATCTGCTGAATCAAATCTTTCCATCGTTTGTCCTTCAAAGCCAAGCCCCGAAACCGATGATCTTCTCTTAACTTGTCGTAGACGTAGATACGGATATCATTCCTGGTAAGATCTTGAAGCATTAGTTTTCGTTCCTCATCACCACCAAATGCATTCTCAAATACATTCCATGGTCGACTTGAGATGCAGTATTTGACTGTCTTCGAAGATGCGGAGTCCTTGAACACCCGACATATCTCAGCATAATTTCCATCGTATTCGTCAAGCCCGTCAACAAAGAGACAGATCTTGACCGGCACCAGTGTTTGTTTCGCTAGTCGCCCAAATGCTTTCAACAACTTGGCCAAATTCCAGTCTTCTAAATGGTCGTCAATGCCTGAAGACTCTGTGCAAACAGGGACGATGAGTTCGGGGCACTGCCTCAGTACTTGATATAGAAGTGATCGGAGCAAGCCCACTTGCGACATTTGGAGGGTGTTATTGCCAGCATTCCAGAAGAAGTGATTTGCCATGATGAGTCTTTGGGAACCAGCCCAAGCTTGTAGAGCATTCTGAGTACTCTGATGATGCCACAAGTACTTCATCAAAGTCGACTTCCCGGAACCCGCCTTACCTGCGACCCAGTAGATACCATCCATAGACTCGAGCCAATGTAGGAACATTGGTCGTCGATGCGTCTCATCTCGTGTACGTTTGAATATCCATTGGAAAGTTTCCGCATGTTGTTCCTTGACATCCGACAGGCGTACGCTCATGGAGCCAAAGTGTAAACTATCGAGAAGTCTGAGTGACTTTGCGACGCGGGCTCTTTCGGTGTCAATATTGAAGAGGGTTTCCACTAGCTTGTTGGGCAAACCTTCGAGGGCAAGTGTCGTGAGAGTTTGAGTTTGCACGATTTGGTTGATGGCGTCTGCCAATTCGGACTGAAGCTCATCTAATTTATGAGTTGTTTTTGTCGCAAGGCGCGTGCTCTCTTGCTCGAGACTCTTGACTGATGATATAATATCTGATTGTCCGTCACTGTGATAATTATTAGCATCTATGTGAGCAAATTCAATATCGAACTAACTTAAGGATATTTATGAGCCGGAATTGGACCAGTTGTTGGAGTCTTTCAAGTCGAGCCCTGATATTCTGTATTTCTTCCTTCTTCAGAATAGATCTAAGAGCCTGTCGTAAGCTTTGCCATTTCGTGTGAGGTGAGGACATTTTGATGCATTCTAGAACGCCAAGTAACTCATTCGCTACTTGCTTGCATGATTCCGCGACCCTCCGAAGCTCGATTTCGTCTTTTGAAAATCGCTGATGGGGTGCTGCTGGCAATGACAGCTTCCCGCTCATCAAATGGAGGTCTGCCGCTATTTTCTCAAGCTCAATGTTCTCTTTCGAAGCACCATTTGCGGATTTGTAAAGCTCTTTCCCCTCAGAGACGAGCTTAGTCCCGAAGTCAACAAATTGAACCACCGCACTCACAATCCCGAGGCATGTGACAGGGTCCATGGCACCGAAATCTAGGTATATCGATCTGATTTATAGCGGTGCACCAACCCTTAAATATCAAATGCTTTTGGAATCCCCATGAAGTGTCGAGGTTCAGCAACGTTGGAATGATGGCAAAGTGGCTGTGCACGGAAGCCTTACTGAACGCCTAGGTGGGCTGCATGCACCTGCATCAAAGGTAGATTTCCCTTCGAAAGTATTAACTGGGTAGCGGCGTCTCATCTAATTCTTCTCGATACACAGCGAAGTAGAGTGGAATGATAATAAATACCTAGCTAGGTAATCGAAGGGGCAATGCCAAACCCACGTGACTTAGACTTTTTTAAAAAAATCTTTCCTTAGGATCTTAGGTATGGTTTGCACGATATATCATTACACATCGCATAAAGAGCTTCATTCAAGTCTCTCTAGCAATTCTAGTGTCTTACTCTGCCTGCATTTGTCGTGCATGTCAATGACATCACGTGAATATCGTTCCCCCTTTTCTCTTTTGTGGGGTTTTATCAATAACTTCGTCTCACGTTTCAATGTTACATTTCCGCCCTTCGCTTCGCAAGCCGCCATGGCTGAGATGGCAGACGACGCACTGAAGTTAGTGCTGTTCTAAACTGAGAAGTCATATCATGGGAACATATTAAGGAATCTCATTTCGCTAAAGTCTTAACCTGTGACTAAATAAGAGCTATTCAGGAGTTCTTAGCTGTTACTTCAAGACTTTTTGTCGAAGAAAAAATGTACATCTTTGATCATGGAGTTGAAACTCAAAGGAAGCCAATTTTGGAAAGCTCAACGACAGACACAAGAGCGTATGTTTCACCCAATTCTACAGTACGTCAACAGCAGGAGTCAGCCTTGCACCAGCCTCGCGTAGCCTTGCATAAACCAACAGCGCTAATAAATTAAAGCATCAATAACCTTAAACTTTCTTCTCAAGCAGCCATCACACCATCCATCATCTGCAAGAGATGATGGCTGCTCAATAGCAAACTTTTATCCATAAGCCATTTTTGCGATCTTCTCTGGCAGACTTGACCCCAAACGTCATGTTATAGCAGGAATTTGCAGCTTCGTCGGACCACTTGTCCCAAACCTCGATTCACCTAGGAAGACGACATACCTCGCAGATAGTATGGATACATTCCTATACAACCTCAGCTATGGAGTCTGGAGACTCAAAACTGCAGCGTCAATTCAAAGAGGGTTTGTCAATGCGAGGAATGCAAGAACCATTCACGCAAGTAGTTTCCGAGTCGCGAAAGCCTCCAAAAGTTCTACCAAGAAGGCTCTGAAGGAACGGCCACTTGAATACAGGTATTTGAGCATTTTGTATAGCTTGTATTTGATAATGTTGACTCTAGCCAGAACCCCAACGCCGAGACAGAATGTCATCCCACCAACCACATTGAAGCCGAAAGAAAATCCACTACGGTTTCGCTCAATTCCCATCGTCCTTGGCAGCATTACCCTCTTCTGCGTGTCTGGTTATATGGGCTACATATATTATCTGATTATTCAGCCGAATCAAGAACTGGATCCTGCGGCAGCGGCTGACTACTCTGCCCAAGAAGATGTTTCCACGCAATACGAAAAGATCGCTTGCACTTTCGATAGTTCTGTCGAGTCTACAGAATACGGGATGGGCATAAATTCTCTACGGCGTAAGCTCGTGTCTGAAGCGAAAGGGGATGTTCTCGAAGTCTCCATTGGTACAGGACGAAATCTTGACTTCTATGATTGGGATTTCAAGGGCCATGGGGAAGTAGGCAAAGTGGACAGAAAGGGTTATATCAAAAAGGGGAAGGTCCGGAGCTTTACAGCTGTTGATAAGAGCGGGGAGATGTTGGAAATTGCACATGAAAAATTCTCAAAAAAGCTTCCTGGTATCCTCGGCGTGAGATGGATCATTGCGGACGCTGCTGAACCTGGAAAGATTCCTGGACCGCCGAAAAATGCCAATGAGAGAAGTGGCAACTTGGAGGGAAAATATGATACAATTGTACAGACTTTCGGACTTTGCTCAGTGAATGACCCTATCGGTCTACTTAGGGTTCTAGGAAATTGCGTGAAAGAGGAAGAAGGAAGAATATTGCTGCTAGAGCATGGGAGGGGTAGGTGGGGCTGGCTCAATAATTTACTGGACATATCGGCCGAGAAACACGCGAAGGAGTTTGGATGCTGGTGGAACAGAGACGTGAAGGATATTGTCAACCAGAGTGGGCTTGAGGTTGTTAAAATCCAGACTCCGAAATGGTGGCATGGAGGGACAACCTGGTGGATTGAGCTGAAAAAACCGAAAACCGAAGATGTTCGTACAAAGAAGACCCAGGCGCAAATTCAAGAACCGACTCTTGAAGTCGTAAATGTAAAGAAAGCCGAGGAGCAAAAACTAGAGCCGACTCCTGCTCTATTGGAAGTACAGACGAAGAAGAAGGGATGGTGGTAATATTATCGCTGAAGAAGTACATACAAATCTGCCACCGAGAACCTTCAAACAATGTAAGATCACAACGCGCCTCACAACTATTCATATAACCTACAATTAAACAAAGCCAAACCAGATACGAATGATGGTCTTCTTCGTCTTTCTCATTCTACTGTCGGGGTCTTCTTGACAAAATACTCAGATAATTCTAAAGACGTTGAGGAAAATATCACCTCATTAGCATCATCATCAGAAACTACTACTAAAAATATCTCCTATAGCCCCGCTACTCAGGGCTAATTCAGAAATCCAATACTTCCATTTGTGCTACGGCTGCGTGAGGCAAAGTTATTAGCGTCTTGATTAGGGTGATCATCTCTATGAAATGGACAACAGAAGAACTTTTTGAGTGATATTGAGCACTAGCTTCAAACCTCATCAAGAATTGGAGGTTTATGATATTAGTGAGGGAAGGCCGAAGCCTATATATCGTTTGAGCGTGAAGTATGACGCGATGCTACACGACTTCCCTCCTGCAATTCACACCCTCCGTACCAGATCACTGGATATGACAAATGGGGCACTGCTGATGCACCCATGCGATTTCTGTAAGCTTGCTCTACTGGAGCGAGCAGGGACTGCTTCTAAGTCTGTCGTCCTCAAGATCACAGTACCGAAACAAACGATTTTTTTACCTCGCTCGTCTCGTAATTGATCCGTTCAATTCATATTTCCACACATCGACTGGGAAGTCGGTCTTTGGTCCCAGGAATGGTTCAATGTCCGACAATTCGGTATACTGTAGTTATAAAGGTCTAGGAAGCAGAGTAGATTTTGTTGTAAAAGAGGGAGAAAAGAGCAGACTTGGTGGTCAGCGACAGAGACTGGATGGCCGGTATGAGGCTTTTGATGCAGAGTAGGCTTGTGATATTATATTTCTTGGAATAGGACAGCAACTTCAGGGGAAATACCATTCTTTCAACTCTCTATCCAAGCCGTTTGAAAGTGACTGCATGGTTCGTATATGATACTCAGATGCAATTAAGGAACGCATGAGGAGTGATGACCGAGGCATTCTCATGTAGCTTATATGATGTGTTTGTGCTTCCTCTCAACTCAAACGTGATTCAGTCACGAGATAACCCCCCTCATTCCTCGCTAAACACTCGCTTATGTATATCAAAGGAAACACTGGATATACTTTCGTGTATCATTTGATTAGCCTCAGAGAGCATCGGCGAGACAGAGGCCAATCGACTTGAGTTATTCAAGACTCTGTTTATAGTCCGGTATAAATCCCGCACCACGACTCGACAGCGGGCACCCAGCATGACCCGATTAGCGTCGCAGCTTTAGACTCACCACCAACCTTAGCTTGACACAGCCAAAACGTATGTATAATTTAAAATAAGTAATTTTACTCCAAAAATCAGTAGAGTTGAGTAGAGGGATACAACGGAACGGTACTCGGGCGCCTCGAAACAGACTTGACACCAAAGAGCAGGAACAAACCAGCATCAAAGCATTACTAGCAATGGGCTGGGGCCTGGTCAAATTCTACGCTCGAGGAAGATGATCCAAGGCCGAGCAGCATTGTACGAAATAAATTATTCGTCTCTCTTCTACTCCAATGAGTCTTGATTTGGGATATGCATACATAGTTGACATGCATGAGCAATTACTAAAAGCTCTTAAAGCAGGTATGAGCCGAGACAAGGGCATGGTTGTTTAGAGACACAGCAAAAGTACTCTTCAACAAGTCAACCAGCCGGCATCTAGATGTAAAGGCACGATGACCGAAAATGGTGCTGAAAACTCATACTAAATCATCGATACTATTCTGATCCAATTATCCAAATCTCTGCTTAGCCAACGCCTTCAGCATAGACATGGTCCCCTCTTCCTTTGCCCGATATTCCTGCAATCTCTCCTCCCTCTCCGCCTGTCTCGCTCTCAAGATCTCCTCTTTCCTGAGCTCCCTCTCGTTCTTCTTTCTCTCAAATTCCTGTTTCTGCTTCTTATAGCTATCGATGCCATCTCCACCACCCATCAGCTCCGTATCAGGGACTTCTGCAGCATCAGGCGACTTCTCTCTGAAAGACTTCATTTTCTCGTTCACTTCTTTTTTCTTCTCAAGCTGCCGTTCTCTTGTGCCAGCTTCAGCGCGAGGGATGAGCTCGTCAAGTGCGGCTTTCTGTTCTTTACGGTCAAGTTTTCGGGCAGAGCGAATGTCGTCTCGGCGTGCGAGGCCGTCTTCCGTTTCCATTTCTCGTTTGAGCTCGAGATCTTGTATGTTGGGTATGCTTGGCCCCATCCTGCTCTTTTTGCTCTCTTGTCCAGGTAAGGTCGGTCCTATCGAATCATCGCTGTCACTCTCTTCATCCCTGGCGACTTCCCTCGAGTCCTCGTTCCTTGTATCAGCAGCCTTAGGTCGATAGTCATCGCGTGGTGGTGAATCCGGTGCAGCGTCGGATTGTATAGCTTTCTGCAATGTTTCAGGGTCATACCACCCCTCTGAAAGCTCTCCACGATTCCTCACACATGTTAGTCTAGTTCCCATAGATCTCATATCTCATAATCTGCCACGCGGATGTGGTCCTTACCATTTCCCGATAAAGCTCTTCCATCTACCCCTCGCCTCAGTCTCGTCCATCTCTTCGAGAATCTTTCCTTTCTGTATATCTATATAGAGCGCAAACATGGGCTTGAATGCATCGAAGTCCCGTTTCGTCAGCTGTCGTGAGCTAAATGGTAGGTCTTTTGGCGCATTTTGTGGTGAACGTTTGCGTCTGTGGTGATGTCGGTGGGGTGAGCGGGTGCGATGCGAGGATTCATGGCGTCTGCGAGGTGACTGGGAGCGAGAATCTCGTGTGCGTGCGCTTTCGTGGTGAGGTCTGTGTTGGTCAGGCATGATGGTGAGCTCGAAGCAATTGTTCTGTATCTCGTGGTTGGTGATATTCCCAGCTGGGTTGGGAGTGCGGAACAACCTTGTCAAACACATTTCTCGCTTGACCATTTCATCATCTGGACAACATTTTCACCATCTTTCCACATCGAAATGCTCAACATTCGAACTATCCTCTCTATATGATGTTCTTGTCATTTTTATAGATGAGAGCCCTAAAGTAGCAAGATCATTGAGCTCACAACCTCAAACTTCTGATCCTTGCAACTTCCTCAACGGTTTACGTTCTCTTTATCTTCTTCAGCGCTGATTTCCCGATTTCCCAATCGAATATTGAAACACTCGATTATAAATAACTGCATAAGTATAAATATGCCACAGTCATCTCATCCTTTCTAGTAGACATTGAACAGAGATATATAAATACGTGACCAAGTGGTATAAATTACCCCTTTGGCCCTCCACAGGCCATAAAAATACAATTATAGTGATTGTTCCAGTATAGAATGATAACTCTTGATGCACCTCAACAATTTTCTTGTTGTAATTCTCGTGAGTCATCCGTCTGTCATACCGCACGCAGCCTGACTTAGCCTCTGCAAGATATATAGTCCCTAGATTGGAAACGATTTAATTCACGAAAAAAACATCGAACTTCGAAGCCTACAAGAGGAGATATGCAAGCACAAGCACAGTCAGCTTGCTGGTTTGAAGCGTATGAATCTCAAAGGGTTGTCCCTCGTTCCATAAGATCTCAGGTCAAGGTCTTCGACTCGCTTGTGTTCAGATTACAAGCATTGCTGTCAAGTCATTCTACTGTCAACTGAGCTATTAATTGTCATCCTTATTCCGCTCAAGCAGAGGTTCGATTTCTCAAACAATAACTTATTTGGGAGCGTTTCAATCCAAAGTCTCTGCAAAGTCTATCGAAAACGGGCGGATATTCAGAAGTAGTTTTCTTGAACATGTTGAAGCAAATGGTATATCATTTTCTTGATTGGTTATAAGCCTTGTTGGCCGTTGAATATTACGGATGGATAAGCTTCACTCATCATATAAGAAGTGAAAGTTGATTAGTGACCTTAGGAGTGAAAGTTCAGGCACGGCTTGGAGGACACGGAAAACGAATGTCACATCGTCTGTCTGACTCTAAGATTTAGGATTTCAATGTTGTCATATTCAGACTTGAAAATCCTTCTATCCAAGCATCTACGGAGCTCCATAGACCGTCCACCGCCTCAAATCGCAGGCCCATGAACCTTAAACGGATGAGCCTCTGTATTAAACACCCACTCATTAACTCCATTATGCTCCACCTGCCACGCATTATCCGGTGCATGGATCAAGTAACTATACTTCATCACCTCCGCAAACAAGAAGCTGTCCTGGAAATCATTAAATCCCCCTCCCTTCGGCGCATTCACGTCCTGCAACTCTGCGAATCCACTACCAACAGCACACGTGCTGTTGATTGCCACGAACCCTTCCCAAGCCCAGTCACGATACATCTGGTCTCCTGTCGCGCGGAAGGCGTAGTAGAATGATTCCAGAACTTCGGGACGAAGAACGTAAACCCCGTCTGTAATGAAAAATCCAGCTTTCTGGTAGAAAGCTGCTTGGTCAGCTGTTGGGCCTGGGTTGTCGGTGTCGTTGGCGGCAGTGGTGTTGGTTACCCAGCGGAAGATCTCAGGACCAATACCGGTGAGTGTGCTGACATAGGTGTCGTGGCAGCCGTTGACCAGGGCGAGGCCAAAGTCGATGTACTTCTGCTCCTTGAGGACGAGACCGCCGAGGATAAATGATCCGCCGTCGAAACAAGCAACTAGACGATGTTAGCACGTAATTTGGGGATGAAAGGGGGAGGAAAAGCGACGTACGATGCTCAGATTGGAAGAGCAGCTCTTTGCCGTTATATTCTGCCAGGAAGGTAAGATCCGGGCGGGTCGATGGGTGGCTTGCTAAGTGGGCGATCGAGGAGTCCGCGGCCAGGATCCAGCGGTCCCGGTAACTAGCAAATCGAGTTGAATCGTAGACGTACATCTTGATGAGGTACTCGTAGAAGCTATCATCTCCTCCAACCCATCCACCAAAGGCGTCTTGGAACAGCCCCGTGTTCAGATCAACGTCCGTACCTACCAATCCTGGCCATGGCTCCATCTCTGCGGGCTTGGGGTTCAAGAGATAGGACTCTCCTTTCTGAGCGAGTTGACCGTAAGTTGCATTCCCAGTCAAGTCAGAAAGATGTGTCCATTCTAGAACAAGTGATCCGATGGTAGCAAGACCGTTGGTGGTAGATCCGTCAGTTGAATTTGGGAAGTTTAAGTTGTTGCTAGGGATCCCGGTTGGGGTATTAAAAGCATATGCAAGGTTGCTAGCAAGGCGTTCAGCTTGCTTTAGGATTAGTGGAACAGCTGTAGAGTTGGAAGCAAGATTTGAAAGTGGGCCTGTGAGAAAGTCGTATCCTGATATCATTAGCGGTGTCCTGTTTCAGATAACAAGAGTCACCTGCCTGAGAGCATTCCCGCCAAGTATCTAATTGTTGTCTCGAAAAGTGATACTTGGGAGGTTGTATGATCGAAATCAATGGTAGGAATAAAATCCAAGATCTGCGTCACAATTGGTTGAATTTGCATCACCAGTGCGGTACTGAACGCATCAACTGCACTTGCGCCCCATCCGTTTCTGTGGATATATCAGCCTATGCACATTGCAGGGAAAAATTCTCCGACACCCTACCTCGAATTGCTGAAACTGTTGCTAATCGGATGTAATTCGTCATTGGGGAATGCATATTTATAATAACCATCCCAAGCATATACGAAGGCGGCTTTAACCGCGTCTGCTCGTTCGCGGTTTAGAGTATGATTGTCGGGACGACTTTGACGCGGCATGTTGACAGGTTGAGGAAAGGCCAGAGTGGTTGAGAAGAGGGCCACGACGGGCACGAACAATCGTGAATAAAACATAATTAAAATGGAGAAGGAAGAGAAAACTCAAGAGAACTGTTTATTTGCTATTTCTCGTCCTTCTGTCCCACGAAACTCGGGACTGTTGAGAGAAGGAAAACAACCGCACTGCTGCAAGACGACGGAAGGAGGATGGCAGACTATATATGTGCGTGAGAAAGTAAGCTACCCCTCCTTCCCCAGAAGTCACATTGCGCTTCCAGAGATCGTGCTCACTTGAGCTTCTCGAAGTTCTCGGACCGGATAGTAGATACCGATCATCCTTCCAGAATAAATCCCCGTCAGACGGACCATCCTGGCTAAATCGGATCTTTTGACTGGCTGCTTCCCCTGAGGAAATGCACACGACTGCCGAACGCATGCGCGAAGAAGCCACGTCCGCGACTTATTGGTCGTTGTGACCGAACCTTGAAGGCGGGGTGGGTGATTAGTTGTTCCTGGAAGACGTTGATCACCGGGCAATGATCATCTTGAACTTCCTCATGTGTTTTAGAACGGGCTCGACAGCAAGGAAAGAGGCATGCGCCTCAGCAACTATGATGAAAAAGAGTAACGTTGTAACCCCACGGCGCACAGTGCATGAAGAATCGATAGTGCTGTTTCCATGATTGGTGAAGGGTTAAATGATGTTTTGCTGAAAGTTTGGTGTGATGGGTTTCTAAGAGAGGGCGGATGGGACGAGCCGGGAAAAGTGTTGACCCATATCGAGAACACCCTATCGTTTAAATTAGTTGATTGCTCATGCGACATGCCTATTTGAGCCTCGAATATCGTCTTGAGGTCGATTGTGTGAGGAACATGCGTGTGAAAGTAGTCGATTCGTTGATTCCGAGATTTGAAGTCAAAGAAGTACGGGAACAACCCAACATTGGTGGGATTTAAGGTTATTTTCTCTCCGCGGCTTGTAAACAATGCACGTGATTACCCCTTAAGCTTCCAATCCAGTTGTTTCCAATGTATAATTCGAGAGTCAGATGAAAAGGAATGGCGAGAAGCAGAGCTTCGAATGTCTCTTGTGGAGTTCTGTAATGAGAACCTAGTCTCGATAGGAAAAAGTATCCACTTTCATCGAGTAATCCACGTGATCAGCGTGCCAAGCTACCGCTCCCATCGACAATTTCTATGCTATCTGAATTCTTCATAAGAATATTCCATTGCTGACAAAGTAGCCATAGTCTTCGTAGTCTGTGCCTGCCGCTATGTATAATCTACAATATTACAATTCTAAAATGTCCTTCGGAAGTAGCGGGTGTTTGAGTACCGCAAGAACTTCTGGAACAACTCTCCGCTTTCGAAGCCACCCTTCTTTCTATTTCGTAAATGCAACTAAGTTGTCATACTATGCTTCTTCTATATTTTGTACAAGATGCCGGGGACAGCAAGCGATTTTTCATAAGGAGACCTTAGAGCATCGGAGATGCACAGATCCGTAGTGGCATGATGCTTATTTTGTCCCTCTTGGAAAGCTCTTCTCTGCAATCGAATGAGATTCAACATTACAAGAGCTTGAGATATCCCCATACGGTTTCCGATGAATTCGAGGATATTGATTACCCAGCAATGAAGTTCTTCGCTGACGCCCATCGCAGACCCCGCCACAGCCAATGGAAAGAGGATCAAGAAAACACCAGACATGGCGGGGACATTCTTTTGTGCAGCTTGAAGGATGTTGTGTCGAAAGAATGATGCAGAAACTCCCGTACATATGTCGGTCGCCATTCTCGAGATAATTTCAAGAGATCTTTTTCGTTGCTCCTCGTCCTCGGGTCCAGATGCCCCGAGCTGTGACAAGTGAATCATGAGAAGCTCGTTCACCAAAATCCTCACCCACCGATAGTTATTGAGTATTCTCGCCATCCAAAAGTCCCGATAATCATGCGTCTTCCCGTTATATGCAAATTGCATAGTGTCGGGGGCAGGTACGGTTGTGAATCTCCAGACCTCGGGAAGCTTTGCATGCCAGTCTTCCAACTCAGCGTCGAGCACAAGTGCTTCGAGAAGGATGATATTGGAATCGAGAAGGAGGTTGTTCTTGACGGAGGCGTGCAGATTGGTGAAGCGGTAGACGATGTCGGCAAGGGTAAGCGCGTGGGCTTCTGTCGGCACCAAGTCGACCCTGCATGACTCGGTCCACTCGCGCATACCTGGTGGTGCTTCCTCCCCTCTCGACAAAGACTTAACATACTGGTTCCTGTTTAGTGTTTTATTTCAGTTTGGGAACTTGACGAGCATACCACTGCAAAAATAAATTGAATCCAGCCCCGTCGTCCAGGAAGGAAATCTGGTGTTTTATCTGTCATCATCTTCAATATCGCGACGCCGCCATCAATATGAACGCCCCACGAAGTGCCGGTGCCAATCCCAAGACTGGCTGAAGAGCCGTTGACAATCTGGACATGGTCTTAGTGCTTTGTCTGAAGTTGAGTGCATGTCAACTTACCTCAAAAGCAGCAAGCAGCATCACTGACTTGAAAGTTGCGTCCAAGTCCGAGTTTGCAACATCTCCTAAGGCACGAGTAATGTTTTGAAGACTTGTTGCATACTTCTTCCTCGCTTTAATCATATGTTCGGGATCCTTTGTCACATTCGAGAGCCCAGCAAAGCCCACTGAGGAGACAGCATTGTAGAACGATTCATTACGGTAAATTAATGGAAACATCGGCGATGACAAGATTGCGTGATCCGTCCTCGGTTGTGATGCACCAACGGTGACATAATGATTGAAGAAGAATCTGATCCCTTCGTCTTCCAAGACTTGTGGTGCCGAGCTTGGTTGTGGTAAGGAGCTGCGTATGACTATTTGGCTATGATTGTTGGGAGGACTTCTAGATTCGCTCCGTGAGCTAGAGCTACCAGGTATTCGAGCACGTCTCCGATGTTCTGGTTTCGGTTTGGGGACCCGAGCTTTGGTAACGACTTTCTCGTTCTCATCCCGGAACATCAATGAAAGCTGGTCCCGATATCCCGGGCATTCTTTCCCAGCTCTGAGACACTGCGAACATGCGGGGTCGAGTTGATCGCACTGAGAGTCTGTGAGACTTTGAGGGAGTATGAGAAAGGGGAGGGAGATGTGCGGAATTGATGGACTTTTGTCCACGGGAAGAAGTCTGGGTTACGTACTTTGATCCGGCGGGTTCGGCAATGCGTGCAGCCTTTGCTAGGTTTCCCACAGAACACCATGAGTATCTATCACATATGTTTCGATCACACACTGAGTCTCAGGTCTCCCAAATTTTCAAAGCGTGCAGGAGTGCTGTTCCAAAAGGGTATTCTGATCGTGGTTCTGGATCGGATAGCACTAAAATAGGGATCCGGCCGTGATACAAATAACCTCTTTCAGACCCGCCGCAACGTGCATGGATTGAATGCTTATTATTGCTGTAGGACCTTGGGTTTTCTCCCGTACCTTTATCATTGCAGACGAAAACCAAGCCTCAACGGCCGCGAATACGCCTGGACATTGGCGCTGGACGTATCGTACGCTATTTCACTTTGGGTAAGCAGATCGTGGGACTGGGTTCTGAATGGCCCATAAGATGAGGCCGTGCACTGACCCGGACCCATTTCGCGAAATGCTCGCCGATTTGAACGCGCCGCCACGGGGCCGGAGGTAAATACACTTCCCTTCTCCGTTGAAATCGAGGAGCACGAGTCTATGATGGCACCGTGAGGTAAGATGAATCGGAAAACTGTAGTCCGACAAGATATAATATTGCGTTATTAAATATATCTATGTCCATGTCGCGCCAAACCACACATTGATGGGTGAGTGTATGGAAAATATTATCTGAAATCTTTGAATACTTCATGCCATCGAGCTCCAGCAAAAGAAACACACCTCCTACACCCCGCTTGGCAATATACATCCTACGACTTTCTCATGTGACAAGCCTCAATCCATTCCTTCTCTTCAACGAGCATGTTTAGGTAGGCGAAATCCGAGATAGGGGAGGTACTTCGAAGGATGCCAGTAAATATACAATGCTACCACTGGGAAGATCACCAAAGCATCAAAGACATATATGCACCACTCATGTTCGCTGGTATAGCCCGTCTTCCCGAGGGAGAAATCGACCATACGATAGATGGAACGAATCTAAGCCCACTACATTAGCAATGCATCCTCGATACAACTCTGCTACCTTACCAAGATCATAGCAGAAGCAAAGTTCGTAACACGAAGTATTGCTTGCCAATTTGGCTTCAACTTCTTTTCTCCGCCATCAATCGTGCAGTACTTCTGCCCCTTTGTCTCTCCAAGTCTTTGCTCAAACTGCTCTGCGAAGCGCTTTGACGTGAAGTTGAATCGAACCGCAATAATACTGAAGAGACCGAAGCAGATCAACTGGATAGCTACGCCAGTTTGTGCGATTTTCTTTCCCCGGGTCAACTTGGTGTGAGCATCTGAAGCGGTTGCAGAGACGGTTGTGATTTGAACAGCACCCCAGAGCTGGAGAAGAAGTGCCACTAAGTAGATCAGCAAGTCAAGTGTGGAGACGTGGGAAACCAAGGGACGTACCAATATCGCAGGCGACGAAGATGGGTGTAACGAAACGCGGTGGTATCCAGAGTAATCGAGTGGTTCTCGAATCCTTCGGGACCACATGAAAAACAATACGACCCTACGACTTTCATTAGCATCTCTGTCCTCTTACTTGACAACTTCCATTATCATTGTCCGCCCCAATAAGAAAGTCTCAGCACTAGCATTAACATCGTATCCGCTCCCGGCACTCAAATTGGAGTTGTTAAGATGGACGAAAACAATAGACTAACGGAACACTTACGAAGACGACATAACAAGCAGCAGCCATGAGCACAGGTGCGAGGACGATCAGCGAAAACGAGGCAACATATATATTCTTGTCATAGATATGTTGAGTCGAGATACATCTAAGGATATAGCCAGCAGACTCCACTGAAGGTTATTAGAACCAAGTCTATCGAATAGCAAGACTGGGTTGCGAAGGTATCGAGGGGAAAACTCACTGCCCGCGGCGAGGACCATAGCAGTCCATACCCAAGACCTGTATCTGAGGAACTGAAGCACAGTACCGATAGCAGCCAAGGTAAAGAGCACGGCAACAACTATCGCGGCATCGAGGGATGGAGTATAATTGTAATAATCCTTCTGAATCGCCATGCTGACGGTGAAGGCTTTAGGCTGTGACGAAGAAAGATTAATGAAGTGTCAAGCAAAAGATCGCATATGGCGATGATTAAAGGAACGAATAGAGAGCGATAAGAGGATAACAAGAAAGCTGAAGAAATAAGCATATATTTATATGGCATAGTCCCAACCCCTGGCCGAGCGGGGCTGTGAGAGGGGAGACTCGCTGCCATAGCCCATGAGCAGCTTTCCCCATCGAGTAGGCCTCAGGTATTGTCGGCGAGAGGCGAAACGAAGGCCTATCAAAATGCGATCCCAATCATGATCGTTGCTGCCACAGCGCGCCTTCAAGACGTGTGTTGTATTTTCGCGAGGCGTTTCTGCATTGAAACTGCAAGGGTGGTTTCCAGTATCGAACCACGCGATGGTTACCCGACTTGGTCACTGGTGCTGAAGTACGGGGACGGAAGCGGCGAACAGCTTTCCGTATACCGGAAGAGGACATTTTCAGAGGAAAATCGGAAAATAGTCGACGCCGGTTGGCATACACTAAGCCGTGCTTGGTGGGCTATTCGCTCAAACCCTAATAAGATAAGAGGGTTCGCTTCCTTGCAAGCATTACCCATACCTCCTTGGTCCACTTCGTTGGTTTTCGGTAATTCGTGTCGTCGAACCACATCGCTGCAGAACATCCTTCAACTCACTGCCTACAGTCTAACTCTTCACCACCACCCTAACGCCTCTACTACTCTCCTTCACAGTCGGGAAGAAAAAATCTTTGCTGATCTGCACATCGCTCCTATCCGTCTCATACAGTTCCAAAGTCGCTTTATCTCCATCCCCTCGCACTCCTTTCACACCAAATGCGCTGAACAAACCCCAGAGAGTCATATATAACTCCGTCCAGGCAAGATTCATCCCAAGACAGACTCTACTCCCTGTAGAAAACGACGTTAAGTACCTATCCAGTCTCCTGTCTTTATCATTCAACCACCTCTCAGGCTTGAACTCAAGCGGCTGTGGGAAGGTATTCGAGTCCTGGTGCAGCAAAACAGTCGTCATTGCAATCGCTGTACCAGGCGGAATTTCCCACCCTTTGTAGTTCAGAACAGTATCAGGCGCTATGCGTGGGATGCGCAAGCTAACACCATAAGCTAACCTGAGCGCCTCTTTGATCACAGCTGTGAGATATGGCAATTTCTCTAGCTGTGCTAAAATCGCAGCTAGACTCTCTTCGTCAGTCTTGATGGTAGAGAGCTCCGCCTTAATATTCTTGAGAATCGTTGGGCAGGCCAGAATTTCGTAGCATGCTACGCTCAGAGTCCAGGCGACAGTATGCGAACCAGCACCTACGACCGTAATGCCCTCATCTATCAGACGATGTGTCGTCTTCTCACTTGGAGGGAGATCTGATTTGAGAAGGTAGTGGAAGATAGTGTCGTGGTCAGTGACGGACAATTTCCCTGATTTGCGGATGCTTTCGATATTGGCACCAATCTCCTACATGAAAGTCAGTACGATCTAGTTCGAGCTTCTTTTTGGATGAATCAATTGTGGCGGAGAAAACCCACTTGTCTCTGTTTGATTAGGTCTGCAAAGTCCGGCAGCAGTAGGGCCACTCTCTCCGGGAGAGCAAACACTATTTTCAAAACGATAGGAAAGTGTCTGAACAAGACACTAGCTTTACCTCCATTCAGAACCGTGGAGTGATATGAGGGGTCGAAGTCTTTGTCGTCGAGACGATGCTCGTGTCTTCCGAAGCAAATTTCCATGACTACATCTGTACGGGAATATGAGCATCAGACAAGATCAAGTAACGATTAACATACCATTAGAAAATGCAGACAACGCTTGAATGATATTTATAACTTTTCCAGTGTCTTTTATTTCCTCAAGCCGTCTGACCATAGTATCTATCCGTTCTTGCAGAAGCGGTAACAGTCTCCTCGAGCTTTCTTTGGAGAAGAATGGCGCTAGTGCTCCTCTTCTCCTGCGATGAAGCTCATGTTGGGGACTGGCGAGCATGCTGCCTTCGAGTGCAAGGCTCGCTGTGTGCCATGGATCACGTTCTCTTTTGTTTGCTCCTCCAGCGTAGAGAACATGATAGAACTCGGGGTCCGACACATGTAGTTCGTGTGGATTAATTCGAATAATTGGACCATATTGTTCGTGGAGTTCTCGGATTTTCCAAAGATACTCGCCACCACAAAAGACATCGTAATAAGTTTCGTACCTAGGATTTGTGAGCGATGTTCTTGATGGAGATCATGGTTATTTGGGATATGAACGCGAGCATCTCACCAATATGTCAGTGCTGCTAGTTTTGGACCTGGGAATTTAGCGATGGGACTGAAGTATAGTCGCCATATGCCTTGAGCAACGGTGTATACAGCTCCGGCAAGCGCAAACAGGGTCAAAGTCGTCGAAACGCTCTGCGAAGCCGAAGAGGATGACATTTTGCTTGCCGAAAAGGCAAATCCTCAATGCCGCGTCAAGACTTGAGAGAAATCCGAGGAATGTGTTTATAGTTCAGACCCATGGTCTTGAAATCAAAGCATATATATAGTGGAATTCCACCTTCAACAAACAAAAGGCATAAGGCTGAACGAATTGTCGAATCGGCTTGTGAGCAAGGTGTCCAATGCCTGTCAGACCTAAAACGAGATTCCTTTCGGATGTCGCTCTCAATCCAATAGCATTGGGTCAATTCTCTAGTGGCAGGTTCACCTACGTCAGCTTAAACCCCGCTGATAAGGCCGCTGGTACTAGGTAGAAACCGGCAGAGCGTCAAAGTGCCGCTGAGGATTGTGGAGAGAACACGACGAGAAGTAGCGCCTTGCTCATTAAAGACCATACCGGATGTATCTAGAATCTAACTTGATAAACCAGACATGAATTGTGGCCTTTCCGCTGTACTTTCGATATCCTCGATCTCCTGCGGTTTTAGAGACATCTTCCTCAATTGGGCCTCATCCACAATAAGAGAGATAATCGCGATACAAAAATGGAAAGTATTGAGACAAGCAAGGGTCAAGTTCGAGTCATCGCAGGATGACAGGCAGTGTGTCCAAAATATCAACTGGATTAAGGTAATCTTGCTGAAATCATGCTGTCCAAGCTCAGCGCTGCAGTCATGACTAGGATGCTTCCCTCGTTCTATTGCCTAGATAGGTGAGAGTGGTAGTGTTTCCATCTGATTTGAGGCTTCAGCCAGTTGTTCAGTTCGAGTTGGTCTCTTGGCTCGAAGGATGATCAGATGTACGTCTTCGGGTTCGGTTCGGGAGGAAAGAGTTTCGGCTGAGCTACCGCGCTAAGAGAAGACTAGTCCTTTTTCATCATTAGGCTCATATTACTGATTTTCCTATCAAATCGCAAACTGGCTCATCCAAGTCATCATGCTTTTCTAGCCATTTTCTTCATCCGTTTGATTGCGCATCAGCCGTATTGTGGGAACTGCGAAATAGGCTCAAGCGATTTCTTGTGTTGCATTTTCATGTCTGTTAGGAAGCATCGCACATCGTGATTCACAAGTGTGGCACACCTGCATGAGGTGTGGCTTGCAATCTAACCCTCTTTGATTCAAACCCAGCTCGGGCGTTGAATGCCCTCGGTGAGGCTGTTCGCATACGCATCCCTCCAGGTGATAGGCTTTCGTTGCCAATCAGACTGTCCAGTTCTCAGTATGAGCATTGCCGTACTGTGAAGCTTTGTCCCGTGGTGAAGGCCGGCAGTCATCTTGAGAGGGCTGTACCGCTATCTGATATGCACCGTCCTGAAAGACGCCCCGTACCTCGGGTCTCAAGGATTCTGTCAGCCAAAAGCAAGCATAGCTCGAGCCGTCTAGTTCCGCATGTGACTTCAACCACACCGGAGTGGTTACAGCATTGAGGCGCAGGTGGAGAAGAGAGCTTCTATGATATAGCATAGCCTCAGCATTGCAACAGATATGTTGACCATTTCCCAGCTAGATATCTTGAACAGTTTTCATTTCAAGTTATGTCACACGCTCGCAGCAGAGAGTATTGAGCTTCATGCCTCAACTGAAAGCACTTGCACGAAACATTTCGAATGACGGCGCAGCAGTCCTCCCGCCCATCGTGGCCGACATGCTTCACTTGCTGCTTTATCCGCCCTTTCTTGTCACACCCGCGATCCTACCAGCTCAGCGATAAACTTGACCACTGGCTCCTCGAGGAACCTTATCGGGGTTTGAATAACCAGCAGTCACCAGATATTTCCCTCAGACCTTCATGCAACGTCCATCACTGTTACCAATCAACAGCTCACGATGCTTGTTGTCAACCTTGGAAAATGCCTCGTCCCGATAATGCCCTCTCGGTTCAATGACGAACAACAAACGACACAGTCGCGAGGCAAACGAGGCAAATACACCAAAACCTAGTTCCTAAGGTGTTATCACGAGAAATTGCTATCTTCATTATGTTGGGGGTGCTGGCGCGTTGAAAGCCATCGAGCAACCCCTCATTCATTACGCAGGTGTCTGCAGCGGCATCAAATGCATATGGATTTCGGGACTGGAATGATGAGGTGGGTTGCCTTGATTGGAAGAAGGGTCGAGTCCACGCAGAGAGTGCGGACTTTTTCGACGGATGTTATAAGTGCGAAGGTGGAATGGTCGAAGCAGCGTCTTTCCACAAGCAGGACTGAACTCTGGAACTGAGATGCAACAGCTGGAAACTGTCGATATTTCCATTTCTCTTGAAGACATGAAAGCACAAGGACACGCCTCTCTGCGAAAAGCAATCAGTCTTGATCGCATCTCGGCTAGTTTGCGGAAGAAAAGGAGGTCCATAACGGATATGTCGCTCCAAGAGGCGCACATCGAACGTGAATCACGAGGGTTCTCTGGGTAAGATGCGTTCCATTATTCAATTGGTAATCTAATTTACAGCTTTATCTAGTGTTCGGACAGCAACTCATCGAACGTCGCACACCCATTTTCTCAATTGGGTAACATACTCCCGGGACCTTTCTCTTAATATTACCGACGATCAGCGCCGAACGTGTCCTGTTTGCGACAACGAATTTCGAGATCGACGAGCAATGCTTCAACGTGAGTTTCTAGTCTCCTTTTCGAGGTTGCTTCAAGAGTTAGGCTCGCTACAAACCCATCAATATCTCCTTCATTCCGTATCTCACTCCTAAAAATCCGAAAGACCTGTACTAACAATGAGATGTTGGTGTTGCAGACATTTGCAAATGCCCGCATCTAACCGACGGATCCTACCTATGCATTCACTGCAAGAGAAGAGAGAGAATTGGGCGGTACCATATGAATGGGTGCAACGATATACGTAAATGCGAAGATAACTGGCTGAAACGTATATTACCCTTCAGACGCTCAGAAGTCCTCGTCGATGATTCCGAAACAAGCCCCTCAGAAGCTGATTCGACACGAGAACCATGGGAACGAATTGAATTGCCGTCTCAAAGCTTGGTTAAGCTAGACGCAACAAAATGTAGATACGAATTGGACACGAACAAGACCACAACTTCCTCACTTCCTACGCCAGAACTGGATGGTAGCTGGCCTGCTCTTGAATTGGATGGCGGGGCAGATGCTTGGGGGCCCGTTCACGACCTATCTCCTTGGCAGCCAGCGGAGTCCACGCCGGGATTACATGATGGATGTGGATGTGATCCTATTTATGAAATGCCTTCTTGGCAACCACCAGAGCTCGCAGGCGATGATTATGATATGTCAGACTTTCATAACTCCGCACCAGACGTTGATGCAAACTATCATGCAGGTAACATCCTTACCTTGCTTCCTTCTCAGGATATGAGTCGTTTGCATCCGAATCACGACATTCCAGCAACGGACCGTGGTAGCACCACAACTCAAACAGATATAACCAAGCCACCGGCACTGAGGTTGGACACCAGAAAATTGCCTGGAGGTTGGCAGCATAACGACAAAAAGGAAAGCTACACGCCCATCCATCACGATGATGTCGGCCATCATGCACGTGAGAACTTCCTTGGTACTGGATACAACAACAATTTCGATACTCAATTTCCATCACCACCGACCTCACCCATCATGCGAAAAGAGCATGATAGTCCTGTATCGCCCATTGAAGACAGCGTGTGGTCGTTTCCTACGTCAGGATCTTCTAGATTCTCTTCGTTGTCATCGATGCTGTTGGACGATACGCCCATATCTTCTAGCTTCTCTTCTGGCAATGCATTAGCCAAGAACAACGATTCTTCCACAACACGCATATTTGCAGATAAAGAGATGTGTTTCGAGCCGGACGATATGGATTTCCTTCCAACGTTATCGAATGACGAAACGCCTGCTGTTCACAGAGCTGATGAAGCGATCGAACGAGATCCAGAACCTGCAAGCATTTTCCCAATGTTGCTAGAAGATCAAAGTTCTATAGCAAAGACTTTTGACTTTGGCTTCGTCAACATGAAGCTCCGATGGAACTCTACTGCGATTGGGAACTTACCCTCATCTTCTGTTGACAGCAGTCTCGATCACTCTACAATAGAACCAGTGCCCGATGCTGCAAACTGCAATCCACACTTACCCACAACACCGCCTGCCCACATGTCGTTTCTCGAACAGCATCCAGCTCAGTCTCCCAAATCTGACAATCGTCATTTTCCCGCCCAATCTTCAGCGTCCGATACAGTGTACAGGTGCACTTACGGGCCCTGCACGTTTGAACCCACAGGCAAAAAGCTTTACCATAAAAGAACACTTCAACGACATCAACAAAAGTGCCTCTATTCACCTCTTCCACGCAAGAAAAAGCCATGCAAGTGTACTTTCCCCGGGTGCAACAAGGGATTCAGTCGTTCAGATGGCTTGAATGCTCATCGCAAAACTTCAGGCCACCAAGTGAAGATTAAGTTGCAACTCAGGCAGGGAATCAGGAGGTGCTAAAGCTTCTACATGAAATTTGTGGGAACATGGCTTAAATCTGTGCCATACGATTGTTGAGAAAGTCTTGATGACTCGTGGATCTTTCTGGCAGGCCAATGACTGAAGGCTCGCAGCCCGCGATGGACTCGTAGTTGCTTGAGTATTAGGACCATTCATGGTCGAGCACTAAAGAGGGACTGGGGCTTTCTGTTTCGCTCTTATTGTTTTCGTCTATCTCCTCTCATTACTATCGTAGTGCAGTTGATACCTGTTTACTATTCAGTCTGCTTATAGTCGGACCTCTAATTCAAGTCTTTAGACCTTCAAACCCAAGTTTCTACCTTCATTTGATCCATTTGGCATATTGTATTTTAAAGAAGTAGAAGATACGTGATGTGTCACAAGAGAGATAGGCACATGCACAGCTTCAGGTAGCAGTCCGCCCACCTATTTTTAGACTGGCCTTTCGAGCATCCTTTTCAGGACTTGAGGCTCAAAAGAATGTTGCTGCTTTAAGTCGCATCTAGGCATCCTTGTTGCTATTCTTAGGCCAAAAATCTCACCTTCCTTAGCAGTGGCCGCCCTATAAGGTCCGTCCTGATTGGACTATGCTTGTGAGGTTGGATTTCGGGACTGTTGGTGGATGCCGTCTTAGCAAGCTCGCAAAAAGCCCTGAAGTTCAAGCGATCCGTGCTCGGGACTCAGAATCAACTGAGATGGAATTGTCTTGGCGAAGGTTCATTCGTCGAGATTCGGGACTTGAGTCGACTCCGTGAAGTTTGGTAGGTGATATTGGTCCATTCGATATCGTGGACGCGATTGATATCCTCTGCTGTTTTCATATAAGTATCTCACAATCATCATTATTGGATGTTTCTTTCGATTCGATAAGATCATACTCATGAGCTTCGTCTCACCTCATCTCTTTCTTCAATCTTTCCTGCGACCACTCCTGTATCTTCAGACAAGTAATCAAGTCGCTTAATCCCCTACTACTCAAGTCCCGCCTCACTCTCTCCTCACCCCAGATATCAGCACCCACTTTCAAGATGCCAGCTACGCCACCTCCACCACAACAACCCAACCAGAACGGATATCATTATGCACCAATCACCAAAGGAAATCTCGAACAATTACCTTTCCCACCCCATATCAACCGAGAAGCATATTTGAGAGTCGATCAAAATTTCGAGACGATACCGCTTGGTTTAGAGACGTGCAGAGCTGATAGGAGGACGACACTGCGAGATTGGGAGCAAAGATGGGCTGAGGCGGGGAGGGCATGATACGGTGATCGGGAGGGTAGTGACTAGAACCAGGAGATATGGCAGTGATGGCGTTGGTCCGCAAAATGTGTGGGCATGGCGTCCGTGGATTGATGTAGGAACAGATATGGGAATTAACTTTAATGTTAATGCTTTTAGCAACATGTTTTCTAAGATACTCGGCGCTTTCAACGTTCGCTCATTTCGTGATGTTGAAGTCCCGCTTCGGCAATGCTTCTGTCTCTCTTCTCCTCATGAGACTTTCCCTTATCTTACCTTTAAAATTGGGTAATTATCTCTAGCTGAACAATTATCTGTTGCTATTCTAAAGAGATTGTCCAGCCTATTCATTGTCCTTAGTGTCCGGCCAAGTAGCCAAACGTTGCCACGAAGCAACTCTCTTCATTTTTATCAATCTTGATTCCTCTTCTCATTTTTCTCCATACCTCGCTAGGTGTTAATTATAATTCGGATAACATCACTTTTCTCTTTTCTACTTCTTTACTGTATTGCGGCCAGGCTTCGAAAAGATGACACCACCGGTGACGAATAGGGGTATCACGTGATCCCAAGCCAACAAACAGAAAAGGAATGAGCTATCGTGTAGAATGAAGCTGAAGCATGGTGACATGTTGAAGTGTCTGATATTTGGACTTATATCGGACGAGAGGAACTTGGGGCTTCAGTGTCTAGACTAGGATCACACAATGTTGAGAATTAAAGTCGAGTCGAGAAAACTTGCAGATATGGGATGTGACTTCCTTATTCCATTTCAAGGATGGGTTTTGGCAGTTGGATAGAAAGTTGGCAACAGAGCTTAGATTCTTGACATGAGATCAACTCTTTGCTTCTTATTCTTTCTATAATTGATGAAGGTTTCGCAGTAGGCGATCTCGACTTCGAAATGTAGTATCACAGACTACACAAATCACCTAGCTCCCAGCCGCAGTTGTTATTGCGGTGGAGGGTTTGTATGGCTAGTATAGATACTCGACGATGATTAGAGGTATATATATGTAGTCATGACTCATGAATCTCAGAAAGTAAGGTACGCCATGAGATTCGACTGCTGAAAGAGCCTTGGAGAAAAGTGAGCTATATATGAGCCACCGGCTTTGGAGGACAATGACACCTTAGGCAGGCAGAAATTCATTTTAATAGATAGATAGCGCAACGCTCTTGGAACTCAGTAAAGTTTTGAGTGTTGATGGTTTCTAAGATCTATGGTTGTGGTTTGTGGCTAGCTGCATATTCCGCAAACGTGCAGCCATTGAAACTAAGGCAATAGTGCTAAAGGCTGCGAAAGTTCTAGACTGGCTTTCATTATCAAAAGTAGCGTAAATTTTGACAACAGAACACTACTTGATAATAAAGGCCCTATACGCAAGGATGAGATGATACAAAGCTGCAGCATAAGGTGACTTCTTTTGCTTATGCCAATGTTATCTAATAGCCTCTCTATCGACAGTTCCCCTGGCGATGTGCAAAAACTCCGGGGGCGGAATCTCCTTTTATAAATGATTATGCTACTCAAATATCGCAACTCTAGGGTAAACGCTAAATCAAATCAGCCTACTTTGGAAGGATCAATTCACTAGAAAGGAGCTCTCTCTTTATACAAAAGCTCAGCACTTTGCACATGAATGCCTGAAATTGACACCTAACCTTGCTTGCAATGTGCAGTGAGTCACGCATTACAAATTGCTGATAGAATGCGGGAGTGACGGGTATATAAGGGACGCTGTTCCGGAGCTACAAATGTTTAGAATCAAATTAATCAACAAAGTCTACGTGACATACGCTACTCTACTTGTAGATATGCCTTCTTCAACCTGCTGCAGCTTCATTGCCTGGTCCGACCAGGTACATTTCGAGCTGCGGGGGCAAGGGCTCTAGTGAGCTCTATGTTTGCGGTACACTTCTCGTCCGACAGCACTGCAGCGACGGCGACAGAAGAAACTTGATAGCGAATGGAATAATGGCATTAGGCGACTAAAATCTAAGCTACATCACGCACGCACGTGCTGTAGGGCTCTCGTTCTACTTTATTCCTGCCCGGGAGACGAGACGTAACAGCAGGATCCTAGTAGGTAGCCAATGTCTCCCTGACAGCCTTGATTTGAAGAGTAACGAGCCGAATAAACAAAGAAGAGTGCGAAGACGTGACGGGTCCGCTTTATGCAATGCGATCGCCTCCTAAGGTGTAGCTTGTAGACTGAATGAGTTCTGGGAGGAACAGATCTCTTGGAATAACGCATGGTGTGTTTGGCAAAGACCTGAATTTATAGAATAGTTTGAAGGAGGTGTAATGCGAATTTACGACGAGACTTTCGCGGGATAGGCGCTTTTCGGAAAGAACGAAGCTTCTAGAATGACGCATGTTAAAAACGTGAATCTTTAGAATGATTTACGTAGAGCTACAATCCGTGTTTAAGTCTAGCGAGACTCTCACATGCTAAGCGCATTCTAGAAAGAAGGAATCTTCTAGAATCACGCACAAGACTCATGAGGCATCGTTAAAAACGTGAAATCCAAAGGCAGCAAATAGATTGAAAGATCTCAACTATAAAAAGATACAAGGGAACGATCTTCTAGCAGTAAGGCAAGTACTATGGGCAAGACATCAAAGCACATGCGGATGGCAATGTTCTGCGACTTTAGAGCGACTCTCCTAAGGAGGATGTTTGAGAGTATGCTAGAGAATTTAGTACTAAAGATGTTACTACAGAATGAGTTGAAGTTGAACTTGAACTTGGTCCTAATTTCCAAAAGTGAGGTGGGATGAGATCTAAGGACGAAAAGAAGTTGAAAGCAAGAAAAGGTTTGACAGCAAGAGACTTTGAGGTGGGACGAAAGCTGCTTAGCCCTAGAATGTCTAGCAGAGCATATAGCACTCTGCAAGCTGAATGGAATAAATAATCCTATAATAATTTGGAGAACTGGAATCCAGATGAGGACTTCTGGCTTGGGAGGACAATTAGAGATGGAGCTGCAGTTTGAAGGATAGATTTAGGCAAAGTCTGCTCAAATAGTATAGGCAGATGACTCACTGAAGCACGCAGCTGCTCTTTGTGACAATGACGCACTTGCCTTCTATAATTTGATCAAGGAAGCAAGCTCAAGGGAGCCATATCACGTGACACAACAATACAGAGATTATTCTTCTATAAAACGCTGCTCATGTTTGGAACATTCATATCTATTGCAAGACTAGAGACACTCTACAACCAAGCCGCAACATTCCAGCCCGCGGCTGTGCTGGTAGACTCTTTCTCTCAGTATTTGGATATCAATAGCACACCTTTTTAAAGGGGGAAAAAAATTGCATCGGAATATATAAACGACTCTCATCTCGGCATGGATCGATTATAATCATTTCCTTCGCTTCCTCCATTCCACCAGTACCAAGAATTCCAGGCTTATCAAAGTCGTGAGTGTAGATGTGAAAGTATCAGACGAATACAAACATCCTTAACAGCAAAAGAAAACTTGACAATGCCATACATCTAGAAGTTTGCATAAACCATTAATCTAGAGGGAACTTGAAATTAATCTCTTTCGTTTTAACCCGACTTTTGCTAGGCATAAAGATAATCCACAGCACAGACATTTGAATACCTCTGATTTGCTGGCAATGTTCATCGAAAAGGTCTTTCTAGGACTTGGTAATATAGAGTAGAGCTGGGGAGGAAGAAGTTACGATTTATAATTGAGGAGAATTGCTGGTGTGGATATGGACGCTGCCTCAGACACAGACGTTAACTCAGGTAAAGACGCTGACTCAAAGACAGACGTTGACGCAATTATAGACATGTCATCAAGCACTGAGGGCGGGAGAGTGCTTCGTGAATACAGCAAATGATGCACGAAATGGCGCAATATGGCAAGGAACTCTTGTGCACAAATGTAGCTGGGATATAAGGCTAGCTGAAGCCGTAACCTACAAAGAGATAGCTACTGTACACTCTCTTCTATAGCATGTATGACGAGAAGTAGAGAACGGGAAAGACAACTTACATTGCGGAGATGCCATTATGCCTATTTACTAAGATGGATAGGTGTGTCTATTGAGCACATCTACTATTGCACGAGAGAAGATGGGGGATATCAGATCAGTGTTAAGAGATTTAATAGTAGTGGCGCATTTGACAGCAAATGTAACTCGTCCGACGGTATGGATCGAGATCAAGGTATGGTTTATAACTGATATTTATAGCGAGGCTTAGATCGTAAGGCTAGATATACATTGCTTAGATTTATTACAAAACTGGTAGGCACAAGAGCAGACTCCCTAGAAATTCTTAGAAATGTTAAAAGCTAAGAAAATCCATAAGGAAACGATTTATACTTCAATCAATCAACATCCCCCAAAAGTATTCAAAGGAAGTGAATGAGTGAACGTAGTCAGAAAAGACGCGAGCCAGAACCGTCTGTGACAGAATTAGACTTGTATAAAACCCATCCTCAGAGCGCTTACACCCTCGGACAAACACCAACACGTCAAGCACACACCTAGAACGTAGGAGATGTTATGCATAACTCGTCAGCTATTATGTAGAGCAACTACAATCCTGAGAGGACCTAACCTTGCTCTAGCTCTGCTTATTGCACCGGCTTGAACAAACATTCACTTTGTCTGTATTTGAGACAACAAAATAGACTTGATAATAGCGTGGAAATGATAGCAAAAGTCCAGGGAAATGAAATTGAACATCTGTGCCAGCATATGAGAACTTACTCATCCAACACTTTGTCAAGGATCGCAAAGCAGCGTGGAGGTTGATATGGCTCTTAACTGGAACGGGATACAAAGCAACTCCATGAATTGTTCTGATGATTGTTTGAGTGTCTAAGGAAGTTCCAGCGAGAAGACTCTGGTATTTATAACGCGTCTCGAGCTAGGAGATCCTGCCAGAAATCGCGACGTGCAACAGCACCAGCTGTGCAAGTTAGTTAACTTCACAGTCTCTCGATTGCGATAGCTAGCTCGAGAGCTGTCTCATTCACTAGTTGACTCTGGTGGCGGGTGAAGCTTCGTTGTGAAGAAATTACGTTCATGAGGTGACCTGTACCTGGAGGGAGTCTGAGCTCTTACCGTTTCCCGCTAGTAAGTTAGGGCTGCAGTGGCAGCACAGAACTCGTATATGATACACTAAGTAAACAGGTGATGATTGAGGATGATCGGTCAGTTATTGGTACAGATGCACTATGAACGTGTGAAATCAGATGGAATCAGCTCATGGCGTTTGATCCGCTCGGTGGATATCGAGCGAGAGAAGGATGGGATTCTCTAGAAAGCCGATCAAGGGTTGCCTGGACAAAAAACATATATCAAATGTGGATTTTCCTATTCTCTATGGAAAACCCACGATCATTCAGCTTGACATCCTAACAATGATATTCCAAAGCATATGAGAGAATCTGTATCCGTCAAGCCAGAAGCGGGGACAACAATGTAGTCGCATCTAGATTGTGCATTTTTAGATCATGGTTTTAGACGCCTTCTGAGAATTGTGAGGTTGAAGATTGCTCAAGATTACGGGGTTGTGGCCTCGCGTCGCTTGGCGAGTAGAAAAGAGGAAGCGGGTGAATACGACCCGAAAAGACGAAAATATAAACAAGAAGCAAAATTGGAACGATAAGGTATGAACATGCTTTGCTACGTACGCAGAGAAATATCAAGATGGAGCTGCCTGGAAGCCTCGGCTTCTGATTCTTCTAAACCACTGAGGGCTGAGAAGGAGCAGCATTCGCGGTTAGGTGCAGGAGCGGTGACCCTGCAGGCATAATTCCAGTGGTTCGAGACCAAACGGCTTACTTGCCGTTGAAGTAACACGTACCGAGTTAGTTGACGTACCGGGCTGATGTGTGGCCGCAAATGTGTAGGTCGCCGTCTTGGTGAAGCGCGTGTATGGACAATGTCTCAAGGGACTAAAAGCCACTTATGATTGGACATTCACCAGATTCTGACCTGATGTTGGTGAAATCAGGTCACCACCACTTTCAAAGCGCCCAAATCCGGGGTTCTGGACATCGATAATTTCTCAGTTCGAAGAAAGAAACCAGAGAGGTCACGATGAGGAAGTTATCCTTGACAGGAAGAAAATTCTTCCATGATCTTTTTCGTCAATCTCATATACGTTCCCGATGACGTGCACATATTTTTCAGGAGAGGAGCCCAGCCTTGTACCACTGCATTGGGTAAATCCACATCAGGCTCGGTAGCGCAACCTTGCATGGGACCACTTCGGCTTTTGAGGTGCACCAGCTCAGGTGTATGGGCACTAGGTTGTGTGGGTTTCAGGGGTCCTGGGGTCTTGTGGAAAATCTTGTGGATGTCAGGGTCTAGATTTCCTCGGAGGCTGGAGGGTACAAGAGAAAGCACTTGATATCTGGTAACGAAGCCGAGGACATTTAGGCAGATGAGCCATGTGTACCACGAGCTATGAAAAGGACGTCTCTCAGAGGTCTGTGCCTGCGCTGAAGAGCTTGTGACATCCAATGACGGTTGCCTCTTACCGCTGTTTTGTGTCGCGGTTCGAGCCGTCCAAGCATCGATGGAGATGCCATTGTTGCGAGTCGTGAACGTTCACTGCCCCCTTTGCACGCTGACTACTGCGCGCAGCGTGTTGATTATGCAGGCGGATAGCTTGAAGCATCGCGCTTCACTCGGCGACGTGGTGCTGGTTGGGCAGAATCCCCCGCATCGTCCTGCGCACGAGGGCGGTGTGCACATGAACCAACTGTATTTTGGATGACATCTTGGTGCCTCCGCGATCGATTATTCGGTGCATCCGTATGCAGGCCGAATGCATGCTGCAGCTTGACCTTGTTCTGCTAGCCATGCCGCTATGCTGCTAGCTGCAACAAGACGTGAGCTGACTGCTGCTGCTGCAACCGTGGACAAGCAATCCGGAATCCACCTCGATTTTCTTTTCAGGAGGTGAGCTCGCTAGCAGGCCAGCGAGCACGGAAGCCGCGGAGCGTGAAGGCCGTGAGTCCCTCGAGATGGTGGAGGATCTTCTGGGGACCTTGATGTTCGCCCGAAGCAGATGCCGTTCTGCTTCATGACGGATGTCAAGAAGATGATCTTGTCTCGAAGCCGGGGTATTTGTTTGCGCGGCCTATCAAAGTGGAATGTTCCGAGTCAGCGGCTCAAACCTCGCGTCTGAGCGTTGGAAGATCTCGAAGGAGCGAAGAGGGTGTGGATGAATTTGGCGGTTGGCTTTGACAAAGCTGTGTGCGTCGAATGGAGATGGAGAAGCTTTCTGATAGGGTTCTGAGCATTACTCGCGCCTACAAATCAAGCTCTTGGAGGCGCAGTGAGCAGCCTTGAGCGCGATGCATCGCATCGTATCTTGGTACCCAGCGATACCATCCGTAACGTCCTGCCAACCACGTCGCGACTCATGGCTGCTCGGCAGAGGATTTGTTTTCCAGGCTGGACCGTGAAGATGGCGGCGGGGAAGACTGAAAAGTATTTGGGAGGCGCACTTTCGCGCTTTTCGAGGAAGCACTAGGAGGAGGAGGCTAGGAGCACTATGAAAACTGCGACCAGAGGCTTTCTCGATTGCAGGGTTCATTGCGCGTGGCCAGGCGGATGCTAGGATGCTTCAGGCCAAGCTCTACGAACGATGTGGGACGTGCTGGGCCCGGGAGAAAGAATTCTTAGCCCGTGAACGGTCCCAAAAATCTGAAAGGGATGATGTCGAAGTGGACCTGGTGGACTTGCCTCGCATGCTTGACGTTATGCAAACTCACCAACGATGTGCTATCGCGAGCCCTTTGCAGGCAAGGCACGAGAGACACGCGAGAGACACACGAGAGACACACGAGACCATGGGGGAATAGGGGTAACCTCGGATGGGAATGGGGAAAGCAAGACCGTTTGATGCAAGACAGGTGCAGAAGGGACGTTCCTTCTGGGAAGTCTTGTTTCTGGGGATCTTTCCCGAGCTGCCTTCCGACGATGTTTCAACGCGGTGGCTTGTCTTTGACTTGCGCCTCAGGCACGGGTCAGCGGTGATGATGGACAGGAAAACGAACGCTTGGCCGAGGTTGGGATATATTCGTACTCTCCGCAGTAACCTTATACACACAAGGCGTGAAACTACTTCTGCCGTGTTTTCATCGAACCTTGGACCCTTTACCGTTGGACCCTGGTGGTCCTGCGAATCTATTGCTGAATCAGTAAAAGAATGAAGGCAGAGCTGCTCGTCTACTCGTCACATTCGTCACATCAATGTCTAAAATAGGCTTTAGAGCTCCCCCCTCATCCTCCCTTGCTTGCTCGCCAATCAGGTCGCATTACCAGAGTCAACGATGGCCCTCGCGATAAACTCTATTCAAGCTTGACCCTCGAGGTCCGCTGCAGATGTGTGCATCCCAAAATTGCTTCTGGGAAAGGAGCTTCAACCCATTCACAGATGCGTGCACCGCTTGGCCCATCTGCTCTCCATCCCCTAGGACACGGCGTAATGGTCGAGCAAAACAAATAAATACAGCCGCGACTTCGAATATCACGCCTCGCTCGCTCTCCGTCCCAATGGCAAAAGAGGCAATTTTCATGACTTGCAATTGACTTGGCCCCCCTGAACAACCTAATTTAGGCCGGCCTCCAGCAAAAAAGCACCCCTGTATTCTACCATCACCGTCGCAGCACTTACCAGCAGCGGGCGTTGGACCACTGAACCACTGCACCACTGGTCGTCTTTCCCGTTCTGTTGCCGACTTGGCTCCCTAAAATAATTACTTCGACCGTCGTTCCCTCCCTCCCAAGTTCCAACCCATTTGAAACGGAGCGTTCACAGACCTCTTCGACCTTCACTCTCCCAACATCGCCGTCGCACCACCTCCAAAACTCCTATCCTCTCCCATCATCAACCTCCTGTCGCCGCATCGGACAGCCAAACTCACCTCGAACGCGCCCTTATTTCCTCGTCATTATATCCCGTCGTGCAGGCAACGACTTCAGCCAGCAGCGTCTGACTGCCGCAGATAAACGGAAATTCCGTCGTCCTCGGTATCACCATCCACCAACATCCAACATCATCACAATCGCACCGCACTCCTGCCTCTCCCTCGCCATTTCCACAGCTTCCTGAAATAGCGGTGTTGTGTCAGTGCATTGCTGCACACTCCTTACCGCCTCCACCAAACGCCTGCGTTTGCTCGTCGGACCCAGTCAGCGCCCTCTGGACGCACTGGACCGCACAGGATATCCTGCACCTGGAATCCTGGACCTCCCCAATTCCCTGTGTCACTACCACGCCATCCTGCATTCACATTCCGAAGCACCTCCCTGTTACCCAATAACAGCAGCCTGCAGCAATTAACCCGTCGCTTCGAAGATCAGCGTGCAGGAACACAACAATTCGACCCTTTCTCTAACTCTTCTGTCGCAAACATCACATCCCCGGGCAACACACGATCATCGAGAATTCTCCTGTCGCGACACCATCGTCATCCCTTCTTACCTTTCTCAACCGTGCCAAATGTCGTCCGCAACGATGCCGTACAATACTCGTCGAAAGTCGCTCTCGTTGCCCTCACTAGGCATCCATCTACCTGTCACTCATGCTTCAAGAGCGGCCGCCCGACTCTCACCGCCTTCTGCCGGCCCAACTTCTGAGAATCCCCCTACAAAAAAAATAAAACGGTCGCATGAAGAGTCGCCGTCGATGTCACCGCCGCCCAAACCAGCGCCGGTGAAGTACGAACATACCCCACCACCGTCGCCCGAAGCCGAGCATGATGACCTAGAGGACGATGTGAAGCCAAGAGAGATCGATTTAGAGGGAATCAACGATGATATCGTGGAAGCTGTCATAATCCAGCTACAGAAGACCGGTAACAGGCCTCATCTAGTGAAGGAACTAGCTGCGATTTTGTCGCAAAGTGTCAAGATAGTTGAGCAGTAAGTTGTTCACTCGGCTTTCGTCAACAACACTAACACTTACAGATCTGCGAATCCAGCTGCGATCATTTCATCCCGACTTTCTACATATCTGAAGCGACCATGGACAGCGTTGGCGCCTTGTCCAGTAGCAAAGGAATTAGAGACAGTACATCCGCGCAGGACATATTTCTACTTGACGACATATGCACATCAACCGATACCTGATCCTTCGACCTCCCATTTCGTCTCGAGAGCCATCATCTCACCCTCGATCTCGAGCGCGGCCTCAAGATCTGACGAAGCCGATGCGGAACGGAGAAGAGAGCTCTCGCCATCACCAGAGGTCGATCTATCTTCTCTTGAGTTCGATGACGACGACATGGTAACTCCGCCGACACCTACTGGATCGTTCTCTGGACGAAAAGAACATCTTCCACGAAATAACCGGGCCTCGTCTCCACCACTTGAGAAGGACGAGAAGGAATTTACACAAACGGCGAGAGGTATGCAGAAGCGAAAGTTGAGTGGGGATGTGGAAATGGGTGGCGTTCCATCCGAGATGGCAGACCATCCTACGAAGAATTTGGATCACGATTTGTTTGGTGAGGGACGAAATTTGAATGTTGCTAATGCGACAGTCTTTATCAGCAGCCCAGCGATGAAGCCGAGCTTATCACTGAGTATGATGAAGCGACCATTCGAGGAATCGCATGATATCTGGGGTCGCATCGAAGGCACTATGGAGTGGGACATGCGAAGCCCTGAGCATGTTGAGCTAGAAGAGCTCGACGGCATGTTCGATGATTTGTGAGAGATAGCAGACATGATTATCACGACTTCACTTCGCTGTATTTGCTTTTCATCTCAGCTCTTTTTACGCTCGCGTCTTATCTCTCGATTTGAGCAACTATCCATCTATTTTACGTTCTTCGTCTTGCTGTCTTTTTATCATATCGAAGAAGTTTCGTGTACGATCTAGAGGAGAACAGATAAAAGGAAGATTAAAAGCCACCAGCAAGTCAAAGAAAGAAGAGGAAAAATAGATGAGAGGGTTGCGTTTTACGATTTGGGTGATGTTATTTTTTGGCGGTCAATCGTCTTGATTGACCTGCGTTGTTGGGCGTTCAGGAGCGAATCTGCTATGCATTTATTTAAGTTATTGATCTATCTACCTGTATATATATATGAAGCTAGCGACGCATCTTGCTATTCGCTGGGGCTGGTGCGCAGCACGGAAGAAGAGCCGAGAGACAACAGATAGAGTATGAGTCGAGACAGAAATGAATAAACATCTCCACCTACATCCCGACTTCTACTTACCTGTGTCCTTGATTCTTGATGTAAATTTTGAGGCGAGTCGCCCTCGCTACATCACATGCTCACGTGCCTAATTGTATTGTCCACCCCCTTTCGGCTGGCATCGGGATCTTTAGGAGGAAGGGAAGTGAGCGAGTAAGTGAGACATTTTTGCCCGCTCCTCTGTCTCATTTCTCCTTCTCACTTCAAGACACTTGTTCAGTTCCGTTCAGTTCACTGTTAGCCCCTTGCTTCCGCTATCCCTTGGAAGTTGGCTCCCTTCTTTCCGGTCGTTCCGCTCGTGAGGTTGCTGATGGAGGCCGCGGATACGCGCTATTGTGGTTATGTCACTATGTCGGAGGGTTAGTGAGCATTGGCATTTTGTTTTGTTGTCCTTTTAGGAAAATGCAGATATTGAGCTGAGTCTTGAATTTTTTGTTAATTATTAAATGGAGTTGGAGTTGGAGTAGTGTGCGAGTTGAGTTAGGTGTTGAAGAGGGAGTTTTTGGCTGAGGTGGGAGGGGAGCGGATGTGGCACGTGGGATAGTGGTGCACGTGATGCGAGTCTGTTAGTGGTGGTTGAGGCAGGGGAGATTAGGGGGAGAGAGCTTGAGTAGAGTGGCTGTGATGGAGTTTCTTCGTTCTCTAGACACAATATCACTTTTGCCGAGGCTGAGTCTTGGTGATGAACGAGTTCCGTGTTGCTATTTCTAAGCCATAGCATAGCTTAAAGACATGCTCTGGGCTTGGATCACAGATGCGCCAAACCTTCAGCACTCAGTTGGCTAGGGCTCTACTTCTTTCTTTCTTTCTTGCTTGCTTGCTTACGTTATCTTTCAGGACCTGTTGTTAACTCTCAATCTTTACTTTCGTCTATTCTTTATATTCTAGTAACTTGAAGTGAAAGGATATACAAGCAATCAGAGACTAGATAGACAGATATCATTGGTTATCACTTCCTAGGAATTCCATATGTAGGAGCAGTGTATGCAAGACAATGACTGGCGAAGTCACTTTGAGATCTTGCAGTGGAAGTTGATTATTAGGCATTATTGGACGTGCAAGTTGCTCGTTTTATCGCTGCCTAGACGAGGCTGAGAACTCAGTCTCTAGATGACGTGTTATTTGCGGTGTATGACTCAAATAACATGATTCACCTTGAGCTTGTGATTACAGATGACGCACGTTCTGCGTTATACAATCTGCGTTTCTTTCTTGTAGCGAAGGGCGATAAAAGCCTGCTTTCTTTCGACAAGCTGTGTGTAAAAACACCTCAATTCATTATGGAGGGAGAGGGAGAGGGAGGCCGCGATCCTGGGATCTTGGTCTTGGAGCTCATGGATGCTGGGTCATCGCTGTCTTGTGGAAAATTGGAGGATTAGTTACGAATGTGTGGGTTTCTGCTGCAACTTCTTAGCAATAAAAGTCGTCTGATTGGGCTGGACATTTGTCGTTATCAATACTTTTTATGCCGCACTTGGGTTTGAGGTCCGACGAATATCATGAACGAGTTTTTGTGCGGCAAAAGTTGGAGAATGGGGTAGGGCATTCTTGGGTGCAGATTGTTGGGATGTCGAGAAAGCTGGGATAGGGAGACTTATAGGAGGAGGATATTTGAGAGTGGGTCGTACCTTTTATGAATTAAAAACTCTTTGCTTGGTTTGAACATTTTGGTCTGGAAGTTGTTGACCTTGAAACGCGGTCTTGGGGGACAATATGAGACGAACGAGCTGGAAATAGAAGATAGAAAAGGTAGCATTTCCTAGATTTAATTTCTCTCAGATATTTCGCAGGGGCTCATGGCGAAATGGGAAGGGTATACTTGATCAAATAGGAGGTCCAGCAGCCTTTGACGTTTTAGCTACAGTCTTTGCCCTCCCAGCTGCGAACTGAACTTCGGCGTAGTAGCGTAATGTCAGATCACAAGCAGAATGGAGATCAGGATTTCGTACCACGTGGAGGGTGTAACGGAGTTGCTCGGTTGTGAGAGGTCAATTGCGAAGCTCGCTGAACTCTGTGTAAACATACCACATATCGTCTTTCCAAGTCAGTTGCTGCTGGACCTTTGAAACCACAGACAAATGGAAGGACAAAAGAGGTAGTTTCTATCAATTGAGTGATTGAGGTGTACGTGATGATGGCGTTAAAGAATAGGCCGCTGCCACCAAGAATGAATAAATGATCTTTAGAAATAGAATTGAATAGATTCGAACTAGGAGTTTGAGACAGGAATAGAATGGAACTCGACTAGGTAGTACTTGTCGATTACTGACCATGCTGAAGAGATTTGAGCTTCATAACTAGGCCTCGCAAGTTGAATGGCGCATAAAAGTTGTCCACGAGAGCATTTCTCGGCGGGCAGAGCAACAATCATGATCGTAAACAAATTCAATGACGAAAAAGGAGTTCAAGAGACTTTCACGTAGTCCAGATGAAAGCAGCCTGTATCAATGTTTGCTCTCAAGTCAACATGTCTCATAGCTCGTTACCTGGGAAGTCCTTCACAAATTGATTATCTGATCGGTATGTGACCTTGCTAAACGGTATCGACTTACCATTGTCGTTTCTAGATATACTTCGCGGGAGCCTAGAAATATGGTGCGATTCGTTGCAAATATTGCATGTGTTCATGACAGATTTGTGACAGAGTCGAAGTGGCGGAAGAAAGTTGCTGCGAGGAGAGAAGGATCGAACCGAGTATTGAGAAAAAGGGGAAGCGACGTAGCACGTGCTAAATCATCCACGTGCA
The DNA here is from genome assembly GCA_003988865.1 of Phialocephala sp. D728. Lineage (NCBI taxonomy): Eukaryota > Fungi > Ascomycota > Leotiomycetes > Helotiales > Mollisiaceae > Phialocephala > Phialocephala sp. D728. The sequence continues at coordinate 652,469 of QYAJ01000006.1, forward strand.
GAAGAGTCGGATTTGTGGTTTATTGACAAGTGAGGTGTCTCTCAAACTTCATCTGGATAGATATACATGCTTTCAGATGACATCTAGTCACCGAGATAATAATGGTCATCGATATGAAGAGATTGAGCCGACAACGAGTCTAGCTTCGGCGATAAGGTCACGTGGATTTTGCTCACAGAAATTCCGTCATGGATATTGCTGGAAAGTCGACAGGTTACTAGTTGAATTGGAGCACGTTTATTATTCTCTTGACCAGTGTTCATGACATCAGTCGTGCAGCTTCCTCTTGAGCGTACAACCCCGCGCGTTGGCGTAACCGCTTACCCCACCTTGCTCCTCCTCCGGTCTATACCCGAACCCTTTTTTTCAATGTCCAGATCACACTTTCCCTGTATCAACTTATTCTCTACGCAACATCACAGGATATTAAGAAACCGTGAAGCATTGTGAAAATGTCTAGCAAGCTGCCTTTTGAAGTGAGTTTCGCACCAAAATTCCTGTATGTAAATCTGCCGAGTCTGACAAATACAGATCAAAAACCCCGACTTGTTCAAGGATAAGTCATATGTCGATGGTCAGTGGGTTGAAGCTAAATCAGGCAAAAGATTCGAGATATTTGGTATGTTCATTACTACTTCATTTTCAAGCACAAACTTACCATTTTCAAGATCCCGGAAGCGGAGAAGTTTGGGCAACAGCACCAGACAACACCGCCGAAGACGTTGATGTCGCTGTCAACGCAGCTCACACCGCATTCCAAAGCTATAGAAAAGTCAACCCTCGTACCAGAGCTCAATGGCTTTTGAAATGGGATGCCCTGATTCGTGAGAACAGAGATGATATTGCTCATATTGTCACCTATGAAACTGGAAAGCCACTTGCTGAGTCCCAGGGTGAACTTGATTATGCTTTGGGCTTCACGTGGTGGTTTGCTGGTGAAGCGGAGCGAATCACTGGCACAATCCAGACGCCTTCTGCACCAGGCAGAAGAGTGTTCACGGTGAAGCAACCAATTGGCGTTGCTGCTGCTTTGGTTCCTTGGAATTTCCCAATCGCGTGAGTGTGAAGAACCTCCATTTTCATTTCTAATGAAAATTAACCGGTTCAGCATGATTCTGCGAAAAGCTGGAGCTGCTCTGGCTGCCGGATGCACCAGTAATTAACCCTTCTATTTGTCCTTCCCCCTCGGTACTCATTGAATTTGCTATGTTCGGATTCCCGACCCATGTTTCACCTTCTTCGGGTCTTATTATTTACAGAAAAAATGATACTGATTTGTTATAGTGATTGTCAAGCCTTCACCTGAAACCCCACTTTCGGTGCTCGCATTGGCAAATCTTGCTACCCAAGCGGGCTTCCCCAAGGGAGTTTTCAGTGTGCTCACTACTAGTCTTGAAAACACCCCACCCTTGAGTGAAGCTCTTTGCCGACACCCACTCGTCAAGAAAGTTACTTTTACAGGTTCTGTAAGTTGAGTGAATTTGCAGTGATTTTGGCATTATGCAGCTGACTTTGGCTAGACCCGAATCGGAAAATTGGTTGCCAAGTTGTGCGCAGATGGCTTGAAGAAGGTGACTCTTGAACTTGGCGGAAATTGCCCATTCTTGATCTTTGACGATGCGGATCTCGAGCAAGCAGCCAATCGTAAGACATTGAATGTCAGACGTGGAGTCTTAACTGACTTCTCCCAGAACTTATGCTCTTGAAGTGGCGACATGCTGGCCAAGCATGCATCACCGCGAATCGTGTGTATGTCCAAAGAGGCGTGTATGACAAGTTCGCAGCTCTATTCAAGGAGAAGACGTCCAAGTTGATCGTTGGTCATGGTGCTGAAAAGGGAACAACTATGGGTCCAGTTACCACGCCACGAAGTCTCGACAAAGCTACCGGCCAAGTCGAAGATGCAAAGAAACATGGAGGCCAAATCGTCTTGGGTGGTGGTAAACTGAGCGGCAAAGGTGGATATTTCTTCGAGCCAACTATCATTCTTGGAGCCAAGAAGGAAATGTTGATCACCGAGGAGGAGACGTTCGCACCTGTCCTTGCTCTGTACTCATTTGACACAGAGGAAGAGGCTGTTGAGGCTGCGAATAACACTAGCGTAAGTGACATTAGCATTGAATATTGGGGCAGCGACTTACTTACATAGATGGGATTGGCTTCATACTTCTTCACCAAGAATGTCGACCGTACCTGGAGACTGCTCGAGAATCTCGAGGCTGGTATGATTGGGATGAATACAGGTATGTCCTCTTCCACATAAAAGAATGAGCGAACACTGACACTGCGTAGGTAACTCATCTGCAGCTGAGTCGCCATTTGGAGGTATTAAGGAATCAGGCTATGGTAAAGAGTCTGGAAAAGATGTCGCGATCAACGAGTACTTGATCACGAAGACTGGTACCTTGACTTTGGATGGACACTTCTGATAAAGTCCGAGATATCTGGATGCTCTCCTAGCCGTATTCTGTATGGTCTTTGACTCTACATACATACTTATGAAAGTAGCTTAATGCATGGCAGCTCAAGACAGGAACTTCCAAATTCGCACGTGACTTATGACGTGATTTATATATATCTCAACGATGAACTGTCGGAAAATACCTCGGCATTTCATGCTCCAGGCGTATCTCAATTCCTCCGTCTTATTCAAGGTAGCCCCACTTTAACACATGATTAGGTTACATTCCTGAAGTTTGATGCCAGACTGCACGACCCCACTTTTTCAGCCTCGGCACTGACAGATCAAACATCATATACCTCTGGCCTCACTTGCCAATTGGCAGCTCCATGATTGTTATACTTTGTTTTGTAACTGCCTACTGCGCATTTCTATTCTTCTTCTCTCGTACTCCTGAGACTCATGTCAAGATGGCCAAGTCGAAGCCATTATTGCTGAGTACGCGGACACTCACCGCGCCTATCCGATTCGCCCTTCTCAGTGCTAAAGGATCAGCCCCACTACTCTTCGCTCTACTATACTATCCTAACAAAGTTCGAAGTATACTTCCCGAGCGACTGCATCCGTGGATAAGCTCTCCTGCTGTCATTCGGGCTCTATCGGTTTTGTTAGGCATCAGCGTCCTTCGAGGTATCAATTCCAAATTATCCCAATGGGTCGCAAACAATTGGCAACGTGATGCGAAGTTTGTAAAGAGCCAGGAAGTAGTCCTGATCTCGGGAGGTTCGAGTGGGATTGGTGAGCTTATGGCAGCCCAATTCGCAAAACTGGGTGTGAAGGTCGTGATCTTGGACCTCAATCCGCCCAAGACGGCCCTCCGTAAGTAGATTGACTTTCCTCTTCAACAGAACCTGCATTAAGACGCCCAAGCTGCCAATATCGCGTTCTACCAATGCGATGTTACCTCGACTGAAAAGATTGCTGCTGTCGCAGAGGAAATCCGAAGAGATCACGGTGACCCTACCGTACTCATCAACAACGCAGGCATAGCACTTTGCCGAACAATACTTGGTGGAAAGGAAGAGCATATTAGAAAGACTTTTGAGGTCAACACATTGTCTCACTTCTGGATGGTTAGGGAGTTCCTACCTGCTATGGTTAAAAAGAACCATGGTCATGTGGTTACGATTGCAAGTATGGCAAGTTATGTTGTCCATGCGCAAAATGTGGACTACTGTTGTACCAAGGCATCCGCACTAGCTTTCCACGAAGGTCTTCACTCGGAGCTGAGATCAAGGTATAAAGCACCAAATGTGCGAACGACGTAAGTGTGCCATGAAATTCAAAGCAGCATATGCTCACGCGATATAGGGTTGTCAATCCGATCTGGATCCGCACGCCCTTGATCGAACCATTGATAGCTAAGCCTGACTTTAAAGACCCAGTCCTGGAACCTGAAGACGTTTCCGCTGCCATTGTAACCCAAATTGTCTCGGGACGAGGTGGCCAGCTGATAATACCGAAGGAGGTGAACTTCCTCTCAACCTTGCGAGCATGGCCCAGTTGGATGCAGACATCTCTGAGGAACAATATTGCGCTTTTGCTCGACTTTTCCGAGGAAGAATTGGTCGCACCTCGGCCGTAGTTTTCGGGCGTCCGGAGTCTCCCAAAGCCAATTGTGATTGAACGGTTTTTGATCTCGATATAGTTGTTCCCAGAACAGCCATGTTGCCCAATAATAACAATTGATTTCCAAAGGCTGACAGTTTCAGCGTATGTCGGGGTAACAGATGTGACTCTCGCGGCCGACCCGAACCAATCTGGGTTCCAAGTTCCAGGTGAGACCCAAGCTCCACTTAAGCCAAGAGGGGTTTTGGAGCACGCGGTACAACAAGTACAGCTGAACAATAATTCTTTTGCTTGCAAGAAGAAACCTTCAATATCGATCCGTGACTTCACAGAATTACTTCTGGACCTCAAACGGGGCTAGACTTCGTTCCCAACGGCAAGATATCAGATGCCGATCTCGATCTCCATGTCTGAGACCTCAGCCAAGCGCCGAGAACGCCTCGGCTTTCCGCAACAACTACATAGTACTCTCGCCCCAAACGTTGTTGCTCGTCACACTCGACCAACCGTAACCATGCAACCCTAGGCACGTGCCAAAATTTTCACCGAAAGTGCCGATATGGCTAGCCGGTTGGGCCAATCAACGATCTGTGGCCAGCTCTCCGGGACAGCCCAATATGTCATTCCATCCCTGTCCTCAGCCAAGCTAGCTCTCTCTAGTGAGAGGCAAACGAGGATCAGCCATCAGCCTCACAATCGTAGTTGTTACGCATACCGCGCGTTTGCCGCGAAATATCTCTCGAGACCGCGAATTCCAGCGAATCCAACGATGCTCCGTGAACCTTTCTTGGTAAGCTCTAGTGAGTTGATGTCGTGAGACGCTATTGAAGGTGCTACCGAATAAGTATCCATCCTGGAAATGCAATCCAATTGGTAGTGAAAGCAATCACTTTCCCACATTTGCTCCCCGGTACTGAATTCCCCGTCTGCTAGTCTCAGATGGCACGAACTGCTGCAAATCGGAAGATCGAACCTCGATAACCCTTATGCAGGAACTTCGTCGTCGGCTACAATCACCAAATTTCTAGAAAACCATCCCTGCAGATTGGTTGACTACTGTGTACCGTCCCACAGCGGCATTGACATCCCTCTTTCGCGCTGACATCGTCGTTCGTTCCAAGTAGGCTTCCACTCGGAAGTGTCCCTTTAGATGTAGGGACTCTAGTAGCAGAATATCCTAACGGTCTTATATCATATTGTGGGGTTGCTAGTGGTTTAAGGCCCATCAACCATATGATGGTCTCCGAAACCGCTCGCACGCAAGGTTTCAAGACCTAAGTTACTTGTTCTTATACAAGTGGAAAGTTGAGGGGCGGCGATAATACTTTTTCCTTGTGTTCCCATCTGATCTGCAAGATGAAAGTCTTTTTTCGAGCACCGAAACACGATGTGCATCTTCTCGCAAGCAACTTCCTCCTTAGAAATTTCATCTTCGTCTAGAAATTCAGATCTTATAAGACAACCTGGACTTCACCTTTGAGGCTTACAGTACTCAACCACATCTCGTTTGAATTCCTTAATCTTCCGTCTTTACTCTTCGCAATTACGCTTCTACTACTCAGCTAGGCCATATTTCAACCAGCACCCATAGACATGATGTTCCTCGTCGTATCATTCTTCCTCTTCCTCGCCTTCTGCGTCCTCCTCGCCATCCAACCCTCGCTCATCCGACCACTTCTATCCCGGAAACCCACCACGCCAACAAGACTCTCAGATAGCCGCCGACCCAGTCTCGGCATAACCGAAACGAAGATAACCCAAAACATCGCGCCTTACCAACTCCCACCTCTCCGCCCCAAATCCTCATCTAGAATGGCAATGGGACTAAAGCGCCTCGACCACTCCAATTGGCTCACCCTCGATTCCTCCTACATCCCCGAGCACGGCCTACGACTCTCTCTGCTCGATACACGTCGTCTTGATGTCGTCCAATGCCTGCCTGGCTCGCAGTCAGCATGTCACGAAGTCCTCTCTTTGGTGACCACCTTTCTCGCTACTCGCTTCCCGCAGCACTACAGTATCACCACCACTACTTATGGCCCCCACATCGAGAACCACCTCACCGGCGAGGTGCTTCTAATGGGAGAGAAATGCAAGGAACCATTAGAAATAGCCGCTAAGCTTGCAATGGAAGATTTCAACGTCTTGGTCAGGAATTCGGAGACAGGGGAGTACCACTTGCAGGCTAGTGCTACGCTGTTCCCGGCTGGGTGGAAACTACAGGAGAGGATCGGGTTTAGTATGGCGAAGTTGCATGGACCTGTTCCATTATGGAAGGAGAAACTTGGTGGGAGTGTGAATAGGTACATTCTTATCCCTCTTCTACTTTCCTCATTGCTGATTTTTGAGAGGTATTTCGATCATCTCTCCTCTAAGACGGCAATGGAGCGCACGAATCTCTTTATCCAAACTACTCCTGAGCTGTTCCAGGATGCTCCTCAAGTGGCTCCTACACGTACACTCACCCCGGATAAGTTTATGGTCAGAAGGGAAAGACAGACGTTCATTCGCTTGGAGAAGACCGATGCAGTGCTATTCACGGTTAGGACATACATGCAGCCCCTGACCGAGCTTGGTGATGAAGAGATCAAGGCACTGAGGAGTCAGGTACTTGGTTGGGAAGACGAGGTTAGAATATATAAGGGTTATGAGATCTGGGGCGAGCCTTTACTGAAGTGGTGTGAGAAGATGGTTGGTGGTACTGATCATGAACATGCGGTGAAGGGGACGGAGTAGGTTAGGCTTGATTACTCTAAATTTGTTTGCATGGAGTTTAGGGAAAGAAAGGGATGGTAAATGGCATCCAGGTACTATTTCATGAGTCAGCGGAGAGCAAAAGTGAATCTGTGTCGATAGCGAGTGTTGAAGAGCTTTAGATCTTTATATTTCTCTACTATAAAGCAACACTTCTCACGAAGAATAGAAAAGTATCGAAAGTACAGATACGATACAAGTCCAAGACGCAAATGGCCATTGACGAATCTCGATTCTCCGCAAAGATTGGGTACATCCGCATCTAATAAGCAAGTAAATCTCCCTCAACATATTGCAGCCTGGTACAAAGCCCAACCCTGTCGCAGCACTTTCGACGAAGACAGAGTCGTGACAGCCGTCCGGAGAAGGACAGTCGTTTGTGAAAGATGCGATAAGTAAATGTCCAAGATGAGGTTTTAACTATGTAGAAACAGTTTCCGGATTTTAATGTGTAACATGATCAGAGAAATTGATAATTAGGAGCCTAGGGCGATGGACCACTGTGAATGGACGGTGTTGACATAGAATAAGGATGCGTTCAGTCCTGGAGCGACAAAGAGCTCATTATATCGTGTTTGCGAGCTGAGTGCACAGGTGAAGATTATGTCAAAAGTTGTGAGAGTGAAAGTAGCTGCTTTCCCAGTAAACTGACGTATGAGGTTGTAGTCTTCTGAATAGCAGTATATAACGAACGTTGTTTCTCTCCTGTCAGGTACCTCACAATGACTACAATTCAAAGGCGTCGTATGCATGGCCAATCGGTGAGCACGTTCAATTTCTGCTTTCAAGAAAGCTCCTTAGATTATCACATTAAGTGTGCATCTACAGACAATCTTTCTTGGGTAGAACTCGTCCCTTTCAGTATTCACATCTAAAGTATTGATTTGACAATAATTCGAGAGATGACAATGCTCTCGGAGGTTTGACTATCAAGAAGGAAATCTCGTCCAATCCTCATTGAACTCTAAGTGAGTGGTCGCGATTTACTGCCATCCTTTTAAGAAGTCCTGCAGTTATTTGTTCTCCAAGTGACCCAGCCCTTCCAGATGTTAGATCATATACACTCCAGATTATGGTTTTGTGGTAACTTTGACTCGGAGTAGATTAATCTATTTATAGGAAATTTAGAGATCAAGATAGGCTTCTCAACATGGTTTTTGTTTCTTCAATTCACTGTCTTGAGGTAATATGGGGAGGAGAGTACGGTATAGCGGGGTAGCTTCGTCTCCCCCACATTCTGAACCCCTGACAAACCTCGGAGCTTCAAGATGACAACCCAGAAACAGACCACAAAAAAAATATCATGATCAACAGAATAACAGTAAAATCCAATCTCGAATAGGTTGAATAGTAAAGAGCAAAAACCGCAATCATGAATCGCAAACGCGCAGTTCATACAGGAGGTTTGTGCCTTTTCTTGCACGCTGTCTCGAGTTACACGTGAAGGTTCTTTAATCTCATTTTCACATTCGTCTTGAATGTTGTCTTGTTCTCATTTCACTTCGCCATCTATATAATCAGACAATAATAGCACTAAATTTTGCCCAGGATCACCAGGAAGCGCTCAGATCGTCGCCATGCCATTGCTACATTCGCAGCAAATCATCCCTCAGACCCCGTAGATGTGTGATCATCGGCGATGTGCATATGTCCTCTTTATTAAGCCTAATCCTTTGACATGATTCTCATCTGCAGGTATTAAGCTGACGAAAGAATATAGTGGTTATCAGAAGCCAACATGGCTACTGTTGCTGCAAAGTCTCAATTACCAAACGAGATCTTATACGAGAAGACCTTTCTCGAAGCTTTGTCGCCTGCACTGCCTGACATCTCTGAATACATGATCAAAGTAGCAGTTAATGCCGGAGGAAGCGATACGAAAGGGCTAGTTGCTGCAGTCAAGAAAATGGTGGAGGAGAGGGGATTAGACGAGAAGTTGAAAGTTGCGTGGATCGAAGGTGACAGTATTTTGGATGTAATCAGGCAGAAGTTGGCATTGAAGCAAGACGATGGGGAAGGAAGAAAAGAGAGTAAAGGGTAACGAATCCGCAACGCACCGATGGTTAAGAAGCGACACGGGTTAAGTATTTTTGATGCATGGATGGAAGGCGAAGACGTTTCTTCCGAAGCAAAATCCGCCCTCTCCTCCCTCAGTCCCTCAAAAAGCGAAGGTGAGTAAAGCCAAGAATTCGAAAATTTCTGTACTGGCGAAAGTCTCTACTCCTGGCCCTGGAAAGGCAACATAATAGCAGCACAAGCTTACCTTGGTGGCATGGGTATCGCTCGTGCCTTCCAAGAAGGAGCAGACATCGTGCTCTGCGGCAGAGTCTCAGACGCTAGTCCGGTAATTGGGGCAGCTGCTTGGTGGCATGGCTGGTCTCGGGAAGAGAACTTGCAGGAGCTGGCTTGTGCGTTGGTTGCGGGGCATTTGACCGAGTGCTCGAATTATATTTGTGGTGGGAACTTTTCTGGGTTTAAGGACTTGGAGAAGGTGGGACGGAAGGCAGGAAAAGGATGGATGGATATTGGGTATCCGATAACGGAGATTGGAGAAAAGGGAGAGGTGATTATTACGAAGTAGAAGGGGGCGGGAGGGATGGTGAGTGGTGAGCAAAATAATTTTGATTTCCTCTTTTTGAAGACTATAGACTGTTGCGCTTCCTCTTTTCTGGCCTCCTGAAACAAGTGAAAAAGGTTCTGACTGATTTATTTTCTGCTCTGAAGCTTTGAAAACTACTGACTTCTCGATCATCACAGTTGACACCTGTAAAGCCCAATTACTGTATGAAATCCAGAGACCCTGATATTTAAACAGCGATCTCACGGCCGTGATTGACGAGACCGCAGTCGAGTCCCTAGGCATACATCGTGTAAAGCTCTCCGGCATCAAAGCACTGCCTCCGCCTCCAACCATCAAAGTGGGCATAACTTCCAATGGCAGTTTCTAGGCTGAAATTCACCGGCTCCTGGCCGGACTTGATATCAAAGACAAGGCAAGAGTGTTGGAGTTACAGATTCGACAAGCTCTTGGCAATACTTCAAGATTTCATGTCTTGAAGTTTACACTGAATGGTAGCACGATGGAGAATCCGAAAGATCAGGACTCGGCGACTGTTGATTTCAGGATCTTGGCCCAGGCGAGAAAGTCGAGCGACATTGCTCTTGATAAGTTTCTCAGGTCTATCATCGATTTGATTATGTGTAGCTACCCTGGTGCGACTCCTCATCTCGACGTTCGTCAAGGTTTTCCGAAACCCGTCCAAGAATACTTCGTCACACTTCTTCCCCAAGCGGATGTCCAGCATGTTGTTCACATGCTCGATAGACGAGATCTGGGTGTTGACTGCCCCAAAGTGACAAAGACGTTTCCTCGGAACCAGCCAAGCCAGCATACATCGTTGATATCCTTCAAAGATTTTGAAGAGATAATTCGAGGTCCTCTGGGATGGCTTGTGCATGCCAGATCTGGGGACAAAGGTTCGAATGCGAATATCGGACTTTGGGTCAGGCATCAAGATGAATACGACTGGATGCGAACTCTGTTGAGCACTGAGAACATGAAAGCATTGCTGGCCGGTGAATATAAAGGGAAGAAGATCGTAAGTCATTTTTCTTGGTCGATGAACCCAAGGTTTTGATGATGACAGGACCGCTTTGAGTTACCTAACATGTGGGCTGTTCATTTCCTCCTTCGTGACCACCTGGACCGAGGGGTCAGCTGCTTGAGCACGTATGATTTTTTGGCGAAAAATGTTGCTGGATTTCTCCGAAGTCGACATGTCGATTTGCCGAAACGATTTTTTAATCGTGGAAAGCTTTGAACTTGAGTGAAAACGGAATGTGCACCGAATAGAAGTTGTCTGGAGTGATTCGGATCAATTCTTGCCCGCGACTAGGGTGCCATCGTCAGTATCTGCGATGCTTTCGGCATATGGACTTTCAGGCTTTGCAAGACTGAATATGGCGCTCTGAATGCCGACCGCAATTCGATAGCCGGCAAGTCCGAGCAAGGCTATGATGACCAAGAGAAGATTGATCACCGCAAGAAGACATAACGGTATTGTATGCCAAAGCTGAACTCGGCGAAGAGGACAGCCTCGTGGTTTTTTGGCCTCAGCCTCGTCTTCCATTTCGAACAGGCCAGCAAGCATGAATCGAAGTGGACATTTCTTCGGTTCCGGAGGTACGACTGTATCAGACGAGGAATTCGTCGAGGAGGAAATCGAATCTGTATCGGTATCTTTATCCTTGTCTTTCTTGCTTTTCTTGCTCTGGCTGATGACCACCTCGCCCGAGTGTCGACGGGCTCGACTGTTTGGGTAATGCTTTTCTTTCTTGGACGACGCCATTCCGAAGTTCAGTATGCTGGTGGACATTGAGGAGTTACACGATAGGACAAAGGGTATAATATATGCGGATGTGCCGGACACCTTCAGATCGAGTTTCAAATTGATTTAGGAGCGGGGTTGTTCGTGTGATACGAAGCGACGCAGATATAACATGGAGTATTATCAGCCCCGGTAAGAAAGATAGCTGCCCGAAACCATTCTTTCATGGCCCAATGACCAAAAAGACGGCACGAGGCTCCCAAGGCTGAGAGACTATTGTGGTATGTGAGACATTGATTCTAATGATCCAGGCCTCCAATCTGCAGCCAGCAAGAGCCGAGCGACGTGGCAACGACAAATGAATTTGGCCGTACACCATCTCAACTATCGAAAGCTTAACACCTTGGTTTCGAGCAACACATGGGGGCATTTTTGAGGATTTAAGACCCCACGTTCTGCGGAACACCTGATAGGCCCAAAGCCGGTGTGGTGTAGAGATCGCGAAACTGCTGCAAGCCAACATTCGGGCTCGCATTCGATAGGTGCCCAACTCCATGAGGGGAACTTAGTTTAAGGCACATTAACATGATCATTCGACAATGCGACCGCACCTAACGTGCGTCGTCCACTCAGATAAAACTCCATCGCACAACGCCCGAGCGTAGAGAGAAAGCTGAAGCTTTGATTATCGAATCGGAGAAGATCTCGAGGCCATCAAGTGTAGGAGGTAATCCCAGTCGGATATGGCTTTCGTTTCTGAAGGATAGGATTCTGCCTTGCAGCCACCCGTTTGAATGGCAATCGATATAAAGGGTGTCATTAGGTAGGTGGTGTGTACTACCGATGTCCGAACTCGTACTCTGAGATTTCTCTGACATGTGCGAGTTCATGATCCTTGATCGAAATCATGAGTGTGTAGTGCGATCCGGATTATGGACAATGAAAATCTGTCCAGCTGGACGTGATGTCAGGTGTTCTTCTGAGACATTGACATACAGGGTTGCGGAAACAAAATTGGAAACCAAACATTACGCTTATTCAGGACAAGAAAGGAGGGGAGGCGGCGGCGGCGGCGGGAGGGGGAGCCTTAGAATTGCTAGAAGATGGTGTGGTGCGAAGACTATCCTCTCGGTTGTTGATGATCGAACATGCACAGGGCTGGGAGGAGTGTGTCCCAACCTGAAGTCCAGCTTGGATCGCCAAATGTTCGGAGCTCTCACCAGCCACATTCCGTCACGCCACTAGTGACGCGGACGTCACGACTGAGCTCGCAGAGAGCTTCGGGAGCTGCAAGCCCATCCCCCACAACCCTCAATGGCAATATTTGGACGGAACTGAATACTTCATAATTGAAGCACCTCTGGCAGAACAGTATTTGCGAAAGATGGCGCGCGGAAACTCGGATCAATCGATGTCGAAGGACTCTTTCACAGATGGCGCTCCCTCCTCAGACTCGGATCCTTACGATGGCTCAAATTCTACTATCAATTACAACATAGACGAATCGACCTTCCCAAAACCCATCCCAGTCTTGGGCCCTCTCTTTGGCTTCAACGACAAGCGTTTCCGGACCGTTCTTCAGGGCAGAATGCGACATGTCACAGACACCCTTAAGAGACAGCCTACCCAAGATGAAGCGACTGCAATAGCATACTACACTGCAAAACACGGGGCTATCACGTCATATGGAGCGCCGTTGGGCTTTGCGGGGGGCATGTGGAGATTTTACAGCACGATGAGCACATTTCGATTTCCATTCTGGCAACCTAATTTAGAGAAATTCCAGCCCGAGTTGTTTCCTCCCAAGATGCCGATATTGAAAGGGTCCCGCGCAATCGCAGCCTGGCATATATTAAGAGTGCTTGCATATGGTGCTATCGGCCAGTCAATTGGGGTGATATTGTCCGGTAGTTACGCAACGTCTGTGGTTCTTGTGGGAGAAATGACCGACCAGAGGTTAAGGGCGTTTCATGAAGCTATGAAAGATCAGGCGAGGAAGAAAAAGGGGGTTTTGGTAGGTACTGACCAACAAGGCCAGACTAGTTCCCAGCCTCGGCAGAGTGGCATGGTGCCAGGGGTGGGTATGACTGGACAAGACGATGCAAGTCCTTCTGGAGACATGTTTGGGCAATCAGATATGACTACAAATTCAGGAACCTATGACACAACTTCACAGCCTGGGTCTCCAGGTTTCCAACTCCCGCCACCAAGGCCTATGCGGCCTCGGGCGCCAACTACTACTTCTCAAGACAACTCATTCGATATGTTCGATGATGCTTCTCCAACTGGCGGACAAGGAATGATGGGTGATGAGACACCTGCAACACCACAAGGATCCACATGGGAGAGGTTACGGAGGGGAGAGAAGCCAGTAGTACCTAATCCTTCGAGGAATACGAGTCAGTCAAGCCAAGGTCTGCGGTCACAACAACAGATCGAGACTCAACGAGAGCAGAGGCAAGGCTCCACGCTGAGTGATGGCTACACTTTCTCAAAGACAGACGAGGAGAGGAGTTATGCAAAGGAAGAAGCACAGAAGGAATTTGATGCTCGAATTGAGCGTGAGCGACGCGGAGGGGATTTCAACTCAGGGAATCGAAAATGGTGATCATGTATGATTATGTTTGATACAAAAGGCATAGCATTGGTCTAGGCGTTTAGGGGTCTCTAGGATAGAGAATATGTGTTATAATAATCTCATCTATCTACAAACATTTCTGCTTTAGTGAACATGATATTCATTATCTGCTAGGAGAAGTATACAGACAGAAATCTTCAATTTCTCAGGTTCCTGATGTTTGACCTGATAGCTAGAGCCGGATCCTCCTTGAATTATCAAGGGTGATGGCTTAGGACGATATCAACTTCGATTCTTTTCAATTTCGAGGACATTTATATGCAATCGAGCAACTATATCCGAGAAAATGTTCTTCTGAACTTCAAACTTTTAGTTACAAGAGACGATATCCCATTACAACTCAATTACAGTAAAGGCGAAGTCTGCCTATAGCAAGGTAGTAAGACTCGGCTCGTCCAATTTTCGATAATACTGAACCTTCAATCCGAGAGTCTTGTCGTAATCGACGACATCGAAACCAAAACCAAAACCTACTCAAGCCTTCACTAGACCAGCTCGAAACGCTTCCAATTGAGTGAAAACTCATTCCAAACTCAACCCAAACTCATATGCGATGTGCAACAAAAAAAAAGTCTTGACGGTAATATACTCTTCACGTGATCTTGATAGAGGAGGGTAACACTTCCAAGACAGTAAGGCCTGAAATACCTACTAGATGCGGCAAGGTTAATGATATTCAAATAATGTCTGGGTATGATCAAGGTCATGTTGAGAGAATAAAATGATCGCGACTCCCGAGGAACGAGCTACTGACTTATAGTCGATTGTTATTTCTATCAAGGAGCTGAGGCGAGGGGCGGACACATTAAAAAACAAAACACCTACCTAAGAGAATCAAACGTTTCGCAAACAATTCGGAAACGTTTAGGAAACAATTAGCCGGTGGAACGCCGGTGTCAAGCGAAATGCGATGTGCAACAAAAAGCTTATGAAACATGCACGTGCTAATAATCACGTGAACCTTCTCTCCTAAATTTACTCCATACTCTGATCTTGCCTAAAGCAAATGCATCAAGAGCGAAAGGATTATTGGTTGTTCTCGTTACCTGTATGTACTCTATGTCGAGCTAATGGTATATATATATACAAAAATTCGGAATGACGACGGCTAGGTCATGAAATATTTGGGGCCTTCTCCGCCTTGCGGCGTTGCCCAGTTGATATCTTTGTGAGAATTAGTTAGACTGAAGTTAAGAATAGTGAGGCTTGCATTTACCTTGGTCCGGGACCTTAATATCACAGGTCTTGCAATGAATGCAACTACCACGATCAGCGAGAGCCATATCAAAGATGACGATAAACTTACTTCTGGGCATTGATCTGGAATCTCACCCCCAGATCCTTTGTCTCATCCTCGACATACTCATACACACCAGCCGGGCAAAATCTATTCTCGATGCCTTTGTATTTGGGCCACTCTATCTCGGCATGCTTATCCCAATCCTTAACCTGCAAATGCACAGGTTGGTCCTCTTCATGGTTCGTGCCAGTTCTGCTTACACTCGTCAAGATGTCAAAGCTGATCTTACCATCAGGCTTCTCGTATTCGATTTTTGGGCACTCGTCAGCTGTTTTTGTCGCAGAGTAATCCGTACCCTTGTGCTTGAGCGTCCAGGGGACTTTGCCCTTCAAGATGAAGGCTTCTAGTCCCGAGTATAAAATCCCTCCGTATAGCTTTAAGGGCGAGTGGAAAGATGGTCGCATGTTTCGGACTTGTTTTAATTCTTTCCAGATCCATGACTTGCGAAGTGCGTCCTCGTAATCGTACAAAAATATGGTTCCAGCATCTGTGTTTCCAAGAGCATTCCAGGTTGCTTCTGCAGCAAGCATTCCGGATTTCATAGCTGTGTGGGTACCCTTGATCTTTGGGACGTTGAGGAAGCCAGCTGTGTCACCGATGAGCGCGCCGCCTGGGAAAGCGACCTTCGGTATAGATTGAAAGCCACCCTCGTTCAGAGCTCTGGCACCATAGGAGATACATTTACCACCTTCGAGGACGGACTTGTAAATCGGGTGGTGCTTCATCTTTTGGAACTCCCCATAAGGACTAAGCCAGGGATTTGGATAGTCCAATCCAACGACCAAACCCACACTAACTAAATTATCACCAAAATGATACATCCATCCACCTCCGTATGTGTCTGCAGATAGAGGATAGCCTAAGGAATGGGCAACTTGACCCTTCTGGAACTTCTCTGGCTGGACCTCCCATACTTCCTTCACACCAAGACCGTACGTTTGTGGTTGGCTTTCGCTTCGAAGGTCGAATTTTTTGATAATCTGTTTCGTGAGGCTCCCATGGCATCCTTCTGCGAATAATGTGATACGTGCGTGGAACTCCATGCCTCGCTCGAAGCTGTCTTTCGGCTTGCCTTGCCTCGAAATACCCAAATCATTGGTTGCTACACCTTGGACAGATCCATCTGGTCTGTATAGCACCTCTGAAGCCGCGAATCCAGGATATACCTCGACACCTATCTCCTCTGCTCTTTCTCCAAGCCATTTTGTAAACTGGTTTAAACTGACAATGTAGTTTCCATGATTGTTCATTTGAGGTGGCGCTGGTATGGGTATCGAGCCCGACTTCGTTAGGAATCGCATTTTGTCGCCCGTCGCAGGGGTCGCATGCTCAAATCTGTTCTCATTGTCTTCGGCCAACCAGTCTGGGATCAATTCGTTGATTGCTGTTGGCTCAATAACAGCCCCAGACAGAATATGTGCCCCAATCTCTCCGGCTTTTTCCAACAACAAGACTCGGAATTCTTGGTTGCCTGCTTCGTTCGCCAGTTGTTTCAATCGAATGGCAGCACTTAAGCCAGCAGGTCCTAGTTTTGTCAACGGATGCCTTGCGAAATTGCCACACGAGCTTACCTCCACCAACAATACATACATCGACCTCGTCACTTTCCCGATCGATAGAGCTTGGGTCGAAGTCGTCATTGACATCTGCTAGTCGTCGCGGAACTGAGATAGAGAATTCCCGTCGTTGAGCAATCGATTGTACAGGACTTTGGCGGGGGCGGGACGAGCTGCCTTTTATCGGGAAATATTGTCGTGAAGCTTGTGTAGACACTCTGACAGGCTGCCGCCTCAGCAGATTGCGCTGTAGATTTGCAGTTACCGACCTAGAGGAAGCCATATCGAAATGTTACCGCATTGCCTTGTTGTGGTCGACAATTGCGGACTGTTGACATTCTTCATGATATAGATTTCGAGCTCGGTAGTCGGTTTAGCACCCCCGGAAGCGGCATCGTCGCATCCAATCATGGACCCCCCGATTCAAAGCGAACCCTTTCCTCCATCGTCGACCTCACTTCTTTTCGAGCACAGCGCCGACGACGGTATCCACAATAACAAGCATATACATCTCGAGTAGAACAGCTTCTCGCTGCCTCGCAATCATCTCATCTTCGCCCATACGATCCTGCTTAAGATCAGCTTCTCCATCATGCATTTTGGACTTCTCTTGGCGACAGCTCTTGGCTCGAGTACAACTGCCTCGCCAGACTTCAGATCTGAATTATGTTTTTACTAAAACTGTCTCGTCACCTGGGAAGACCCGCTGTCGCTCATCGCCAAGATTGCTTCTTTCTAAGAATAATGACTTTTGTTCACTTGGCATCCGAGGTTGTTCTGTTGGCGACGAGATCAGGCCATACAGAGCTCTTCGAAACGCCTCCATCAGGATAAAAACCGGGGAGACAGAGCCGGCAGTTATGCGTTCCGGAAGATTTAAAGGTTCCGCGTGTCTGAGAATGTAAATCATGGGGCTCGTTGTTTGACGTTCGAGCCTGGAGCCGGAGACGTTTGGTCCCCCTGTCGCTCGCACCCATGTAGTCTCAAAGAGCCTCACCCACATTTTCATAATTCATAATTTCGTACCGCATCACATCGCACCTCTTCAGATCCTGCTCAGATCCTGTTTCATACTACCGCTGGGTCTGGAACGTGCTGTGCTTCTCCATCCATGAAGTGTCTTGGCATTCCTTGTATTCTGCTCTGGGACCAAGTCTAACCCAGATCCAGTCTCAAAACAGGCGCAGATATGTCACTGTTACTGGGTGGCTGGAAGATTCGGTTTCCACTCTCATTCACAGACTTTCTCGGCTGCAGCCTATTTTTGGCTTCCTCCGATCTTTCATGCTTTCTTCCGGCACGTTCATTAGTCTATTGGTTTGACAACAGTCATTCGAGAAACTTAATTCTACTTTCAGATGTAGATCAGACGAGAGATGGATGAGATTAGACATCTTCTCCTATCTTATCGTTTCATCGGATTTTGCCTCAGCGATCCTCAGCGATCCCGTGACGAAGGGAACTCTTGCCTAGGTATAAGGTCCAAGACTCCGCATGATGTGTTTTGCTCCCCATCCACTTCTTCATTCTTCTCGTGCAGGCCATTTGTATCATTTCAAAGAGGTCAGTGTTATTAGGTCCGTGTCTTGGGCTAGGCTAATCGTGAACAGCTGTGCTCAATACCTTTTACATTCCTTCATCCATATACTTCTACGAGCTTGACGCTTACCATTTCCATCTTTCACAATGAAGAACTTCGGATCCATTCTCACATTCCTTGCCGTCTCGGCCACGCTCGTTTCTTCTCGGGCTTTACCCGCTGAGGGCAATGCTATTGAAGCTAGAGCCCCATACCCATTCGGCAAATACCCTGTGGTAGAATATATTGGGGCTTGACTAACAAATCTCAGTGAACGACATCTTTGCTCGTGAGCCAAAGAAAAACGCCAAGGCTGCAGGTGCGTATACCTGCTTGCATATTACACAACATACTAATACCAATTAGCAAACGCTACGGCATCCGCAGATCTCGCCGCCACGAGCGCAACTGGCAAGAAGACCAAGGCGGGGAAAGCTTCAAATGCGACTGCTATTGCCGCGGCAGACGCGGCCTCTTCCAATTCTACAGCTGTCGCTAATGTGGCCTCGAACTCGACTTCCACAGCTACTAGTAAGAAGGGCAAGGTTAGTCAATTACTTGACTCTCCTCTTACACGCTTACTAACGGTAATATAAGGACTCTAAAGCCGCAGCAGCGTCCGCGAACAAAAACAATGCTGCAGCAAAGTCAGACTCCGCAGCTGCACAGCTAGAGAGCATTGTCCAAGGTTTGACTGGTCTTGATATCGGATCTCTTGGACTTCGAGACCTCCCCAAGCTCGAGACAAGAAAGGGCAAGAAGAACGCCACAGCGAACGCTGCTGGAGCTGCCGCAGCAAAGGCGAAAGCTGACAAAGCTTCAAAAGCTACTACTGCTGTCGCTGCTGCCGAGGTATGTTCATTCCTAGTCTCTTAAAGTCGATACCAAATTAACCAACCTTCAGACTGAGAATGCTGCTGCTAGCGACGGATCTGCAGGTATCGCTGTAAGTACTGGCTCTCCTAGGTATTAACACTACTAACACCAATAGGCTGCTGCTCTTGCTCAAAGTGCAGTTGACGCATTCGCGGCCGGGGACATCATCACCGCCGTAAGCTCACTGTCCTTGTCGTCTACAATATTGACTAACAATACTCTCCAGACTTCCTCATCAACAGTCGCGAAAGCTACAAAGGCCGCTAAAGGCGCTAAGGCTGGAGCCGCCTAAATTTCTCTGTTTCATAGACTTGTGGTGTGTGTGATTAGCATTGGGAGGTTGGGATGGTGCAAATTGGACTGATGGAAAAGGGGCTTCGGAAATAGGAGTATGAAAATTAAACCATGATTGAATCAATTGGTTCTCCTGTATAGACTTGTATATTATGAGACTTTGAGTGTTTGATAGACATTTATGATATTATGATTTCAATACTTGCTGGCCTACGTGCATCACGTGTGACTATGAAACATGTGACCCTGCAGGTGGCTCTCGAAACTTGTATGAATGCCTCGCCAGGAGAGAGTCGAGTATTAAGGAACATAATATCGGGCTATCGGCTTAAATAACTCACGCTTTTAAAGCCTTGTGATAGTCTTTTTTTGGTTCTCAATATCGATACCAGAGAAGTCAAAATCCACACTCATCACTTACCAATATCACGGTCTTAAAAGCAAACAATAATATAAATAAGTCGTTCTAAAATGTCTATTAAATGCATCATCGCCCCGCAAATTTGCAAGTACGGTATGATCTTATGTATGTCTGGTGCTTTCTCAAGAATACCTACGTACTTTAAATGTCAAAGGCCGTTATTGCGGAATACGAGGTAGTGTAAAAGATCATTGACAATCTTTCCAAACTTTAGAGATGAATGACAGACTTCTGACAGATAACTCTCAAAGCTAAGCTTAATCTCAGCATCAAATTGCCTTCAAATGGTTTGTCTCGGGAACTTCAGTGCATCAAAGCAATTAACACGTGATGTAAACGCGACTACTGTCGAAGGGCGAGGTTTCCAGAGTGTAAAGGGCCCAACTGTAGGTCATCTGTCTCCTAGGGCAGGAAACGAATACAGTACCGTAGCTCTCAGTAT